>CM020029.1:5637500-6237500 GCA_009769605.1 Bucorvus abyssinicus
AAAATAATTTCAGGTCAAAGAAGTACGATTTCCTTGACCAGAAGGCGAAGTACCCTACGCTGGGGTTCACTATCGGCAGGGCTAGGGTATATGAAATTGAATTTGCTAAGTTGTCATTGCAGACACTCAGTATCAGTCATCAGTTGTCAGTGAACTATGAAATGTTCCAACTGGCATTTGAGATTTGCCAACTCTATTTAAGCACATTGCAGGTAAAAAGGGTGATGTTATTTTCAGCTAAGAAAACAAGGTAAAGGTGTTAAGAAAATGCTGGTTGAAAATGGCAGGCTCAGCTGCTCTGATCTGCCTTTTCAGCTCTACCAGTAATGAGAGTGACTCAGCAACAAAAGATTATGCTTTACAAATTGACCACTGTGGTCAGATATTCTCCTGTGACGTTTATGACTACAGCTGTGTTGAAAAGAAAAAGTGGAATTAGGTTTATGAACAAATAGTTCAAGACTAAAGAGTATACTGTAGGATAAAGAACACTCCAAAGCTTTTTCTCCCTCTTGTCTTCCCATGCTTTTTAAAATTATGTTGGCTTATAATTCTGTGATGTTGTAACAATGGGGTTAAAAATGTAAAATTTATTTATTTATTTAAATTGTATGGTTAGTTGTGCTAGGAATAAGCATTAAGCCCACTTACTGCTATGTTTATTTTAATGTGAAACTTTTTCTCCCTGTCTCTCTTGTTCAGTGCATTTTGCCAAAATAAAATATTATTAATTGTCTTAAAGGGTGTTTAAACACAGTGCATGTGGAGATTTATACCTTAGCTTTTGGATGGTTTCTAATAACTTCTATTCCTCTAAAACAGCAAATGAATATTGACCTTCTGTAAAGAGCAGGTTAAGGTATATTTATGTATGTTCTACTTTAAAGCTTTACATATCATTGGTTTAGAAACAGGAGGTGACTTTTGTTAACTGAAAGTCTTTCATTTCCTTAACACTGATTGGACCAACTAATTCTAAGCAAGCCGAGCTCGTACCCCATCCATCTTTATCATAAATGGTAATAAAGAACCTCTAAGCTTGACATATTGTCATGACAATTATTCTCAAGACATTATATAGCAGTTGTATCTGTCAACCCATGCAGTATGGAGTATTTTAACTGGCAGTCTTCCAAGAGCGAAGGTTAATCTTAGCATCTCTTCTTACAGTCCCCAATCAAGATATTCCAGGGGTGATTGCACTAACATTGTTTGAAGACTACATCTACTGGACTGATGGGAAAACCAAATCACTCAGCCGTGCCCACAAAACCTCTGGATCAGACAGACTATCGCTGATTAACTCATGGCATACCATAACAGACATCCAGGTGTATCATCCTTATAGGCAACCTGATGGTAATTATTCTGTCCCTGCTTTCTATACAGCACATTGATGTATTTCATATAGTAGCCAGTTGCTGAGTTAATGGAAACTCATTTATCTGCAGTGATTTATTTTTACTTCTGTTTTGTTTCTATTGTGGAGATTTTCACATTAGCATTTTTAAACATAAGTCTGGAATTAATGTTGTAAGTATTAAATAATTGTGTTATACCTTGTTCAGTGGCCAGACACTACTTTGGGTGCTTAAAAAGTAACCCAAGTTACTAAGTCCAGAACTGTTAAGTTACATTTACATACAAGTTACCAGTTATCAAGCGGGGAACAGTGTGTTATGAAAACATCTAACATTATTTGAAATGCAAGAGAGTATTAATAATACAGAAGAATACTGGTATTTTGAAACTTGGACTGAGGCAATGTCAGAGAATGTAGGTGTTACGATAGTGTCCGATATCCTGATGTCCCTGTATTTGAATTGTTTCTGAATACAATTTGGCACTTGACCTAGATAAGCTGATTTTTTGTCTCATTAGAGATGTTTATATATATATAAAAAAAACCCTAGTGCTTTTTTTCTTCCCCTCATTCTTTCAGTATTGAATCTACATCCATAGTAATAATTAATTTTTGCATACAACAGCAAATAGCTTAAAGGCAAAAGGAAAAGGTTGCCTCTTATGGGTTTTTGATTTGAGGTGTTCCATTGTAAAGACAGTATATGTAAGACTTTTTTCTTCCTCTGTAAAGCAGATACCTTGAAGTATACTGAAATAATATGCTCTGATATGCTTTTCCTATTCTGTCCACAGTGTCTAAACATCTGTGTACACTCAACAATGGTGGTTGCAGTCATTTATGCCTTCTAGCCCCTGACAAGGCGTATACTTGCGCCTGCCCCACCAACTTTTACCTTGCTGCAGATAACAAGACGTGTTTATCGAACTGCACTGCCAGTCAGGTAAGTGCCTATCTATGGGGGAAGGGGGAGTGGGGATTATATTTTACTGTGTTTCCCCCTGCTTTTGAATAACGACTGGTGGCACCCACGAAACGTGGAAGCAGCAGCCAAAGGAGCTGAAGACTAGGTAACTCATGGGGGCATTTAGAGCGTTTCATCTACAAGGTTGTTAGTTGAAAATAGGCTTGCAAATGCCTTTTTCCAGAGAATGCAGAACTTGTTCCCTTTTAAATGTGGCTGTTTCTGCCAGTCCCTAGAACAAATACAGCTACTAAACCCATAAAACTTGCTTTGAAAAAACATTGGTATAAAATATGAAACATAAAAATAGAAAGTATGTGTACCTGTGATGTAAAGTATATATAACAATGATTTGGGAGTATTCCTGCATGAGTGAACTTCATATTAATACAAGAAAACAAGCCCAGTCCAGTTAGATACATGAGTAAACAACCGGGCTACATTAAAAACAATCCAGTAGCTGAAATGGCAATGGTAGAATGTGCAATTAATTAACAATTGCATCAATTAAAACATGGAATTCTTCAGGGGATGTGGATTCCCTAGTACTTGAAATAAATATGTGATCCTTTTTCAGGTCGATTAAGTAGAAAGTACTGATTTCTTATAAGAGAATCACTTTGATAAAAGTCTTTGGACTGTTCTACTGAGAAAATTAATTGCTTGATTGTCATAGTACATATGGCCTTTAAAATCTTTCCAGCTTTTCTAGTAGTCCACTTTTAGTATTTGTATGCTAATGGCCTCTGACAATATTGTACATCATGGGGCATTTTGTACTCGTTAAGGAAAGGATTTTACTCTTAATTTTTAGGGAACAGTGGTCATCTTGATAAAAGATGTACACTTTCGTTCAAGTACTATTGTTATTTAAGAAACATTCCAACTGTCTGTTCCCTTAAGAGGCAGTGTTTGGTGTGATTTTATTTTATTCACTGTATCTTTTCTGTATAGATTGTCTCTTGTTATTTCTCATTAAGTGAGGAACAATAAGAAAGTGTAAAACACTTGTAAAATGGGCAATTTCTTACCTATTTTTCCCTTACATCTGCTTTTTCAAATTTCTTTGGTTAAAAAAATAGCACTTTTTTTCTTTTTTAAATTTTTTTTTAAATGGCACTGGAAGCTTATTCCACAGTGAATTTATATGCTAACAGCTGATTGATGGCTCCATTTCTTTCTAAATAATTCCTTGATTGTCTGAGTTGAAGGATAGCATCACATCTTGGATCCTCCAGGAGCAATATTTTATCACTTGGGGATTCCATAGGAGGGGGAGGAGTGTTAATAGAAGAAGCTGCTTCAGACAGGCAGCTACAAGTCAGCATTAGCCATTTTCTTCCAGTTTTGGTATCTCTTTACTGTTTGATATTTCATCAATCTGGTGGCATTGAATGCAGAGGTCAGCAGCAAAAATATACTTCGCTACTTAAGATTTTTTCCAATGATGCTGTAAAATCACAGCTGTTCCTGTGATGGAATCGCTCTTGACAACACACCCACTGTTAGCTATTTCTGATGAGAAGGTGCTGCATGGCTGATACGTTGCTCTTGCACGTCTGCAGCCTCTCAGCTGTCTTTTGATGGCTGATCCTGACGTGGGAAATTGTTTAGTACAAGACGCATCAGGCTCTAGAACACCAAAACTCAGGCCATTATAGGCACATTCAGGCAATTCTGCCCCCTGATTTTGCAAAGTGTCTGGCTCCCCAGTTGAGGAGGGAATGCAAGCGTTTTCATGCAGAGCATAATAGCATTTAAGACTTAGCGCTCATTTCCTGAAATTAAATTCATAATGTCATTTTAACAGCCTGAAGTCCCTTGTGGTGAGCAGAGCAAGGCTGGCACCTTTTAAGGTGCAATTAAGCAGCAGGAAGTCTACGCTAGCAAGCAGAAAATACTAAGAATGAGAATGTGAGATTCTGTTTGTCTCCTTCAGCTGGAGGCTGAGCTACTCTGAGCTGCGTACCATTGTGGAGCAGCTGAACAGTTCAGAATAGCTGCCTTTCAAACCCAGCCTGTTATGCAGCGCGTCTCTCAGCGTGCGACAAGGATGATGTAGCTCCAGCCATAAGTCCTGATACCTAAATGGCCATGAAACCTTAAATTTGCTTGGCAGACAAGATAAAACTGAGCTAATGCACCAAATTTAATACCTTTTAAATACAGCTTTATTGAATGATTGATGATTTTAAAAATGTGGAAAAAATGAAAAAATTATGTCCAGTCAGAGAAAATAAAATGTCTGGCACTTCTAAACCCGCTGGTTTCCTTCCTCTCTGTGCTCATACAGACACCAGGTAGGAAAACCAGCATTTTTTAGAAGTTGCTGATAATCTATCCAGATTTTTCTCCCCAGCATTAGCCACGTAATGAACTCTGATTTGAGATTTAGCCCTGGAAGATTGCATCAAGTAATTTATACTGTTTGTTTTGTTTGCATTCCTCTTTGAGTCAAAGGGACAGTGTTACCTGAGCTCATAGTAAAGGCACTGCCAAGGTCTCACAAAGGATTTTTCTTCTCTTGTACAGATATTTTATCCTTTTGAATGGTTGGAAGGCCTAGGTTCTGTTTTTCTCATTTAATTTAAACAATACAAGCAGTATTTGTATACAAGTACAATAGTGCATGTTAAGGCCCTTTTCTGTAACTGTGGATGTTTTGGTTTATCTGGAAAAAAGATATTAAGTCTGCTTCAACAGGCTACAAAGACTGTTTAAAAATTAAAGTGATTGTTTTGAATAAGATCTTAAAGAATCAAATCATAGGACACAGCAAAACGCGATGAGTGGTTTATATCGGGGCACCGTGAGTCAGTGTAGCAGTCACTGAAACTGCAGTGATTTGTGTCAGTGGAAGTCTCAGTACAAAACATCTCCCAAAAACCAATATTTAAAAAAATTTACAAAATTATCAGGCCAGAGTTGATAAATGGAACAATGACTTAAGCACTAGGTCTGATTTTTCATAAACTATTCTTTAAAAAGAATTAAATAAATATTCATAGCAAAGCTTTTCTTCCTTCTTTCCTTCCTTTTTACAGTTCCGATGCAAAACTGACAAATGTATTCCATTTTGGTGGAAATGCGACACTGTCGATGACTGTGGAGACGGCTCTGACGAGCCTGAGGAATGCCGTAAGTGCATGCTGAACTCGGAACCCAGTTTTGTCAGTCAGGCCCCGATCAAATGTAATGTTTTAGAGACATTAGGAAGAAGGTTTTTTTTGAGCGCTCTTGTTTGCAGCGCTGTTTTCTTTTCCTTGGTCTCTGTCAAATTTACAGAGGTGCAGGCTCTTTTTTGTCAGCATGTAAAAGACTTTCTTTGACTCATTTCTACTAAGGGTCTTTTAAGGTCTTTGGAAAACTCATAAGAACATGTTTTTGATGTTTTAATCCTTTACTTGATCCCAGTTACATTTTTGCTAAAGATTTTTATTTTTAATCTGTGTTCTGAGGTTGCCAATTTTTGTATATAAATACAAAATCCTGCCAGGTTTATTTGATTTATTTTTTTATATAATAGAAATGAGGAATTTCAATCCTCCAATCAGTTTGATTGTGTTTTATTGCAATTATATAAGTTTAGCCACACATTATTTAGTGCAGTTTTCTGAACAACAACAACATTCTCCATGTGATTGCTACTAAGATTCTGTGTATTTTTCACAATATGTTTTATGTAAGTATTTTCATTTCATAGTTTTATAAATATTGTCAAAGGAAAGTTTGGAGAACTAAATCTCACCCCTCCAGTATGAAACAATTTTATGCAACGAATGTTTTTCACGCATCCTGTGTAACTTTGAGACACTATCCTGAAGGTGGTGCAGATACAGCATATGTCTCAGCCTCCTGTAGTGCAAATAGTAGGTTACTGTAGTATTCCCCTGTTGATTGTCATAGATAACTAGAAGTCAATTCCAATGATATTTTCAGCATCCCAAAGGATGGTTGCTGTGATGGTAGCTGGCTGCATGGTTTACTTGTTAGAAGAGTGCCTTTCTGACTGGATTCATGAACTTTAATATCTGTTGATGGTGCTATTTTTCAGTCCCAGTCATTGAGTACTTTAATACTATTATATTAATCTACATAAATCAAAAGATTCTTGCCCTCTTCCCTTCAGCTTCTATACATAAAATGCTCTACTATGTGTTCCGCAATCTTCCAGTGAAGTAACAGTCAATTTGATTTTTTTTTTCTTTTTTTTTTTTGGTATTGAAATCTCTCACCCTTATTTTCACAATTTGATAATTAGTTCTCTTTTTCCGCTGCAGAGGCCTTTGAAGCAAGTTTTAACATATGTAAACATTCTACCTAAGATCACATTTTAAGCTACACTATGTTTATATAAAATATTACTATGGGGTGCATAATTGCTCATTCATTCAAATGACAGTGGCTCTGAGAAGGAGCAATGTTAGACCTTTCATGGGAAATAGAATTAGAGTGGGATAGTGAGTTTCTTGAATGCAGACTTGAACTCAAGGGTTTAGATCCTAAACTGCAAGTCCCTCTTGAGCTAATAGTAAGCATCAACTTGTAGAGGGTTACACTTTGTATCGTTAGAAAGGTGTTACTACAATTATGCAAATTTAAAATTTCAGACTTTGAAATTAATTTTGCAATGCTACGTGACGTTTTAGTTACTGGTATCTACTGAGATTATATAGACAAATACAAAGGTTATAAATTCTTTTGATTAGTCCCTAGGGGTAGAACCACACTATTGATACTTCAACCATTCCTGTGATAGTATTCATAAGCAGTTTTCTTTTTTCTCAGCTGAATTTAGATGTCAGCCAGGACGTTTTCAGTGTGGCACTGGACTTTGTGCTCTTCCAGCCTTTATCTGTGATGGAGAGAACGATTGTGGGGACAACTCTGATGAACTGAACTGTGGTGGGTGATTATATACAATGTGGACTTCAGAAACATGCTGAAGGGATTTAAATGCTGTGCTTTAAATTCTATCAAGAACCATTACTTTTATTCTTTTACCTTTCCTTTTTTAAATCTTTCGATCTTTAACTTTTAATCTTTTTAACTTGGTATTTTTATTCTTTTAATTTACAGACACACACGTGTGTCTGTCAGGTCAGTTCAAGTGCACAAAGAATCAGAAGTGTATTCCAATAAATCTGAGGTGCAATGGACAGGATGACTGTGGTGATGAAGAAGATGAAAGAGACTGTCGTAAGTTCTGTTTAGAGAATTTTGCTCTGACAGCAGTAGCTGGTTTCAACAAGGAACTGAAGTAAAATATGTAAAATACTGTAAATGTTCTCTATGTAAAATAATTTGAGGAGCATGCAAACCAGTTAATTCAAGGGATTGATTGATGTACAGCACTTCATAGACAAGACAGCAAACTGAAATGCCATTTATTAACTTCGTTTTTTTAAAGTCATTGCGAAGATGAGGGGCATGTAAACAATTAATTTCAAGCATTTAATTTGGTTTTTGACTTAGACTGAAACATCCATTTTGCTCTTAACCACCTCACAAATGACTCATCTTCTTGAGGCTTTCATCTGCCATGCCTTGCAGCAACACATTTCAGTGGAAAAGGATATTTTTCTGCATCTTTTATTGGAAAACATGTAGATCCGTAGCTCCTTGTACATCCATTTTCTTTGATGGCGTTATATACCTTTTCTATTCCCTTTCCTCTGGGTACTTCATTAATTTACCCATGTAACTCGATTTCCATTTACTCAGTTTTAATACACCTTACTTCTCATAAATTCATTTTCGCTCCACTTTTCTTAGGTATAAGAGAAAATACGTTCATAGTTAGCATGGAAATGTATTGAATAATTTGTGTCTTTGATCATTTTGTAATTAAAATGGTGATGTTGTCTTGAAACACATCTCTGTCCTTTACTCAATTCATTTTTCAGATCTACTGCTGATCTAAGGTGCTTATTCCTATTTTCTGCATTAGCATTCTCAAGGTTTGCATATGTTGCATTTCTACAAAAACATGGCCTTCTCCAAGGGAAGGGGTGCTAAGGATACAAAGGCTTTGTTGATGGTCATATTTAATGGCCATCTTCTAAACAGCTCTGCAGAGCTGGAGCCTCTGCAGACAACTTTATATGTTGGTTGGCATGTTACGTTTCTTTAAAAACTGATTATGTGTGGCGAGGTAAACTCCTGTGGAAGATAGTGGAGATTGCTTTTTTTTATTTTAAAGAACTGCACATGGTATATGGAAGGTTCCCAAAACCCTGAAGTGTAGGTGACAGAAATTAAATCAGAGAGACAGACTCTGCAGCACAACCGGGCTCAGGGACTGTGGGAGGCATAGGGTCAGGATCAGTGGTGATGGAGTTGAAAACTTCCTAGGGATTGGTGGGGATATAACAGACTGCTGTGACATAAAGCGAGCTTTTGAACTGTCTGAAACTCAGCCATCAACCCAACTGCAAGGAGACAGTGGGGAGTGGGGGAGGTTAATTATATACACTTCATATTTCTGTTCTGTCTTACCTAGACTTCATTAGCTTCTCTCTTAAGAAGGTTAAGTGTGCTGGTTTATATTGTAATAAAACCTCACTGGTGGCTTCTGAAAACTCTTCACTTGCCTTTGAGGAGATTACAAAAAGGAAAAGTTTTACGTAGGTTTACCACAAAGTTCATATGGACTTGGGCTCCTGCCACAAGACTGATAACAGATGAGATTATCTATTTCATTCTAATTTCACTGGGCTGGAATTCTTAAAACACAGACCCTTTTTCCAGTTCTACCACTGTTTTGTTTTACATATAAAGTGACCTTGAAAAAGTTACATGTCATACTTAAGGCTTTCCATATGTAAAATTGAGATAATTATGCTGGTCTTCCTTGTAAAGCACTTTGAAATCCCCTGGTGAGGTGTCCTAGCTGAGAGTCAGTATTATTTTTTATCAGTATAGTTAGAAGCATAGCCAAGTCTAAATGCTATTTAATTCCCATGAATGGGAACATGGCACTAAAAGAAATAACACGCCAACTTTAAAAAACCTAAAATTTTTCATCCTGCCAAACCCAATGAACAAGAATGATAGTATCAAAAAGGAACAAATTGCTTCTGAACCAGGATGGGAAAGTTTGTTAAAAACCTTATGGAGGTCCCAGGGTAAGAGAGGGACAAACATTCATGTGGGAAAACATTATCAGAGAGTAGATGACAGTTTTTCAGCTATGTTCAGTCCTGTTTAGAACAACTAGGGGGGTTTCGTACATACGCTTATCTCCAAATAAATCAGATGCAGGTTCTTTATTCATCTTGCCTCTATACTCTCAGCTGTAAGAGTTTATGAAGGAGTAAGATCTGGCATATATGCTTGTGAGGGAGTCAGTCTAGAATCACGAGAGCACTGAAGATCTTTGTTGTTGTCGAGTGACTGTCTGAGATTGAAGCAATTAAGCTTTAACTTAAAGCGTTCTTAAAGCATGAAAGAATAGGATGAAGGGTAGCTGCATCTTACTGTAGGATTCATTAAAAAAAGATGTTTTGCTAAACTGATCAAGTGAAATAATTGTCAAACTTTTCTCACCATTTACCCATGTCCTCTTTTAATAGCGCAGAATTTCACCAAAATTGTACATGATTTTGATTACCAGCATTGACAGCTGCCTCAGTCCTTCAAACGGACTTTCAGAATTGATAACAGGTGGTTTAGAAAATTAGAAAAAAAAAAAAATCTGGCTGCTTTTTACTGAAATGGTTTGATTCTATAAATGTTAAGTCTATTTGTTGTTAAAAGAACATCACAAAAGACACTTTATTAGATTTATTTGACCTTACTGTTTTATAGAAAAAAAATATAAAAAGACAATTTTAAGCAATATAAACCTGAATGCTGTTTTCTTACAGATATTATGTAAGTCATGCTAGAGACACCTGATTTCTGATTTTTGTATCCTTAATATTTGTTCTTTAAAGCAAGTATTTTGAATATCAGCAGAAATTCCTGGTTTTAATTTGGAATCCTTTTATTTAAAGCTGAAAACAGTTGCTCTCCAGACCATTTCCAGTGTAAAACAACAAAGCACTGCATTTCTAAGCTATGGGTATGTGATGAAGACCCAGACTGTGCTGATGGATCAGACGAAGCTAACTGTGGTGAGTATGCTGGTGGGTTTTAATATGTTACTGTAGCTTGACATCTTTAAAAATAAGTACCAAAAGGAAATAATCATCCCACTTAATATGTCCTCTTTCGATGTATGATAATGCCTATCTGATATGATAGCTGTGTCTGGCTCATGCAGTCCTTGTCGACTGGTAATCTTTATATGAGTCATCTATAAACTTCATATTATGCTACTACTTTATTGGCAGGAGCTATAAATGAGTATCTCGTTTGGAATATAATGACATTCCTCATTTTTCTCACAGTATTATCCAGTTGCTGTCAATTTATTGCATACTTTGCTGCTGCTGGAGTTCATAAACAGTGAAAAATGTAGTAATTTGCAAATCATATTAGTTAAGACTGGCTGTGCAGAAGGGTCCAGAGCAGATTCAATCCTGATATGACCAACGTTTGCTTCTCTCTGTGAGCTGCAGGGAGTTATGTGCCCTAACACATCGCTCCACAAACTTTGCATCCCCGTAGGACTTCTCCAAGAACCCCTGATAATCATGAAACTTCTGGACTTAAATTTGATAGTTTGAGTAGGCAAGTCACCTACAGAGAAGATCAAGGATGGAATCATGCTGTTACCAGACCAAGCCCTAATTTCCGTCAGATTTACACAATATCCAGAACCACAGTGTTCTGTACCACCAAGGCAGATTTTTTAGAGCAAAAGTACTAGCTTTGACTCTTTCTTTCATTGCTTTTTTGAAGATTCATTATTGGATCACAAATATAACTCTGTAGTTTTCAGAATGTTTCTCATTGATAGAACTGATGAATTGATTATTTCTGCAGAAACAGTTAAAATTATTTTATTCTCTTCATCCCAGCAGGTAGCTGAAATGAAGGGGTGTCATCTCTGGCTCCTCTGTGTTACTGATTAGATCTTGGTATTTGTATTGAATGTGGAAGAATAAATAGAATATAATCTGTGATTAGTTTTTAGGACTCATTTTGTGGGCACGTATTTTAATGGGAGATTGTAAAATTACTAGAATTGCTTGAATAAATATAGGGTGGATTTCTGGTTTGAAACTTGACCTTTTGCAAAGGTACAGAAACAAAATATAAGAGTGTCTTATTTTCAGAGGGAGGGTATTGTTATGTTTTGTAATGTTACATTTCTTTGAAGTGCTTGCTGATGAAAACATTTGAAATGTCATGACTGATATGTCATAGATTGTCATCTTGAGATACATCACAGGGAAAAGTATTTTGTGATAAGACTATTTCCAGTCAGCATATTGTCAGGGAATATGGAACAAGGCAGTATGGTAACTCCCAAATTTTTGAGTGTATGCAACTGAGCTGCAACACCGTTTACCGCCACCTTCTTGATATTCAAATGCCATTTTGATTTAGCACTCTCGTTTCATTACCACACCTAAAACAAAGCATAAAAAGCAACAGCTTGGGCCATAGCATCAATTCTAATACTTCTAATTCGTTGTCTTTTCCATTTCACAAGCAGAGGAAGCAGGTTGATTTAAGCTAGTGTTTCAGTCCTTCATTCTGTCAGTTATTAGAACTCTTTGTGTTGTCATGATAGCAGTGTGAAGTCTGAACTGACATGCTATGAAATAGCCTAATGGAAATTTAAAAAAATTTCTATTGAAATATCACAGTGACATGTAATTTTAAATATGTCATTGTGGCTTTTACAAAGCAAACATTTTTCCCCAAAGAAAATGTCCCTGATAATTTACTTCATTTCATCTCAGTCCTTAGAATCTGAAAGAATTACTCTAGAAATAAAAAATAGAAATAAAACACAGAGGCAGCTCCTTCCTGCTGGAGGAGTTCAGGATGTTCATGCATCTCCAAGAGGCTCTGCCTACAATGCTACTCCATAAACAGAAAAGCTCGCTGAACATTTGCTGCACAGAGGAAATTAATCTCAGTTTAGCATTATATGCTTTACAGTGTTTTACTTTGTATAAGTGGCCTTCCAATACAATACTTTTATCAGAAAGTGAAAATGTAAATCAAAATGCAAAGTTTTCTGTCAGGTATGATTAGTCCTAAATTACTACCTACAAACGTAACTTCTGAGAAATACATATTTTGTGCATTTTCAAATATTCTTTGTTTTTACTGTGATCTGATCTTTCGTAAAGCAACCTTACAGAGAAATTCAAGGAAAGGTCAAAGCAGTTTTTGAGATTCAGTGCAATAATACCCTCTCTTCAAATTTACTTGTGATCACTTCAGAGCTTCATATTCTTTACTTTAAATGACAGTATACAGTCCATATTTTAATTTTATCATCAAATTTATAAGCATATCCTTTTTGGTATGAATGAATAAATAGAATCTTAAAGAATGTGGTTTCAGAAATAAATTAATTCTGAAAGTAACATGTCAAGTATTCTGGTGGCTCCTTCTTCGATGTACCTAGCAATATTGTCACGTCACTGGCTTGGTACCAGTCTTTCCCATTTTGTCCCTTTGCCTGCAATGATGTAAATGATATTCATCTTAATTACAGATAAAAAAACTTGTGGGCCTCATGAGTTCCAATGCAAAAACAACAACTGTATTCCAGATCATTGGAGATGTGACAGCCAAAATGATTGTGGTGATAATTCTGATGAAGAAAACTGTAGTAAGTAACTTTACCTAAGTATATTATGAGGAGTAAAGTCTGTTTAGGGACGCGTATGAGGAAACTTTTCAATTGGGATAAAGCACGTGTATGTCTTTATACGAGACCATCTGATCTGTTGAAAATCAGTTGACCAGAATGGAAAATGTCCCTTGCTGAAATTCTCCACTGTTATTCATTCTTATAAAGAGCTGTAATTCTGTATCAGCTGTGCAAAAATGCCTGACCTAGGGCTTCTCAATAATCTGATTAATTCAAAATAAATATTACCATTCGTTTACCGTTGTCAGTAAGTTACATACTGCATTTCTTATCTATAAATAGGAATCATAAAACCTGCTCAGTGATAAAATGATAAACATTTGTTAACAGTAAAGTGTTATCAGGCACTACCTGCCCATTACATTCATTATATTCCGGAGATGATTTGCTTTGTTTTGTATTGTGAGAAGTCAATTTCTTAATCACATTAAGAAGTAGAGTTGTTATTCAAAGTAGCTTTTTTAGCCTGTGAGGAACCTGACTGCCTAATACCACTTTCGGAGAGTTAATTTAGATCTGGCTGTTAGGAAGAAATGACAAATTCTTAATGGTTTTATGTCGTAATCATTGTCTTCATGAAATATTTCAATAGGGAAATTCCACAAATGGTTCTTTTTTTCATTTGTCCTTAGAAATCCAAGAAATTAATATCTTCTTGAGTAAATAATCTTGAATACATATTCCTTGTTGTATACCATGAATGTATATTTAGTATCCTCAAGGTAATGACCTAGAAAGCTTAATAAATTAGGAATTCTAATGCTGAGTACGTGCTGTCTTCCCCTTTCCCTAATTTGAGATGTGATGTCTGTAAGTACAGGATGTCTAAAGAGTAGCTCATTCTGCTTGAAAGGTTAAAGTGGATTTGTCTGCCTTTTAATTACTACCTACATTTGAAAACATTGTGAGTTACTGCACGCCATAGTGCCATAGTTTTCATATTCGAGTGGGAAAATGTCACGTGGCTCAGTAATCACTCAGAGCCAATTATTGTTATACCCTGAGGGGGGTTGACTCACAAAAGCTTTCTTAACTTTGTGGGAGATTTTACTTAGGAATTGATTATTAATGCCAGTGGGATTTTTCCATTTTCATTTATATTCTAAATACCAGGAAATTATTTTATATTCTTTTATTCTTATGTAAAAATCAAATAAAGACTTAGTTTTGCTATAGGGATGTTAATCTAAATGACTAGATAATCTTTTGAAAATCTGAAAATTTAAAAAACCACAATTTTTACAAAATGTTGTTTGTAAAATAAGCGTCAAGCATCTTATTTGAAATTTGCTTTGTGGGATAATTAATACCACCCAATATTAATAATATTCTTGCTTAAAGTTTGTATTATCGTACTTCAAAATGATTTTAAAAAAATTGTTCAAATAATGAGGAAACAATCATCTATCCATTATTTTTTCAAATTATATATGAAGCTTGTCTTCTGTGTTTCATATCAATAATGAAGTTACATATTCAGTTCTTGGCTGTTCTCTAGACATACAGATAAAGAAATCTGTAGTTAACAGTAATGGATGGCATTAGTGAGTTGAGAGGACCCAGACACAGCCGGTGCATCAAACTAAAAGCTAACCAAAGTGAAGAACTGTGGTTTGTGTATAGTTCCCTTCTAACTGTTGAATCCTGTATTCTGCTCTTTAAGTTATATAGAGTAGGCTGACACAGTTGTAAAATTCAAAGTCTTGGAAGTGTAGGGAAAATATATAATGCTGTTCAGTTGTCTGAAATAAATGAATAAAATCCTTTATAGTCTGTCAAGCCACTTGTAGGATAAAGTGTAATGAAACAAATGTTTGTGAAATTAGAACTTCCAAAGCATTTGACAGAATATATTACATTGCACATTATGATAAGTTGTTCATAGCATACGTGAATATACAAAGGGCTTCTCAGGCAACGATATCAGAAAATTAGTTGTTTCTCAAGAATGCTAAATGAATTCCTTGAATTATAGGAATTCAGCTCAAGTATTTACATTTCACTATATAGTTTTGTTCACATGCATTCGCAGGATCCTGCTGAAGTTATCAGAAGTGAAACAGAATTCATGTTAAAAATATCATGTATGGATGTGAAAAATTATTAGTGGTGTAATGCAAATAGATGTGTCCATTATAACTTTGTTATTTAACTGTATTTGTCTTACAGTCTATCGTTCTTTAACTATATTTGAACCCTTCCAAGAAAGTAAGAGTTATTAGGAAGCTTATGGGCCCATACTGCAATGTCAAATGCTTTTTTAACTCTTCTGAGTTAATATATTTTTAGAGGGGAAATTTGCTTTCAGAGTTTATTTGGATTTTTAAAAACAAACTAGAGCAGAGATAGTATTTTATCTCTCAGGGAACTTCAAATAAGGAAAATTCCATAGTAATGACTATCTTATTCCTGCTGAAAAGAAGGCACCAGTGATGTTTCATTGAAGCAAAGCAAAGGGAATAATGCTGTAGAAAAACACGAATTCAGTCACTGTAAACATATTACTGAATCTTCTCAATGCTGAGATCTGTCCTTTCAATAAGAACTAGCAATTATTTAATGCTTAAATGAAAATGTTTTAAACCAGCATATTGAAAGAAACTAAGCTGGAATGTCTTATAATGATTGAGTAAATTTTGCGTGGACAGTGCTGTAAATTCACATTCTTTACGTTGCTTGAGGCTCATCTGACTTGGTGCAAGTCAAACAATGGCTAGTGTCAGTTTTCTTAAGGCAGCAAGGTGTCAATGCTAGCCAAAGGCAAGTGTGCTACTTCAGTATGATAAAATGATGGTAATAAATGGATAAAGTAACAGGTTTCTTCTCTTATGGGCACCTACCAGTCTTATGCCTAGATTAACAAAGACCATGGGTCTGCTTTGTTTTGGTGAATTACAGTACTAAGTTATTGAAAAAAAAAAAGGAAAAAACACATTTAATGCCACATTAAATACGTGGGGAAAAAAAACCTCCTATGACCATTTAATTATCTTGTTTTCACAGGCATGCGTTCTGCAGGATGTTTATAGCATTATTGTAATGGAGAATTATAACAGAGGGTGGATTTGGGGTTTGTTTTTTGGGGTTTTTTTGTTGTTGTTTTTTCTATCCTCTTCCACTTTGTTGTGTGTACTGGTTTGGGCTAGGATAGGTTTAATTTTCTTCATAGTAGCTTCTATGGTGCTATGTTTTGGATTTGCAACCAAAACAGTGTTGGTGACACACTGATGTTGTAGTTGTTGCTGAAGAGCGCTTTCACAGCATCAAGGCCTTTTCTGTTCCTTATGCTGCCCCACCAGCGAGAGGGCTGGGGATGCATGAGAAGTTGGAAGGGGACACAGCTGGGACAGCTGAGCCCAGCTGACCGAAGGGGTATTCCATACCCATCATGCTCAGCAACTAAAAAAAAAAAGGGGAAGAGGAAGAGGGGTTGTTCAGAGGTATGGTATTTGTCTTCCCAAAACCATTATACGATGGGAAGCGGTGAATGAATTGTTGTTTTGCTTTGCTTGTGTGCGCGGCTTTTGCTTTACCTATTAAACTGTCTTTCAACCCTCAAGCTTCTGAACTTTTACCCTCCTGAGTGGCTGCATGTGGCTTAGCTGCCCTCCAGAGCTAACTCACATCATGATCTTTTGCTGATATTATGTTGATGCATCTTACTGGGTACTCTGGCTTGGCTTATTGAAAGGTTTCAGCTCCCACACAACCATCTAGCAGCCTAAATATGTCCCCTAATTCCTCTAAATCTTTGTGACCTACTGCCAAATGCCAGGGGGAATCAAGAGGTCAATGTACGCTTCCAACTCATTTTGGCTGAGGTGCTCCTAACCCATGTTTGTGTTGCTGTTACTTCTTTTTCTACGTGCAAGTTCCACCTTTCTTCTTACACAAATTAGTTTCTCTAAAAGTTTGTTTTGTAACAGCTGTTACAAGACGTAGAATTCTCACAAGGAGCAAATGTATTTATCCTGTACAAATCCAGGTAAAAAGTACAACTAAGTTCGAACTTCAGATCCTATTTTAAGAAAAAAGTTAGACTTTTTTCCTTCAGACTTGTATCAGTACATCAGTCTCCAAAAAGTCCTTTAAATTCATGTCTCAGTGCAATATCTTTGCCTATTAAATGCAAAATTGAGCCCCAAATATGAAATAATTTTAAATGTTTCTCATGAGATCCTTTTCTTGTTACCATTTCAGTTGATGACAAATGTCTGTTGGGTCTACAGATTATTTTCAGACTTTAAAATGTGAAGGAAGTAGATTATATGCTGTGTTTTGAATAAAATTGTTTCTAATAGTTCAAAAGTGCTTTTCTCAGGAAGGAGTTTCAGTTTTTTTGTAAAGCAGAATCTGAAAGATGCTGCCCTTCATTGGTTAGACGGACGTCTATTAATACTTTTTCACTTATGGACTGAGCACTGATGGGAAAATACTCTTCTGTCTTCGTATGCAAATCACAGAGATGTACTCCAGCAGCCACAGAAATATTTCTTGCAAATAGAGAAATGAGAAGTCAGCTCATTGTGTACCTCTTTCCAGAATCAAATCTCTATTTATAAATAATGCATTAGCAGTATAGAAAATGTATTTGCTTATATTTTGCAAATCAGTATAGAAACATGACAAATGTATATTTGCAGGTGAATTACTTTTCCCACAAATTATTTCCTTTACATAATTTATCATATCGTCAACTTTCTCTTCCTGGCCTGTTGACAAGAAAAAGAATCAAATGTCAGTGATTTCCTAACATTTATACGATGAGCTTTTGCTTTGAAAAAACCTCAAAGTAGTATGTGTATAATCTTAGAATGCATATAGATGCTAACCTTTGGTTTGCTTAAATGTGGCAGGGCTGGAGAACTGATGCAATTGCTGTAGATCTGCTTTTACTGTGACTTTCCTACAACTTCAAAATGAAAAGTTGTGCCTACCTGAAAAATGAAATTCCTCTTAAAAACTTTCAAACAGGGTCATTTTTTTTTATGAGGTGAAGAAATAGGAAAAGTAGCTGAAAGGTTCAATAAAGCTGTTCAATAAAACTTTCTTGAAACAGCTTTTGATTTTTATAAATCCTGAAAAAAAAAAATAAGTTCAGCTTTACCTTACCTCTGCACAACTCATGTCTAGTATATTCTTAGGCTGATATTTACCAAGTTCTCAGTTGCATTGGCTTTCCTTGGTCAATGTGGTGTGTTTTTGAAGAGCACTCATGCTTCCGCCTTACATAACTAGCTAAAGGACCCTTTAGTGTTTCCCAATCCATTGCTGTCCATTGCTGCTCTCTGCTCTCAGTCTCTCCTCTTTCTTTTTTACCCTTCCCCTTTGATTTAGGCGCTGTGATTTACCATTTGCCTGAACTCTTCTCCCGTCTCTCTGTTGTCTTACTAATTAATCCCGGGTGTTGATTTTTACATTATTTATGTAATGCAATATTTACTGTGATGGAAATAAACCCAGAAATAATCCTCGTTTGCTTTTTCAGTCCTGCTTTCCCAAAGCTCTCTGACTGGCAAAATCTGAATTGTACGTGGAGACTTGTTTAAATTCTCCTCAATCCCCACTGCTTCTCTACCTTTGCTTAATCTAATGGTCGAAACTCCAGATGTTAAGTTCATATTTTTCCAGTGTCTTTTGTAAGGGTCCTCATTTTCAGGAGGAAGGCACATAATATTCTGCTGGGGGAATCTTTCCTGCTGGTCCCCTCGCCAGTGTTTGTGTAGCAGCACAAAGCTGTGCAGACAGTGAAGTAATGAAACAGCCAATCTCACCTTCTCAGGATTACTCCATCACACCCTGCAGCTTGCTTCTGCTGTTTGCTTTGCCTGTACCTAGAATTCATTGCGTGTCTTCTCTTCCCCTTTATTGTGTCCACCTTTTATAATGAGTTCAGACCTTTCTGTGTTTTGTTTCTTCACAGGGGGTAGAACAACATACCCATTTATCACAAAATACCCCACTTACCTTCCAGTGTTTACTGTCTCCTATCCATCTGTAAGCTCCTTAGATTCTTTTTAGCTGACATCTCCCTTCAGTTACCCCTAAACTTACTTCAAAATTCCATCCTTATCCTAACCTTTTTTTTCTTTTCTGTGTTTTCCAACACATTGTCAGTAGAGGAGTTTTATGGAAGTATCCTCTCCATTGCCTTTTCAACTCACTGTTCTCATTCTTTGAAATCCAGCAAATTTGTCAGTATTTAATTCAGTGGATTATTTCCATGCTTCCTCCCATACTTAGTTTCTGGAAAACAGATTTTACTTGAAAATCTAGACCTTACCTTAGATATTCTATTTACCATCTCCATACTGTTCCCTGTAACAGGGGAAGCTGGCTCTTGACACACACACATTTGAAAAGGTAGGTGATAAATGGTGTGCTACTGCATGATGGAAAGTCAAAGAGCTGGTTAGTTCTAATTACATTGGATATTTGCAGGTCCAAAATGCATTTCTAGTCTGTGGTACATATCTCACAAAATGTGTAATAACATACATGCATTGAAATAAATAATATTTATATAGTCAACATCACATAATTGTCCAAAGAAATTTGATTTAATTGGAAGTATTTTCATCACTATCTCACTATATGTAAATAAAATTTAGTTATAAAATGTTATGAAACAAAATCCTACCAAAAAAAATCCTTATAGTTTGCAATTTAGTGGGTTTGAATTTGTAATAGTCATTCATTGATTGAGGGGGTTACGTATGAAATATTTTATGGAAATGCTAATAAACCTAGGATTGTTACTTTTCTTTATTCAGAGCCTCAAACATGCACTTTGAAAGACTTTCTTTGTGCAAACGGAGACTGTGTCTCAGCAAGATTCTGGTGCGATGGAGACTATGACTGTGCAGATGGCTCAGATGAGGTAGGCTTCTTCCAGGAAAAATATTTATTTAGAAAATTAGTAGTTGTATGTTGTTGGGGAATGGATTCCCACATATGAACATTTGAAAAACAGCAATGGGAATTCTACACATGAATCCATATATGCAAATATCTTTACTGAATCAGAACTAAACCTATTGAGATAGTTATCTTAAAAAGAGAACATGTAAATAAAATCAAGTCTTATTTAACAGTAGTCTACATCTTTTTGTCCCAGCAGCAATCTGGTCCCCTTCCCATCCAAGAAATATTTTGTGTCCCTATTGGGGAACCACTCTTTCTACACACAGCAGTGGTTTTGTTTCATTTGGTTTGTGGGTTTTTTTGAGAAAACAATGTAGAGTATTGTGTAACAGAGGCTCACTGGAAAATGCTTTGCTGTTTTTCTGTTCTTTCCCGTCCCTTTTGTCCCTTCCTCTTTCCCGACAGTGCTGGACCTCAGGCACTTCTCACCTACTTAGCCAATGGAAGCCACCTTGCATGAGTCATAGCTACAAATATATTTTATTTCACAAGACATTGCTGTATTTCATAGTATAGGCTGTAAATTCTGTGATCAGCTGTATATTTGCCAATGTTTATATTAAATTCTTGATCTCGTATATCTGTTGGTTTTATTGTTCCAGAGGTATTGTGAAACAGGCTGTTCAAGAGATCAGTTTCAGTGTTCCAATGGTCAGTGCATATCAGCAAAATGGAAATGTGATGGTCATGAAGACTGCAAACTTGGGGATGATGAGAAAAATTGTGAACCAGGTATTGTTTTAAATAATGCTGAGAAATAAAATAAAGCAAGGAATAAGTCAGAATGAAACAAGCAGAAGATAAATCAATAAATTAAGTTTCCTTGGGTGCTAGAAGTAGGGAGGAGTGCAAAGAAATCAGAAATACTTTATCTTTTGAATGTGTATCATTGTGTCTCCCTGTTTGGAAAATCCAGCTAAGCGATACGAAGCTTGTTGGGGGAATGGTATTTTATTGAATTATATTGAAATATAATTTGATAATGTATACTCAGCGTATAAAATTCTGCTCCAAAATCAGCAGTACCTCTTGGCATGTTGGGTTATTTTGCTTTTTGGTATTCATTCAATGTTCACTAGTCCTTGTGCAAAGATTTTCTCTAACAAATTATTATTTTTGTTGTTATTGTTTTATTTCCTTTGTACTGTCTTGAAAAACACAGTTGTTTATTTTTGCAGGAATTTTCCTAAATATTTTTGTAAGGTTCATCTAGATGGGTGCGTCTGCTAGAAACCTATGACAAAACTCCTCTGATTAACAATGCAACAAAAACATCCACCTATTTTTAAATAAAAGTGATTGAAATGTATTTTTTTATTTATAATAATGTCTAATTTCTAAAACCATGGTCCCTTATACACTTAGATAACGTTAGCTAGACCCTAAGCCCATCTTAATGCAATTTTTTTAGTACACTCACTCTGTGAATAGGTGTATGTGTGTAGTTACCATTGTTGCCAAACATAAAGAAATTTCTCAGTGATAAAACACAAATATCCTTTCACTGTCATTATACAATTTACTTAGGATGCAACAATTCAGTTTTGTCAAATATTTCATTGTAGTTTACGAACGTTTGGAAAAGGTCTGATGAGCTACAAATACATGTCTACTCACTATGTTAACCAGATGAAAACATTAAATTATAAAACAAATTATTTATAAATTGTCTTTTTCTTAATGCTAAAATATGTGTTTGTAACCAGCATCTCCAACCTGCTCTTCAAGCGAGTACGTGTGTGCAAGTGGAGGCTGTATTTCGGCGTCTTTGAAATGTAACGGAGAGTATGACTGTGCTGATGGATCTGATGAGGTAGCTGACAAGTTTCCACTGATGTTTCCCCCCAACACTGTCTGACATGGAATTTGTTAACAGTTTTACATCTGAAATTCATTAAAAAGGGCAAATGGGGTTTTTTTGCTTCCATTGAACACTGTCAGATGATTTAACCTTATGATTTTGATTCCCTGGTTTATGACCACCTTTTGGAGTAGACAAATTTGTTTCCTTGAAGTCAAAACCTGAGCGTGGTTCTGGGGAAGTTTGCTTCAGGGACTGCTCCCTACTGGCAGTGTGGACAAGTTTGTGTCACATTAGGCTCCTTCTGTCCTCTAGATTCATCTCATACAGTCCTAGCAGACACTTGAGCCTCATGCCATGCTCTTCCTACATGTTACACTGTTGATATCTTTTTTTAAAAGTTCCCACCTTCATGAACAACTTCAAGAAAGAAGAACAATAATTGATATTTATCAGTGTGCCAGTTGGAGTATGAAGGGTGCCTGAGCCAAATGCTACACTGTGCAGGTCAAGACAATCCACTCTGGGGGTTTCTAGTCCTGAACGATGATGATATGAGCCACTCTGCACTCACTGGGCTCATGTCCAGGGTGGTTTCTTGTAGGGCAGTTGACTTCAGAAAGGTACATAAATAAAGCTATTGTTTCCATTGCCAATACTAAGCAACATAAGGAAGTAATATCAGAACGTATGTAACATGTGGTTATGATTTCACTTGGACTTCAGTAACTCTTTAAATTGCACATTGCATTGTCAGGGACAGCTTTATTGTATTAAATTTGTAGGACGAAGAAAAACAGTGTTGGTAAATTTTGCTAGGTTTCTCTTAAGCATGTTGTTGTTCTCATTCATTAACGCTTAGTTCATATCTGTATTCACACAGATGGATTGTGTCACAGAATGTAGAGAAGATCAGTTTCGATGCAAAAATAAGGCCTACTGTATCCCTGTCAGATGGCTTTGTGATGGGATCCATGACTGCGTGGACGGCAGTGACGAAGAAAACTGTGACCAAGGTGAGGAACACTTTTAAAAACGCTTACTTGGTTATTCTTTTATTAACAGAGGTTGTAAGCTGGTGGTGCTCTGGCCATTCTGAGGGGTGAAATGAAAGCTCTGTGACCTCTTCCGGCAAAGACTGTAGCAGCTTCACAAGCAATCTGCAGGACAAAGCAAAATGTGTGGTTTATATGACTCTCAGCTCATTGTTCCTTCTTTGCGTTTCCTTCTCCAAAGACCAAAAGGTTGTGTTATTACTGGAAGCATAGTCTGTCTCATCAGGGAAATTGGTAATAAGTCTGGTAAATGTATAGTTTTATAGGCAACAATAAATTACAAAGCCATGCAATGAAATGAAAAATTGCTAAATAAGTAATTGTAAGGCCCCAGTTTTCTATTTATTTCTGTGAAGATGAAATGTTGCAACTAACCAGAACCCATAAAACCACATTTGGAATTCTCGTTCTCCATAGAGAGCAGAACTATGCACATAAGTTGATTCACATGAAGCTAAATGCTATTTTCTGACTTTCATGCTTATGATTTAGCTTCAAAATATGTTTTTGAGAAATACATGTGCTGATCTAATTCTCATAGTTGCTGATGATAGTTTTTTAACTGAACCTTACTTCAGCTACCGGGCAGTAGCAGTGTAACGCTGCACAAAATTCTTAGTGTAGTAACTCAGTAACTGTGACAAATTCTCACTCAAGTTAAATGACTTTTTTTCAAAAGTAAAATTTTATTCAGCATTTTGTTAGCTTCTTGGTTTTTTCCAGATTTTTCTTTTCTTTTAAAGTGAGTAGTTCTGTGTGTTAGTCATCTATACTGACATGGTATGTATATAACTTCAAAAGCATAATGCCGTACAGTAAAGTCATAATAATTGGAGACGAAACAAGCAATTATGGAGTAAAATGTCCTTCCGTTATTTTGTTGTAAGGTCATTAAGCAACACTTACCAGTAGGAGGAAAAAAAAGTTGTAGGGGATGATTAATTTTAAAAGAGAGACCAGAAAATTAAGAAAATCGGAAAAATGTTCCAGAGGTGTTTAGATGAAAAGAGAAAAACATCGTATTTAGAAGCGTTGAAGAATTAATTATTTTAAGAAGACTGGGATAACTAAGTTTTAAAAAACTTCTAGTCCATTTTAAAACTGCTTTTTACAATATCTGGACTCTATTTCTTTAAAAACCAATGAAGTGTAAGTAAGTAGTAACACACTTAGTTTATCTGAAGCCTCCATTATTCTTTGGATAGCATAATGGAGCTGCTGTGAACTGCAAATTGCTTATAATGCAATAAGAAGCCTTTTCCCTAGTTGGTTATTGCTATAATACTTTGTATTTATGTCACAATTATGATTTCTGTTGTAGAAATCTATTCTATAAAGGAATTATGATAGGCAATCACATGAAACAAATGCCAGTTTATCTCACTGATAACTAATTTTTTCCTCTTGGAAATACAGCAAACACGAATGGAGTTTTATTCTGCAGCATTCTAAAACAATCTCCATAATATTTATCGGTAGCCCACTGTGCATATTTATAAACACAGTTCTTTTCAATCTTATTATACAACTAGAATTATGGTTATATTGTGATTACACACACAATTATTTATATTCGTGTCTTTCATCATGAAGAATGCTTGAATTTTACATATTCTTTTCTTGGATAATCATAAAGAATATTTCAGTTAATGTTCATAAGTTATATTTGCAGTGGGAGTGAATTATATTTGGTAACATAGTGTGAGAGTTCCCAACACCCTCTTAAACAGTGGGTATTTCATGCAAATTAATTTTCTGGAAAAAAAAATGAATCCATTCTGAACCCTTTATAGCAAAAGAAAGCCTTCTGTTGATGTTAATGGGGTGTGAACAGGGCACTTGCATGAAAAAGTAAAAAGCCACTGGAGCCAGATTTAACTATTAGGGTAGGTGTAATGCGTTGAGGTAAGTCACAGTGAGAGTTTTGGTGTTATCATAAAAAAAATTTCATTGTCTCCTCCTCGGCAGGTACACAGGTTTATTTCTTTTATACTCTATTCCTCTCAGGAAACTGAGAATCCAGTTACTATAAGAAGTTGTTATATAGAGAATTAATTTCAAGAAGTTTCCATAACTTCATTGATTGGTAGAGCTATAATTTAGTTGTAATTTAAAAAAAAAAAAGTCTTCTTACTGCTACACATATTACAACTGAATCCAACTCGAACCAATTCTTAAAGCTTGACCACTCCAGCTTTAAAACATTTTCTCTCACCCCCTGTTCCTTTTTGTTAGGTAATTCAATCGATACTGAAGTTACATGGAAGAAGTTTTTCTTGCATTCTGTGCTCAGTAAATATCCTAATGAGAAATTTCGGAAGTTACAGAAAGGAAGAGGCTGTTAGAGGTCACCTAGACTTATTTGCTCTGTTTAGATCTTCTCTGATTACAGAGTTTATAACTGATGGGGACGTTACAAGCCTGACCAAGCCTATTACTCCTCAGGAGAAGAGAAAGGTGTTACCTTATGGCTGAGGGACTGCAATCCCTTTGTCTCTTCTGAACATGATGTGTAGCTCAGAGAGTGGGAGTAGGAATAGGTGAAGGATCAGACACTCGTGTGAAACAAACCTGGACTGAAGTGGCCTTTCACAAGTTTGATCGTATTTCTGTCTTTTGGTTTGTACCATTCTATGATAGCAGAAATTACTGATGTACCCAGCCAGGTCTTTTCCGAAAGGCAGCATCACCAAAGTGAGTTACAGACAGAAAGGCAGTTTAAGCATCTCCTGGCTAAATGCAAGGGGACGGTGCCTGGCTGATGAGTCGTCAGTGTCTGGTAACTGCCCTTTCTAGTTAGGCCAAGTAGGTAATTTCAGGCTCATGAAGGTCGTGAAAGTAAAGTAAAAGAAGTGTATGGTCAAGGAAGAGATTTTTAAATGAATGTTTCCCTCTGCCTCTCCAAGCCTTTCATTTGGGACTTGTTCATTTAGTTATGGTACGTGTGTCATTCGCTGCGGACAGTATGCGATAAGTGGTTGTGCTGGTTTTATCAAGAATTGACATTCTTTTGTCTTTGTTTTCCCATTTTTTATTTCCTGTCTTCTTTTCATTCTCCCAGGGGGAAATATATGTAGAGCTGATGAATTTTTATGCAACAATTCCCTCTGCAAACTACATTTTTGGGTTTGTGATGGTGAGGATGACTGTGGAGATAACTCTGATGAAGTTGCTGAAATGTGTGGTATGACATTACCTTTTCCAGTGCTTTCCATGTAGTAAAGGAAGATATGACATGTAACATATATAAATATATAAGGACATACGTGTCTAAGTTTTCTTTATTTTACTTTTGGAAGATTAGCTTGAAATGCGGGGTGTAGTTTTCTGTTATTGCTATCCATGTAATTTCAGATAAGATATTTGTGAGAAATTAATCTTTCTGTGGGAAATACACAGATAAGAAAAAACTACTTCTACATTGAAATATCGATCATCATTAAACCTCCTAGTTCCTTTATATCTGTCATATTTACTGACTCTCAAAAAGAAGTGGTTACCCTTATCACACAAAGTAATTTCATTCCCTAAATGAAGAACTTACACTGTAAACATTGTTGAAGTGTTACTCCATTAAGTACTGGAAGTTAAAATCAAGTACCATTCCTGTATCAAATACAACTGTGTTCCCATCCCTGCTTATTGCTTTCATAAGGAGACGTTAAAGAAGGTTCAAGAATACTAGCTGGGTAATAGCTGGTTCTATTTCTTTTTTTTTTTATATATATATACAGTAAAGTTTCCATGTCCTCCAACAAGGCCATACAGATGTAGAAACAACAGGGTTTGTCTGCGACCCGAGCAGATTTGCAATGAAGTCGATGACTGTGGTGATAACTCGGATGAAGATCACTGCGGTAGGTGAATTACCTTTCAAGGCATTCAGATCAAAGAAAACAACTTGAAGGCAAACTTTGTTACAGAGCTCTGCTTGTCCTTCAGTAAAGCTTAACTGGAGGTTAGTAGATCAGAATTTGAAATTGAAAGAAATTAAGCTCAAAATAATTTCCGGTTGCTTAATGCTTCATGGTCATTCCCATTTGTATGTGTCTAATATAATTTAAGAATCTTAAATACTGATTTTTTTTCTCTTATTAATTTGTAATTATATAGATAAAATCACATATAAAGCAAGACCATGTAAAAAAGATGAGTTTGCTTGTAATGATAAGAAATGTATTCCAATGGAGCTACAGTGCGATTGGTTTGATGACTGTGGAGATGGTTCAGATGAGCAAGACTGCAAAATAAGTGAGTTTGGCTGACAAGTTATGTTTTCACGATTGTAGCAGAAAAGAAATAATTAACTGAGACTTTCATCCATGCAAAACCTACTCAACAAAGCTGAGTTAAAACGAAGATGACTTAAAGTGGGTTTTGGGTTTTTTTTTTTTTTTTTATTTAAGAGTTCTATTAGACATCACAAGAAGACAAATTTTTTAGCTATTACATTGTAGTATTAAATTATTGATGTGAAATGAGGTATCTCAATTAAATACTGTCAATTTATATGCATCTATAGGTAAATACTGTAATGTCATTTATTTGTATAAAGTTTACCAGATAGTCTTTTAATAGAAAGATAAATTTGTTATTTGTTGTTGTTACTTTAGATCTCATTTTTAACAGTTTAAACAAATCTTTCAATGATTTTTTAGACCTTTTGTTTATGTTTAGGTGTCATGGAATATACGTGTGAAGATAATGTGAATCCTTGTGGAGATGATGCATCTTGTAATCAAACAAAAACATCCCTACTGTGTCAGTGTAAACCTGGATTTCAGAGAAACAAAAGGAATAGACAATGCGAAGGTACTGATCTTTTCCATCATCCCTTGCTGTAAAGTATTAAGTCAGCTGCAGACTCAATTTTCTGTGCTGGAGAAGGAGATACATATCACATGCTTCTTTCTGCAGAGTAAAAACTGTTTCATAGCTATGGGATTATGAAGTCAAGAAAAGAAACTGAAAGCATTTACAGGATGTAGACTTACACATTTTACCTGGAGAGGTTATCAAAGATTAAAATCGGTTGTGACTGTTGAAAGGTTCAGGTCAGGCCATTAAATGATTTTATACTTTAAGGGTTAAATGGGTGATTTAAGGTCTAGTAGATTATTTAACTGAGCAATTGTGATTGGTGTTTAAATTGGTATGTGAGAATATTTTGAGGTGCTTGAAATAATGAAGATGCATAAAACAAATTGAAATGAAAATAAAATTCCTTAGAAAATGCAGTTTTAATATATAAGATGCCACACTGGTCAGAAAAAAAAGACATAGTTACTACAAGGAGAGAGTTGATCGGAAAGATAAGATAAATCTACCTTCCCAAAGAATGTGGTGTGAAGTCGTTTTCTTACTGGTGAGCAGTAACTTACAGAAAAATTGGAGCTTCAATGAGACTATCAAAGGAATATATACTTACATAAAAACCCTGTGTGGTTTGGCCCTTGAGCATAAGGTCTACGCAGGAGCTTTTTCAGGAAGGGGTAGTCATGTAGTTTTGATGTACCAGAGGCAGGTATGTCCGAGATACTTGTAACAGACATTTTCATTCTCAAAATTGATTTCAAACTGTAATGACAACAGGTTGATAGGGGAAGGATGGAGAAATATTATAAATAATATAAAAAACTCTTTCTGAGATGCGTTGATTGCAGCAGAAATAACATCAGTGGTTATGGCAGAAGTGTTCTTCTTGCTGCTGCAAGATATGCCAATGCTTACGAGTTCCTTTTGTTCATTTGCTTTGTTCCGTGATTTTTCAAATGTGTTAAATAATATAGTATTATACTACATCTATATAAATTACAATTCTTTTCCTCGTAGATATCAATGAGTGTATGGTATTTGGTGCCTGCTCCCAACACTGCAGTAATATTAAGGGGTCATACAAATGTGCATGCGAGAAAAATTACAAGGAGAGGAATAACAGTTGCATAGCAAAAGGTAAGGCTATAAAAATCAAAATACAGAGACACTACTAAACAATTCGTTATGTACAGGGTTGGTTACATTAATGTGTTGCATATAGAATTTATTTTTAGATAAATATTTCTTGAATAGCGCACAGAAATAATTCTCAAAACACTCGGATTTACCTTTCATTTCAGTAAGCAGTAAATTCTTACCGCGTCCATGTAAATGAACATACTTAATATGAAAGTCCATTTCCAGCTGCAGCTTTATTGACAAAAAGATATACACAAATAAGAAAATTAGATATTATATATTGGCAAGCATGTAAGCGTTCTGATGAATCTTTAGAAGCTTGAGAGGAGAATCAACTCTTCCATAGAAACATGTTTAAGAACTTCAGGAGTCTTCAGTGCAGAACAAGTAGTGGCTTGTTATTACAGAAACACAGACATACATCTGAGGGCTTGTAATTGAAAAATCTAGGAATCAGAATTTTTCACATTCTTCATTTGCATTGTAATACAGTTAATGTTTCTGCTCTTTCCTTCATTAATACTTGCTTTAATGGAACTCCTCTTTCTTGTATTTGGCAGGGGACAAATAATTTTTGGTATTTCATCCTCATAAGGAGGAAATGTGTTGGACAGGCATTGCTATAGGTTGAATCTCTGTGGATAAATGTGGCATAAAGTGAAAAAATAAAAATTGCAAATGCATTCTAATGTACCCAGGAAATTTGAGACTTTCTCAAAACTGAATGAATCGATACCAGAGAGCATTTTCTTATGAATAACATACTTCACAATGTCTGAATCAAGGTGTAAAACGAGGTATCCATAAATACCACCCATTCGCAAGTATCCATAAGTATTCACTATCTGAAATGAGGAGACAGAAGACACAGCTGCACATGTTCTGTAGCAGCTTTGGTCCAGTTTGCTCATGTTGCAGTCAATTCCAGAACTTCACTGCCTTCACTAAAGACAAAATCATTCCATTTCTAATTTCTAATTAATCAATTTAAAACAATGCTTATTGGTAACTTTGTGTTTCTTTAATTATATGTATATATTTAGGACCTTCTAGACACAACATGCATATAATAATATGTATTGATTCATCTGAGCTTAATGCATAATAACCCCTATTTTTGTTTACTGCTTAAAGTGTTCAAATTCTTGCATTACATGCTCCTTAAAATATAGTGTTAGGGGTCACAATGTGAGCTGGGAAAGCCCTGGGGTAATATATATTGGTATCAGAGCATGAAGAGCTGCATTTACTGCCCAAAGTGTGAGTGGTTTTTGCAGTGTTCAACAATCAGAAAATAATTTCAACATAAGAAATTTTATCAGATAAACACCCAAAAGCTACTTGAGTGAGAAACACTGATTTTTGCATTAGTTGACATTTACCTGTTTTTGTTTCATTATAATAATCCCTAGGCTCTGAAGATCAAGTTCTCTATGTTGCTAATGACACTGACATCCTGGGTTTTGCATATCCATTCAACTACAGTGATGCTCATCAGCAAATATCACATATTGAACATAATTCAAGGATAACTGGAATGGATGCATATTTTCAAGGGGACATGATTGTTTGGAGCACTCAATTTAATCCAGGAGGGATTTTCTACAGAAAACTTCATGACAGGGAGAGAAGGCAAAGTAGCAGTGGCTTGATAGTAAGTGATTGAAAGGAAAGATTACATGATACAAATTTATTTTGATTTACTTTTCTGGTTGTCAATATTAACCTGCTGATATAGTAAATTAATGTGTCTATCTGAGAATTATTTTATTGAAGTGGTATATATGTCTACTAATGCCTTTCTAGTCAAGACTCCAGCAGACTTGGTCAAGTCTCACAGAACACAATGATGGCGTTTGAAAAGGATTTCTACAGAGAAATAGCCAGTATGTTAGAGACTTGGAACTATTGTATACTGTCAAGAGTTTTTACTTTAAGAGAAAAGAGAGCATATAATAGACGTATATAGGCAACACATGGTTTACAGAAAGGCGTGAAGGTCAAATCCTTGGAAAACAGAAATTGTAGATAGACCAAAGACAAGCTTGATTTCTACAAGGACCATATAAACAATAATATTGGCAAAGCTATGACAAACATTTACAAATTAGGACAATAAGTATTTATTCCTTCATATGTTGAACTTCACAGTGTCGTCTTTTGAATAGCATAAATATAATTTTGCACTTAGCAACAGAAATGTGGATTTTTATAAGGGTAATTTCAAGTGGTCGTTACTTGTAAATAATATAAATGCAGACTGATTCTCATTTTGCCTGATATATTTCTACAAAATTCTTAAGTGTTAGTGCAGAACTGAAAATAACAATGTGATCTTCACATTGGTGTTTCTATAATGCTATATATTTAGATTTTTTTTTTAATTAAATGTGACATCAGAGGAGGGTTTTTATTTTTTCTCTTGGCCAGTAATAAATCAGGTTAGAAATAACACCTGTCTGGCTGTTTCCTTAAACTTAGGAGAGGTAACAGGGGTGACCTTACATGACGTGAATGCTCTTATATACCCAGCAGAATAAACAGCAGTAGCACTGGTAGACTAATCTTTCATCTGTCATTCAACTCTTACATATCTGAAACCACTTCTAAGTACCTTTCATCGGAGGATGTTACCTTTGCAAACAAATGACATTCCTGACCTTTGCTGCCAGCAGGGCAAAAAGCCTGGGGATGTGGACACCAAAAGGACGCTGAAAATACCTTGTGTCTATGATGGCACATAGATGGGAAGAGTAGTTAAAACCAATGCTTCCACCTCCCCAGCAGAGGAGGGTCTAGATTTTGTTGACAGAAAGTGTACGTAAAGTAGATCTAGAGTAGGAAATTATCCCTAGCATTTCTAGGAGGTCAGGTATGTCATTTGAGTTTTGGGGAAGAATCCTTCGAGAACCTGGGTATGCACTGAAGATGTGGAAATAACTATACTGTGATGTTTTTCTCATGTAAATGTGGCAAATACCTGTGCCTAAGAAATCCTGATAGACGCATCTCTGTATCGAGTTCATTATTAGAAAATACTGAACTTGTAAAGTCTTGTGACATTAAAGTGCTGGGGGTTCTTGTTATTGAATTTATTTCATTTTGGTAAATATGCAGATGCCTTCTGCAAGGATAAGTGTAGTCTACTGACCCATTACCTCTCTATTGGATCTGCACTTCCTTACAGGTCCATAAAACTGAATATAAACTTCCTGGAGACATCTTCATAGACCAGGGGTTGAAATTCTCAGAGCTGATTTGACTTTGTCTGCCTGTTTAAACTAATAAAATGTTCTTCAAATTACTGTTATTTTTCTGAAGTGCTGAAATACTTTTTGCTTTTTGTATCTCGGTTTCATCATTATGCCAGAATACTTTCTTGTTACTTCCTCTTAATTCAAAATTATTGGAAAAACTGTGTTTTTCTTAATCCACTTCTTCCCCTGTCTCCTCAGTGCAGGTACATGCTAGTGAAGATGCTTGATCCAAGCCGTACAAAACTTTTTACAAATCTGTATGTGGAAAATGCACGGACTGTACCTGCATATATCTTGGACACATTTCATTTATATTTACGAAGCATTTACTTCTCATTGTGCTAAAGTATTCAGAATATTTTGACAGCATTATCTCATTAATACTCAAATATTATTGCCTTATATATAACTGATCAGTAGGTCAATTGGTTTTATAGTGTTGCTTTAATATTGTCAATTAAGTTTGGTTTTGAAAAGCTTGAGAATTCCTTAGTTTTGACCCAAGTTTTCCAACGTATAAGTTTTCAAAGGTTACGTTATAACTTTTATATTGGGACTTTGATATGTAAATCAGGACAGCAAACTTGAACAAAGTCACCTGCATTTTCAGGTAATTACATTAATGCAAAAATCCATCTCGACTGAAATTGCTCCATGGAATTAGCATATCAAGAGCCTTCCTCAGAGAATAGCTTAAAGTATCTCTTGTATTTTTCTGTGAAAAGGGGTTTCAGCTTGGTACAAATTGAAGCATTAAAGGAAATAGTAAATATCAGCTCTGGAGAGTTTATTGACAGAAGCAGAAGAGCATTACATTCCAATCGAGTTAAGACATACAAGTGAATTGGTGATAACTGGTGCAGCTGTGTACTGGCACAGTCCTTGGAGAGGGATGCATACTTACCTGAGGTGAATATTCAACACAGAGTGACTTGCTGCTTAAACTCGAGTGCTGTCTTTCATGGAAGAGGACACAAAGCTGAACATTAAAATAATTGTACCGTATAATAGGAAGAAAAACATAGGTTTGGTACCGTATCCAGTCAGTATATTAGCAGCTTGCTCCAGCCCCGCTCTTCCAAGAGCTTCACAAGGACCCTTAACTACTCTTGTGATACATCCACGTAGAGACTCCCAACGTTTGCCCCAGGACCCAGTGAAATTCAGTGCGTCACTGTGAATGGAAGCAATTTCTAGTCTGTTTTCTCTCAACAGTATTAGTTTATGGGTTTCCCTTGAAGCTATAGCTCTGTATGGATAGAGTTTACGTACTGAGGAGACCTTCTCCTCATGCAATTAGCTGGTTGGGGTTTTTAAATGATCCTACTCATGTCATACAAATGGTGGCTTGGTGAACCATTGCACCTACGGGGCTGCTCATCTGTCAAGACAAAAAATTTCTGTTTTCACGAGTAGAAGTCTAAAAGTTTTCTAAATTATTGTTTCTTATTTCTTTTTACCATTCTAATAATATATCATTAGATAATGTGTTATTTTCAATGAAGATAATTTAAGCTAAATTATTTAAATTAAGGTTTACTTTATTCCACAGTAATGCCATAACAAAAAATCTGTGAATAGATAAAATATTGCTTCACATGTGCTTATGATATAAATTAGATTTGTAATTTAGTCTTCCTGTGTTAAAATACTAAGCATTGCAAGGTGATGGGTTCCTGCTGCATGTGTAACTGCAGCAGTTTATAATTTTTCTGTAATCTACCATTATATCAAAATGGTTTCCAAATCCAAGAAGTTACTGCAGCTTCTTTTTGTGTTGTTTTTCTCATTTCCTTTTTTTTTTAATTCTTTACCTTTAAAACAGTTTTACAACAGGCAGCAATTCTGATCAAAAGTCAGCAAACTGACATGGTCTGTAGTTGTGTGGATTATACAAGGCTTTAAACCCCGATTTTTCTAATAAGTTGTAGTATGTTATATTTAACATCAAAGTGGGCTAAAATAACTGTAGAAAACATTAATGTGATTTTGTTCCTGTATTTTCATCCTTATTCGGTATGCAAAATCAGTCTTCAAAATTAACATAATCCAAATAAGCTATTAGGTAAAAGCTCATTTACTGTAAGTTATTTTCTTAGACAGTATGAGAAGATGTGTAAGACATCAGAAATACAGTGTAGGTAGGCTGAAACTTAATGAACACAATACCCCAGCCATGGATCAGCTAGTGTTTTATTCTTTTTTTTTAATCTCTTGGACCAGATGGCTGCTTTCTGTTTCTTCTGGTTATCTCCTTGTTCATTTGATCTTTAATATGCAGCATTAAACCCCAGCATTTCTGGAGTTTCACTTCTTCTGTACAGTTGAGAAGAATGAGAAAGGGTCAGTGGTAGTAAGCAACCCAGCCTTGTTCCAGAATCTTCTGAGGACATCCCTTTGTCTCATCTGCTTCTGCTACCAGTTTTTTGGGGAACAGTCCCTTGCTCTGCGTGGTGACTCCCATCACGTGCTTACCAGGTTCCAAAAAAGGCAATCTTACTGGAACCAGTGGTTCTTGACCAGTCCAAAGAAGACAAGAGACTGTGCTGCCCGTGATAGCTGCTCTCCTTTAAAAAGAATATTTGCGTCCAGCATCGTGGCCCAGTGCCATTAACCCCTGCAGTCTCCAAAGTAGTAACTAGAGTTCTCCAGGTATGAGGAGCTTCTTGACACAGGTGCCTGAATATTACCCAGAATCAAAAGGAGCGTGGATTAAAAATACAATGTCGCTTATCTGCAAATACCGACGTTTTTGGATATGTTGTCCTTTACATGAATGTTGCTTGGATAATGTAACAAAGAAAAAAAGAGGTTGTTGCATGCAAATGCTACATTTCTTGGAAAAAAAAAAAACCCAACAAATTTATTTTTGTGATATTTCTGGAAGCATACGCTGCCAGTGTCATAATTTCATAATAAAGAATTATGATACATTAATTTGTTTTGATACATTATTTTGTTTAACTTTGAAAAAATGACTGCGACCCTGTTTTTAAAGAAATGCTGCTTTGTAAATGCAGTGATTGATCTTCCTGCTTTATTACGCATCTAAATAGAAAGTCAGGGTTCTCTATATCTTTAGAACATGCATTCTGTGACATTTTTGCAGAATTAAAGGTTTATGAGCAATGAACTATCAAAATTCTTCCTTGCAGTCCTATTATTTCACCTAGAGAATGAAATGACCTTTATTTTATGATGAAAATAGTCTACAAATGTCTTGTGATATTAGGGAACTCTGACACCTGAGAAAAATAAGTTATTTTCTGATTTCTTTCCTGATTTTTAGTTCCATAGCTTAGTAGCATTACATTACTGCATTCATCAAGGAATGGACATTTTTTGTTCATAATTTAGCTTGATGTCATTATAGGTAAACAGGCAAACAATTGCATATGTATTTAGCTCATGAAGGTCTTGAATTTTTTATGATATGCGGCATTCATGTTAGCAATACTTAGTCATCCTATTTACAGATTTAACTCCTCTCTGCAGGAATTCTAGTAAACTTTAGAGAAACTCATATATATCACCTGTTTGCAATATGAACTTCTATCCTTAAGGACCATTTCTTAGGATTTAGGCTTTAATGATAACTGTGAAATCATGTCAGAGATACTACAGTTTATATATTTATAATCAGTCAAGCCTCTTTTCCATACGAAGCTGAATATGGCCCTAACTCTAGTGTAATTGAACAGTTACCAGCAAGGGAAGAGAAACATTTAAAAAAATTCCATGCCATTGCGTACTAGTATTTTTCAGAATACAGAGGTAATTTTATGAAGTTTTCTAAAAGGCCATGATTTTCTTTAACCTTGGCAGACTGCTGAGCAGTGATGCTTGAGGACGATCTCAAGCACCATTTTCACTGAAGGCTTTGGGATGGGCCATGATACTGCGTGAAGTATAATAGCTGCGTAATCTTAATTCTTCCTTCTCCTTTCCTTTTGAATTACACTATGTAACATTTATTTGCTTCAGTATCAACAGTTCAAGTGGTTCGTGCCCAAGTGCCTTTTTCTTTATATATTTAGCCATAGACTTGAGAAAACAGTTTTGAACCATTGACTCGTTCTTTTGCATTGAATAGAACTGTCACTTAGTCACTATAAATTAGAACTGTCACTTAGATCACTTAGAGCTTGTCTCATACAGGTGGAATTTAGCTTTCTGGTGCAGTGTGTTTTAAATATTTCACCATATTAAAGGTAAAAGTTACTTTCAAAAGTTACATAAATCCGTGAGTATGCAGCTGCTGTGAAAGGTCATTTCCATAAATCTGACTTTAACATCTGTTTTTCAGTGTCCAGAATTCAAAAGACCGAGGGGCATTGCTGTTGACTGGGTTGCTGGGAATATTTACTGGACTGATCATTCAAGAATGCATTGGTTCAGCTACTACACGACCCATTGGACTAGTCTGAGATACTCCATCAATGTAGGTCAATTGAACGGACCTAACTGTACAAGACTCCTTACGAGCATGGCAGGAGAACCATATGCAATTGCTGTAAATCCTAAAAAGGGGTATGTATGTTTCAATATTACTCTCTTTTGGTAATTCAAAGAAAAGGCAAAGTAGAGTAAGAGAAATAAAATTACGTCTACGAATGTCTAAACTTTTCCAAGTCATTTACTTAACTTTCCTGCTCAATTTACCTGTGTATAAATCAGGATTAGTTATCTCCTATCTTTCAGGTAGGTTGAGAGCCTTGTAATAATTTAGTGTCAGTGAAGTGTGTTTTGAGGTTCTGTACAGGCATCCAGCTTATTCTTTATGTTTAATACTTTTAGGATGATGTACTGGACAGTTATTGGGGATCGCTCTCACATAGAGGAATCATCTATGGATGGCACGCTGAGAAGGATATTGGTTCAAAAGAATTTGCAAAGACCTACAGGTACACAGCTCAGCCATTTTTACATGGCGCTTGCTAACTAGATTTGTTGGCTGAATTCCAGTTTCTCAGTTTGGAAAAAACAAACAACCACCTTTAAAAATATGTATATTGGTTATTCATATGCAGTTATTGATCAAATTCTTAGATCTGTTTTCAAATGATACGTCTTAAGATGACTTAAATTTTTGTAACAAGGCTTAACATGATGATTTTACGAAGCTGTACCAAAAGACTGTATATAATCCACTAAAGTATGATTTGTTCAATACCACTGAACACGAAAATCAGTTAAGGGAACACAAGTTAGTGGTGAGACACGTTTTTTTAAGAGTGCGTATGAAATCTCCCAGCCTATTCTAGTTACTTCCCTGAACACACTGCAAAACAGTATAAAACAAGGTTTAGGTATTCAAAGAAGCAACTTATTATCCCAGTATTTTACAGAACTATTTTGAAGCTTGACAGTACCTGTTGAGATCCTTGTGAATTACTATTAAGACTCCATTGGCAGGATAAAAGTAATTTTATATGACAAAGGAACTGATAAATCCAGAATGAAATACGTCTCTCTTAAATAGCAGCATCCTGTCTTGAAACCACAAATGATTTGTTCGTGACCCATTTTCTCATGCGATATCTGATGTTTCTGCAGGCTTGCAATGATAATTTATTATTACTGCATTGCAAATTAGGGGTTGTCCAACTGTGGTACACATCACTGTTGAAACATAGGCTTCTTCCAAGAAGATGCTATCTGAATATCTAAACATCTCAGAAGCTGACGCTGTCACAGCAAGTAATAACGTTGTACCAGAGTGTTACGTGCCAAACCAAGGTGGGCTTATGGTGCTGTGTACACAAATTACACTCATGCCTTAAAGGAAACACTCTTTATTGACATGATTAGACTGAAACAGAGCTTATCCTAGATGCTTATGCTCCTTAGATAAGAAGCACAATAGCAGTAATAATAAAAAACCCAATCAGTAGTAAATTCAGTAAGAAGCTTCTGATTATTCAGACTGAAAGACAACAGAATCTTATGTTTATCAGAGTTGTTGCATATTCTTTGCTAAACTTCTTAAATAAAACATGGTGAATGTGTCAGATGAACAGATCATGGGATTTAGTTCTAATTGCTAGAATTGTGCCTTGGAATCATGCTTGTTTCTTATGATGAGTCTGGTTGATTGCCAAGGTTATGTCCTACAGAGGCAGTCACCGCTTCCTTGGTCACTAACGGGCGTTTAACACCCCCTCTGTTTTTTGCCATCGTATTGGATTAATTTTTAGAGATCAATGGTGTCAAACTTACCTGAAAATGCACATATTTACTTCCTCCCTGACTGGAAGCAGAACTGCAAGAGCATTTCTTTATAAAATTTTCCTTGATATATTTTTTAATAGAAAAGTTTCAGATAAACATTTAGCCAGACCTCTGTTTCCTTTCAAGGATGAATAAAAAGAAAATCAGGAAAATGAACAGAATTATCAAATATGGGCAGACTTTGCAAGAGGGAATTTCATAAATGCCTTACTACAGTATTGCATTCTCCTGTACCTGCTGCCTGAAAACACTTCCATGGCATCCTTCTGTGCTCTTCTCTTACTTCATGGTAGAAAGGAGATGTTTATGGAGTCTTTTAATGTTTTTTTGTCAGATATTTCACAGATCCATGTCTTTGTACCAAGAATGTAAAAGAAAGAGCCCAAGCCTTTAATATTTCCTCCCAAATGAGACTTTACGACTGTTGTTTAGACAAAGTTTAAGATTTTACTGAACATCTGTATTCCACTGCTCTTAAATGTATTACTGAATGTGCCTTTCCTATTTCAAGAGAGTGGGAGTTGGAGCACTGGGCTTTTCTTCATAGGATTTACATTAAAATGACTATCACAGGAGTGCTATATGTCAAAAATAAGTACTTTTTTTACATTGTGTTATCTCTGATACAGAGAAAGATACATTGAGAATGTTATTTATTTGATATTTAAATAGTGTTCTTAAAATACAAGGTATATTTTAAAGCTAGAGAGTGGGGACTACTTCTAAAATATTCTCCCTTTCAGGTACCATGTATCATACAGAGTTGACACCTTGTAATTGTCTTTACTAGAGATTATTCTCTTTAACGGTATGCCTGAATGCCAGTGTTTCTTTTTAAAGTTTTTTTTTCCAATGGAGTTGCAAATGTAAATATATTTCACTGGTCTAGGCATCAGACTTCCTCCACTTCCTCTCATCTATCTGTAGCTGATTAATTTATGACCTTAGGAGGAGTATTTTTGTTGTTACGTATAATTTCTTTTGATGTATTTTTCCTGATTTACCTACTTACATAAACAGGAAAGAAAAAACTTTTTCCCATTCTTATTAAAAATTCACTACAACTTCAAAAGCTCCGAATGAAATTTTTTTGTGTTTCAAATATTTTTTTCAGGCTGAAGCTTTTGACATGACCTAAAATGGCATATTAATCATTTAACCATCCTCTGAGAAACACAGAATGTGGATTTAACTGTTTAGTTGTTGCCTGGAGGCTGGGTAGTCGCAATGTTATCTCTTTTGTTCTCATTTACACTCTCAGTCACTCACTCTTGTGCTTTTTTTTCATATATGTACATCTGTCAGTTTTGCTGTTTAAGTCTTGCAGCACTAATGTAATTAAAATAACCTGATTTATAATTCTGCAATAATTACCACATGTGAAGCATTGGTGATTCAAAAAAGGAACACAATTATATACTTGTGGAAACAGGAGAGATTAGGAAATCTGAATGCCTTGTTTTTGACGCATGGTCACACTGGTGCTAATGCTTTAGAAATCTATTGACATAATAGATTTTTGTTTTGTTTTGTTGGTAGAGCAAATTACAGGATTAGATTCTATACTTAATTCCCACCTGGTATATATCCCTACCTGCTGAGGATAATGGGTTTGAAAAGGTACTGTCCTTGGAAGCGTAAGTAAAAGTAACAAAACACAGTTGCCCCAAGGGAAAGGTTTAAGTGGAAGGTGCTTTATTTTATTCTTCTTGGTTTCCAGTCATGTTTTTTCATTGTCAGGATATTTTGTGTTCACAAGAATATAAATGATATAAAAATGTACAGTTACATAATTTTTTTTTTCAGGTTTTATATACCTATTTAACTTTATTTTCTTTGTAGGTCTCGTAGTTGATCAGTTCAGTCAGCGTTTGTTCTGGGCTGATTTTGAATTATCTATTATTGGCAGCGTTCTTTTTGATGGTTCCGATTCAGTTGTGTCTGTGAGCAGTAAACAAGGTATGGAGAGCTTTTATATAACATGATTTCTATTTTATTTCATTTATTTTTCATGTAAGCAAAAAGCAGTGATTATTAAGTAATATTTGTTGCTTTTGTTTGATAATACTTAAGCTATTATCTACACAGATATTTATGATAAGATAATTCTAGCTTTAAGATAATCTGATAAAGTTACTTTAGGGGAACAAAGATTCAGTGCTATATGCAAATCTCAAGTTTGTTGTCTAATCATTAGCTTAGGTATTATCAAATGACATTGTGATTACATTGGACTTACATAGCAATGGGAGCACCTTGACTAGTCGGAAATTAGAGCTGTCTGCATTGCACAGGAATTGTACAGTTTGTAGAACAGTTGACCTGAATCAGTTCTGAGAAAAATAATGGGTTTGGCTTTGGTTTTCAGGTCAGTAAGTAATCACAGAAATCCGTGAACAGAGTGTGAATGGAGGAAGTTCCTTTCGTAAGAAAAGGGATTCTAGTTAAGCAGACTTTGTTTTTATGGAATTGCATGTCGGCTTTTTAATGATTTGATAATATATCTTAACGATTTAATATATCTAACGATTTATGAAATTTGAGAAGAGAGGAAACACATTTAAAAAAATTAAAATGTGAGAACAGGCTTTTTGGGAGGATCACAGTGAGCAGTTGATAGTGGAGTTTCATCAGGATGATATTACATGTAGTGCTACTAAGTGTTTAAACCAATGATCTGGAATTCACCAGAGGATTCTGGAAGGTACTAGTAAAAACCTCCTATAATGCAAATTGAGCAGGACCAGATTCAAAATTAGCTTATTCTGGTTTAATAGCATTCTATTTCACAACTTGGATCAATGTACATGGAAGTAGTCATCTCCAGGGGGACCACTCTGAGTGCTGCGATCTGAACCATACATCTGAAACACTGAACCATACCATGCAGATGCCTGACAGGAGATTTTGGAAGACAGTAACTCCTCTTCATATCATTGCTTGCACCTCCTTTGGTGATGGTGTTCCATGGTGGCTAGGCTGTAATCCATCACAAAACACATACTTAGTGCTTGTGTGTAGTGCTTGTGACTGACAGGGTAGCCTAGATTGTGTTCTAATGTGTCTCAGTAGTCATTTGTATTTTAAGAATAAATGTGGGGTTATTCTTGAAGGGAAAAAAACCTCCCACAGTGCTCCCGAAGAGAAGGCGTGGAAGTTGGTGACTTCTTAACATGGAAGGGCTACACTACACTGTGCGAAGCGCAGCAAATTTGGGCATTATAAAGGTGAAAGTGAAGTGTAGAGACTTTGTTGCTTCCATATGTACCATTTAATACTAAAATACAAGGTCACTAACGCAATGTTGCCTTTGTCTCGTGTTGGCATTTTTAGTAACTATGGACAGATTAGACAAATAGGACCAAAGGAAAATTGAGTTTAGAAACTGCTTTGCAATCAGACGCATTTAATTAAACAAGCATAAAATAATGAATTAGAATTCATAAATATTTTTATTGAAATAAAATACTGAGTACCAAGTGTAAATAGAGTGGAAAAACAGTTGGAGCAAATAAAGCCTGATACTTGAAAGTTAATAAATACAACAGAAATATAAAGCCATTTTTACATTAAATGGGGATAATAGCAGGAACAAGGAATGATAGATTCTGTTTCTTTATGGCTTCAAATCAAGAAGAGATGCATTTCTGGCAAAGCAGTTTTAGTCAGAAGCTATTGCCTTGTTACGAGAGTAAATATGTGAAATTCTACACCCAGTTGTACATAGGAAATCCAACTATGTGATCTAACCTTAAAAATGAGGAATTGGTAGTCTCAACATTTTATTTTGCATGAATTTACTGTAATTATGAATTAAATGTCATCTGAGTTGGCATTTCAAATATGTCAAGGAGGAGTTAAACAAATGTTTTGGTGGAACAGTTTTGCTGTTTTCTCCAGCAAAATAATCTGTTTCTTCCTTGTCACATACTTCTAGTTAAAGTGTCATACCTAAGTACACTCTAATTAGCATTTTGGTACTGTAGGGTTTCCCTACTTGTCAATAATCAGCCAGTTTTTGAGGTTGAATGGTATGGAAAGCTAATACAAAGCTTGAGATTTTAGTTGCTTATGGTATGGGAAGAGTTGCTTTTTTAAAGGCAATCTTTGTGGCTGCAAAACAAGCTGTCTGAATAAAAATGTCTTTAGGTGGTGATCACAATAATGCAACTGAAGTTATTATTGAAACAAAGTTGTTTATCATTTGAATATGATTGTGTATTTGTATTCTTTTTTTTTTTTTTTTAAGGTTTGCTGCATCCCCATAGAATTGACATTTTTGAGGATTACATATATGGAGCAGGTCCTAAAAACGGTGCATTTAGAGTACACAAATTTGGCAGGAGCCTTGTAGAATATCTAAGTGTGGATGTTGATAAAGCAAAAAGTGCCTTGATTTTTCACCGCTACAAACAAATGGACTGTGAGTAAGCATAATCACTTTAAACTCAGTATTGAGCAAGGTCATCTCGGGGAAGAAAAAAAAAATAACCAAGTTGTATAAATATAAACCAGACCCTGATTGTACAAACTGAAAATAGATTGTCATATTTCTTTATACATGTTTGATTCAGAATTTTTGATGCATTTTCTTTCATTCAAAAGGATATTGGACAAATGCTTGCCTTGTATACCCGCACTGTAAATGAGGTATAAAAAAATAAGAAGAAAGCTGAATAGAAATACCTCTGGCCACAACCAGATGGGGTTTTTTGCTCTGTGTTACCAGTACATTTTTTGTTACTGGAATAAATTCTATCCTGGTGCGAGTCTTGCACTGCCATTTGAGTGAGTGAGGTGACTGACTTCAGGCTGCTGATATCCTGGAAACTCGATGTGTATCGGGATTTTTCAATCTGATTATTTATTTTTTCCTAGTTCTAGAACACAGTGTATTATTTAAAAAACATATTTTTAATATTGTCTTTTTAAACAGTGCCTAATCCATGCTTGGACCTGACATGCGAATTCATTTGTTTACTCAACCCTTCTGGTGCAACATGTGCTTGTCCAGAAGGAAAATCATTGGTGAATGGAACATGCATTGATCAGAGCCTCTTAGGTAGGTATTGAAAACTGCTTCAGTCCCAGAAAATAAGCAAGCATTCAGTTTCTGTCATTGCAAAGGGCTAGACTGTCTGCAAGTCAAGTTTTGTGATGTTGTTCAATATATATATTACTTACCTGAACTGGAAATGAAATATGAAGAAGCAAAATCCCTGATTAAAAAAAAAATGGTTTGTATTCATCAAAATGAAAAATGAGCTTTCAGCTGAACTGACACAAGATGATATTTAAAAGTGAATGTGTGTATTTATTTGCCATAAAGAATTTTTGGCTTTCAAATTAAATATTAGCCATTCAGGAGGAAAAAAATAACCTTAAAGACAACCAAGAAACACCTCTGCTTAGACTGAAGCAGTACTCAAAGGGCAGTAAGATCAACCTAGCAAATAATAATGACTTTGAAGTAACAGGCAAAAAAGAAAAAAAATCTGAAATTTACTTATCTAAATTTATCTATAATGACTAATATCAAGATACAGAAAACCAGACTTCATGGTAAAAGAGCTACTAAGTTCTTGCTATATTTTAGGGTGGGAATCTTCTTTTCCATAGAAGATTCTTAAATACTCTAAAACTATTCCCGCTCTAATTGAGGCCAAACCTAAGGTGGTCAGACTACTGGAAAAAATTCTTAGCCAGCTTGAATTTTAAAAGGCTCTAGTAATTGTAGAATAGGATTTCTTATGTGTATGAGAAGTCAGAATGTATTAGGATGTTTTCTACTGTTTAATTCCAGGCTCAGAAGTGCGAGTGATGTGTATTTTGATGAGATCCCCAGTACTTAAAATGCTCAATTTAGCAATTAAATTAATTTACCTGTAGTGTTATCATTCTTTGGAGAAAAACTCACCTATTTATACAGCATGGTCTTTAAATATTAAATTAACACAACTGTGGTTTAGTAGTTTATGATGTGGCATTAATACAGCTATCTTGTCTAGCAGCATTTCTCCTCCTGCATGAAGAAATTTAGGACTAATTTAGAATAAAACAATATTAGAAAACTTGTCCTGGATAACGAACCCATTCATGTTTTTTGCTGATGTAGGAGTACATTGTGTGCAGTGCATTTACAGCACCACTTTTGTATGTACTACACTGTGTTCTAGGAAAATACAGTAAATTAAAGCTTTATTTCTGTACACCCTTGGCTGAATACCTATCAATGCGTATTTGTATAACAGTTATACAACTGTAGAGTAGTTTACAGCTGATTCACAGCAGTTTCCACTGCTAAGGGAAAAATGATGTCACTGAAGTAGATGTAATAGGAGATATTAGTATAATGTACAAGGTTTCTAATTCTTGAGACAAATCACTCTAAACACCCTTTGTCTTCAGAAAGCATCCACTCTCCCTGCCCCTCTGAGTGTCGGCTCGTTGTTCATCTGAGATGGATACTTACTGAGATTTTCTGCTGATACAGTACCACCTAAAAATTATTTCAAATGACCCATACCAACTACTTAGGTGTTAAAGAAAGGACAAATAAAAGAACATTGTTTTTCACTGGGGATTGGTAGTAATTTGAACCCATAATTTCAGTTCCTATACAGTTTTACTAGTGGGGCAAAGGATTATGCCATGGTAGAGTATTCAGGATGGTATTTTTTTATTAGAGAAAGATCAGAAGAGGCTTTTAAATTATTTCATTGCTGCTCGTAAATTTTTATGGATAGCCAGAAAATGCCTAGAGAAGCATTTTTAATATATTGATAATTTTCAGTATGCTCCCACAACTGCAGTATCTGTTATACCTTTTTAAAGGGCTGCTGAATAAGTATTTCTTAGTTTTCTGGTAACAATTATATTCCAAGTAATGTATAGCTTAGGCTTTTTTGTACTTTTTGTCTTGTATGATATTTTTGTAATAGGAGATAGCAAGTTTTGTGGCCTCACAGATTATAAATTCTAAATCGAAACAAGCCTCAGTATCATAGCACACTAATGAGTGGATGTTAAATGTGTGTCTCATGCTGACACTCCACTTAGGCTTTCAAGGTTCAGCAGAGATTCCTGGAAAGATCAGAGTTGACACCAAGATCAGTGTCTTGAATTAATACTGGTTTATAATTCCTGGCTGGCTGACAACCCGCTTGCTCTTAATAGATTGCTAATAGCCTGCAAAGAAAAGACAAGTCAAGTTCTAAATCAGGACTTTTTCTTCAGAAAGCTGCGATATGGAATAGAAGAAGAAGGAGCTGTAGTCTTCCTTTCCTTTTCTGATGAAGAGCTAGAAAGTGTCTAAGATTTTTTTGTTGATCTGCAATAAAATCCTGATTCAAAGTCAGCTGAAATATTTCTGCTGGTCTTCTAGTTTGTCCCTAAAAGAATGAAATCCAGAACATTTTAATTTGAGTCGTGAGTATCTGTGAAATACTTTTAAACTGATGTATTCGGTTGGGTTTGTAACTGGTTTGATCACAGTGCAGTGGGTGTATAGGAGATAGGTTACAATGATTTACAGACATTACATTTTATGTGTTCAAAAATAAACTACCACTGATTTACAGACCTGAAAAATGAACATTTTAAGTCTCTTATAGTGGGTGTCATTCGTGTTGACATTGAGGTGAGGTGTACTGGTTGTTCTGTACTTGCGCAGTAGCTGTTTCAAGTCATATAAAGTCTTTTTATTTTCCCAAATTACTACTAATTGTGGATATCAAGAAATAGTTCGAAACTGTACTTTTAAAATACTATATAATTCAAGTTAGGATAGTAAACAGTAGTATAGAAAACATTGATAATACTTTTTAGTGTCGTTAAGAGTTTTGGGTCTTTTAAAATGTAGTAAGGAAGCTAATAGTAAATTTCCATGACTCAACAGAGTCAAAATGGGACAATCTCCAGTTCCCATCCATCCTGAACAGTGCCCCCAGGAGAGTCTGTGTTGGAAGACTCTGTTCTGACAATGCCTATGTCTCCAACCTTTTGGAAAATACCTTCCAACAAATAATGATGTTTTTCAATATTATTATTCCATTTTCCACTTTGGGAGTTTTTGGCATGACTGTTGTGAAGATACCTTGCACTCTTTGTACAATTTCTTATTAGTCTTGTCTACCTCAAGGTTGGTGACTGGGAGGTAATCTCAGTCTTGCTCTGTTTCTTGTGACTACCTCAAAAACTGACTCAGATTCTTGTTCATTGGATTGTTGTTTGTTTGTTTTAAAAGAAAATCAAGCTAAGTTTTTAAATTCCACACAATATTACTACTGGCTTGATCCATGGAGTTGATTTTTCTTCACAAGTTTTATGCAAGGTGTTCTAAATATTGAATCCTCAGTGGCTTTCTGGAAGACTGAATCCAGATTGTGTCAGACAGCTGTTTCACCAGCATCTCACACAACTGATGAGGAACAGCTTTTGGGTTTGATTTGGCTTTTTCAAGCCAGAGTTATTACAACATATGTGTGTGTATCATTCAGAATGGTTTTATGACAAAATGAAAGCGAGTTCCTGTGTGTTCTTAGATAAACTTCCATCTCATTTCTCACTAGATGACTATAATTGACAGAGCACAGTTCTTTTGTGGTCTATTTACTGACTGTAGCAGGCTTCACTTTTTCAGTTTAGAAGCTACCCTTTAGTTGTCAAATGTACCTCTTTGTTTTCCTAAAAAAGACCACTGGATTTGCATCCGTTAGGTTTATTGTATCTAACTGCCTGTAGCACAGTGAAGCTAAAAATGTACCAAGAGGTTGCAAACACAGTGTCTTGCATTGGAGGAAGAGAGGGTGCACCACAGCTGAATGGGCAAGAGTAATGAACGCTTCCAGGAGTTCTGTATTCTGGAGCTGCACGCTTATAATTTTCATTTTTAAGGAATATTTATGCTTTCTTGATTGGATGGAAAGCCTGAGAAAAATTATGAAGACTCAGATCTGACATTGCTTCTGAACAGAGATGAAACATTTAATTTATCATGGTGTTTTCTTCAGCATGTTTCTGTGGGGTCTTGCCCACTGCACACATAGATTGCAGGCGGACTAAGTGCTTTGGCTGGAGCTGTAGAGGTTAATCCCTGTATACCTTCTTTTTCACCCACAAAGCCTGCCCTAGGGAGATGTACTAACAAAAGCTATGGCGGTTCAACCCATGCTGTCGTCTTGGGTTTTGTCCTGCTTTCAGACTTTTTAGGTATCAAATAGAACAGGGGTCACACAAAAATCTGCTTCTGGTTTGAAAAGAAATATCTTTTGTTTACAGTAGTATCTTCTGTATTTACGAAGGGGTTACTGTTGGGACTAGTGTTTCCCAGAACAGAAGAGAATGGGACAGCAGGTCCCATTACAGCAGGTGTCAGTTTTTTCTCACCGTACATCCTTTTCTTGGCCCTTGTCTTCCATTTAAAATTGTAATGCAAACAGACTTCTAAAAGAAAAAAAAAAGTGAAGGAGAAACAAAGAGAAGGATCTGTCTTACAGCATTCAGACCAAATTTGGGGATTACAACTAGTTTTGATAATTTTTAGCATAATGGGTTTCTGGCAGATAGTGAGACCCTCAACTGGAGGGACAGGAAGATTTATACAACCTTACCATACCATTAGAAGTTCTGCACTCTGTCTTTAAGAGATGCATTCAGCTCACTGAAAGGTAAGATACACCCTTGTCTGAAGGATAGGTGAGAATAAATACCTTTCTGCCTCATGCGATGAGTATTTTCCACTGTGGGGGAGGGAACCAGTTCCTGTCCCAGAGAATGTTGTCCACAAACCTTGTGCTCTATAGCGTAATCTTTCCATTCAGCTGCCTAGTCCAGAAGTCAGTGGACATTTCGAAGGGAAACAATAGTAAAAAGATGCATTTTTCTCAAGAAGGAAGAGGTTGTTGTAGAAGTGCCAATAAAAGGGTGGGTGGGTGTGATTGGGGGAGAGGGATGCAATATCAAAAAATAGAATGAGTGAAGGAAAAACATACCAATAGAGTTCACAAAGCTTTGTTTTGTGGCTTTACTAGTGTTTCTTTTGGGTAAGGTTTTGCTTTTAAAGGAAAGAGTCAGAGATGGAGCAAATAAACCATAAATCCATTAAGGTTTGTGTCAAAGAGTGACATCAGGAAGAAAAACATAAGAAAAAACTTCAAATCAAAGTTATGTGATTCCTTATTAAAGATATATTAAGATTGAAATGGAAAAATCAGCAGCAGGAAAAGACCACATAACCAGGCTAGGGGGGAATTTATAAAATCACATGACCTGTAACCCTTTCCTTTCTTTTATGTTAGAAGAAATAGCTAGTCTGAGTAGGATAACAAGTGAAATTATTTACATTTTCATTTCAGAAGTTAAAAGAGCAGCTGAGAGGTCTTTGAGTCCAAGTTCTAGCAAGCTCAGGGGAGTAGTGGATTGACTCCAGATAAAAACTTCTCTGATTTTTTTTTTTTTTTTAAAAAAACTTTGTTCTAGTAGTGGGTACTTATTAGAGCTTTTCCCAGCCCTTCTTTTAGAGGTCTTTTTTCAGTGATTCAAATTAAGATTATTCAGCTTTTTATATCAGTTCTGTGTTTCTCTCCTGTATTCTTTCTCTTCCTGACTTCTCCTATGGGAGTGTTCTGCTCCTGACTCCCACACAAAGGCATGTGATCCCCTTTTGTACTCAGCTGATGTGAATCCACAAGAGTAATTTAATTCTTGTATTTACCTTCAGACAACAAAGCAGCAGCATTAAAACCCCTATATTGTTAAAGTCTAACATAGTGGTGTAAAACTGGCTTATCCATTACATCTTTCAATCCTATTTCCTAGCTTATTTAAAGGCCAAAGTTGTAGTAACTTTTCTCTGTTTCATATTAGATTTGTGTTGAAACTCTTGAAATTAAAATGTTTTATCGAGAACAAAATCAGTACCAAATTCTAATAATCCTATGGCAATACAAAATATTACAAACTTTTTTTTTCAGGAACCTTCTCAGTTGACCATTGCCTAAATTTGTAGCATGTATTGCATTTTAAAAGTATAAGGCATGAGTGTCCCAATCTTGGAAAGCCAGTTGGATTAGAAGATTGCTACTGTGAGCAATTTTTGGCACAGTATGTTTTCCTGAAAATATGAAAGCACGTATTTTTTGGTGTGGTTAGGGGAACTTTCTAGTTTGTAGTTCATGTTTTATAGTTCCAAACATGCCCTTTGATACTCTGTTTTTCTCCTGAATTCATAGTCTGTCTTAATTATTCTTCCCAAATTTTAGATCTTAATTCTCTGAAATTGCTCTAGAAGAGAAATATAACAAGTTTTTAATGAGCTATCAGAAAGGTTCATAAAAATGAGCACTTGTCTGTACTTCGGTGTTATTTATTCTGTTTTTATCAAGTTCTGCTCTATAAACTCATGAGTAATGATGAGTAAAGCAGATAAGCAAAAATAGACCTTCTCGCCAATAAAATATGCTACATTATCCATTTAAAGTACTTCTGTAATGAGTAACTTAAGAATGGTTCATGGAACATCAAGGGATTTAATGAACCACCAAATAAATGAAACATTGAGGCATCCTCAAACTCCCAAACACAAAGTCACTTTGTTAAAGCAGATGTATATATCCAGGTTGAATACCAAAAAATCAAGCACATGTGGTGTTTCATATTTTTATTGTAAAACACCCGAAATAATGATGTGCTAGTCCTTCTCCCACAATAACTATTAGATTTGTAGTCTGGAATGTTTCCAGGGATGGGGCTTCTACCACCTCTCTGGGCATCAAATGGAAACCCTGAGTCTTTTTCATTAGTCATTTAATTAAAATAGATTAATTCAGCAAAACATCTGCAGCTGGTGGGTATATTACTGGAGTTCTCAGTGTTTGTGATATCCCTCTTGTTAAAAGCCATGTAGGCTCAAATGCTGGATTAATTAGGAAGCTGTCTGGCTTCACAGGATTTGTTTTGCTGTGCGAGAAATGAAAGGTCTTATTGCTGAAAGCATGTTTTGGGCTGGAAAGGTGCTTGTCTATTTCTTTAGGATTACAATTATTTGGATTTTTGAGCATTGTGTGTGTGCTAGTCTATAATTAACTTCTTGTTGGTGTCGTTGGATTATTTTATGTCTTGTTCACTGAAATGAATAGAGATTTATTTTTCAAAGTGTTTCCAAGACAGGCACAACTCTAATTGCAAAACAGCTTTATAAAAAAATTGAATCTGGTCTAATCAGAATTTGTGTCACCTCATACCTCACCACTAAGACAGTGACACCACTGCCATAAACACTTGGTGAATGCAGAGCAGCAGGCAGTATCTCACTGATTTTACAGAATGAGCAGATGAGAAAAAGAATAAATCAGAAAACACGGTTTAGGAGCAACAAGTTACTATGCAAACATCAATTTTTGAGGAGGATTTAAGGGCTGAATGATTTCCTTTTAAAAATTTTGGATAGGGTTTAGTTAAGAAAGGTGTTAGTTAATAGAAAGAGTGGAAGAGAGGTCCAAAAAATCAAATAGGAAAAGGCTGAGGTCACCAGATACTGACTGGGAAGTTTCTGAGATCCCCCAGGTGAAACCAACATTCATTTTTTCATTTCTTTAACTAGCTAGGAATGATAGTTTCCAACAAGAATTCATGCTGTCTTTGCTGACTTGCATCCTAAGGAGGTCACTTTCCCCTGGCATCATTTGGATGAACCGTAACTGCCAGGCACAGCCCCGGCTCAGTAGGGTACAAGGTCCCAGCCCTGCTGTACAAGCTAGCGCAGCCCCCACTGGCTTTGCAGCTCTTGACAGCCTTTCTAGTGCTTATTGACTCCTAAGTGTATTTTTTTTTTCTAGCACTGTGGAAACAGAAGTGATAGCTTACCTTCTCCATTCTGAAAAATGGCATTTCCCTCCCTGCATTGATACAGATCCGTATCTCTGTTGAAGATGCAAGGTTCTGTTTTGCCAGTGACATGAAATGAGGCTGTTGAAAACAACTCTGTGTGTGTGCTCCTGCTGCAGATGACTCCTGTAAATTAACCTGTGAAAATGGAGGAAAGTGCATTATAAACGAGAAGGGGGATCCCCGATGTCACTGCTGGCCAAGTTACTCGGGTGAAAGGTGTGAAACGAACCATTGCTACAATTACTGCCAGAACGGAGGAACCTGTGGGGCCTCTCTCCTTGGTAAATATTTCTGAGCAGCTCGATCTTACTATTATATCTGCCCTAACTCAAATGTTTGAATTTGTTCCGTGTTTGTAATATTTTTTCTTTTTGTAACTTATTTGCTTTGTATTAAATGTGCAAAACAGCAGTATATACCATACACATACTTTATCATCAATAGCGCTTTTCATTCCTGTCTCTCAGTGTTTTAGCAGAATTAAGCTCATCTCAGAAAAGGGACCGTATAAGTAAGTATTCAGTGTAAAGATGTGCATGCTGAGGTGTAGAATTGGAATTGTAATGCCTAAGATGCAGTCAAACTACATCTGGAACAACCCCACACATCCTGCTCTCTCTCAATTCTTCCTCCAAATTTTTACATGCATACACAGAGATATTTCCTTAAATTTGAGTTGTGTGACCCCAATCTTCTACCTTTTTCTTACTGGAATTCACACAACAGGCATTTTACTCATCTAATTCTCAGGAAGATTTAGTTGATCAGAACTGAGATCCTTTGTTTTCCTGAAAGAATTTGAAATTACATCTCTTATCATCAGGGAGATTATCTGAACTGCCAAAAAGTGGGCATTTCACAGTCGATCTTTATCCCCAACACGTAAGCTGTTGTAGCTTGTGTAATGCAATTAGTGTTTGGGCTAGAGAGGGAAAGTGTGATAAGAAGTGCTCTAAAATTTAGTAATTCTATGAGAAAGACGTTGAATTCTATGTTCTGCTCCAAAGAATATTTCAATATTTGATTCAAAGTAGAACAACTGGAGAAGAGTTTGCTGTCTGGTCTTTTCTTCTCCGAAACCCATCAGCTGCTGAAGATCATGTGAATCATTTTCTCCTTTGTGATAAAGTGACAAACATCCTGATCTCTGAAAGAGAAGTACAGGCACCTGACTTCAGAACAGGAGCTTGTGACTGTTAGTGAAAACAGAGAGCTCCCTGTAATGCAGAATTAGGTATCTTAGTCTCTGTGACAGAGGGGACTTAGATATCAATGTTTTCCTCAGCATTCCGTGCTAATTAACTTTAGCTTATATAGTTTAGTAGTTTAGCTTCGCTTATTATGCTGGGTTCTCTGGAGCCTCTTATTTACTGAGATGTGGTGGCTAAAATCCAGGTGAATGCACATGTAGCAATCCGTTGTGTGCCAAACAGGAGATTTCAGTTTCGAGTACTGGAGGGTTAACAGTGTTGGTACTATTAACATCACTAATAATGACTAAATATTAGAAAATGAGTATTACTTGTGCTTGGAGTTGATTAATTATACTTGAATCTGCTTCTAACAGCTGGTAGAACTCCTGGCACAAATGATAAGCAGAGATTTTTATCAGTGTAGTGAGATCAATACATGTTTAGTGAGGACAAGCAAGTGAATGAAAGTAAGTCACGGGTGATTTAAATGTCCCACAGAGCTTCCTTGGAGAGGATGTTTACTCCCACATCTTTACAGGCTTGGCATTTAATTGATCCTTCTGTGGGGTTAAAAGGCTTCATAAAATTAGTAACTCCTAGAACTCAGCTTGGTCCTGAATCCTGCAGAGACCCCCAGGGTTTTATTTAATCCTTTTCTTTTGGCAGTAGCCCTAGGTCTCACTCACCTCCAGCGGCTCGTCTTTTCTTTACCAGACACCTAACACTTGCTGGGCTCACACAGCTATGCTATCAGCTGCATTATTGTTTGAGGTTTTTTTCCCCCTGCTAAATCTAGCTTTTGAAATCTCTCAGCCTTGCTGAAATAATTAGTGCACTAGGTCTGGTCAGCAGTGAGTAAAGGAGAGAGGTGAGCAGATTCTACAATGTGCTTCTGCTAAATTGTGAATTGTGGACCCAGCTGCTACAGAGGGCCTGGAGATGCCTGGTTTCAAGCAGAAGAATGGGCCGGCAGCAAAAATGCATCAGGATAGCATGGATGTCACCACAGCCCCCATCTCACGGTTCAGTTGCCTGATTTGGGGGAATCTGAACCGTTAACTGCAACTAGAGTTTACTGTTCCACGTATGGCCAAAGTGTGCCAAGCCTTTATGAGCCAAGACCAGCGTAGAGCTGGTTCTAATGACTCTTACTGGACACACCTGCTAATAGGAGTATTCTGCTGTGCTGTGTCCACTTTCCCAGTTTAATCAAATTTTTAATAATCACGTTTCAAGTTAAACAGATTTCCTACCAGCCATTTCCAATCCATGAAGATAGTCATGCCTTGAAGTCTGTGCCATAACTTTTGTGTGCTGGAGATGTAGGAAAAAAAAATCTATGCATCTTTCTAAATCGAAGTAACTCTATCCAGCATTCCAGATAAAACTTTCAAAGTGATCCTCATCTCATCTTCCTTGTATGCCCAGCCCTTGGACCCTGTAAATACTCTGTTAAGAAGAAATACAGATTTCTTATGAGACTGTATTTCTTAACTGTATCAGGCCATAAATCGTGTGTTACTGAAACAAACTAGCACGTCAGTGAGATGCCCTCTTATCCTAGTTTAATCTAATCCATGATATACTAAGGGCATTGTGTATTTTACAGAGGGAAACGAGACTGGATGCCCCAGAAGCACTGGAAACTGTAATTAAGTCTACAAAGCTTAATTCCTCAAGTGCTTTTGCTCTTTCCAGTTAAATACACGCTGTACAGGGCATGTCATTCAGTCCTTGCACTCAGTGAGCGCACACTGAGCTGTAGGGGCTGCACACACCATTCCCAGTTTGGACCCAGACCAGAGCAGCATTCATCACTTCCTTCTCGTTGTCTCAGCCTTCAAGGCAGAGTTGATCTGCTTTGTCAGGGTCATATGAGAGTCATTAGTGTCCGTGTTACTTTCTTCTTGCACGTTTGCTACCTGTAGGAATAAAAAGGTTTCTTATTACCAGGAATTGCTTAGTTTTCCATAATGGTTGTAGAACTTCATGTCTAGAATATCATGTCTAGAGTTGATATTATAACTCTTTCAGTTTGACCTGTCTGCTAGCAATAGGTACATTGCACACTTTTTTTCTTTTTGGTAGGGAATTCCTTCACATTTCTGGAAAGTATAAAATTACTATTTTAAAATAGAGTCAGCTCAATATCATTTTAATTTGATCTCTTCTGCTATTCCTATCTGTGCATACCACCTCCTGTATTATAACGCTCACAAACCAGTTCCTCAAAACGCAGCAGTTATACTTTTGATCCATTATACAATTGGCTCATCAAACTGTCCTGCTAAACTGATGCCACCAAGTTCCACATTTTCCTGATTTTCTCTTTTTATTTTAAATTTATTTTTGCTCAAAACAATGAAGCTTTTTCCTCTTGAAGCTGCAGAAGCTATATGTGTGTGAGTGCCAATCCAAATCCTATCTGCGATAATTTCAGCTTGCTTGACTCTTAGAAGCTCTGATTGCCCTTATCAATTCCCCTGTATTATCCAACTCAAACAGCTTTGGTGCAGTCAATCTATCAAGTGTCATATTCCACATGTGCCCTTCAGAAAGCTTAGGAAGTGTCAATAAATTTAGCCTCACAGGGAGATGAGCTTCTGCTGGGAGCTTCCCTAAGAGTCAGGGAATTGCATTACTGTTGGCTTATGGCTCAAAATCTGAGGAGGAGATATCCTGAAAACAAACCTTTCATCCTATTCTGGTATAAATAGAATGATGCAGCGTATGATATACTCTTCTGGTGAATGTGTGTGTTCTAGTGAACATGTAAATCCTGTTCTCTTTCACCACCTAATGTATAATAGTAATGTGATAACTAATTAAGTAAATTGCAGAGTATTACTCATTTTTAAAAAACATGATTGTGCTAAATCTTTGCTGGATATGTTAAGTTGTAGAACCTCATTATCTGCACACAAATGTTAATTTGTTAAACAAATCCCACTGGCAATTCAGGGATTATTCACTGTTGGTTTACTTACTGCTAAGCCTTTTGGCAAATTCCTATGTGAACATAATATAGCTGGAGATTGAGGCAGCTTTAATTAAAATTTATAAGTTTATGACAGTTGTATTGAACTACAATAATTGAACAAAGAAAACGTCATCAGTTAATTAAAAGTACACATCTGAGACGTGTAATTAAAAGTTTGGGTATAATAATGAACACATTCCAGTAAGCCAAATTAATAGGAAATTGGAAAAAAATGAAATGTTACCAGGAAAATGCATTTCCTTTCTCTTTACAGTTTAAAGTAAAAATTTTTGAGCAATCGTCTTGAACACATTAACTAAATTTAGCTTGTTCACAAAATTAGATAAAAATGTGTTTATACTATACTTAGAGTACAAGGAGTCTGTCTAACTGTATAGAATGGTGATGTCTGTATCAAAATGAGTAAAAGAATTTTATGTCATTCCACTAAAGCAAAACTGATGAAATAGTCTCAAAAAATATTTATATGTAAAGTAGATATTATTTTATGTTCTATTTTACAAGCAAAACATGTTGAATGTGGGACACGATGGTGCATACTGAAAACACTGTTCAGTGAAGAACCTGTTTACTTTGCTAATGTCATATCGGTCCCAGTAGTCCCAAAGGGGGATGCTGCATCATCTTGTCACCAGATCAGGGACTGTGGGAGGGGGTGAGGGGTGGTGTTTAGCTAGATATCAAGGCTGTCTGGTCTATCTGATCTGGTGTGCTGCTGATCTAAGGGTCCTAACAGATCTACCACAACCAGCCTTGGAAAGAACAGCCTTTGAGGTGCCCCTGATGTATTTTGAGATTGTTCTTTTCTCCTTTGCTTTCATAACATGGAGAGAATGTCTATCTGTTAGGATTGATTCCCATCAGCTCACCTACTAATTATGTACAGTAACTCTCCACTACTTATTGGTTCAATAGATCTAATTATGGTTCATCAGCCACACAGAAATGAGTTATTGTGATTCCCACAGATTGCTGATAACTGCTCCAGAAGACATGGTATTACTTACAGTAGGCTGGTGTAGTGCCACTTTGTTTTCTTTAATAGATAGCAAGTGAAATATGCAAATTAAACATGTGCATATTCATACATAACAACTTAAAACCACGTTGCTGGTATTGAATTTACCATTGACTGGAAGACATAAATAATCTATGTCTTGGTGCAGACATTCATCTGGATGATCTCATTTTTCAAAACTTTCAGAAAGCTTACAAAAATAGAGCTATTTCTCTGAAATTATTGTTTTTAAATTGTGAAATACCTTATATTTGGTCATAAAAATACATAATATTTCTCTGTGGCTTAGGCAATAACATGAATCACAGTTATTCTCCTTAGAGTTCTGTTCATTGCAAAATAATGTTAATAGAAGTTTAAGATAAATGATTAGATTCCAAAAAGATATTACAGAGACAGTGCCATAAAATATTTATTTGCCTTTTTTGAAGATTATTTGAAAAGTTATTTGCTATTATATAGCAAATTAAATTGGCTAACTAGGAGTAACTGCAGCCCCTGTAATCAAAACCTAATGGAACATTGTAGTATTTTGATTCCTGTCATCACCTTATGGAGGATTTTTCTTTCTAAGAATGGGAGAAACTGCATTTCATCTTCATGCCAAAAACTTCATGTATTTTGTTCCCCTCCTACTGCCAAAAATAACTTCATATGTCCTAGAATCACCAGGAAGTATTCTCCTTTAATTTACTAAATTGTGTGCAAAACATTTGAAAAAATATGAGGGAATTTTAAATCTGTTTCAAGTTCTATCAGTTCTAGAATTAAGATAAATCTGTAAAATACTATTTTAAGAGAGATGCTACATGGAGAATCTTCCAGTAAGAATGACCTTCACGTACATTGTTTTTCCAGAGAATTTTCATTACTATTTTTGTTACTTGTTTTTTATGTCTTACCAGGCACCCTTTAATGTATTCCCTGCAATTAATTTCTTCAGAACTGTTATTCAGAAATATTTTAAATACAAAATACTCTCATGAATATAGGGACTACATGCATTATATTTCTACTTGCAAATAGGTATAGTGAGAAAATCAGTGTATACGAGAATTAGCTTAGAGATAGTGAATAGCAAAGTGCACATACCTTTATTGTAAATCACAGAGAGAGGGGAAATCCTGAACCACAAAACGTGCTTCTTGCTCTCTCTATATATTATTACTGTGGTTTTGAAATACGGTGAAGGTCAGGAATTAAGAGGGATTTTAGTTCTGTGTCTGTACAGTTCTAAGCCTGAAACTTCGTGACCAGTGTAAACACCGAAGTTCTCTGAGGGTACCACGCAGGGTATGTGACAGCTTGGTTAACATGACTATTTCTTTTGCAAACATATGTCATAGAATCCAAATACATTTTTAAAACCTTATGGCATTGTTTGTTGTTGTTTAATAGTGCAGTTTTATTAAACTGTTCTTGGAACCATTTTGTATCAGAAATAATTTATGAGAACAAGACATTAAAATGTCATTATTAGTATTATTTTAGATGCCAAGAGTCTGTGTATAAATGGGCAATGAACTATTAACATTACTAAAGCCACACTAAATTGAGTGACAAAGATGGGGTTTAGGCTATACTGTATTAAATTTTCATATAACTGTCAGCAGTTTGGCATATTTATCAGCCTACATTAGCAAAGAATAGAATAATCCTTTCTACAAACTGGGAAAATATCATTGCCCCATCATTTTAAAGAATAGAGGAGTATTAATAATAAAATCTGATTACAGACCTCTAGATCTGTGTTCTATCACTACTTTATTTTATCTTTTTTGACTGAGACACTGATTCAGATACAGGACAGTGTGAAACCCCCTGTCTTGGGGACAGAAATTTAAATACAAGTGTATACATGGAGAAAAACAAAAAGACATCTGAGTTCAACATCCTTTGATTTAATGTTTAGATCACAGGGGACAGATATGAATAACCAGGCTGATGTGTATCAAAACTAGTTGGAGCTATTTTTAAGTCAATGGTTTTGTTCCTGCTGTACTCATTAGAGGAAGAGACTAACTGATCTCATGGCCTTTAGGATGATTTGCAAAACACATAAAATTAGCATAGCTTAAAATAGAAAATACAGAAAAGAATTGCGTGAAGGCTTTCATGTAAGAAGAATAAGAAGTGAAGGAAAAAGAATAAATAAATTATTCTGCATAAATTAGAGTAGAAAAAATGAGGATGCCTCACTTCCATTGAAAAATTCTCCAACGAAAATGATATTAAATGATTGCATATTATTAAATCAAAGGCAGACCAAAAGAAAATTAGAACTGCTGGGGTTTATGGAATATTTAATCTACGTTATTCTAATGAGACAGCCAACTAAATAGAGAAGAAACAGAAAAAAGGTAAGAAGGGCTGCACATTTCAGAGTTTTAGATGCCGCTGTGGTAGAAGATATCAGGATGTGAAAGTAGTTGTGGATTCTTGCACCAGACATCATATTAAAATGAAGAAACAATGAAATGAGACAAAAGACCGCAAGGAAGGGACCTAGTCATAATGCATCAGTAAATTGGGCAGCGGTAAGGATTTCCTGGCAGATCAGCGTGACTATGAGAGAGAATTGTCATTAAAAAGTAACCCTTTCATGTTACTTCATTTGACTACTTGGGATTTTGGCTCCTCTGTACATTTTAAACCAAGTCAGGCCCAAGTCAAGCATAGCTTCTCTTGTGTGCCTGCTAACACACCCTTCGTCAAAGTAAGATGGTGTATGGGTAGGAAGTTTGTTCCCGTCTTGTGGAGTGGTGTGAAGTTTTTCAAATGTAAATAGAAGGATAACTGGAGTCCCTCATCATTAACGTGTTCCCTGACTTTCTCTAATCTCTTTTGGATTCTACAGTCCTATCATTATCTTGATTGGGCTGTCAATAATAAAATCTAACATGCCTGTAATTCCAGTCCAGAGGGCGTCTACATCACTCATACAGTATGTTATGTAGTTAACTTGCTAATCTGTTTGACTTTAACACTTCTGAACATGTAGCCCTATTCTGTCACCAGCACAGACTAGGTATCAAGGAAATGTGTATTAGTTTTACAGCAGCCCATTAGTTGTCATCTTTTTCCAAATTTGCTATAGCCGGTGATATTGATGTTCCCATTCAAGACTAGACATTTTGATTCTCCATCTTTGTTCTTAGACTTCTACCATTTATCTAAAGCACGTGTGTTACTGTTTTGGTTTTCTGTAGTCTGCTTACGAGGCATTCCTTTTGTTCTACTCGATACCTATTTACTCTTTGACTGTTGCTAGCCCATGCATGGTCCCTTACTCAGAGATGCGGTATTTCTGTGAATTTACCAAAAGGGATGAGTCTTTGCTTGTCAGTTATCCCTTATCTGCGGTGACCCAGTTAAGCTCTTGATTGTACTTGCCACCAGATTGGGTTCCTTATGGTTCAAATGAAGACCATCCTGCCTGCCCTTTATTTCAGAAGTATGCTCAAGTCCTGATTAATTTTCATCCTTCCTTGCCCATTTTGGAAGCCAGGAAGATGAAGTGTTAAACTCGGTCTGTTTTCCCTAAATTTAAGAAAATCTTAAATGCTGAATGAAAGCAAAGGGAAGAAGGGTGGGGGAAGAATAATGTTTTGTGAGAGATAAACAAAAATGAGAATAGATTATTAGGAAGTGAGGAGGGAAATGGGTAGTCAGACACATCAGGTCATTTACTTGAAGAGAAGATTGCAAATGAGATATAAAAGAAAAGTCAGGAGATGGAAAAACATTTATGTGATCTAGAAGTTTGTTTTAAAGAAGATAAGCCTTAAGAAAAAAGTCAGGGGAAAGTGGAAGAGTTTAATAAAACAGTGGAGTTGTAACAAAGCTATAAATCCTTTGGACATGAGATTTAGATAAGGAAAAAAGAATTTGGGGAAAAATTAAAATAGGGAGGAATCATAGGAGGAAAATGCATTGGTGTTTAAACACTATTTTAAAAGACTTCAAAAGAAGCTATGGACTAGGAGTTCATTTTGTGCAAATGTTCATCCCTAGGTGTTCCTTAATTTTCAGACATTGAAAATTGACCTTACACGCATCTTTGGTCTGGTGTGAGACGGTAATTTTTTTATTTTACGGAATTTATTAAATAACAAAAAAGACACAGATATTTGTGGTTAAGTAAAATTTATTATGTAAAGTTGGCTATTAGCGTATTAGTCAATATTTGTATATTCAGATGATTATATGTAAATGTTGGGTAGATTTGAGAATAATGGAAGAGACATCGATGTTGATTATACAAACATTAACCCTCTGCAATTGAAGGAACCCGGCCTGGCAGGATGATTTGAAGAGCTTAGTCATATCTTAAATTCCTACTTAAGACCATCTTCTAAAATAATTCCCAAATAAAGAGTCAATGACGATATATTCACTAGCGCAGAATGCATAGATGCAGTTTTTGACGTGTCCATATCCTTACAGTGCTAAGTTTATTTTTTGAAAGTTCTGAATTAAAGTAATGTTTGCAAAAGTATGTTTTGTTATTGTCTAGAGACATGTAGTTGGGCTCATACGTTAGAACTTGCTACTGTTATGATAGATCTATGTTTAAAGTGCTGATTATTGTTTTAATGTTTATTTTTGTCATAAAATAGTTGTGTTTGTTTTGAATAGGGAGGCCTACATGCAACTGTGCGCTGGGTTTTACAGGACCCAACTGCAATCAGACGGTCTGCCACCATTTCTGCCAAAACAGAGGAACCTGCAGTGTCACTGCTGGGAATCAACCCTTTTGCAACTGCTTGCCTGAGTATACAGGAGACAGGTGTCAGTACTGTAAGTAATCTCCATGAGCTATTAATTCCCAATTTATAATAAAAGTTCTACAAAATGGAAGTTTACCATGAGCTGAGTGAGTGGGGTTGGACTGAATGACTCTTATAGGTCCTTTCCAACCTGAAACAGTCTATGATTCTGTGGGGGTTTTTTATGGCATGGGTTGCTAAGTTTAGCTCCAAAATTATTGATACTGCTAAGAGAATGTATCCAAGTGATCTCTGAACGTATTCATGCAATATCCTATTTGTATAATTTGTGCTGGTGGAATATCTAAACACAGTGAATTGACATAGTTGGTTAAAGAATTTCTCTGGTATCCCTTATCTTTGCAGATCAACACATGTGTCTCAAACTGCTACCTTACCTTTCATTTTTATTTCTAATGCCAGCAAGCATTATATCAACAACTGCTTTGAGTTTCAAGCCTCTATATTCCTTCATCTTTCTCAGTCCAAGGTATCCTTGAGTATCGTTTCTGCCCCCTCCTGGTACTGAAAACCAGGATTTCTAAGTATTACTCTTGTTTTAGTCTCAGGACTTAGATTCTATCCTCTGCATCCAAAGTTCTCCACTGAGTGGAGTTTTCACTCCACTGACCCACCAGTCTTTCCTCACTGAGACACTGTTTTCCAAAGGATTCTATGCCTTTAGAAAGGCTCTTGAACTTTCTCTAATTTTTTTTACTTCTGTTACGTAGTAGGGTGGAAAGAAAATTATCAACCAATAGGCCTTTTGTTCTTACTCCATTTATTTTTCTTTTCTCCCCATGCTTTCTCTTAGCAGGGATCACCATTGTCTCTTTTCAGTAACTCAAGACATTTAAACATAATGTTGAATATCATCTTTTGGTCACTCATTTCAAAATTGCAGTCTGTCTTCAAGTCTCTTCAAGATGATGACTCACTAGCAACCCTAACCTAAAACTGGTTATTTTTCTGAGATCAGAATTATTTTTTTTAATCTCCTTTATTCTACCTCTGCTTTGCCCAGGCGGCCAAGAAGGCCAATGGCATCCTGGCTTGTATCAGAAATGGTGTGATCAGCAGGAGCAGGGCAGTTATTGTCCCCCTGTACTGGTCACTGGTAAGGCCACACCTTGAATACTGTGTCCAGTTTTGAGCCACTCACTGCAAGAAGGATGTTGAGGTGCTGGAGACTGTCCAGAGAAGGGCAACGAAGCCGGTGAAGGGTTTAGAAGAACCTATCTTATGAGGAGCAGCTGAGGAAACTGGGATTGTTTAGTCTGGAGAAGGGGAGGCTCAGGGGAGACCTTATCGCTCTCTACAACTACCTGAAAGGAGGTTGTAGAGAGGTGGGGGTTGGTCTCTTCTCCCATGTTACAAATGTCAGGACGAAAGGAAATGGCCTTAATTTGCATCAGGGGAAATTTAGGTTGGATATCAAGAAAAATTTCTTTACCCAGAGGGTCATTAAGCATTGGAACAGGCTGCCCAAGGAGGTGGTGGAGTCCTCATCCCTGGAGGCGTTCAAAAGCCGTGTGGATGTGGTGCTGAGGCACATGGTTTAGGGACCCTGGCAGGGCAGGGTGAACGGTTGGACTCGATGATCTTAAAGGTCTCTTCCAACCAAAGTGATTCTGCGACTGTAACACTCTAAATTAGAGGACTGTCACAATGCTTGTTATAGAATAGAACATTAAATGTGGAAACCATCATCTCTTTTGTACATAATTCAGTGAATTTGCTAAAGAATGCTAGGTTTAAACAAAATGGAAGGGAAATTAGCTGTTATAACAGTCTCATTTAGAATAATCTACAAGATACAAGAAGTATTTAATTTTAGTGAAGGGTCTGTCAAACAAGGAAAAGGTTAGTGTGTATCTTAAACAGGATTTGTACTGAAGTAAACTGAATGTATTTCCAGTTGGGAGACTATGAAATAAATTGAAACCTTTAAATGGAAAACCAGCAGTAATTGTGATTCTCTCCCACTTGGTATTAAACAAACTGCATGGATCCACAAATAACTATCTGCAAACACAATTGGGTATTTGAAAGCAGTATAGTACATAAATCATGCACAGACAGACAGATTAAGAAAAAATATTTACTTGAGGCTTACCCAAAACCAAACAAATTGTTTCTAGTTGAATGCTTCTGCAAACAACTTTTTTCCTTTTTCTTTTCTTTCTTTTTTTTTTTTTTTTTTTAGGATTAATTTAAATGTTGATTTAGGGGTACTTTCTAAACCGTGCTTATTATCAGATTTGGATTGTCTGCTGACACTTTGGAAAAATGCCACAATACAGAGATTTGAACACATTGCAAAATACAAAATAAAATTAAGATTTTATTTATTTAAACCTTATCACTTTTAGGAAGAAAAAGAGTATTACAGTCTTTTAGAGTATTTATTTTTGTGGCCAGTAACAGTTCTATGAAATTGTACAAGTTTACAGTTAATAATGTGCATATAAATTCACATCTATGATTTTTTGCTTTATTAATCACATTCACTTTGTATGTGTGTTAGAATATATTAATATAGCAGTATTGCAGAGATTGGTTGCCTCTAAGATACCTTGTTCAGTCTTTCTATGATGTGATTGAAACTAGTTCACATGCAAAGGATAATACAAGAAGGTGCATAAGTATTTTACTCATGCTCCCAAGCTGAAAATATTATTAGCGTTTTTTTATGGCAGGGAGAAGACATTTACTTGCAGCACTGCCAGATTGCAAAGATCTTATTTTCCTCATACTTATCGCCTCCAATTACCCAGTGTAGAGTTTCTCCTGTGATTAGTTCACATAAGGGCTAATAACCAAAATGTGTGCTCTGTGTCAAGATGCTGGCACTGCTGAAATAAATTTAAGTGAATGAATTTATATAAAATTCTGCTAACATTGTGCGTGTTGTTATATACACATGAATTTGATATATTTCAATATAACTCTCTATTCTAAATTCCTGAAATAAGACATACAGGCTAGTTAATGTTCATTTCTTCTATCATTTAAGGATCAAACATCCTAAAAAATAGAAAACGTTTTCATGCGGTTACAATCATTCAAAGTGGATATAGTGATCTCACAAGCTGTTACTTTCCCTGAAACTGAAATTCCTTTCTGTAGGGGGGCAAGAAAAATATTTTTGTCATTTCAGTTCAAATGTGCATATGCATTTTAGATACGGCAGAATATTAAAAGTGTTTGTGACTACAATCAACAGTAATTGTTTTAGAGTATGAACTTCCTAGGTTTGGGGTATTTTTGTCCTAACATACATGGAAACGTTTCCCCTTGCAATGCCTTTTTCATAAAATGTATCTCAATATGAACTTTCCAACTACAGTAATTTTTCTTCAGAAAAGCAGCCCCCCTGCTGCAAATTACCATTCTGTACCTTGAATTGGGGAATGGCAAACAATGAACTGCTTCACTGAGTGTCCTTTAAGCCTCTGTGGTTGCTCAGTAGCGATTCCATAAGCAGAGGAGTCTACAGCCTGCATGGGTAGGTGGAGATACACAATGAATAATCAGACAGAAATAACTCTTGCAGCAGTCGTGCTTTGTCCTGTAGCAGAACTTTTCCAGCATAGTGAGTACCAATGGCATGACAGTGCCAAATGTGTTTCCACTTTGAGATACCCTCACAAATCATCTGTCCTGAATACACTCAGTAAAATACACCAATTTTAGCAGTCTCCAGTTTGCCACTTACAACATGGCCCCAGCCAAACGGCAGCTTGAGAGTTTACACTTCCAGACTCAAGGCTGAGGTTGCCGTTTCATGGAATCACAGATTGGTTGAACACCTCCTCTGTGAGGTCAGGCTGAGAGAGTTGGGGTCGTTCAGCCTGGAGGAGAAGGCTCCGGGGAGACCCTATTGTGGCCTTTCAGTACTTAAAAGGGGCCTTACAGAAGAGATGGGGAGGGACTCTTTATCAGATTAAGATACCAGTATATTGAGGCTCTGGAAGCTTCTTCAGTTAAGCAACTTGGGTTTTTTAAAGGCATATGAAAAAAATGAGACTGTTACTGGCACTTCTGAAGAAGCTCCTCAACTCAATTCGCTACTTGAAATCTCTGTCCTGCTGGATTTAAGCAGTTAAATAAGTTAATGGAGTCTTGCACAGTCTATAAAGATAAGCATGTATATAGTTTTTGTAGAACTTATGGATTATGTCTTTATATATTATTATTAGAACTTCGTGAAATTTTAATATGTAGATAAATGAAAATAAAACTTAATTATTTCAAAATACTGTTTCCATTTCAGTTTAGGATAATGCTGTTAATGGTAATATGAATGTATCAGAAGACTTTTTTTCGGCCAATGTCCCATTAAATACATTAACATTGCTCTGCTTTTCTCATCAGTAGTGTTTATATTATGGGGATGATACCATAAACATTTAGACAAGTAGAAGGAAAAAAAAAATCTTTTATGAGTTTGTCTTTCTATTTCACTTCTCAAGACTACATCATTAATATATTAAGTATCTGTTTGTGGAGTATTCTTGATTTTTGTAGTTGCCAGTGAGCCACCAACTTCATTTATAATTTTGTTTTTATTAATAGTATCTCTTAAAAAATAGAAAATAAGGTATTATTTTTTATATGATGCTCCTTAGAGTCTTTTAGTAACTAGCTTTCATGTTGCTTGCAGATGTTTGCCACCATTATTGTGTGAATTCTGAATCGTGTACTATTTCTGATGATGGAAGTGTAGAATGTGTCTGTCCAGTACGATTTGAAGGTCCAAAATGTGAAGTGGACAGGTGTATCAGATGTCATGGGGGACACTGCATAATAAACAAGGACAGTAACGACGTAGTGTGCAAGTAAGTGTGCATGGGGGGGTTGTTTGTGTGAAAAATCATATGTTTAATAACAATTATATTGTGTTATCCTTTAAATCTCTTAGATGGTGGCTAGACCCTGAACCAGTCACATCAGAACAGTTCCCTTGTGTGGCTCCTGCTCACGCAAAACCCACTTGCTCCTGCCTTTATAAACCAACTTTTGGAGCACTCCTCACTGGGGAAAGCATAATGTAGCAGGAGACTGAATGGGTCTTCACTTGGAAGAATTGGAGTATTTGATAGAGTTACCAGTCGAGTTTTACCACACCATTGAAATTTGTTCATTCCAAAGTATCTGTGGCAGTGATAGAGACATACTGTGTATATGTGCATGTGTAGTAAGATGTGCTGCTATATTGCTGAGTGATTACTTTGTATAATAATAGTTTATTTTCATAAAAGAAAAGATTAAAAATAATAAGTAATAAGCTTTCTGCCTGTGCTAGCTTTTCAGTAGAAACCTAGAATTCTTGACATCAGTAGATTTTACGCATATCATAAAATCAGTATTTTAATATATAGATAATTATAAGGTAATTCACCAGATCTAATAAAATACTGGGTGCTCTTTGTATTTTTTCTTAACCACGACAGTTGCACTAATGGAAAGATTGCCTCTACCTGTCAGTTATGTGATGGCTACTGCTACAATGGTGGGACCTGTCAACTGGACCCAGAGACAAATGTACCTGTCTGTCTGTGAGTATCCTACCTCGTGTAGATCATTAAAATATCTGTGTGCCAACAAACAATAACTTTATTATGCATGTGTCTGTATTTTTGGTCTCTCTGGGATGTATAATGTGCTGGTTGCAGTCATGACTTACAATGCTTTTTCTAGCTGTTTCTGTAACCCGAAACTTTGTCCACCTTTTTGCAACTTGTGTGTTGAAAGGTAGAACTATATTGTGAATGCATATAGATACAAAAACAGATCTTTTGAGACTTCTAATAAATTCAGGCCAGATATAGAGCCTATTTAGGCATTTGTTCATTAATGGAACCTTGAGGTACAAGATGGTTCATCTCCCCTACTTCTCAAAGGTGGATTAAGTCTTTTCTCCTGTGAAGATGGTTGGGGTGGGGGCAATACACTCTTCCTGATGGCTAGAGAGTAGGACAAATAATGTCAGTCTTTGTTTCCGTTATGGGTCGGAGGATATGCTCATGTGTCTCTTGTTGCTGCCCTAACCTTCACACTGCCCACTGTAGCTTGGCTGTTCTGTGGTGAGATTGCAATCTCCCACTTGCTCCATGGTTAGAGAACAGTTCAGGATGCTTTTCTACAGCCCACACATCAAATACCAAAGGAAAAGGGATTCTGTAGTCTAGTCAGTGCAGTACTTTCTTAAGATGTAGAAAAGCCTACGTTCTAACCCTTTCTTGAGAGCTATGGTGTGTCTGCTTTTACAGCTGCGAAATAGAAAATACAGAAGTAGTCACTGTAGCAAGAAATTAATTTCTTTCCTGCTCTCAGTTACACTGAGCTACCTAGTCATACTCCCTGTTTTTGTTGCTTTTGCCTAATAAATGATCCAATCTTTTCCTGCACTGCTGAAAAGCTTTATTGTGGAATAGTCTTCCACTTCTCTGAACAACCCGGAGGTCAGAGCATCCTCTGGGAACAAGTGAGGTGTTGGAAGAGAGAATTGGACTCGAGTGTCTCATTTCCAGGGTGACACGAGTAAATTGTTGTCCAAAGGGATCTGGCATTCCAATGTTGTAAATACAGGTAGAGCCTTCCCTTCATTCTGTTGATGTGTATGAGGTAGGTGATCTTGAACGAGAGTGCCTTTTGTGTTCAGACTCTCAAGGAAGTTACATAAAGAAATGCCTGGATTTTCTAGTCTGACCAGTGTAAGAGATGGACCGACTGTTCCTCCCCATGAGAGCTCAAGCACTTCTGAATGTGCAAAGGGTCAAAGCTGTAGTTGCTGCGCTATTGAAAAGAAGTTGTCAGTAGATGTTTGCTGCTTTGGGGCTGGAGGCAGTGGAATGCACTTCTGCATGGGAGTCCTGCTGAAATATATTCAGCTGAAAATGCTTTACATACCTATGTCTCTTTTTCATTATTATTTTGATCCAGCCCTTTTTGCCTGTTATTTGTATCTCCTTAAATGTATTTAGCTGAGGACTAGAGAGACTCACAAATCTCAGCAAAAGGAGAATATCACAGCTAGAATATGTAAGGTCCAAATAAGATGATTGTCCAGTGATTCATTTGCTTAAACACCTAGAATGGCTGTTTTGGAAGCTTGTGATTCTTCCTTGCTTTTTCTTTCTACAAACTGGCTTATTCTTTTTCAAATTCATATGGAACACCATAGCATCTCAAGGAAAAAAACAAGTTTCATACCTTAATTTGTGTATGGATTTACAATACATCAATGCTACAGCATGTGCCAACACTGTTAACAATGCTAAGAAAATGGTTTTAAGGCCATTGCACTCTGGATTGATCAATACAAATGTGTAGTATATTTGACAATAATACTTTGTTAATAATGTTAGATTCCTGAACTCATCAGTGGATACAGGCCTGTTGTTTTAAAAGTGTTTGAGCAATGCTGATGAGCAAACTTTTCAGTAGAGTCAGTATTAGTTCAGTATTAATTTTGTTATCTGTGGGTGTGTGCCTCTGTGTGTGTGTTGCCATCATTTTATATAATGCCTTTAAAATCTGTTCAGCAAAAGGTAGAATATTTATATAGGTCTATTTTACTGAAATTCTGCAGATGCTCTGTGGGGTTTAAAAGTCAGCGCTGTGACCAGAAAGTGAACCCTTGTGATTACTACTGTCAGAATGAGGGAATTTGCACTTTAACTGCGTTTAATGAACCGAGATGCAAGTAGGTTTAACCTTCCACTTAATGCTGCACATTCTGTGACATCATTTCAGGCCACAGTTCATTAGTTCAAGTCATGCACATTCACATACATTTCACAATATATACTTAATCTGGGGGCTCGTTTCTATAAACACACTTACCCTTTGGTAGCTGCACTGATGAGTATATGTACATATACTTCTGGAGTATCTATATCATTGGAGGAAGAAATAAAAAGCTTTATTTTTAATCAGTGAATTGAAAATACTGAAAATGCCGCTTGGCTTTTATGGTTCGTATTTTGAAATATTTTACCAAGTTAATCCTATATAGCATGAAGTTTAGCAAACAGTGACGTTGCACGTGTTCTGTAGTCCAGACTTGACTCCCTGTTTCTTATCTGTACAGAAGAGCTGTTTAGGTACCACTTCAGGAGTTAAGCTTCTAATCATAAGTCTCATTGTTAATTTTATAGAAATAATGCTGTAAAATAGAAACTTAATCAAAATTATGTGAGCTACATCGTAACTTTGACTTCTCCTCTGGAAAAAAAAAATGTGTATAAAATAGATACATTTGTATGCTGCATTTCTCTGAAGGATTTTAGGTCCATTCCTTAAAGAAAAAATTTTAATCCTCATCAGGGAGAGAAACAGCCGTAGTCTTTGAAAATGCTCTAAGGCAGACATACACAAGAGATATGAAATACCAGTCAGATGAACATAGCTTTACCCAACAACTGTGATGCAAAAGTCAGAATTAAAATCATGAGCCAAAGACCTACACTTGGGATAAAATATGAAACTGCAACAGCTTTAATAGTATCTCATCTAAATGCATGGTTTACGAAAACATAAAATGCTGTGGAGATGTGCTGGTTTTGTCTGGTGGGTAGCAATGGCTGTGACTAGGTATGGTGAAAAATCTCATTTTTAAAAAAAAATTATGATCACAATTCCTTTGTGTTACCAAGCAATGAAACTCTTATTATTTGAGCTATCATAAATCCATTGGAAAGTAGATCAGTCTTCGAACTACCACTTATTAAAGTTTGAAGGTTATGGAGTGGGTCTGTGGGTCAGTGTTTGTGTGGGACGTGGTTGCTTGGAATGGTTTGTTTCTCTGTGTGTCATGCATAAGTACAAAATTCACTTCTTCGCATTCAGAATACAAGTGTAGATAGAACTAGTGTTCCTCTTGTCTTCTCAGACTGTGTCTAGGAATGGTTAAAAGAATCTTCTAAATCGTTTCTTTTTCACAAAGCCAAGGTGGCTTAGAGGAAAGGGAAGAGAAGCAAATAAAGTTGTTTGATGGAGTTGAAGACAGTTGAAGTGATAGAGGAAGAAGCGTAACTCCGTAGGTCTTGGTTCTCCTTGCCAACTTCAGTTCAGGCTCTAGTTCTTCCCAATATCTTGTGTTTTTCTGGCCCCAAATTAGTTAACTTGAGCTTGTTTATAATTTCACCAACCTGATACTGGCAAGTAGAAGACCTCAGGAGGGATGAAGTAATCCCTTGCTTCTTCTGAGTCAGCGTGTCAGGGAACAGGAGTCTCGATTTTCCCTGTAAGTTCTGCTGCATTGTTAGGGGAAATGGTTTATCCCTCCAACACACACGTCTACCCCTGCTATGTATGACATCTGTCTCTGGTCTCTGAGAGACACTTATCCAAGGGCTAGCATTTTTATTAACCGCTCTCGAATTCGTGAGTGGGTGAATTTTAGAAGAAATAGGAAATGGCTGGGATTGTCATTCACAAAGAACTCTCTCTCAGCCAAATACTTGATAATGCAACTTTATACACACACAATCAAGCCCTTATTATCATTCAGTGAAGACAATAGCGAATAGGATTTATCTGTTCTAAAGGGCAATTATAAAGTCATAATTATACAGAGGAACTATAAGTCTGTAAGAACATACTCTCCTTTTACCAACCTGTACTGTTAGGGTACATTTTTATTTTTTGTTTTCCTATCTCAAGTTTTTTTAAACCTGAATGCAGTAAATATTACGAGCACATTGGAAATAGAAGTTATGCTTTTCACTGAACCAGTTTAGGAATGAAATAAGGCCTCACTGTGGCTGCATTAAACCACTAAAAAAGGAAGGTTTTGTGAAGTTGGTCTCCAGTTTCACTGAATGGTCTGTCAGGTTCTAAAAGATACAGAATATACTGTGGCATCTCTTTGGATATAAAGTCCTATGCAATCGAGATTATTAATTCTTAGCATCATTTTGAGGAATATACAGAACTTATTTCACACACACTCCCCCATTATTGCATTATTGTCCTTCTTGCTCAATAACAAAGATTATGAGAGAATTTAATATCAGAATGTCAAAATTTGAGGAACTGACCTTTTCTGAAAAATGTACCACTGAGGGCATCTTTTAAACAATTATTATCTTATGTATATCTGTTTAGTATTTAGGTAAGGTTTTTAAGGATATCTTTAGTACTGCTCACTAATGGGCTGGGGGGCGTGTGATGTGATATTGAAACATATGAGATATGTCTGAATTGCTTCAGTAACTTCATAAATCCATTGCAAACAGAATGAAGAGGAGATCAGATTCAGGTGGGAAATAATCAAGAAATGTTTCTTCTATTTATTTCACAAACTGTCAGTTCCATCTGTTCTGTATCGGTTTATCTTTTGGTTTAATAATCACCTTTATTTGCCCTTCTGTTTCCTTCTCCCTAATGACCTAACTGCATATACATTCATGCAAGAGAAACAAGGTTTAGGGAGAGATTATATGTTGTTATTATATCAACAAAGACAGCTGGAAAAGAAAAAAACCTTACAACTACACCAGATCATTATTGGATTTTACATAGGCAGTGCTCTATCAATTTCTTTAGGACAGAATATTACCCCCTCTCACCTTTGTTTCTTTTATACCTTCACTGTAACTACAGGTTGCTATAATTCCATCTTTTTTTGTGTGTTACTATTATTATTTGCATCTGCATGTAGATGTGGTCTATTTGTATTATTGCTGTTATTATTATTAGCATCTGCAAATAAATGTGATCAAATCATAACCCCCCTAACACTAGGTGTTACAGAAATGTAATGAAGGATAGTTTCTATTAGAAGTTTACAATCAAAACTGGTAGAAGTCATGTTGATCCAACTAAATTTGAAGAGAGTTCTTAAATGCTGTAATGAGCTTTTGAGCAATGCTGCATGGCTGTGACTGAGGACTTCTAAGGTGAAACAAGTAAGATTGTATTATCCTGGCTCATTAAGAAGATAGTAATTTCTTCCTCCTTAAGTTACTTTCTGCATGGAGGTGTGTGCAATTCTGTGCATGTGTCCACAGTTCAGTCTCTAAGTGTCATCAGAAGAAGAGAGATCAATTTGGAGGACAATGTACAGCATTAAATGAGTTGCCTGTGGCTAGATGTGTTGCTTGTTCGGAGGGCTTTAGGTTATGTGTGTTATACTTCATTACAGAAGAAATCATGTTCATTCTAATATAGAAATACAAGTCATCTGGGATAGATTAATTGCTTGCTGTAAGTAGATGCATGGCTTTGAGAGCAAATTGGATAGAGAAATCAGTGGTCTTTCAAACTAATTAAAAGCAAGTACAGTACAGGAACTGGAATGAAAGCAAAACTTTGGTAACAAAGGAACCTGAAAAGTGAAGGGTGGAGACAGGATAAAATAGTTCATGTCTAAACTGAGAATTTTGGCAGAGTAATACGTTAAAGACAATAGTGAACAAATGGGGAGAGAACAAGTTGCGAGATTTGTTAAAAGTGATGATAGCAAGAAGCTTGAACTTGGAAGGGGAGACATGGATGAATTAGAAAAAATAAGTCCTGCAAGAGTGAAATAACCAAGTGTGGTGTTCTTGACAGTTTTATTTCTAGTAGGTTGGGGAGAGACACTCTGTGTGTGTCTGCATGTGTGGGTACACATATATGTGCGCATGCGTGCATGTGTCATGAAAATCAGAAAGAAGAGAGTGCATTCCTCTTGATGGAGGAACTTCCCTGCAGCTCATACTCCTGTGATGCTGTACCTTCCTCCTGACATTCCTTTCACGTTGAATGGTCTTCAAATATGAACAGTTTTTGTGTAAGTACACGTATGACTTGTACAAATGGTGTAAGTACATGCAAGTTCATAAGTAAACATAAAACTCATAACTACTGCAAGTGTCCGTTCAAAAAATGGTTAAGGCACATCCATAGTCCTGTTGTGGACACAAAAGAGACTGTACCATGCGATCCCCTGACAGGCACTTTCAGAAAGTTGAGTAGAAAAAGGCACTGCAGCGTGGAACAATTGCAGCATTCAGAAAATTGCCCAGGAGTAGAAAGCTATTGTAACCCTGACAGACAGTGTAAGTCAGAGAACAGAAAATCTTATCAAGCATCTTGCAATAAATGTTTTCCATATCATTTCCTGGGGTATATTTAATAAGCTCCCAATTCCCACAGGAATTTCACAGTACTAGCCTAGTTCTTTGAGATCTTTCTTTTTCAAATAAAAAATACCTTTGTTCTAAATGTTTTGAATTTGAACATAATCAGCAGTTTATAACTTTATATTGTAGAAGATCTTTCATTTGGTTTGTATTGCAAACTAGTATTAGTTCACAAATTAAATGCGAACAGATGTTTGAAAAGTGGTTATCAAGGGAAGAAATGAGAAGACCTTGGAAAAGGGGAGTATCTATATTTTTCATTGTATATTTACCAGCTAGGCTTTGCCCAGGAGTTTAAAATTGTTCAGTGAAAACTTGCATAGTAGCTGCTGCTGTATGTCACAGCTTTGCTTGTGGGAGGATGAGAAAAACGTGGTTTGTCACATACCTATTGATCCAGTCATTTCTCTTTTTTTTTTTTTTTTTTACTATTTCGATCTCTTCTTTTGCTTTATTGCTCAGTGTAATTTCAGCTACAGTAGGAGTCATCTAGACATGCTTAATTTTTATGTATTTACTCTATGTTAATATTAATGCTTGTATAGCATCTGTGCTGTATATATATTGCTAACAGCATGGTCTTTAACGACCCTTGATGACTTCTTTTTCGTACCTGGAGTTGACAGAGACTGAGTTGCATCTGAAGGCTCATTCCTTTGCAGTGAACACCATTAAGATGTTTTACTATACATTACTATACGTTACTATACATTACTATACACTACTGTCTGTCGTGACTAAAAAGAAAAGCAAAATTAGAAAATTACTTTGTATAATGAAGAAATATCATTTATAGGTAAGACACATTTTCCATTCCCTTTCCACCTCTATTTTGTAATGACTGTTTCACAAGTTCTGTTGTACTTCTAGACTGACCTTTCAATGCTGCTTTCTGTCAGTTTTGTGATACACACTGGTATATCGAGTTGGAAAGTACTTGTATACAAAAGCACTTTTAACTGCATATTATGCCTGCTATATTATATTTTTATGACAATGCCTGTGGCACAAAAAAAAAAAAAAGGAAAAAAAAAGAGAAACAGAAATGAAAAAAATTGCACAATGCCACCCAATTAGTCTTTTTTCTATTTTTTTCTTTTTGTTCAGACATTTCATAGTCAAATGGTTCCTTTTGGTCAAGTGCCTGTATAATTGAGTTTAGAGTGTTTCAGTGCACTGACCTGTAAGAGTTATACAAAAATAGAGGAGAGACACATTTTCTCTCATGAATAGATTCTGTAACAACAGCACGATCAATCTCTGAAATGCAAATATCTTAATTCTAAAGATTCCTCAGTGCAAGTGGTTCACCTTTACAACTTCAGTTTAAAGTTTTGAGAACATACTATTTCCTCAAAATAAATAATGCCTATCGTGCGGGCATTCTGTATCTCAGAGTGTGTTTCCCAGCAGTCATCCCTTTCTAAATGTAGAACTAAATTGTAGCAGAGCACACTGTAACGTGGTTTTATTAATGACGTTGACAGCAGACTGTGTACAACCTTTATTTATTTCATTCACTTTCAGTTTTTATATTGGCATTCTCTATCATACTATTGCTCTTTGATCTGTTCACTGATTCTGCCCGGAGAAACTGGAGATTTGCACCTTAAGATGTTCGCTGTAGCACCTTGCACCACTCAGCTGACTCCAACCCGTCCATCACTGTCAAGCTCCCCATCTGTTTCCATCTGTATTTGTTTGTGTGTAGCTCAGATTAGGCATTATCACTATTCTTTCTTCACAGTCCTTGATAACATGAATGTCTTCAATGAAACCGGTGGCTTTATGTAGTTCTGCTTTGTTAATGCCTCTTTGTTGTCCTGTACTGCAAACGTCCCGTCTCTGACCATACAACTATTGGCAATGCTACGGAACAAAAACTCCTGGTACCAAATTATTTGACAAGGTATAAAATACTATGTATCAAACTGAACCAGAAGTCAGTTTTCACATCAGGCACTGAGCAGTCTGAGTTTAAATGTCCTAATATCAGAAAATGTTATTATTAAGAGCAGTTTCTGTCTACGGTATCTGAAGACAATTGAAACTGGTTAACACCTGCTTATTTCCCATGTTCCTGCACAAACAGTTGTCCATGTCCCAATCCGATCATTATTCAAGTGCCTGCTCATGGCTAATTTTCTGTGTCAAATTCCCTCACAGACAACATACCTTTCCCCCGGGCTTTATTTCTTTTTCTATTCTGTCTGTCCAAGACAAGTCTTTACTAGCTTGCTGGACCATAAATGGGCAATCATTTTACCTCTGAGTATAGGAGGAGATGACTGCCATCCTGTCAGCTTCTGTCCCTTTGAGTTTATTGGAGACAAGCACTGGGAAATAATGAAAGTGAAGTGGCAACTGGCTATCGTGGTTTCATAAGGCTTTTAGCAAATGCTTCAAAAGTGTTTCAGTATTGCTGACTTAAATGCAATAATAATAATAAAATGCCAGGATAGGTAAAGAACTGCTAATATTCTTACCTGATTTTGTTCCTCTGTTTACTACATAAATAACTGTAGGATTTCTTTCTTCACCAGCTGTTGTGGTGTCATATCTGCTGTAAGATTTTGAAAAGCATAATTGTACGTTATACACGATTTTCTCATTATGTTATACTTACATGCTTCATAGTGGTTCTTTTGCTAGTCTCACTATCTTACATTTATTCAACTGTTTTAAGACAGATTTATAGTAATGATTCTCTTATACAGTGGAAGTATTTGAAACCTTCAGTGTAAGGATTTAGGTATGAAATTAAGATATGTCTAACTCTTAGAGAAATCTTTCCCTTTCAGTAGTGTAGTAAAAAATGAACCAGGGGCATCATTTAAAATTTTAGAGTCACGTGTTCCATGTGAGTTGGAATATGCTAGAGTGGTGATAAGCAAGTGGAAATACCAGGTGGCTTCAGTTTTAAAATACATCATTGTAAACCATAATTTGTGTAATTAATTAGTAATTGGGGGATTACTTTGTAAGGAGGAAATTTAAGTGCATATTTACCTTATCTAAATAAAGAAATGTACTTCAATAAACATTAAGAATCTACTAAGTTATAATGCAATTTATCTAGTGTGTGAAAATTTTTGAATCAACTATCAATTAATAAACATGTCTGTGCTTTACTTCTGTAGAGTTTGAGATAAGCACCTTTGTAACGTGCTAACAAAAATGAAATTAGTTTTTTAAAAAAAGTTCAAACTTAATATGGAACCCAGTAAAGAGATTTATCTGAATGTTGGATTTTGCTGGAGTAGGCTTAGGAGAAAAGAGAGAAACTAGCCATTCTTCTGCAGTGACCTGCAAAAGAGAGAAGGGAGTCAAAAGCATGACCAGCAAAGCTGGCTAGGGCTCTCCTGTAAGAATTCCACAGTCTTTGTCTGGAATATTTTGTACCTTTCCAAACCCTTTTGTATTATAGAGCAATGTCAGTCGTTAAGCATGTCTACTTCTAAACCCTTAGAAAGGCATCAAATAGCTCTTGTTCTTACAACTGTGTGCAAGGTAATGCTCTATTGCATTTTTCTTAAGATGACCCATGTTGAAATTCATAAATAATTCAAAAATGCTTAGAGAAAATATGATTCGTTGCACGATAAGCAAGAGAGGCAGATGAAAAGTGATGGTTTCCTGCTGTTTGCACAAGGCAGGTTTGAGGTTCTGTAGTAAACTTGATCATATTTATTGCAGGATCAGTAAGCAATTGAATTTCATTCGGGTATTTGCTTCCATTTTTGATGAATTTGCTGAGTCTGCATCTGTGGACTCCTTGCGTTTGTTAGTATGCATGGAGAGCATTCTGAATCCCAGTTGAAGAAATATTTGGATATTGCTATTCACAGAAGGAGGTTATAGCAGTATAGCAGTACTCATCCAGGCACCTGGCTCATGAAGCATATATTCTGAGCATGAACAGTATTGGGGGGCCTCTAGAGCCAGTATATCCTCCTGTCCCTTCAGGACACCTCTTTATGTTTTAGCTCTCATACCTGCTTACACGTATATATTGCTGCAAATACATATCTAGTTATATAGTTCAAAATGTAAAAGATAAAGCCATTAAACAGTAGAATTTTCAGGAAAACATTTAAATCTAAAGCAAAGAAAAGGGGAGTTTCAGTTAATTTGTGAATGTTAGTCAAAGCTAGGTCTTAATTGTTCAAGTAAATTATTACAACCAGGTCTGTAAGAGCTATTCGACAGTAAACTCTGCACTATCCAGAGCAATGGAGGAGAGCAGAACTGAGGAAGGAGCCAACTAGTATGGATCGTGCGCGTTGCTGGATGCGTGTAGTAGTTTATGTCCAGTCAGATAGACTTTGCAGAGTACGGACGTGGCTGTTAGAGCTGCTAAATCAAAGCTGACACTGAAACAATATGACGCCAATAAAGTGCCTTAGCAAATAAGCTATGCTGGACTAAGTTGGCTATGTGTGGCTCCAGCTTGGGTGTTCTTTCATTATTGCATTGTAGGTGGTAGTTGGTTGAGCAGGACGTTGATTATGCTATTCTTGAATAATAAGACATTTCGAGAATTTTAGAAAAGGACTCTGGAATGAGGATTGGGGTGATAATAACAGGAATTGAATTTACAAAGCTGTAGTTTTAAGCTAAAAATGTACTCAGAATGTTGTAAGTGCCCTGGCAGAGTACTGCTGACTCCTTCCATGAAGCTTATTCTTTATTTTGTGGAATCGCTGTTGTCATTCGCGTAGCTCTTTTGAGAAGATGCTGGTGGTCTCTTTGATAGGCTAATGTGTTAAGAGCTGACATCTATTAACTTTACCATCTTAATTGGATCCTTTTAGATGTTCAGCCAACTGGTCAGGCACACAGTGTGAGAGACCAGCTCCCAAAAGCAGCAAGTCTGACAATATCAGTACAAGTAAGTACTTCAAATATCTGCCATCACTTGTCAAATTTGGCTCAGTTTAGAAATTTTTACCTGGTGGTATTTTAGAATGTGAGTTTGTGTTGTGAAATGTGCTGGTTACCTGTACTTTTTAAACAAACAAACAAACAAACCCAAAACCAAAACCGAATGTAGATGTCTCTCAATTTTTTGATTGACGTTCAGTGTTTCATGATGTGGTTTGGATGCAAGCCATATGCTGTACACTCACTGCTTCAAGGACTAGCCTGCGCTTTTCTTAAGGCAGGTGTGTCAAGTGGCAAGGGCTCCGTAGTATCACTGCTGTGCAGAGAACTAGTATGAGACCTCTGACCATTTAAGTCCTACTGCAAGCATCAGAGTTGTAAGTAGTTCATAACTTTTGCACTGACTGTCAGCAGAGGTTTGAATTTTAGCTACTGGGAAAATCATCCTGAAAGCAACAATAGGTTCTCTCTTATTTTTTAAAACACGTCTGTAAACATAAAAGCATGGTATTGCCACATTATTGGCAGTTTAAAGTGGACAAGGTTTCCTGTGGTGAATGGAGCATGCTGATGGTACCCTGCTGTACGTCTCAGGTCACATTTAACCCAACTGGAGCCGTAAAATGAATTGCCCACTATCAGGTCAGCTTGCTGCTTAGATGAAATCTTCCTAGCGATCCAGACAAATGAAATAACATTTACAAGCTGGAAATGGGCAAAAAAATCAGCCAGAACCCAGATCAGTATTTCCTGTTGAGGGAATACCTGCTAGATTGGGAAATGGATATTCATCTTGTGCCTGCTCCTAGACCCCAGGCTGCACCATGGTCACCAGATGGCAATTCATCCCTGGTGGACTGTTTTTCAGGGTTTTTTCTTTTACATTTATCTGTCAAGACAAAATGAACCTCTTTTTTTGCCTGTAAGTTATTCATCCAGTTATTTATGAACTGCTATCTTAAAATAGCATTGTTGTAATGTTCTGTACATGCTGAATCTTCATAGGCTGGAGTGAACTCGGGATGCTTCAAGTTTTTGTGTGTTAGGACTTTATTTCTCACTTCTGACAACCTGAGTTGGCTTTTAGTAAGCCTTCAGGCAGAATTCAAGGCATCTTTTTCAGTTGTTTTTTTAGACTGTGTTTAATGTGGAGCAGAGACTGCCAACAGCTTGGTTTTTTAAATAAATTTAACCACCAAAACAACCAGCCATATTTTTTGTTTTCTACCAGTTAAGGATTGTGATATTAAAGGAAATGCATGTCTTACCACATTGGCTTTGTACTGGAGTCTTGTAGTTTATAAGGGCCAGGTTTTTTTGTAACATAGAAAATTTTTTTTGCATACATTTCTTTATTGCCAGATACATTAAAGCTGAGAAATTCTTAGGATACAATTGCTGACCTCATTTTTGCAGGTAGTTTCATTTCAGTGAAGTTGTCTGCCAAAATAATGTTAAGCTCATTTTCTTCTTCGCCGTTCCCTCCTCCCCTTTAACATCCCTGTCTGATCTGTGCACTGTTTTTCTGCTACATTAAGCATTATTGTAGTTTCCTTGATTGCCTGTATCAACATAACAAAATTATTGGCTCTCAAGTACAATGCAATAAAATGCAGGAATACACCAAGCATCTACAAATAAATATTGCTTACTGCTTTTCATTTACCCACAAATAAAAGTGATAAATACATACAAATGCCAATAATATAATTCTGCAATCAGAGCCAATAGAATTCTTCAATCAGTCATGCCTACTGAATATTTTAAATTAATAGTTGCGTGACAAACTACTGAAGATAATGGTGGCAATTAGTCAGTGGCCACATACTCCAACCCAAAGGGTTCGGCAATTCCACACACCTTCATAGAGTATTGCTGCAAATGAGGGCAGGGATTTAGTCTGCAGTATATTGGTATCCAGGAAGAGGAAGCTCCTGATTTGTTGATAAAAGTATCTGTGTGTGTGTACACCATAATCTGTAATTTTTTTTTAATTGATCAACATTAAAATCTCAAATCAGTGAAGCTCATCACACGAAATTGCATTTGTTGGTGAGGGAAATTATTCTTTTGAAAGTAATTAAACTGTTTTACAGCTGTGGAGTAATGGTTAGATGTAGCTGTGAGTATCCAATATTTCCTTTTCCTGTTTTAGGAAGCATTGCAATCATTGTTCCCCTTGTTTTACTGGTGACTTTAATCACTACTCTGGTAATTGGACTATTTCTGTGCAAAAGGAAACGAAGGTAAGTACTTTTATGTTGATGTATGAAGTAAAAAAGTAAATCTTTAAAGTATGTGCATCTTTTTTATATATAAAAATTCACTTTATATGTGTTGGGAAGGTATTTAAAAAAACCACAACAAACAAACCAAAACTTGATTTTGGTTCTTGCTGGAACCATCACGTCTGCTATTTATATATATGTTCCACGTGCACTAGATAAGAAAACATAGTTCTTATCCAGTTTGCTCAACCCTGCCAAGGCCATGGAAGTGTTAAGAATTTTATCCAGAGACTTTCTGAACTTTGTAAGCAGAATTGATGTATTTCATTAGAACCATGTAATTAATGTGGTTCGTAAGTACTTTCAGATAGAGCCTCTGCAGAATCTCCAGTTTCTAGCATCATGCGTAGCATCTCCCCTGCAAACGCTGGTGTTAACTAGTAGGCAGTAATTTTTAAATCCTTTTTGAGAAACTAGCAAGATAAATATGTTCTCTGACCATAGCGTTAGTAATGCTGATCCTGCCAGGCTCCATGGAGGTCATTACATGCTGCTGTACCTAAAAACCAAGTTTAGTGATAGCCAAATGCTGAAAACCTGTTGCTGGTCTGTAAATTGTTTAAGTTATTAAGAATAATTTGTTAAATAATAGATCTTCAGTACAGAACTAGAACTAACCTCAATAAAGAACTTTTTTTTTTTTCCTTAAAATGATATTTGAAAATGTATTTTAGGGCCTTTTTATCTCTTCAAAGACTGTCAAGTATTAAACTAGGTAGAGATGTTCAACATTTGTACTCTACAGATAAGTGCTTATTTTAGGAAATATTTTTTCTGTGCCACTTCTGAAAAATACGGATCCTTTAGTGTATTGGATTTCAGACACTGACTGCATCTTTCTCAACCAAACAAGAGAACTCGATTATTATCATCCTGACTGTGACCTCTCTATTATTCCCTTGTAATTCTAGAGAACATATTGCATAGGGAAAAATTACCCTCTTGAGGTTATTTCAATTGCTCAGACTAAAATCACCTCCTTAGCTAAAAGGAGTGAATTCAGCAACTAAAACAATTCAACTCAATCACTTATCTTTACTGATATCTAATTCAAGGTTAAAAATAAGACTTATTAAAGTTTGAAAAAATTCAAGTTGAAATTCAGCTTTCGAGCAACCACTGGCAGGGAGTACAGACTGGAACTATGAGAAGTTCGTACATTTTTAATGCGTCGTAATGAAACCATTTGCTTGTCCTCAGATAACAAGTGACTTTGGGCAATTGATTTCAAATGGATGTGAAATGACTGAGCAAGGGAACGTGATTCACGCTCCCTCCGTCTCCATTACTGCAGGGAATCTGCAATGAATTTGCAAAGCTTTCCCTGGGAAGTGAGGGATATCTGGAAATAATAGGAGGAAGTCAGGGTTATAGACAACGAGTGAGCACTTTGTATGAATTCATACCGCTACAGCCAAACTGAGAAAAAACAATAAAAAGCTACTACCATATTGTGTGAAATCTACACGTAGACTCAGCTTGCTACTATGTTTGAAAAATTGAATGGTTTTCTGATTGTCTCTGCAGGAAGCACTTTTTCTTGCTGTTGGTCTTAATGATTGAAGAGAAATAAAAGAAAAATTCCACATTTTTCAGGTGAAGCATCCAAGAAATTACTTGAAAAGTCACTGCCTTTTTTTTTTATGTTTATGCATTATAGGACAAAAACGATCAGAAGACAACCCATTATCAATGGAGGAATCAATGTAGAAATTGGCAATCCATCATATAACATGTATGAGGTGGGCCATGACCACAGTGACGGTGGTCTTTTAGCCTCAGATTTTACTGTAAATGCAGAAAAGGTAATGTTTTTTTTCTTTTTCTAGTGACAAACCACTACTTATTTTGAGTCTTACAAAGGTTTTTACTTTAAATGTAACTAATAGAAACATAAAACAATGAAATTCAGATTGACTTAATGAATATAAAGGCAAGTTAGATTGCATTAGAATAGATGTCATGTACATATACTGTATATATATACAGTACATATATATGCATATACACTGTATATACCAGCTGTTTTGCTTGCTGATGGACATTTTTCCTATTGCCTGCATTTTACCAAAATAGATATAGAACTAAACTACAAAATGATCTTTTGACATAGATGCATCTGCCTTAAGTTGCCAAATCTCAACCCATCTTTTTCGTCTAGTCGCAAATACTGAATGGAAATGTATTATTGTACAGTCTACCATTTGAAGCATGAAAAAGTACATATGAGACTGATTTCATATATGAAAAGTTCCAAAGGCATAAAGAGTTCAGAATCCCGGCTGGGTAGATAGATTAAATGTTTACACAAAGCTAGTAAGTATTATCATTTTCTTGTAAAAGATGCTGTCACTTCTGCAGCACCACTCCTCAGTGATTGAACTCCCTGAGTGATGTGACATGGGATGAACGGGGTAATGCTGCGATATCTTTCCTCGAGCTCCGTAATCAGACATACACCAAAGGGCAGCCATCACTCTGTGGCATTTCTGACAAAGCAATAACCGGATTACTGGTAGCTCTAGGAATGTCATCGCTGAATCACATAGTCAGTGTGCCGAATACAAGAGGTAAGCTGAAAATGGAGTTACTCACTGGAGGAAGAGTAACTGAGCCAATGCTTATTGTGAAGTCTGGCTCTAAGCCTTAATAGAAAATTATTTTTAAATGCTGGATTTTTTTCTTTTGTTGACTGCAAGAGTTTTTCGTGTGGAAGAATACCTGTGAGTAGATTTCTTTCAAACTGTGGATCACTCTAAAATAAGTTTTTAATGGGTGCACTGTTTATTTAACAGTGTTGATAAGTACACATGGAAAATGCTCTCTTAGCACAGAAACTAAAATTTTCTGTTTATACAGGCCAGATACATAGGGGGAGGGCCCACTGCATTCAAGCTTCCCCACACAGCTCCATCAATCTACCTAAACTCTGACTTGAAAGGACCACTATCAACAGGGGTGAGAAATGATGATTCAAATCCATTTCATTCCACTACAGCCCCTTTCTAAAGAAAATTTGTCTGTCATTTTTGAATAGAGGCATTTTTTGTTTGTGTTTAATTTCTTCTTCTTTTAATGGAAAGAAGAATGACATTAAATAAGACATTTTCTATTTGAAATAAAGGGTTCCTCTCTGCATACAGAATTTGATCTGTACCCATCCCTGTAACATGATCTAAAACTGCAAATCTGTCTTTGCAAAGGCAGCAAAACCAGTAAGGAATGTGGTGCTTGTCCATAGCTTTATATATGTTTAGCATAGCATTCACAGCCATGTATCTTGATACCTTTGCAATTTATATGCCATTTCAGGCATTTAGTGAAGTTTATCAAACTGAAATAAGTTCCCACGTAAATGAAAACAAGTCCTTTTATTTTAGACGAATTTGATACCCACTAAGATAAACAATTTCCTGTAATAATTGCAATGCATTTTTGGACTGTTCAGCTTTCAGTTAATTTCTGTCACCAAAAAAATACTTGTAAACTGTCAGATTTTGACTACAATCTAGCATGATGTTTGCAAACATTGACATTTGAACTATTAAAAAGGGACACCATTATGACATTCATTTTCATATGCCTCAGTATATATATTCATCTTTTGTGCCATTTGTGTTCTTGCATGGTTGTAATATGGTGTATTTGGAAGCTTAACAATGTGTGTAGGGTATGGTAGTTCTCATGGAGCACAAAACCATGGATGAGGAATGCTAGAATACGTGCCCATCTCTAACTCTTTTTGTTAGTCAAGCCACTCCAGTTACTGTCTGTACCTCACCGTACTGCATTATGCTATCGGTACCCACTCAAAGAGGGATGGTGAGACAGACCCACCTCTGTTTCAAGTAATTTAAAGTTTAGCCACTTCTTACATACACAAAACAAATTAATTCACCTGTTTTATAGCTTACTGGTGTTCCACTCAGTATTTGTGTAAGCAAAGCTGTTCTGGTTCGATAGTTGTAAGAAAGAGGAAGATTTTGACCACGAGGTATCCTTTCCAGTTATTACAGGGGAAAAGCTGAACATCTAGTTGGGTAGCAAAGGTCTTCTAGGAGACAGTAAAGGCACAAAGTGTGAAGGAATTAGTGGAGATGTTTACACGATAAACCTTGGCGAGTGCTTTCTCCTTGCAGGAGTGATAGGAGAGTAGTTTTTCATCCATGATGTACACCCTTTTGTGCTGTCAGACTTAGGGGGTTTCTCATGTACTGAAGTGCTTTGCAGGATTAAAAATGGACTTGTCGTGTACTGAAGTGCCGCTCATTTCAATAGATATTTTTCGTTACAGTCCAAACTACCAAAATTGTTGAGAAAATACTTCTCAATCTGTAACTACTACGATATATTAACAGTTATGCTGGTTTATTATTAAAGTTTAATTTACATTACGAAAGTATTGAATTTTTGGTCAAATCATGTTGTATATTTGGGCCACAGAATTCGAAAACATGGTCAGCTATTGATGGGATGCTGATGTCTTAGAACAGGTAATATATGGAAACTGTTGGTTGCAGTTTTCTACTGTTAAACTTGTCACGTGGTCTCACAGTGCACCTTCTCTATAAACTTCTTCATATCTACTCTGAAATCTTCCAGTGTAATAAGGTGGACAAGTCAACTTCAGAGACATTTTTCAAGGTTTTTGTTTTAATTTTTGCCATTCTTTTTATGGTTTTAATATCATCATATGCTGCATGTCATGTCATTGTTTATTTTAATAGCATGTCTCATCATGAGTTTAATGTTTAACTAAATGATTAACTCATTATCAGGTTTGCAGAAGTCCAGGATTCTATTAAATATGTCCAATTATATTTTATGTGTATTTTTTCTTGCTTTAACAAAACCATTTCCATTTCCATAAATGCCTGTTTTGGTTTAATCCAGCTGATCTAACGCATGCTTAATTTCTCTGCAGCCAACAAATTATGCCAATCCGGTATATGCAAAGTTATACATGGATGGACAAAACTGTCGAAACTCCTTAGCAAGCGTTGATGAAAGAAGAGAACTCCTTCCAAAGAAAATAGATATTGGGATAAGGGAGACTGTGGCATAATCTGCTGTTACCTTTTATACTCTGTATAAATGTATAAAATATAAGGATTACTTTTCTATGTACCAACAGTATTATAATTGTTTTGGCATCAGCATTACCTCTGTTTTTTGTTCGGTTGATTGTTTTCTGGGTTTTTCTTTTGCTGATGACTTTTGACTGACCATTTGTAAGGTATTTTTATGAAAAAGAAACTGCACTACAGTACAATTTGCAACAATGCTGCTGAAATAACTCACCTTTAAATTTGTTAAAATGGCAAACAACATATTCGTTTGTAGCGTGAAAATGAGCAATCTATTTTCTATGAACTTTTTTGGTTCTACTTAATCGATGAAGATGGTATCTGCACTTTTTCATTATGTAGTCTGGAAGCTGTAGTACAGTGTGTAATTTTGTTTATTTTAAATGGTGAAAGAATGATTGAATGGTCTACTCTCTTCTTTGTGCCCATTAGAATTTATCTTCAGATCCTGATGAAGCTAGATAACTTTTCACAAACAAACATAACTTGCTTTTGAATTAGCTTTAGGTTGCCAAGAAGTAAACAAGACTATAGAAATGAAACATCTAATGATCTGCATGAACACGATGATTATGTTTCAGAAATTCAGTGACTGTACATGATATACTAAACATATATACCATGTAAACAAGCTTTGTATTTATTAAAACCTTATAGAACATAGTAACGATATATCTTGGAAGCTGAAACCTTACTTGCTGTGGGATGAAGCATATGAACTCCAACAGTCCTGTAGGACAGTAGCCACCCTAGAGCACAAGAGGGCATTGCCTACACATGCATTATATGTTTATTCACTTAATCACATGCATTACTTATGGATTAATAATTCCCCATCATATACCAAGTAGTAGGGAAAAGAAAAACCAAACCCCACACCTTAAGCACACACACAGGTGATCACAGCATTCAGTTTTGACAATCACAAAGAAGTCGCACCTGTTTAGAGATTAAAGAATACAAAACAAAGCAGTTTCTGTAGCTGAGGATAAACTGTGATATTGCGGAGTAAAACAACCAAATTGCCTATCAGTGAAACCTTACCTAATCCAATTAGCAGAAGTGAAAAGCATCAGTATCGGTTTCCAGCGCTTGCTCTGACCTGGTCTGCTTTCTGTTGTTGTTAAGAGGACAAATCTGACTCACCTTTTTTAATTTTGATGGAAATAAAGGATACAATTTCTTTCAGGTTTGAACTGAATCGAAATGTTTTATACATAACTTTAAAGGCACAAAAGACTTATTCACACATATACTGTGGAGGACCCTTCCTTCCTCTGCTAGACATGACTGACTTTTAGCTATCATAATATATTAACCTAACAGATTAAATATGTTTGTGGTTGCTCTTTATTCCCTTTGTACAAGCATTACAAAAATAACTGCTGTTTTATAAAAGATTTTTGTTGTACTATTGTGCATGCATACTACCTATTTCTAAACTTTGCCATATTGGGGCCTTTATAAAACTCTTGATTTCTGTAATACTAGTGCAATTTTGCTTGAACAATGTTATGCATATCATAAACTTCTTCAGGTTCTTGTTTAAGTACATTTTTTTAAATTGAACGGTATTTTTCATTTTGGTTATAATAGTCATTTTGCCTATGTTTCTACAATGAAGTGGTAAATACTTTATAAAAAAAAATTGTTGACTGATTTATTTAAATGAAAATCTACATACTTAATTCAGTGTGGTGACTAATTTTTAAGTTTAACTTCTAAAATGAAAACTAAAAAAGAGCAAACTGAAGGGGAAGAACGTTACTTTGTACAAATGGCTAAATTCCTTTTCTTAATGGCGATTTTTGCTTTTTATACTTCTAATCTATTTGAATGTTTCTGCAGCTCTGCACGTTTGGATAACTTAGGTGTGTAGCTGTATATTATGTCAATAGAATTTTTAAACTATTTTATTTTCTATAAAAATACTGTATTAAATAGTTTCATATCATACAGCTATGATTCCGCAGGTTCTGCCTTTATTCTGCTGACATCATTAGAGGTGGATTTGGGCCTCAGTTTTTGCATAGTTGCAGTTGTTATGAGGCGTAAGTAGTTGGTCTTTTCAGAAACATTACTGTTTATTTTCTGGCAGAGAATCTCATACCTCTAATACTCAGGTAGAAGTAAATTTTAACTAGTGGGTACACCAGTAACGTGAGTTTGAAATCATGAACTCTTACATGGTCCTGATGAAATCTATTCATTATGACATCTCTCAGTGAGACATTTTTATTTACTTCACATTTGCTTAAGTGTAAACTACTACTTAAAAAATTAAATTTATTTATTTTCTTAGAAATAGACAGCTGATGTCACTGGAGCTATTTAGATATTGGATATTAGATCAGAATCTGATCTTAAGTGTAGAGGCAGAATTTAGACGGAGGTGCTGGTCTCTACCACTGCCATGCCTTAAAGATCTTTACACATCGGTGTAATAATCCCCAATGGATTTTTTTGTTGTGGTTGGTTGGTTGGTTGGTTGGTTGGTTTTTACTTTACCAAGGTTCTCCATAGGAGCTCTTTTGCACAATCCTTTAGCAGTCCCAGAATCCCCAGGCTCTGTAGCTGTGCAAAACACACAAGGACCTAGAGGGTGGAAGATTGAGAACCTGATCAATAACCTGTATGTGCATCCTCATAAATTAAAGTAAAATTTTATAAACTTTTACAAGGAATGACAAAAATTTTTAACTTTCTACATTTCCACAGCCGCCTTGCTGTTCTTAATGCCACAGATTCATGTGTGTTTTAACTTGACATAAGCTTAGAAGAAAAAAGTTTGGATAAATGTGCCTGTATCACTGATTAAAACATCTCTCTCTTCAGGGTATAGTTGCAAGGCTTTTTGTGGTTGCCTTCCTGAAGATACTAATGACGTTTCATGTGAGATGCTAGTACTGTACTATTTCACTGAATTCATCAGGGTAAAATTTTTCTTCCACGGTACTAATAATTTTTCTTAGCAGTATGAGGCAGTTTGTGCGTTCCATAAATATCAGGTATTATAATTATTCGGGGAAGTGGAACTTCTGATAAATCTAACCTCAAAATACACTGTTCATTTACTTTTTAATCTTAGGCTAAGGAATGGTTCCAGCTTTCTGGGGGGCCACCATACAGCTCTATGTCTCTTTTCACTTTCATTACACACATTTTCAGTCAACAGAAAAAATAATACATGTAAGCTTGAAGGGTGACATGAGGTTCTCCATCACAAACTAGGTTCTTACATGGTGTCTATGGATTTTTTTCTACAGAGGTGATACTAGTGTATTTACATGTAACAACAGTGCAGTGGAGTCTCTGCCTTGTGATAGGGCTCTTGTTCTATGCAAGAGTTTGCATAAAGACTAAATTATGACAAGAAAAATTCAAAATGATGAATTGAGATGGATGCTCTTGCTACTTTTGAGTAGTCATTCAGCACAACTAAGATTGATGTGAATACAGTCTCATTGGTAAACACACTAGGAAGCACATTTGAGAATATTTGTTTTGATGTGCTTTTTTAAATTGGGCTTTCATTTCAAAGACAGTCATGGGGTTGGATGTGTGCAGAAGGAAGGCTCTGTAGTTGGGTGCCTTTAAACCTTCTACCTAAGCTTATTATCTGTCAGTGCGGTTGTGGAGAAGGTCCTAATATAACAGTAGTTATTTTTATCGAGCTCTTAGTGACCAGAATCAGTGCGGTCCCATATGTAATAACATTTTGTGTGAACACATTTCGGAAAACTTTTTTCACATGCATGTGCATAATATATCAGAATAGAATGAAATGTCCTCTTGTGCATCCACCTTTTTGGACGATGAGAATATGATAAAGGAAAGAAATGTCAGTGATGATAAAAGGTCCTCAAGGTAATCGACCTTAAGTAAAGACGTTTTTCATGTTGAACAAGCAGACCAACAGTGAATCTTGTCTCTCTCGCCCTGGGCATCTCTGCAAAGATATTGAGGCATTTGGAATTTTTCAAGTCTTAGATGGGCAGAAGTTTGGCTGTTGGAGGGAATGACAATTTATCATCCTAGTTCTCTAATTTATCGTGCTTATGATGTCCATGTGTGTGAAATAAGATCTGATGAAAATAAGGGTTTCTAATTTAGTGCCCTTATTGTAAGATGACAGAAAGGAACAAAGAAGCATAAAGGATCTTTTTGCTTCCCTATGCCAGCTGCGCATGACTTAGTACATGTTGTGACTTTCATGACCTAGGACAGTGGTCTTCAAAGTCGCACTTGAAAGAGGGAACTGTCTGCTGGGTTCAAGAAGATGTTGAATGAGTTTTTCCTGGAAAGAAGATAATGATCCTACTTGCTACTAAACCTAATAATGATCCATTTTGTAAAAAAAAAAAAAAAAAGTAACTTTTAAATATCAAGGTATGTACATACACACTATGTATAGTATCAGAACTGATATGCAGTTACTCCAAGCAAAAACTTATTTTCACAGGTGAGAAAGGAAGGTCTGAAACTGCCATGCAAACTCAAGGGATATATTAATTGAGGATTACTGATAAAGTCTCTTAAAGTGCGTGTTCAATCTGGAGGAAAAAAAAAAGGATTATACAAGTTGGTCACTGATTTTTTTTCTGAATCCTACGTGAACAATTCTGAGTGTTACAGGAGTTGGCACCTCAAAAATCATTAAGAAAAAAAAAAGCTGTGTAGTCAAACAGTTTCTCACTTGTGCTTCATGTTGGTAATGCACAAGCAGCAATCTTGTGTCACGTAAGTAGGTGTTTGATGGTTTGTTAAACAGAATAAGAGAGATACATGTAGATCCATGACAGCACTAGCTGAAGAGATGATCTGCTCAACAGATTGGAGCCACCTGAATAGCTCAAGAGCTTGAGAAGGGATTGCACTTGAGCCTCGGGGAATGGATTTCCACCTGCACTGACATGAATGTGCTGATGTCTAAATATGGTGACCTCTGTGTGTGTGCTGCACACTGAGCTCTCTAACAGGCCAGCACCTGAGTCAGGCCAGGAGCCTCATCAGTCTTGCTCTGTCCAAAGAGCAGGAGGCAATGTTATATTACAAAGTTTTAATTACAGTGATGACAATAAGGTTGGGCAGCTCATGGCTCATAGGGTATCCTGGTCTAAGGCTGGAGGAGTCCTGGTCTATTAGAAAGGCAGGAGTGAACCTTTGAAGAGCGCGTCATTACAGGCACATCTGACAGGAAAGCTGTAGCAGTGAGCATGTCAGATGGAGCTTTCTGTCTTCTGTCCCAGACCTCATGCCATACTGGTGGACATTATTATGTACTGCCTTTCTTTCATGGAGTTCAGAAAGTATAACCAAGTATCTGTACCTCTGACTGAGAGGTTATGGGGTGCACTGTCAGCTCAGAGACTGTTTCCATGGTTAATTGACTGTATCAAGGCTTGTTTGTCAGACTCGAGCTAAATGTGTCCGCTCCTCTGATGGTTAGATCAGCTGCTTGGAGCTCCATTCTCACTTATAACACATCTTCCTCCAACCAGGAGGCTGCTCTTGCCCTTAGTTTAGATGAGCAGCTATGCACCTTCCCCTGAGAAGCTGATACAGATCTGGATAAACTCCAGGTTTAAGCTCTGGTTTTTAAACTCTGGTTTTACTCCAAGGCGTTTTCTATATGTAATTCACAGGCCCATCCTTCTATTTTTCACTGCCAAGAAACAGGGTTTGGGAAGCTTTGTGACTTCATTTGAGAGTAAAAGAGAAGAAGGTTTACTCCCCTTTTCCTTTCATGAATTTTTTTTTTTTTAAAAAAAATGCACAGTGAAAGCTTAGACCTGTCCTTATGGATACTGTGCCTGCTGTGGTTGCATATAGACCTGCTACAGGGTGACTGTACATATAGGCAAATCATCTTAAAGAAGAGCGGTGCCAGCTAAGTGACCTTTCTTTCCAGAGGGGAATTACACCGTTGTTCAGATGCAATGAGCATGTCCCGCATTGTGTTTTGCTGGAGCAAGTCTCTAAACTGGTTTTCTGCCTGTGTGTCTGAGAGGATCGTGGTGATTTAATGGAGAGAGTTTTCTCTGCAATCCCGCAGTGATCACTGTCTAACAGCAGCATGCTGGTAACTCAGTTTAGGTGTCCTCTAAGGTGGGCAAATGGCATTACATAGGTTGTAGGTGGTCCTTTTACTTGGATACGTGCTTCCTGGTGTCTCGCATGAGTCCTGGATTTCAAACAGACGTTTCCAAGTCTGAAGCCCAGCAAAGAGATGTTTGCTGGAATTATACACTGCCACTGTGAACTTAAAATAGAAAGAAAAATTACCCAATTTTTTTTCTACTGAAGCCCAGGTCTTAAGACCTCTGGTGTTGCGTAGCTGACATCTTTGTCGAGAACTTGCTGCCATGTAGTTAGCAAATCTCATTTCCTGTGGGAGCAAGATGCCACAACCTACAGGACCTCGATTAATTGCTGGAAGCCTTGAAAAAGGTTGGAGGAAGGAGCTCAGTATCAGTTTGGGAGTTGCCCAAGAGAAATTCTGCACGCTTGGTGAAATATGGTATTAAAGTAAGTATTTTGTAAATCAGGAACCTCAAACTTTGAGAAGTGTGAGTCATGACTTCAATGAACCATGTTGTTATTTCGAGCTGATAGAGGTCTATAACCATTTTTCTTCCTAAAAGAAAAAGGAAGCAATGCTCAAGTAATGTTCCCCCGTACTGGGAGGGGGTCTGCCGCATCTTCTAACAATGTTGTGGAAGAGATGTGCATGAGAATGAATGGACTAGTGAGAATGGGGTGGGTTGAGAGTCTGTCTTGTGTATTAGGTTAAGGTTGCCCTTCTCAAGGTGTGTAGGTCCTAATACCTCTCTTCTCCTCCTATTCTACCCAAAAGCATTGTATGTGTATCCTACACTTGTGTGTACGCTTGAAAATGCTCTACTTTAAAAGTCTGATCGTATTTGCTGCTTTTCATGGTAGGAGTGGAGCATCCAGGCAGTTTTAAGGTGGCCAGTGCCTCCTCCACTGATTGGAGCCCATTTGTTGAAATAACAGATGTGAAAGCATGCAATGCTGTACTGCTGTCCTTACCTCAGGAGCCACAATATTCCAATTCGTAGTCATTTGGGCTTCTTTTATGCTGTTAAAGACTATACCAGGACGCTTTGTGCAGTATAATCAGAGTCGCTGCGCAGCAAAAGCTGTGCTGTAAGTGAGCTCCCCAAGGCTGGTATGCAGCCCGTGCAGCCCCGGGCTAGAGATCCTGTGGTCTTTGGGTGGCCTCTCAACTGGCTGTGGTGAGCTACAGCAGTTCAATTAACGGTATCTACTCTGTAGGGTTTTGTAGTTCAATAGAAAATAGGTCTGTCATGAAAAGACAGCGACCTTCTTCCGGTTTTCTCTGTGCGTGTATGATTGGGTTCATGCATTGTACTGCCCTGGCGTGTCTTATCTGACACTTCTCAGAAGATGTTAAGCCTTTGTGAAAGATGTGTGGTGGTTTTTTGCATATATTTAGCTATTCTAATCATCCTGAAAATCCTGAAATCCTAACAGTTCATTGCCCTGAACAGTATTTTAATGTAAATTAGTCTACAATTGCAGCTTTAATTCATTTTATTTTGTTTCCTATATTGCAAAATCAGATATCTTTTCCCTCTATTCTTAATGAACATGAATAGAATAAAACGTAATAAAATGGGTAATTTGAGTTTGCTGTTATATATACTACCAGAGTTGTGTCTGACAGTATTAGGTTGTCCTTTTTTCTGCTTAAAATTAAACATTAATGTAGTTTTCAGTGATAGCTACTAAAACATCTTTATAAATATTTGAAAAGACGCTGTTCAATGAACTGTGCAAGACAGGAGGTTGACCTCACACAACTAATTAATTATTGCAATCAGAGGAACTCCAGACAAAGTACCCTCTCCAGCAATTTGAAAGCTAATTAACATTCATGTCTCGTAAAAGTCACTTGACTTCCAATTATGATTAAATATGCAAGGTCACTGGGACACAGCAAGTGGAAGGGCTGGAAGTAATCCCCTAGTATTGTGGTGACAGTTAAGAAGTAATGTCATGCACTTGAAGGACTGTGCAAGAAATACAGATCACATGTCATTGTGTCCTACTGTGCTGTGTGAAGGACTGATGGGGACACCACCACCACCAATGCTTTCAGCCCCGCTTCTGTAGACCAGCAAAATGCTTAACTTGTTATTTCCAGTCACACTGGACAGTTACAGTTGTCCACAGGCTTAATCAAAATATTGTCTACCCAGTTATAAGAATATCTGTCAAACGATTTGACTGCTCTCATCATGCGTTTAGCTATAAAATTGGTAAGTGTTAAAGGATTGAACAGCATCTCTTGTCCCTGAAAAGTCCCAATTAATCACATCTGACTGGATGACACTGTGCTTCGTTAAGGAATATCAAAATTGAAACAAGCAGTACTACATCACTTTTAAGGGACTATGATCAGTAGGGCAAACCTGTTTTCATACTGAGAAGTTCATACATCCATTAGTATTTGCATCTACTGCTATAAGTATTTTTAAATAGAAATAACATATTTCAGTATCTCAAAGTTACTTAAATAACTTTCTTTTCTCATATCTTATAAAATATACTTTTTAAAAATATGTTTAAAAATATTTTAATGAAGGAATAAAATAATTTAGGTTAATGAGCACATTAACGCTAAATGAAATAGCTAAACATTAACCATAATGACAATGTAATTGAAAAGCAGCAATTATATTGGCTGTTTAAATAGCCATATCCAATAAATACAGTATGACAGCCTGAATCTTGTCACAGATTACTGTATCACATCTTATTTTCGTGGACGTTGTTATTATCAGGACAATTGTTACAGTCCACCAAAGAGAAAAATGTTGAGGTTAGTCCCCCCACGCTCATTGTCACTCCAATGTGGTTAATTGCTGTCACATCATCCAGGAACAAACAATAACCTGTGAACATCGAAACTCCACTTAGATGCTGCATCAAGTGCGTTTGTTTGTACAGCGTGATGTTAAATATGAAAGTTCACTCAAGGGAACACTTCACACTGAGATTTACTCAGGAACTCTCCAAAGGGAGAGGGGGTAGGAAGCATTACCCTTCACTGGGACAAGGAGCAGTTAATTAGTCCATCAGGAAAGGAGATGGCTCTTGACCTAATAAAGCAACAGTTGTGTCTCAGAGGAAGTGAAAAGATGCACTTCTTAATTAAGAACAGCACTACACAATCTTTTAACAGCAAGTTTTAGAGAGCAAGATTAAATCTGGGACGAGCCTTTGGGGGACTAGCAAAATATACTTGGCTATGTGAGCACATTTTGTGCACTGAGAAGGGACTGTCTCCAAAGGTGCTGCTTCAGAGATGTGCAAAAGGATGGAGACTGCAGGAGGTGCGTGGAAAGCTACACGCAAGTTACCTAAAATTAAAAAAAGAGGAGAAAGAATGAGACTATGATTTTGGCGGGTTGTGCATTTGTACTGTGGTCTATTTGGAATGTTGATATTATGAAGAAATACTTCTGTTCACATTTTCCCTTAGCTGGCTGGAGCCCAAGCACTCCACGCAAGAAGGTATGGCAAAACTGTAAATCATATGATTAATACCTCCTAATAATTGCCTTGGCTTCGCAGAGCATCCTTGAGAGGCTCCACAAAGCACCCAAATAAACCTCCACTGATGACTCAGGAGTCCTGCAGAGGCACTCTACACATGCATCAGGAGAGGACAAAGCCTCCTCCCCTCCACTGGCAATCCAGAAGGTTCCACGAGCATGAGCAGGCTGAGCAATACTGGGGACAACTCTAAATACCCCAGGGATTCTTGTTACAATGATTTTGTGACTTTATGTCACTTTCTGCGCAAGGTTTACAGTCAGAAATAATAGCTGCGTGCTACCCAAGGGAGGCTGAGTCCAGAATTAGCTGTCCCAGATTCTTCTGCTTTCAGATGAAAATTGTTAGGAGCATTCCTGAACAGCAAGTGGAAACAGAGCTATGCCTCAGTACTTGCCTATTTCCCACTCAATTTTGGCTAACTGTTTTGAGTTGCTTGGACTATTTAAACAAGAAAAGGAGTCTAGTCAGTAAATCACATTTTGTATTATATATTAAAGGGATCAGATGGGTTTCTCTTAATTCTTCAGATATTTTAGAGAGCGTCTCTCTTTACCCAAAGTCTTTAGGACTCAGTCACCAGCGGGATCTTAACTTGTTAAATTGTTTTCAACCCTTCCTTATTCAGCTTCCCAAGTACTCAAATGCATTTCTATTTCTTTAATGATTTTGTAGGTTTTTTTTTTACTTTCCACTCTCTGAAGCAGTTCACTGGCAAGTTGAAAAACAATCAAGGAAATTAACTGGATTTCCATGGATACAGATAATATGAAATAGTGTTCTTTGTACAGAACTGTTCTTTTTATTTATACTCATTTTAATTTTAGAGTTGAAATTACATTTTAAAAACTTGCGATGTTTTTGCAAGATTTGAATGACGGAAAAACAGATTCATACTCATTACAGAGGACAGAAACCCTGTAGACAGCACTGAGGGAGGGAACTATTTAATTAAGAATAACAAATACAGAATCACAGGGCTTGACAGGACCTTGGGGGGCCTTCTGAAACAGCATCAGCTATAGCCAAGCCAGCCTCCACAGGCATTTCTCCAGCATTTTTGAAGAGTGACAATGATGTCCTGAAACAACCAGTTCCAGCATATGTCTCTGTTTTCAATGCTCAAGATTAAAGCTGCTTGTCCTATCCATCATGGGACAAACCATACTTATCTCTACAGCCTTTAAGAAAGTGAGGAATTAAAATGAAGCAGAGAAGACGACCCTGTTGTGGTATGCACGTCTCAGTCCTGCTCCATGTCTCACGAGCACAGTCTGCTGGAAAAACACCTCCAACCAGACTATGGGTTGCAACATGAAGATGGTGTCATGTTGTCCTCTTGCTGCAGCTCTGGACCCTGCTTGCTATCTGAAGATATCTGTGGGTGATATGGGGACTTGTGGAGCTGTTTTCCTTCCTGTCTCCTCCTTACAGCAGTCCAAATGAACACAGAACTCTAAATTGTCACGTTTTTGCTTATTAATCTTACTCTGTAAATGAAGACATGCATTGATCCCTTGCTGATGCTAGGCATAATCTGCAAGAAACTGATCCTCAGACCAAAGTGGTGCTGAGAGCAAGTATCTTCATATTTCAGCAGGAAAGAACAAGGCTATATCCATCTCTAAAATGGCAAGAGGTAATTTCCCTGCAAAGCTCTCGGCATCAGAGAATCACACAGACCGTATCTACTGTTGCCAATGCATCTAATTGCATTACATCTACGCTTATAAAAACAAGACTTGGTCCTACAAAGAATTCCTAATCATTCCTGCCAGAGAAACCTCTGGGCTTTGTGAGTTTGGAGGAAGGTGTCTGCTGACTCCCCTGCTCTGCTTTATTTTGCAACAGCAGGTTGAATCTATTGAAGCATCAGGTCAGTAACGCAGATAATGAGTCAGTAATGCCAACAGTGCAACAGAACTAAGTGTAATAAATTGAAACACTGACTCTATGAAATGTAAGAGTATCTTGAACAGGTTGCTGAAGGAAGGGCATAGCTAAGCTGTGGGAGTGGAATGGGTCATTGACAAAAATATCTACGGCTTTGCAAACTTCTTACCACAAAGAAGAGCTAAAGGGGTCATTTGATCAGAGTCTGTGGAGCCCTCCATGAGATGGCATACGAGAATATAGATGAGTTTGGAAACCACCCATTCTAAATCAACTTAGAATTAGATGAGTGAAATTTGGTGATGTCCAGGATGGAAGTGCATTTTTGTTTAGTTCTGAGGTTTTGTTTTCAATCAGTGAGGATATTTACCAAATTACCAGGGGTCATTGTTGCAAATTCCATCAGTGGAAACCTTTAAATCAAAATTAAATGTTTTTTCTAAACAGATAATGCTGTAATTCGGGCAGGATTTAATTCAACTAGTTCTTATGTTATAAAAGGGGTCAGTCTAGAAGGTCATGATGTTCAGGCCATGGGGACTGAGTCTGTGGGCTTGTTACAAAAACAATTTGTAAGTGTTTGAAAACTTCCCGAGCGGTGCAACATTTACCACAAACCCCACCCACCAAACACCAGTAACATTCGTTTTCATGTTTTATTTCAAAACAGTACTAGTTCGTGTTCTAGGATAAAAATTACAGTGATAAGCTGCAAGTCACATATTTTACCCATGTAAGAGGCTGCACTTAATGGGCACAGCATTATTCAATGTATTTTTAAATGCAGAGCCACAGGTACGTGTACGATTAAGTGGTCTGATGATACTCATTGCATCAGCAAGAAAACCATGATGTGCTCCATTCGTAGTTCCTGAGATAAGTGAGTCCATCAACAGATTAGCACTAAGAGCTGACTGTAATAAGTACAACTGCATATCCTCTGGCTGCAGAAAAGGCAGCTAAGGAAGGGCAGTCCATGGTATTTCCCGGGTGCACTGGGGCTGCTGGGGTGGAAAGTCAACAAATACCCCAGGAGTTTGGTGCACCACTGAACTTAGTGCTTGGAGGTGTTACGTTTAGGAATTGGCTGATTACTGTTAATCTTCGGGGGAAAAAATAGCATTGTATTTGTTCAATTAAAAAAAAGAAATAGCATTTATATTACTCTTCCTATACAACTGATAATGACTGAGTTTTCAAGTGGGTTCAGAGACTCAGGCCATAAGGCAGCTGGAAGAGAGACCTATTTTCTTTAACTGGCCGAGGCTTTCTGAGATGGTTCAAATAGCTGATGTTTTGTCGTGTTCCCAGGTCTTCTAGTGAGGTATTCTGGGGTTTTTGTTGTTGGGTTTTGGGGTTTGTTCCCCACCACCCTCGCCCCATTCAAGCACGCTCCCTTCCTGCCAAAAAGAAGATTTCAGAGATCAGAAAAGAAGGTAAGAAAAGTGAATACTGCAACTACGTATTTCTTTCATGAAGCGGGGAAATGCTTCTGTGTAAATGCTGTAGTTGTGTAAAGCATTAGGTCTGTCCTGGGTGATCACAACCATCACACACCTTTTCTCTCCGGATGGTTGCGGGAGCCCTTAACGTGCACTCTGGTTCCCTCCTCTCCCTCTTCTCCCTTGTCACCGCTCTCGCTGTTTCCTGGCCCCAAGGAATTGAAATTCTGCCATTTCTGCTCCTGATGGCTCTTGGGTTCGCTCTCACTTCCACTTTGTGCTGTCCTCCTCGGGATCAGACACACAAGCTACAAAGGACGCTGGCTTGCCTGGGTCGGTTCCCTTGTAAGGAACGGGCTGCCTACGTGTTTTGTGCAAAGATACATATTTGCTTCGAGACAATCAGGGCATCATGATAACCTTATGAAGTGGAGCTCCTGAAAAGTTGTATTTCTAAAGACTACCCAAGGAAAGGGAAGTTTATTATAATAAAGGCATCTTGCATTTTAGTTTTGATTGCTATGACTTCAGAGAAATTGTTCATTTCCATTGAAAACGCTGTCTGACCTAACCTACAGTGGCCCTGCAAAGCAAAGTGCTCCATTATCCTACCTTTTGTCCTGTACTTTCAGTTTTGAATGCTTTTGAGCATTCTCCATACCCATTCTGCATGCCAAGCTGGGGGGAACTCCGCAACCATCGCCGCGGAGATGGACCTGCTTTACTTGACCTGCTCATGGTGCTGCTTAACTTCGTATTTGAGCATCAAAATGCACTTTCGTAAGTATTTCTTGTGTCAGTATGGGATGTGGTGACACTCATCTTTTCAGGAATTACTAGGAATTTCAGAATATTTGGGGCTATTGTTCCACAGAAACGTGGATGATTTCTAAAATCCAAGCACGTGGGGAAGAAACAAAACTTCTGGTTTTCCATAGCCTGGTCTCACACAATCAAATTCCTCGTAGGGAATGGATGTGAACATAACCTGCCCTTTATGAGCACTCTGAATTCCAAGTTTGCCAGGAACTGAGTAGTTATTATGATATAAGTAACACGTACTCAGTGTACATAAAAGGGCTGTTTGTGCTGCTTTCCTTAGACTATGGCAAAGAAAAATGCCACCCATAGGACTAAACGGCTTTGCTCATAAAACATTACAAGTGTGGAATTTTAATCTAATCTACTTAACTATTTTATCAACATGCTTTGAGCTGATTAAATCAGTTTCGTTATGCTCTAGAATTTAAAATCCTGTCTCTGGATGTTTCGTGCGTGAGCTTGGAGTTCACATCCAATGTGTGTGAAAATATACAGCAGAAATTAAGCACTAATCAAAATTCTGTGTAGCAAACCTGCTTCTTAATGAAGGTTCACTGTGCAGTCAGGGCACGTGAAATTTTTTTTTCCTGAGCAAAGTTTACCGCTGAAGGTAGCAGTGCAGTCCACACTAAAGCATAAATCTGCAGTCTGAAACCCTTGTAAGAACACGGAGTATTGCTATTGCAAGTACTCAAGTGAAAAAATTGAAAAATGACATATTTTAAAGCACTTGTAAAAAAAAAAAAAACCTGTTGCCCTATGGTTTGCTGATACGTACATGGATCTTGTTTACTTTCATTTTTCAGCAACAATAATAATGTCACTGTAATGAGCATTGTTTGGACACTGCTGATGGGCATCTGGATGTGAAATGATACTGACAGGCCAAAGACCAAAAAAGAGAGCAGGCTTTCTATCACCCTGTCAGAGCAGCACCATCTTTTCCACAAAGCCTAGAGGAAAACTTATTTTTCCCATGTACACCTCGGGACTCTCCGTGATTTAATGCTGCAAGTAACAGTTTGGCCGTTTGCTGGTCCCCTGGGCTTTTTGTGCTTTGATGGACCTTTTTGCTTCCCATAATTAGTATCCCCCAAAGGGGAGGGACTGGCAATACCCTAACTCCTGAGCCCAGGCTGGTCTTGGTGAGGAGCACTCCTATACATACACCAAAATTTCACAGAAAAGAATTTCAAGTTGATCCACACGGTCTCTATTTTCCTGTCTTCTTAATTCTCAATGGTTTTTGCCCATGAGAATATTTTATACATTTGAAGTGTATTCAGAATAGTTTCACTAGGAAAACACATTGATCTAAACTGGATACCTAGATTTAACCAAGTCTAAAATATATAGCACATAACTGCTGGAAGAAGGAAAAATCTAGTTCTTGGGACACAGAGAGAATCTAATTAACTTGAGTTACATCACTTACTCCTATTTTCATGAATCCAAATTCAATTCTCTTTGGCGTACCTGTTAAAAAATCCATTGTTATGAGAAGTAAAGCACAGATTCATTACTAAAACTCATTTTGAATTGCTGCTTTTCTCTGCTGCTTTTAAGTTCAATACAGATTTGACAGGGAGCCCTGCTTGGTTCCCAAGCCTGGAGAACATGGGCTGTTAGCTGAGACCAGCACAAGGTCATTAAAACCTTTCCACCCATCCTGCCCCTTCGCTCCTCCTGGCACAACCAAATGGTTTTTACCCTCCTTCTGCAATCCAGATCCTAAACAGATAATAATAGTATTTTATAGACATTATCCATTCCTGAAGGAAAATTAGCTTTGTTGATCAGCCCCTGTATCCAGCAACTTCTCCTGTCTTTGCCATCAATTCTCTGACACCAGTATACAGCTTGCATTGCATCATATTATATATTGTATTGTTCTATATTATATTATATTCTTTGCAGTTCTCAGCTGATATATTGAGTAGAACTCCTCTGATTTAATTTCCTACACTGTTTCCCCTGTAGATACAGCTGGGAAACATGGTGTGGTCACTTAACAGCAAAGGAAAATGCATAACAAAATACTTTCCTTACCACCTTACCCTTTTTCCTCTGGGCTGAGTATGTCCTCCTTATCCGTGCAAATATTCTGTAAGCGTGGGACTGTCAATGAGTAATGTGAACTATGCTCACAAATCCTGGGCTACTGGTGTCACTGCTGGGTGGCATAGCAGACGATAGGGCGGTGTAAAGGCACAGCTGGTGGCACTCTCGTGTAGAGGGTTAATCGCTTAATAAACCCAGTGAGATGGAAAGCAAAAATTCACCCACTTCCAGCTTTAGGTTTCTGTGGCCCCAGTAAATTGTTCAGTAAATCTATGTGCTGAGGAATAAAGGCTGCAGGAAGCTGTTGTTAACGGCAGGATATTGTGAAATGCGTATAATGCTCCACTTGCTTTTCTATTGTTCTTTCTTTGCCTATAAAAATAGGTTGGGGTAAGGCACTTTGCGCTTTTGTATATGTATCCTGTCACACAGCACGTCTGGCTGTTGCTGAAGGTGATGGCTAAAAGCTACGAGCTATGGAAGCCGGCACTCTAAGAATGAGTCTCTGCACTCCCAAAGTCATTTTCAGCTCTGGCTCAGTTTTTCTCTGTCTAAAACCCAATAGGAGTGTTTGTGAAATGGAAAAGCCAAACAATGGCAGTGAAGCAAGCGCCTGTTTTCAAACACTTCACCTGCTTTCGGAGGACCGGCTCGTCTCTGCTCCATGAACCAGCCACTTCCCAACCTTGCTCATGACCGTGGCCACCCTCTCTGAGACAGTAATTTATTTGCCCATGCCCGTGAATTTGCTGCTCCTGGTTTGGTAAGGTAAGATGAACAAACCTGTGAGAGACAACGCAGTCATTGATGATAGCCACCACGGGTTTACAAGGAGAAAGTTCTGCTTACCTAACTTAACTTCCTTTTATGACTACGTCACCCATCTAGTTGACCAAGGGAAGCCAGTAAGATATGTTTTTGGAGGATTTTAGCAAAGCTTTTGACACTGCCTCTCATAGTATTCTTCTGGACAAAATGTCCAGCACACAGCTGGACAAGTCCATAATACGTTGGGTGAGCAATTGGCTGATGGGTGGTGGTCAGAGCTATGGTAAATGGGATTACATCAGGCTGGGAGACAGTCACCAGCTGAGTTCCCCAGGGCTCAATTTTAGGGCCAATGGTCTTTAATGTTTTTATAAATGTTCTGGATGTGGGAGTCGGATATACATTGAGTCTGATGACGATACTAAACTAGAAGGAACTGAGGACTCCCTTGAGGGTAGAGAGGTCTTACAGAGAGATCTGGATAGACTGGAGAGCTGGGCAATCACCATATGAAATTTAACAGAAGCAAGTACTGGATTCTTCATCTGGGATGGAGTAATGCCAGACACAAGTATAAATTGGGAGAGGAGTGGCTGGAGATCAGCCCTCCAGAAAGGTATCTGGATGTGTTGGTTGACAGCAGCTCAACAGGAGTCAGCAGTGTGTGCGCTGACAACCAAGAGGGCAACCTGCATCCTGGGGTGCATCAGACAGAGCAGAACCAGCCAGTCAAAAGAGGTGATTATCCCACTGTATTCAGCACTGGTGTGGCCTCACCTTGAGTACTGTGAGCAGTTTAGGAAGGACATTAAAGTATTTGTATGTGTCCAGAGGAGGGCAAGAAAGCTGGTGAAAGGTCTAGAAGGTGTGTCCTATGGCGAGCGGCTGAAGATTCTGTGTTTGTCTAGTTTGGAGAAAAAGAGGCTGAGGGGCAGCCTCATGGCTCTCTACAGCTTCCTGAGGAGGGAAAGTGGAGAGGGAGCTGCTGAGCTCTTCTCCCTGGGATCTTGTGACAGCGAACGGTTCAAAGCTGCAGCAGGGGAGGTTCAGACTTGACATTTGAAAACATTTCTTTACCACGAGGGTGGTCAAACACTGGAACTGGCTTCCTAGAGAAATGGTCGATGCCCGAAGCCTGTCGGTGTTCAAGAGGCATTTGAACAATGCCCGTAATAACATTTGAACAATACCCTTAATGCATTACTATTGGTCAGCCCTGAAGTGGTCAGGGAGGTGGACTAGATGATTGTTGTAGGTTCCTTCCAACTTGAATATTCTTTTTTTTTTCTTTTTTTCCCCTTTCTTTTCTAGTACTAATGTTTCAGGAATAAACCTTTTTTATTATTATTATTTTTTAAAATTCAGGCATGTTTGCATGCATGTTTGTTGGGGTCAGGGTTGGGGGGATAAGAGAAGTGTGTTACCCATGGGCAGAATGTCTAACTTCATGAGGAAGTCCATGCAAAATACAGGTCTATTTCCAGTCATCTCCCATTGCCCAAAAGGCTGTCCATTCTAACCAGGCCTTCAGCGGAGCAAAATCAAAGTATACTGTGGGTTTCAGAGTACATTTAAGTAAAACTCCATGGTGATGTCTGGTACCTAAAGGTAGTCTAGCACCAAAAAACAAGCAAGGTGAATCCAACTACAGTAATTTGGTATCAAAGTTTTTTCCCTCTCTCTTTTCACTGAAACATGCACAGCTGAAGCTGTATTTTGTTTTGCTTGTGAAACTGTTTGCTTGCAGTTTTGTCCTTGCATTATAATGATAGAATGTCTTTTGGGGACATGGGCGAAAACTTCACTTATAAAACTCTTCCGCTGTGATTGATGATAAAGTCTCGTTGATTAATCTACCTGCATCAAAGCTTCTGTGACTGACAAAAAGCTGGGGAAAAAAAAAATCGTCCTTCCATGAAAGATGGGTGGAGAATTTTCCATTTTTTTTTCAAGGGAAAAGCAAATTTCTCTTGAATTAATCTCTTCTAAAGCACCAACCAAGGAACTGACTGACACCATTTTGACATTTCCCATCCTATACTGCAACTACTAAATGACAAGGATATTCTTTCCTGAATGAGAATCACAACTCAGCAGAGAGTCTGCACATTCCTATGAATCACTCAATCCCTGTGGTGTTAAGTAGTGACTGCAACATAGCCCTAGCAATCGTTACCTGAATAGAGATGAACTTCCCACTGTCACACTCTTTGGAGAAGCAAGTTGTTGATAGAAGCCAAGCCAGACTATCAAAATCAGTTTGAATGTAAAGTATGTCTGTCCAAATTGAAATAAAACAAGACAGACAGGTTTAGAACAGGTTTATATAGGAGAAAACTTTCTGTTTAGAGTAGCAAGTATGGCTCTATAGAAGGGTCTGGACAGAGTGGATAGATGGGCCAAGGCCAAATGTATGAAGGTCAACAAGACTGGGTCCTGAGCTTGGGTCACAACAACCCCCTGCAGCATTACAGGCTTGGGGAAGAGTGGCTAGAAACTGCCCAGCAGAAAAGGGCCTGGGGGTGTTGATCAACAGCAGCTGAATATGAGCCAGCAGTGTGCCCAGGCAGCCAAGAAGGCCAAGAGCATCCTGATTTGTATCTTTCTCCTTTTTTCTCTCTCTCCTTTTATCATTCTCTCCTTTTCTCTCTCTCTCTCTCCTTTTCTCTCTCTCTCCTTTTCCTCTCCTTGCCTCACCTAACTCTCCTCTCCTCTCCTCTCCTAATTCTCCTCCCTTGCCCTCTCCTATCTCTTTTGCCCTCCCCTAACCCTCCTTCCCTCTCCCCTTCCTTGCCTTCTCCCCACCCTCCTTTCCCCTCTACCCTTTCCCCTCTCCTTCCCATGAAGAAATTTTTTACGGTGAAAACCATCATTCACTGGAACAACCTCCCCAGAAGTATGGTAGATTCCCCATCACTGGAGGGTTTCAAGACGCGTTGGACACGATGCTAGATAAACTCCCCTAGGCTCCCTTTCCCGCAAAAGCTTGGACCAGATGATCTGTGGAGGTCCCTTCCATCCTGAGCTGGTCCATGGTTCCATGATTCAGTGAGTTGGCCTCTCCCTGCAGGGCTGCTGTGGACCTTGCATGGGGGGGAATCAGGTGAGCCCTGTGGGCTAGCCAGTGGTGCTGGACTGTGTGGACAGCCTGTAGGACTTTGTCTTGCAGCTTCCAAGGAAAGTGTGAGGTCTCTTTGCATCAACCCTCTTGCTGGAGGTACCTGCAGATGTGTGTCTTGTCCAGACCAACCAGATGGGGCTCTGGGAGGACACAACCGAGGCCTCAGTGTCTGGTGTGAAACACTGACGCTGACCAGAAAACAAATGGTGAAGGGAGGGAGTGCAAAGTGCTGCTAGGGTAGCCTCAGATGAGTGTGCAGAGGTACAAGTGCATCGCTGCCCGGGCGACTGCTGCGGAAGCCATTGTGACATTACCGTGTGGTGCATGGCAATGTCAACAAACGGTGGACAGTGACCTCACAACCCTCACTGCTTAGCTTCCAGCACCAGCAGAGCCTGGGCCACTCTGGCTCATGCCTGGACTCCTGACAGGCGTGCCTGCAAAGTGTTAGAGGGCTAAGCGAGGCTTCTTCTGGTGCTGGGTAGTGGTTTGGGAGCTGCCATCAGCAGGAGCTCTCAGTGCGTGTCCCAGAACCATCCCCAGTGGTTTTTCCCTGGCTCAGCCTGGTTCATGCAGCCAGGCACTGTGGAACTCGCTTACAGCAGTGGAGGTGAGTTGGGCAGGGAAATGTCCCCCCGGGGTGGCCATGGGGAGGTCGATGGGACTCAAAGAGCTGGGAGGATGTCCTTCTCGAGGGACCTGGGCATTTCTTCCTCTCCTCCCCTCCTTCCCCAGGATGGCAAGTGACCATAGCATCTCTCCATCTTACAGTGTGTGAAGCCCGCCCCTTGGTGCTGGCGAGATGGAGCAGCTTCCCAACCCTCCACAGCACACAGCAAGCACGGCTGCCCAGCACAAGTGGAACTGCTCCATCTGTTATGATAATCAGGAAGACATTGCCTACATGTCACCCTGCATGCACCAGTTTTGCCTAGGGTGTGCAGTGCGTTGGGCATGGGAGAAGGGAAACTGCCCCCTGTGCAGGTCCGTGACGACAAAAATCGTGTTCTCAGTATTGTCAGACAATGATTTTTTGACATTTGACATCCCAGGCGCCACAGAGCCATTGGCTGAGAACAATGAGGATGAGGTCTTGTACGTGGAGGTGTTGGATGATGATTCTTTGATGTTCCATGACCTGAGCCCCACAGAGTTAGAGGCTGGAGACAGTGAGGAGGAGGAGGGGGCTGCAAGGCCGATGCCAGGAGGCTTCCCTACTGAGGTCTGGGCAGCGTTCTTCAGTAGCCACCCAAATAACGTCAGGCCTCTGCTGCCATGGCTGCGACATGAGCTTGGGCAGATCTACCACTGGCAGTGGTGGGAGGTGGCTGTGCTGGAGACAAGTGTTGTGGTTTACCTGTGCCTCGTGGGGCTGGACGAGGAGTTGCTGGTACACCAGCTGCAGCACTTCCTGCAAGGACAGACCAGAACATTCGTCCAGCATCTCATTGCCACTGCTGTCAACCGGTGCAGAGACAAGATCCTCCACCAGGGACAGCAGGACCCCCACGCTACCGACGGGGACGACGACAGCCCTGCAGCCAGCACCAGCTCCACTGCCTCCCAGGAGGGTACTCCCAGCTCCAGCTGGACCTCCTCCAGCAGCCCCGCAAGCTCTGGAGAGGAGAAGGAAGGTGGCCTGTCAGAAGCTGCAGGGCGGGAGCAGCCCCAGGAGGGGCCAGGCGAGGCAGCGGCATCAGGTCACTCTGCTTCTGGCCGGGGCAAGGACTGCTCACCCAAGCAGCCCCGGCGCCCCCCAAAAAGGAGGGCGCCCAGACCCCAGTATGGTCCCCAGCCTCACAAGAGGCTGCTGTGACTCTGAGGTGTGCTTACAGCAAATATCTCCCGTGCCCATTTAAAAGCCCCAGCCTTCGCTGTTTAATCAACTGCAAAAGCTGTTTATTGCTTTCTATACGTGAGTGTCTCAACGCCGCGCTTTAATTAACTGTGTTGGGCTTGGCTGTCATTCAACACCAGTTTTATTGGAATAGATGTTAAATCCCGTCTTTCATAACTGTGTCTTAAACACATCTCTGCTGAAGTCTTTTAAGTAATAAATAGTTTTCATTTGCTGTCTTTCATTCGTTTCGTGTGTGTTCATTAAAGTCCAGCACAGCTGTCTTACATGGCAACTTCTCCCACCACCTCGGCCAGAACGAGGAAGCTCTGGACCAAGTTTGTTTGCTCCTCTCCTGGGGAGCGTGCCCAGGACTGATCTTCACAAACCAACCTTCTTATGGCGTTATTGCAGCCCGCTGAAAGTCGCGTCATGCCAGGGAGACCTCTCCAGTGATTCCTATGGTGGTAGCACCACGTCAGCCCTGGGTGCTCCTGAGAGTTTGCAGGTTCTTGCAAGTCTGACTTGGTCTTGCAAAGCCACTTCTTCCTCCTTGCCCTGCCTGGAGGTCCATAGCCGTGTCCTCTGCTCCTCTCTGTTTTCCCTCTATGCGTGACTAAGGCACGGGTGACATTGCCCAAGTGTGCAGGCTGCCACAGCATCCTGGGCAGGCAGCGGGTTTTCCCCTCCTGGCTAATTCAGGGTCCCACGCTCCTCCCTTCTGCTGGTATGTCCTCCTGGCTGTGTTTCATCACATGGGATGTCATTTTTCTTGCTTTCCAGCCTGATTTAACCAGCTGCTTACCACCACCACAGTATTTTATATTCTTCTTTATAAATGTCAGGCTAGAGCTTTCTAATTTTACTGTTGTGGATCCTTGGAGAGTTTTTGGAAAGAAAGAGGATATATTTCTTTGTTGCTGTAGCCAAAAGGAGCTAGAAAACAGGAGGTGACATATCTGAGCCCCTTTCCCCCAGCCTTGCCCTGAGGATGGGCACTGCTCTCTGAGGAGACCCCAAAATACCACTGCTCTTCACAGCCCAGAGTGCAATCCCCTGGAGGGCTCCAGTCCCACCTCCCACACAGAGCAAGGCCGCTGATTTATCCATGAAGGAAGGTGCTTTGACGCCTCCATTACCTCTGTGTTTGTTTTTCTTTATTTTTCCCTTCCCTTAGCATTTTAGACACTCGCTGCTATTTGTCAGCTAATGCAGCCTGGCTGTTTACAAGTTAAGCAAGGTGGCCAATTTCCTCTTCACAACTCGCTGCTAAATATTTAAGAGCCCTTAGATACTATCCTGGTGCTTTCCTGTGTGTGCAGTAGATCACTCTCTAATACATGTTGTCTTCTGTAGCACACAGACCCAACCCCCTCCCCTCCTGTCACCCAAGCCTTCCACCCCACCACTGCCCACTCTTGGGTAGGAAGGTGCTCACCTAATGAGGTAGGAGAAAACCAAAAGAATAATAATAATAATAAAAGACATGTTATATCTGACCCCAAACTGCTGCAGATTCTGGGGTTTTGTGCTTAGTGATGAGGCTGACTCAACTCACACACCTATGAGTTCAAGCTGCCTTCACGTTACAGATCTCTAAACAGAGAACTGAAAATTACTGGAATAAATTTGCCCTCACAAGAGAGACCCAGGTGGTAAGTTGTAAGGAGAATATTTAATGTGCACAAATGGACATTTCTATGCACCGTGATACTATTGCTGTTGTAATTGTTCCCATCGTTTTTAAGTTCTTTCGGAAGATGCTGTGAGACACCTTTTTCTGTATAACAATATTTATTGATGAAGCTGGTTTGAACTACCTTGAAAATGTCATGCATTTATATTTAGTGTTTAATTATTGCTACTTTCTCAGGCCTTTGGGGAATGTTCTGTTTTAGCATTCCTGTGATACCTACCGTGAACTTCACTACTTTTGCTTGTAATAGGAAAAAATAACAAAAATTCAGTCTTTCTTTCCTTTTGGTCATTATTATTCTAGGAGTGGCCAAAACCACACAGCTGGTGGGCTGTTCACATTGAGGAGCTGTAACAGCAGACTGCCCCTAAGAGCTCACCTAGAAAGACGGTTGAGAAGCCGTCATTTAGGGTGGAGATGAACTACTTGTGGGAAAACCTTGCCACTAAATGGTTTCTTGTAAAATCCTAACGGCAGACGTGTGGACATTTGGTCAAGGGATACACATTCGAGAGTCAAGATCAGGTATATTTTGAGACAACACGTTCATGCCAATGGGAGGGTAGGGATGATATATTTTATATCTTTTCTGAAAAAAAATCTCTAGCCTAGGTGCAGGTTACTATTAAGAAAGAAGAAATTATTTTTCTCCTTGTTTATATTTATGTAGGATGTCTTTCCCCTGTTCAGGTGAAAGCTGAGCAAAATTTGCGGGTACCAGCTGTAACATCCTCGTGGAGGTGCAGCCAGCAGTGCTGCCTGCGATCACATTGCACAGGCTTTGCTGGACAGGTGTGCACCGAGGAGAAGTAATAGCTCTGAACACTGTCCTCTCTCTCACAGCTAAAATACATCAGTTTTGTGAGCTCTTCCTCCCTTGCCAGCATACATCATGTTTTCTTTCCCCACACTTACACTTCACTAATGCTATCAATAATGTCTTCCTTCTTCCATATATTTCTTTTTTTCATTTCTTCTGCTGCATTCCTGGTATTTTATCAGCACTTGCTTCATATTCATCTCCCTCCATCTCCAGTGTCCTTCTCTGGCCCGAGCATACTGCAAAACCTGTATAACCATCAGCTCCCCACCCTACTCCCACAGGCATCTGGGACCTAAGGGTGTTAATTCGTGCGGCCCTCGAGGGTGGGTCTTCACTGAATGCTGCCTTTGTCCTGCTTCCCCCCAGCCCTGTCACAAGAGCAGTTTCCCCAGCCCATCCTTGCACCCTCTGCAGGGACAGCACAGGGGCAAAAGCTGAGAGAGGAATGGGGCATCTTCTCCTCCAGCCATGGCATCCCTTCACTTGTCCTTGCTGGTCTCCATCCAACAGCAGGAAGCTCTTAAAGGACAAAAGAGAAACTTCTCCACAGAAAAAAGAGCACTGTTTGGTTGTTAATGGAGGCAGCTCATCTCTCCATTGGCTGGAAAGTGCACAGAGAGATGTAGTGGCTCTTCTTGACGTTAAAGGTGGGGGAAAAGCATTGTTTCTTTTCCATAAAATTGTACCTATAGTCCAGCTACTCGAGAATGAACTTGTCACGCACGTATCCCAGCAAGTGAGCACTGGGATACAGGCTGCGCTGCTGTCGAAGCTGCACATTTGCCAACAGCGTGAGGCTTCAAAACCACCTTTGCCTTCCCGCCCGAACTCTTGCCCTCGTTCCTATCCACCCTGCAACGCCTAGCCCAGGTGGAAAGAGGCAGCTGCGAGGCCAACGCTGAATGTTTTGATCTATTTTCAGCAACTTCTGTGTGAGATGTAAATGTCCTTTTGTTGCACAACGCAGTGTATTAAGCAGCACTGAGCACTGCAAAAGCTCAAAATCCACTTTGATCTAATCCCTCGACAAAAGCACAAAAATAGGTCCCTGCCTGCACACATAACTCTCTCTTTGATCCTGCACGGCGCCAGAGCCTGACTCTGTCCTGCCTCTTGCAGCAAGGCTGGAGATGAGGTGCCTCCTCGCCCAGCCCACACACCCAAGCTTTGACAGGGCTGTTGCAGCTCGCTGGACGGGGTAAATGAAGCCATGGAGTGGGTTATTAATTTATCAAGGCAGGAGCTCATGGATGGAGCCCAGAGCTCTCAGGAGACCATTTGCTGTTGTCTGGGGCAGAGCCGGTTTCTCCTGTTCCAGCATCTGCTGCGGCGCTGACCCACGCCTCAGCTCAGCCTCTCCCTGCTGCTGCCACACCACTATTTTGGGGTGGGGAGGGGGGTGGGTGTGTGGTTATTTATTTGATTTCTTTTTCTGCAGCAGCCCAGCTGGAGACATCAGATAATATCCAAAATAATTAAGCACAGCTCACAATACAGCTTCTGCTCCGAGACGTCTTCAAGGGGAAGCGTGCGAATGGGAGACCCGAGTGTCAGAAAGCTGACAGCCGAGGCGGACACGAGATGAATTATCGGCATTCAACAAACATTAAAAGGACAATAACGCACCGGCTTATGGCTATTTATTTTTTATGAGTGACTTTGGCAGTATTTTGTTTGAAGTTTTGATGGCCATATGTTTTCCAGGGAGGCACAGCGCTGTTTGTAAACTGTGCTATAATTGAAATTGAATTTTTATGAAATCTTTGTGAAATATGATAACGCATTAAAATACTCTCCTTTGGAGAGTTTCCTCATTGATTTTTGTTGCATTAAATCTGTTTACACATCAAAGGAAAATATTGGATTCTGCCTGTCTTCATTTCAGTCACACCCTTTCTTTTGTTTCCCAGAGACTACACATGGCAAAGCAAAATCCCCTCTGTCCAGAGTTCTTCCAGCACTCACACGTCTCCTAGCAAAATGACACTTTATGCTATAATTGGCCTTCTTTCTCCCATCTGCTTAGCAAACCAGGAATTTTACGATGTCTTTTTCTTCCTTCATCTTTTTGGCAATTCAACTATATTTATACACAGGGACCAATCGTGCCCTCCTGAAAACATATGGGATTTGATGGCTGACTTCGCTAGGGTCAGGATCAGTCTGCAGAGGTACCTGCTACGGACCCAGCCTGTAGCTGGGGTGCACACAGTCATGGCTCAGTTCACTTCAGAGGAGCTGTGCTGATTTATCCGAGCATCTGTCCCTGGAAAAGTTTATTGTTACGGCAGAAATAATTTTACATTCAACCAGCGTGTTTTATTGTCAGGCTTCTCAGATGTTGCTGTTAAGAGCTGAGCTTTCTTTAGTTTTGGGGTGTGAAAATGCCATTTTGTGTATAGGGTTGTGTGTGTGTCAAGCTATTTTGTGTGGCGTGGGTGAAGGGAAAGCATTAGCTTATTTTTTGCCTGGCACTAAGGGAAGACTCGCAGAGTGAATCCATCTTAATGACCACACTAAAATGGAATGTATTCTTAGGACTGATAACTAGATCCATGATGATAAACCTTGCCTTGCTTTACTCTCAAAGCTCCTTGTCAGAGCATCAGCGCCGTGGTGAGGCTGGTTGTATTACCCAGTCCAGGTTGTGCATGTTCCAGACACAGAGGAAATGATCTATTTTGATGTTTTTCTCTGTCTCTGTAGGGATAATAGCTAATTGCTATCACTAGCGCCTGTTGGGTTTGCCTCTGAGTTAAAGCTGATCTCTTGCCAAATCTTATTTTTGTTTCTTCTCTGCTAGTTGCAAAATTGTCCTGTTTTTAATTCTCCTCTTGTGCTTGAATTACTTTCATTTTTCTCTGTTTTCAGAATATTATATGTGCTGTATTTGATTAGACCCTGGGCCCACCAAAGGCGACCCTGCACCCTACCCACAGAACCAGCCACCACTTTCAGGCGACCTCCTCCCTGGCAGAAGTCCATGGTGTGGCGGGAGGAACCCATAGCTGTCTGCACTGCCCAGAGCATGGGGTTGGATTTCCTTTATTATCTTTGCTTCCATGTTGTAGCTACAAATGCTTTTACTGATGACAAAAATTATCTCACAGTGGAAGTGTAGACCATTATGGCCTTCTGGGTGGATACGCTCCAAGATGTCAGCAGGCTGCTTAGTATCTTTTCTCTTTGTTTTTCTTTGCGGTGTCTTTGCTTTCATTAATTTTTTTACGTGTTAAAAAAAAAAATTGATTAAGACAAAGAGCATCCAGAGTAGAGATGGCTGAGGGCTGGCTACGGGGCTACCTTCTCTGACTGAGATGGAGGAGCATCAGCTTGTGGTGTAGTGATGACGGCTCATATGGATAGAATGTGAAAGAACTGTAATCACAACTAGGCATTCTAGTATTTGGAGGCAGCACTCAGATGCTGAGGTCACCTCTAAAATTGCTGTCCAGTTACTGAGAAAATAGTTCCCTTTTAAAGTATAAGGTATTTTTTCAATGAGAATAATCTCTCAAAGCGTTAGGGACATTTACTGCTGTGAAAGTTCCTTCAAGGAACAGCAAAGTTAACACAGACTCCTGTTTAATTGATTTATTTATATAATGAATCTAGAAAAATCTATATCATGTTCTAGAAAAAGCTTGTAAGGTGTCAAGGTAAATTGAAATTTATTTTCAACTCACTATGTCTTCAAAGCCTAGTGCACTGGCCCCAGTAGTTTCTTTTCCCTCTCTCCTGCCCATGTGCATGGCAATGTGTCTGAGGTGAGAAAATTCAAGATTTGGGGGTGTCAAATTCTGTCAAATTTGTTGCAAAGCCTGATGGAGCCTCTGGTAACAGCAGCTGACTGCTTTTCCTGCTCACCAGCTCGTGGTCCAAAGGGGACAACTTCACTGCATGCCAATGGGGAGAGATATCTGGAGAGATGATGCAAGAAAAGGTGAGGTCTACTGTGCTGATTTACTGCTTGGAAGAGTGGGAATAGAAAGGGAGAGCGTATTTTAAAGCAAAGCCATAGCTTTCACTAAACACAAGCTGTGGCACAATGCCCAAGCAGGTACCTGAGTATGAGTGAGGAATTTTTACTCCTAACGCTTTTAGGATGTTTTCCACAGCCCTGTGTGGGAATCAGCTCTGTCCATACCTATCTCTGCCTCCCAGGACAGATGTGATGGGACCACCAAACCAGCTCACTTTGAGACGGGTCTGCTCCTGCCTTCTCCTGGTTGTGAGCTTCCAAGAAAGAGCAGGGTGCTTTAAATTAAAAAACAAAAAAACCAAAACCCCCCACTGTTTTCCTAATGCTCAAATTTGTGTACTTGCCTACTAAAGAAACAAACAAACTCAAAGAAGCAATCTGAGGCAGAACAGCAAAAAAGGGCTCCTAAGCATCTCTTTCTCTCTTCCCTGCCATGCACTTGCAGGTCCACACTGGCTTGTGGGATTTGCTTTGGTTAATTCGCAGCTTCTGCGCTTCAGCAAACCGTGCAGCCCTCCCTCATCCCTGGGCAGGTTTATTTGCTCCTCTCCTCTGAGGCCAGGCTGTTGGCTCCCCATGCTTTACTGCAGCTCCTCTCCCGGAGCTGCAGGCTCGCCATCTGTAATTTTTCCTTTTCCTGCCCCCTCAGCGTATGGGTGGGTGGCTCCAGCGTGCCCTCCCTTGAGCTGCCTGCCTGCACGTGGGTCCACTTGCTCTGCTCCCTCCTTTATTGGCCTCCAAATAAAATGGAAAAGAAACAAATCAAAACTGCAGTCTGGCAGAGTAGGTAGAAAGAAAAGCAGTGAATTAAAGCTAAGTGTTGTAGACAGAAGGGAAAAGAGGTAAAAATGACAGAATTGTTAGAAAAAAGGCAGGAGAAAGCGGTGGGAAAAGGCAGAGAATATCTGTAAAAAGGAATAGAAAGGCAAGTTTAGAAGATGATGTGGTGACCAGGTGTTGTGAGACGAGGTAGACAGGCAGGCTGCGACGAGCGGGAGATCACCTTGGGTGTGTAATGCAAGCAGAACTTTCAAACATCTCACTGCAGTGAGACGGCATGCACATTTTGTATTAAAAATTAATGGTGGCGCCTCCTCCTGTGACAAATTATCAGATAAAACATTAAGAATTGCTGGGGCTGAATACCCAGAGGACCACTTGCCCCTTCCGTATGTCAAACCCCACCGGTGCAGCGGAGCAGGCTGCAAACCCCCTGCTGTTAAATCACTCAGAGCCCTCAATGTGGAGACACCAGTGGAAAGCAGAGATTAGCTTAGCATGGCCACCCTCCTTGCCAAGAAGTGGAGAAAACTCCTCTTTCTTCCACAGATTGTGATCACAGCCTGCAGAGATAAGAATAATCTGTATTTCTGACACGGAAGGGGTGGGGGAGCAGACGATGGGGGATTTGCTTCTGTACAGACTGTATTTTTGTGTGCACATACAGATAGGTGTGTGTGCTCACATGCAAATATATATATTACGTATATATGTATTAAAAAGATTTGTACAGATATGAGTCAGTACATGGATTAACTCTGTTAAATGTAAAGATGAACCTCCCATTTACAAAAAATTATGCCTATTTTTTTCAGGGTCACCTCCATAGCACTCATTCCCATTCAGGAGGAGATGGCAGCCCTGGGAAGGACTTGTCCTGCATGTTTCTATGGGATCCCCAGTGGTTTCCAGCGCACAGCCCTGGATGCTCTGCCTGCCCTACGCTCACCTGGAAGCCAGGTAAACCCTTGGGTCCCCTTTGGGAACTGAACATCAGCCATATTAGGTGCAGGAAGCATTTTGTTCATGCTTAGGGTAAAAAACCTCACTTGATGATGTTCTGGCACCTAATTCTAACGAACCTCAGTGAAATCAGTGGGGCTGAGCCACGGATTTGTTGCACAGTGCTTCAGATACTACAGGGGAGAGTGCCATGGCCTTAGAAATGTTAACTAAAGAGAACTTGCTTATCCAATTACAGCTGTTCTGGGGGTATTCCACCACTTTTGGTAATACATTTAAATTAAAGTTTGAGGTCCCAGCACAAATGGACAAGCATGTGAGCAGCTGGGACAGATATTTGGGTGGGAACAGGAGCCCAACCTGTGGGTCAGTACGGATGTAGCCTACGGTGAGGCAGGATCAGTGCTGAGGTCTAGGATGAACAGAAACCAATGCATTCCTGCAAGAAAGTTGGCATCCGTTACTGATGAAGTAGCGTTAGACCAAAGAGCCATATAACAAAAATAGCAATAGCGTACAATTTAGGAAATAGTATTTCACAAGTGGATTAATTAGCTAGTCACATTGTGGATGATAGTAAATATATGGTTGGTTAGTTTTGGCATAATGCAAAGTAAATGTAGACGTTAATAAATGGTTACGCATGTCTGCCAAAACTTTGATGTTTATTGTAGATTATGTTATATACTTGTTAAAATGAAATCTATAATACATAAGCTGGTTTTCTATTAATTAAACATATTGCACAAAGTATTTATTATGTTATGTCTCTATTTATAAGGAGAATGAAATACAGTAGCTTACAGAAATATTTTCATTTTTATGTAAAGACGGAAAGAATGGTCTATACTATGATTACATTGTCAAAATATATTTTTTTAGTATTTGTTCCTGTTTTGTTTCTAGGTACCTCTTAAGCTTTCAAATCTTTCTAGAACTGTGTTCAAACTAATATTTAGCATAGAGAAAAACATTAAATATTTCATGGTATAATTAAATCTTATTAATGTAATTGTCTGTATAGTTCATATTAAAAATTTACCAGGACCCTTTTCCTTTTCATTAGAAGTTATAATTTCTTATGAATTTCCATAAATGTTTTCAGCTTAATCCTCAGCTGTGGGAAGCACTGGAAATTTTGTCATTATTTTATGTGCAATCTAAGTTGCTTTACTCTTATTTTTCTTGTAGGCCAGCCAGAGATGTTTAGTCATGGAATAAGTACTCATGTAATTAAGGTACAAAAGATTAAGTATTTGCTTTAGCAATTGTGGATCTAGATTGGCAATTAATGTTTTCTAAATTTTAGCATTCTATTTATTCTTTTTCTTGCGCAAACTTTTTGAAGGACTGGATAGTTCCTATATTTCTGCCCTGTGCTATGTGCAAGGCACGTACAGAACTATATACGATTTTAACCTTAAAACAAATCTCTCTACACAACCAACAGTGTTTCATAACCAGAGCAATTCCTTGCAGTTCCATGTTACTGCTCGCTCATAACACCCAAGATATTGTATGGTCGTCTATGGATACAGAGGAATAGCATGTAGGTAGCGTTCCTCACAGTGCATTGCCTTCCCTAATAGTATTTTGGAAAACTTGTCTACCTCCAGCCCCCTGCCCCAACTGTCCCTTCTGCTGCAGTCAGAATCAATATTTCTGTCCTTCCCTGAGGAGTGACGTTTCTATAGATATACTCTATACTCACTGTTCCTCGTCTTAAAAATTTTCATATCGTTGGATTGAAAAAAAAACCCGCCAAAATTCTCTTTAAGCAGCATGAAGAGAACACATTTCCGTCTTTCTCTAATTTCCAAGACCTTTTTAATGAAATTGAAATCCTTATGAAGTGGTCCTGAATCCATCAAATATTCATCCGAATGGTTCTGTTTATTGGCATCTCTGCATTAGCATATTGGTCAGTTAAAATTCATGTAACCATCCATCTGCCTAGTGGCTCCACATCTGAGCAGACTTCTACTGAGCCGCTAGTACCATTAAAATCGGCTTTTTCACTTGAACTTGCTTTCATTTATGCCGCTGCGAACATAGAAAAAAGCTCATTTAATGATGCTTTTTCACCTTCCAGGTTAACTCTGAATGCATCATTAACAGAAAGATGTTGACTAATTTGGAGGGAGTTTAGAGAAAAGCCGTAAAAATGGTTAGTGGGTCAGCAAAGCATGTACTGTGTGGAAAAATGAAAAGAGCTATCAAAGTCTATGCTGGCTGGAAAGTCATGATTAGAAATTTTTAAAGGATATAAACACGGATAGTGGTGGAGGAATTCAGTGTTAAAACTATAATGAAGAGCTGACATACATTACGTGGGGACAAAGTAGAAAATTCCTCTTTAGATGTCTACGGTGGCCACTTGGGGTGGTCAGGACACCACGGTGCCAGGGCAGAGACCAAAAGATCTCAGGAGCAGTTGCCTGCTGCGTTAACTGTGTGTTTCAGTAGTTAAACAGGAGAAAATGCTGCCAAAAAGCAAGAGAAAAAGCATGAATACAAGAAGGAGAGAATCACCATTTATTTGTGGGAACATTCTCCCTGACAGGACATATATCGAGCTGTGGAAGTCTGCCTCCTGAACTGCTGGGGGGTTCAGCATGCAGAGCTTTCAAAATCACAAAACAGAAATGTGAAACAGGGAACAACCTGGCATTTGCAGAGATTTTTGACTCCAATCCCCACAGTGGGGCAGCTCTAATAGTAACCACCACCCCCTAACAGCATTACTCCCGCATGACTCCAGCATGACTCCATCAGAGGGACTCCGGGTGATCTGAGATAGCATCCACTTGAAATTTGTTGCCTATTTTATTTTGATTTGACTCACAGCTGTGCCGGTCAGGAACTCTGAATTTGCAGTTTCAGTATCACTGCAGAGTGAGGCACGACTTAACATTGCACTTCATGCAGGCTTTGGTTTGCATCCACTTTGCTTCATCTGGCCTTCACCCTCACGGAGAGCAGGTTATAAAGCAGGGCCAAAATTCTGTGGCAGAACCCCATACAGAACTACTTTGCAGAGTTAATTTGTGGATTCTCTGCGTGAACACTGGATGATGGAGTGTAAAAAAGAAATTAAGATGGGAAGAATTCAAATGAAATATCGTCTTCGGAGAGTAAACTTATTTGTATTCCAAAATGCAATTATGAAGTGGCCTCAGGAAAGTTGGTACTCCTGGTCAGCAGCAATGTCTTTGCTCAAGATCATGGATAGGTTTAATTTCCAAAGAGGAAACTAACCGAGAGGAGCATGATAACCACTGTAAACGTTTTATAAGCCAGCTGACAACCAGACTAGAAATATTAAACAAGCTTAGAAAATGTTACTGAGTTCGCCTACAAATTGTAATGTGCTTAGAGAGAAAAATGTTAGCTAGCTGCATCACGGGATCCAGCGATTCGGAGCTGAGCGAGACCTAAACACCGTATATTTCAGTAATCTGTTCCTGTCAGCAGTGAGATGCTTGATAAAAACTAATGAAGCTCTTCCCCTAAACTCAGGATACAAAGATGAAAAACATGATCCAGCCCACTAATATCTGAAACGTAGATGTTTACGTTTCCTTCCAGTTTCTTTGGAGCTACTAATTATGTCTCTGGGTACCTTGGATGTCCATAGGATTATCATCTACTCCTTTTGAAAACTCTTCTTCTGTGGCAAATTTATCTATAAGTAAGGACATAATGTAGGGACCGCTCTGCAAAGGGGCTAAGTTCTTGTTTGCCCTCAGATGGGGATGTATTTCAAACAATGCTGCTTGTTCGCTGAAAACTAAGTTTCTTTGTTAGCTCTCTCAACCTTGACCAACGTGCAAAACTTCTAATAATCTCTATAAAAACTAAAGAAAACAAAAACCCAACAAACCAGAGGAGAGGAGAAACTTTGTTGTGCTGTACATACAGCCTTGGAAGCTGGACGCTGCTCCCTCTCTGCTTCACAGGAAGGAGGAGTGGAGGAGGGAGGTGGCTTGCTGCCCTGACTACATGATTGATCAGGAGAGTAAATGATCGCAGTTACTTATAGCAGATGTTCATGCAACATGAGCTGCCAGGTTTAGTGTTTGGCTGTAGCTTTTTATTGCCAATATATTACATGACAGAGGAAAGAAGCTGTTGAGTCTGGCTTGATCTCAGCGTCCAGCTGTCCCAAGCCAAAACCAAGCACCTTCATTCAGGTGATATTTAAAAAGTAATAAAGTGAAGTAGCTTCGTCCACTCCGATGGTTATCTATGTGACTGCCTCTGGTTTATTGTTTTGTTGTTTTTTTTTTCTGGAACGACTGACCACTGTATTCCTAAGTAAAATTTCCATAATACAGTGGATTTTGCAGGAAATCCATAATACAAACTACTATTCCAGCTGGTATTGCAGGTGACATTTGCTCCAAAGGCCAAATCTTCCCTTATTAAACAGCAGAAAGGAGGATATACTTTCAAGGGAGTGATGTTTGCAGGGTAGAAAGCATAATGTAATATCCTCTCTTGCAAGCTGGATTGACTCTGCTATGAGACAGCAACCCCGACATTGCTTGTTGTGCTTAAAAACATGGTGAAGCCTGAGTTTAGCTTGAGGGAAATGCTGATGCAAAGGGTACTCCAGGAGAAAAATGATGGGTGGAAAATGCAATTTATCTTGATCTTCCATCCTAATGGCTGCAATGCAAAAAAACCTCCCACCCAACAACCCCCTCCAACCACCTGAAAAAACTCCAAAAATCCATCCACCAAAACAAAACAGGACAGAAGTAAAAAAATATAAGAGAAAAAGGAACAACCTACTAAATGGCAATAAGTATTCTCTGTGTTTTAAACAGTAAGTAGAGCAAACCTGGCAAGTTTCAGGAGCAATTTTTTTTTTTTCTTGCATTAAAATTATTGGTATTTTACAGTAATATTCTCGTGAAAAATTCTCATGCTGTACATGGTTTTGATGAAAAACAGGCTTTTTATCTAATAACTTTTTTTCCCCAAATTTTAATTTGGAAATAATGCACTTTGGAGTCAAACCATCCATAACATTGTCCATAATATTTTCTGAGTGGTAAAGTGAGATTTACCAAAAATTACTGAAAATTAGGCTGTCACCCTTCATTATCCCGAAGTTCAATGCAATCCAATGAATTAACAAGCTATACCAAAGGTAAAAAATGTTATTGCACTATTAAAAGCCTGAAGTGTTATTACTCACAAAGGTGAGAAGACGTGTTTATTCTTTCCAGTGCTTATAGTTCTCTGCATTCAGCAGCACGTATTACCGTAATGACTTTTATATAAAGTGCAGTGTCAGTGTGTTCTTGCAAGCAAATTTAAGCACTTGTGTTAAAATCTGCTGGTTATTTCTTGGCTGGGAATGGACAGAAATATATAGCAGTCATTTGACCTGCACCTGTATAAGATCTACCTTGAATCGAGTGAATCACAGAACACAGTCCTCCCTTCCAGAGCCTGACCTGCTCTTTATCCCCATCTCTTGTTTGCCTTTCAGACCACACCAGCAATGAGCAGTTTCACAGCCCCAATTAGCAAATTTGCTGACAGCTTGCGGTATGAGGAGGAATACAAGCACTCTTCTCTTTCTCTTAGCAGGCTTTTCAGTCTGGACGGTGCTGGTATCTAAACACGTCCTGCAGCTTCCCTGAGCGCTTCAGAAGTGAGACATTCAGTGCATGGCTTTGTTTCATCTTTCCACTCAGAGTGCTTTATAGGCTATCACGGCATCTCCTATTGATATGTATCCAGGTATCTAGCAGTAATAACACAGTTCACAGAAAAGAAAAGAGGAAAAAGAACCTTATTTTTCTGAAAGCAGTGAGGGATTTAGATTAGGTCTGCTCTCTGGGAATTGCCTGTGCTAGCTGTAAGTGGCTTTATTTCGGAGCTCTGCTTGGATTAGCCGATGTGCCTGAGAAACGGGGAAAGCTGGGAGGAGCTGAGTGCTGCTGTGCCGTGACCGTGGCACTCCCACAGTCTGGTGTAGCTCGTGCTATTATAATGCTATTATAATATTAAAGCAGATGATGCTATGAGCAGGCCTCTTTTTCTTCCAGGGAAGATGGTTTTTAGGTGCTCCACTATTACAGTCCGGCTAATATAAAACTCTAAATTAGATGGGATTAGCATCTGTTTTTCAAAGATTACCGGCACGTGATTTAGGAACAGAATGATTAAGATTTGGGATGAAAAATTCAGTTAAAAGACAGACATGTAAAATCCCTTCTTCAAGAATCATGTCTTACACTGAAGTGGTGGTGACTTGGAGGAAAGGCATCTGACCTCCAGGACCAGATGTCACAGAAACCTTCCCTCCCGGGTGCTGCTGCTCCCAAAGGAACTTCTCTAAAGAGTTAAGAACTCAGTGCAGTATCATGTGAGTAACACTTAGCGATGCTAATATTATTAATAAGGATATTGTGACTTTTGGCAAATCTAAACCAAAGTATCAATGAACCCAACTGATGCTCGAAACTAAATACAGTTTACGTTAAATTTTAAAGCTTTGAATTACATGAAGAGCTTCACAAGTTCTAGTTCAATCAACAGTAATTGCAATTTGCCTTCAGCTACTGTGTCTCTGTGTTACTTTTCCTTGTTGGTGTGGGAGATAACAAATGTGTGAATGACATTTCAGCCTGGTAATTGGGCCATTTATAGTTCCTTGTTAGTTCTCACTGGATGAGGGCTGTGGTGCTGATTTTACATAAGGATCAAGCACCTCATTAAAGCCCCAGTGCTGAAAGCATGCCTGCGATAGCTGACTGCAAGACAAGTGTTGCCATGTAATACATGAAGAATAAGTGACTCTGTCCTTGTTGTTTTCATTAAAAGATGGCATTTTTGACAACTAAGGCAAGCCCTAGTCTTTGTCTGTGTTGACCTCTCCTTTAGGGAAGGCTTTGCTGTTCAAGTGATGTTAGCCCTCCTTGTCCCAGCTTTGATTTTGCAGGAGCTGAGCCGGTGCGACTGGCTTCCTGGCTCACAGCCCCACGTCAGTCCTGCTCGTCACCGTTTGCTGGGAACAAGGCTAGTGCAAGGGGCCGGGAGATGTCAATGGTTCCTCTGTGCAAAGCTCTGACTGCATCTAGCTCAGCCTGGGTCTGCACATGGACACAGAGGTTGCACAGTGCAGTCTTTCTTGTGTTTTGGGGTTATTTTTTCAGCATCTCCTATGGTATGGCTTATTCCTCTTTATGTGTCACCTGCCTCCATAGGTAGGTAAGCCAGGACTGAGAACTGCAATCCTGTTTTCCTCCCCATCTTTTTTGGACAATTTTCACCCCAAAGACTGTGGAGAATCTCTGGATGTCACTTAGGAGCGAGAATTTTATTGTCTGTCTGTGGCGATGCTAGAGGATTCTCTGGCATAGCTCGTGTGAATTAACTATAACTGGTTGTAGGAAGAAGACCTATTGCTCTCAGTAAAGGAAAACCAAAACCCAACAGATATTTTCACACCCAAACCTTTTACCAGAGTTGCCATTCTTCCATCTACGGGAAGTCAACTTGTTTGATAAAAGGTATTACTTCTCCCTCTGAAACCCTTGTTTCTCTTATATATTAAGATCATCGCAGCTATTACAACACTGCTATCATAACATTAGCAGGAAAATGTTAGCAGTATCTCTTCAGCTGCAAGCCATTCCCTGATACCATCAGGGAATATGAATTTTTTATTTGGGTATATAAAAGCAAAATGTTCAAGATATCAATAGAGTTTTTGTAGTAACCGATATTTCACCTATCGACGGAAGGTTTGTAGCATAGCTTTATGTGTGGTTTTGGCTGCATTGTTGCACTGCAGTGGCTGCTGAAAATTTTCTGTAGCAAAATGGGAAGAATTGAGTGAACATGTGGGAGAAAAAGTCTGTCTAGACTTGTCGAGTTTGTCACTTAGGAAAAAAAACTATGAGAAATACCGGCTGCATTTAGCACTAAGCTAGCAGTGACTTGGAACCCTTTTTATTATTATATTCATGGTGTTCACAGTGCTCAAAAATGAGTGCAAAATGTGCCTGACTTCTCTAATGGGTTTTGGAATCAGAAAAATATGTAAATTCCTCAAGATCTTTCCAGTGATGTTGTCATCATCCATCTGCATTACATTTTTGCCTTAAAGTAGAAGATTCCTTCATGGTGAATAGGATGCTTAAAGGGGAGCCTTCTATTGCCTATTTTATTAATTATTAATGAAATCACAGCGCTCTCAGTCTGTTAAAGCTGCAGCCCTAAAATAAGGCTTGGCAGTGATAATTTCTTCTCTTAAATCATGAATATATTAAGAAATGGAGCTTTGCTGGAATATTTTATTATGAAAATTGTATGATAATTGTTGCCTCATTTGATGGGAATTTGGAGAAGTATTTGAAGCTCCTTAGGAGAATCAAGCGTATTTCATGTTTCTTGAATTTCCAGGCGTTGCATCAGGAGGAATAGCTGGAAAACCCCGATAGACAATGATGAAAACAGGACTACACTGAAGGTTCTTAGTAAAAGGACACTATAGAAAGCCATTACCTGGCGTAGTAACTAAGCAAGCAGCGAGCAAGTAATTACAAAGGATTCATACCTGTGCTTTTACTGTTTTTCGAAGAGCGGAGATGTGCCAAATAGCAAATAAACTTGCCACACGAAACATGAAGGCACACTGGCAGAAGAAATATACGTTTAGGTTGTGAAAGCAGAGTGGGACACAGCCCCTACAGCTGTCCTCTCACGTGTCCTCAGAGCTGAAGAACACCTTCTGCACCACTGCACCAAAGCATCTTGTGCGTGATGAGTGCCTTGATCTCTGCACGTTTTAGCAATAAATGTTCACGTGCAGATCACCAGCGTTGAGTTTCTCCACTGTCACACTCCAAGCAACGTTTTGTACCCTGGACTGGGAGAAACCTCTGGCCTACACCGGGCTCAGCATGCAACCGTATCTGTGGGCTCAGCCCATGGACATGCAAAGCAGATATGCTCTGCAAAGCCTCTTCTGTGGCTGCAGGGCATGTTCCCAGTTAGGCCAAATCCCCATGTGCAGGCCAACGATGCAAAGCCTGAGATGTTTACAGTGGTTTCTGTATGACTTATGAAATGATACCTACGGGCTTTTCATTACTTCGCTCAGCTCATGACAGTGGTCGTGCCACTGCATTGGAGCAATGTACAAGGAACGTGGTAGATCTCATCCTAATGCTCCTTAGTTCAGGAATGTGCCTTGGTCACACACGTTTCTTTGTTCTGCCTTAGCATAAGCCATCTAATCACGTCAATATTTTCTTTTTATAGGAAAGAAAAAAAAATGGGCATTGCATTGGTTACAACCTCTTTTGTATGAATCTTGCTGCAAAGCTTTTGACAAAGATTGCAAATTTCCTGGTGGATCTGTGCTTGACCAAGCGTGCGTCCTTAGAGAGAGAGGGCAAAGCTGTCTTATGCCCCACAGTGTCTTGTCCTGATGTTACAGAGAAAACTGAAGTTGGTTACAAAGGGATAGAATAATTTCCTGCAAAGATACAAGAAATATGTTTGATTGATAGAGTAAAACATTTTAGGTAAACAATTTTAGAATTGGTCAAAACTGATTATTCAGCTAAGTCCTGTGGGATCAAAGGAAATAATTAAAACAATTATTCAAGTGTTATTGGAGGAAGTGGTTTGGAACAGCCAAATAGGTTAAAATTTTAAATTGCAGATGTCGTAACATTGCTGCTTAACATTTATCAAGATTAACTGCTGCCTCCTTTCTAGTTGTATAATCCCACCTCAAGTGGGCAGGAGAAGTGTATGGTGGAGAAGCTGGTGATATTTTTGTCTTACATCATCCTCCAATTATTGCACAAAGGTGTTACAATTTGAATGTGACTCTTCGACAGAGCTTTGGTCTGCTCGACCTCTTCCAAACCAGTGCAAAAAAGCAGCTAAAATAGCAGGGGAGTGTGGGTGAGGCTGTGTCCCAGCATCGCTGCCGCTGTGGAGCTGGGGCTGGGAGGGGACCGACTGCCCTCCTCCCTTATCCGCAGGGGTTTGCGCTTGCCTGGCATCACCACATATCACACAGCAGGAGACGCTGCCTCTGCCAGTCACTGGCTGATAAAACTCCTCATTCCCTTCCTTTTTGTCATTTCCGCAGTGTTTCCATGGAGTTACCATGCCAGCAGGATCAGGTCATGACTAGTTAATATGCTGCAACACGTGCAGCCGGGTTATAAGTTTTACTGAGCTTGATGGCTGCGTGTCCTTTGTCTGGGCAGAAATTACTGTGTATTGTAAAAGTTCCCATTCTATTTTTTTCATTCAGGACATTTCTTGTGCTACACCTTTAAGTTTCCAAGGGTTTGAAAAGGAGCCAAAATGCTGTTTCAGGTCAGTTCATTCTTATTTGAACAAAGACAGCCTTCCAGCTTTAAGCATGTCTTCTTAAATTCAGTTCTCACAAAGGCTTTGCATGGAGTGATCACCAAAGCAGGTATTGTCTCTTTTTAAGTATCTTTGTAGGGATATTTCTTTCTAGTTTTGGCAAGGAAATTGCTCAAGAATTGCCAGATAATGACTGCCTAAAGAATATCAAGGTTTTTAGCTTTTTGACTCTGTAGTCGGTTGAAGGAAGATCAAAATGTCACCAAAAAAAAAAAAAAATTTTTCAGAGCTATCATTTTTAAAAGTTTTGTAATTTTGATTGCAGCAAAACACAAAACATCTGAAAATAGACACATCTGAAGAACATATCATTTGGGGGCTGTTAAGAAATGTATGTAAGTTTTCACCTTTAAGCAGGCAGATGGATTTAGCAGTAAGAAACTTTTTCTACAAAACGTTTCTCAGCAGTAAATGCTCTTAACATTGGAGGAATTAAGAGTTTAGAACGCTTATAAAAAGGATTAATTTTACTAAGAATTTTTCAAGCCCACACAAAGGCTTCTTTGAGAGCTCCTCTGAGATCTTTTCCTGCAAATGGGCATGAGGAAAGAGCCATAGATGTGCCAGTTTGGGGCTTTGCTGTTCTCCTGCTGTTGGGGCAGGAAGGGCATCTTGAGCTCCCTGCCCCAGGCTGCGGGTGGCCATGCCATGGTGGGTAGGAAGACAGTAAGGCAAGACCAGGGTAGCTGAGGAGCTGCAAAGGGCCATCTGCTTTGCACAGCATAGGTAAGACCCCCAGGGCCTGATTTTTTCATGATGCACGGTGGAAACATAACGTGAATCAGAGACTCGCTTCACTATGCAACTTCAGCTTCTTCTGTCTCTTCTCTGAGACAGCAGCAGCATCATTAGTGTACTCAGCCAGGGGTGGCAGCTCAGCATATCTCACCCAGTGCTGTTTAGATTTTACTCTTAAGAACATCTTAAGCAGATTTCGTTTGGGATTTTTTTGTTTGTTTGATGGGGTTTTTTGTGGGATTTTTTTTCAAATGATCTCTCTCAAAGCTTTCACCATTCCCACCCAGGAGACCAAGTCTATCAAGTGAAGGATGATTTTACAGATCCATTTTACAGCCAAACCCAATGGCAAGGCCATGTTCCCTCTTCATCTAGCAGGAAGAAATAAAAGTAGAACAAAACCAGTCCCCAAAGTCATAACTAGTTCTTTTTCTCTTTGACTTTCAGATTAAGAGCTCTACCTGTGTGTCCCCTGCCAGCTCTCACAGACATCATCTTCATCTCCCATCTCCTGTCCCTCAAAACCACCTCCCATAATTTCTGACTATGCCCATGCTATGTTAGATGTCTCAGACTGATGGAGGATAATTCCCCAGGCCAGGGTTTGCTCTTTTCCCACCTTTCTTGTTCTCTGCTTTCCCTCTTCTCATCCCTAGTGCTGGATGAGGCTAATCACCCCCTGATCTCTGCCTGTTTCCTTCTGTCCCAGCTATCCCAGGCCAGGGCACTTCTAGTGGCCCTCCAGAGATAAGAGGAGAGGAAGGATAAGGAAATGATGCTTAAAGCCCATCTCACACTAGGACACAGTTAAAGAGCCTCCCCCCTCACTTTATTCTTACAGTTCTCACCTTTAAAGGTCACCTTGAGCTTTGTCTGGATAATTGTATGCCTTTCCAGAAAGTGGGGTAGAATTTTACATAGAAACTCTTACAGATTTATGGCTTTCCTCTGTTTGCACAGTCTGTTATAACTTGGAGTTTATTAATTTACTATCAAAAGTAGTATTCCAAGAGTATCACATTGCAATATTTGTTTTGCATATGTAATGCATATAATGCTTTTTTTACTCTAGTTTTTACAAAGATATGTAGTGTTAAATACCCAATCTCCTTGCGTGTTTGTTAAAGATTGCTGTAATTTAATTTAAGCACATAGGGTTCCTTTTCTAAAGCAAAACAAGACTTTCTAATTGATAAAAGGGATATATACACATCCGTCCATTCCCTATATTTTACAAACTCTTTCAGCAACCATCTTCAAACTCAAGTAGTTATTACAGTCTGTGCTGGTTTTGGCTGGGGTAGAGTTAATTTTCTTCACTGTAGCTGGTATGGAGCTGTGTTTTGGATCTGTGCAGAGAACAGTGCTGCTAACACAGGGATGTTGTAGTTACTGCTGATCAGCACTTACACAGTGTCCAGGCCTTTTTTGCTCCTCACACCACCCGGCCAGCAAGTAGGCTGGGGGTGCACAAGAAGTGGGGAGGCGACACAGCTGGGACAGCTGACCCCAAATGTTCCACACCATATGACATCATGCCTAGTGTACAAATCTGGGGGAAGAAGGAAGGAAGCAGGAGATGTTCAGAGTGATGGCCTTTGTCTTCCCAAGTCACCGTCACACATGATGGAGACCAGCTTTCCTGGAGATGGCTGGACACCTGCCTGTCCATGGGAGGTGGTGAATGAATTCTTTGTTCTGCTTTGCTTGTGTGCACAGCTTTTGCTTTACCTGTTAAACTGCCTTTGTCTCAACCCACGAGTTTCCTCACTTTTGCTCTTCCGATTCTCTCCCCCATCCCACGGTGGAGGAGCATTCAGTGAGCAGCTGTGTGGGGCTTAGCTGCCAGCTGAGGTTAAACCACCACACAATCCAATATAAAAAAACAAGCACTATGGATATTGTCTGAGTCATACAGACTGCAGCTTAGTAAGTACTAACTTATTCAGGTTTCCAACTCTACTATAGCGCTCTGAGAACCAAATCTTTCAAGTTCCTTGAAAATTTCTGGCCTTAAAACTTAGAATGAGTTTGTGTCAGAGCGAAGTTAATGCTTCATCTTTTCTAGGTTATTAAGTTCTAGTCTTACAGTACCAGTAAGAACAGCGATAGGTGCATAGAGAGGGCAATTGACTGTCTCAAAAGGTTAACTGTCTTCTGGCAGAAAATGAGTACAATTACTCACCAAAAAGCAAATGACTAAACCCTCATCTGAGGAGTTTTCAGATGCAACTGACATGGACACTGTTCAGCCGAGGAAGGATGGAATTTATAGAAAGAAATAAAAAATATCTCAAGAAAGGAACGATTAAAGTGATTCATGGTAGTGTTCCAAAACAAATGTAGATTACTTTGGCTTTGGGAAGAGAATATGCTATTGACTGTCCTTTCTGAACTTGCTTGCTCTGAAGTTGTATTAATTTGTTTAGCTGCATGGTGGAAGGTAGGGGAACGAGAGAAGGACACGGGTCACGGCATGGATCAGTTCATCGCTGTGTGCACTATTACGAGAAAAGATTATTTACCACATTGAACAGAGCATAGCGTATTGTCCTTTTTGGACCAAGCCTGGCTCTGTTAAAACCATTGAAAGCTTTGCTGCATACTTCCATGAAAGCAGTATCAGGACATAACTTTGGGGACTGTGTGGGAGTACGAGATGCAGGAACTCCTGACTAACTCCAGCGAGCTGCGAGTTTTGGTGCACTGGCACCAGCACTGCAGGGAGCTGCAGCCACGTTCCTGCATCGCCAGAGGCGCTGGAGCTCTGAGGGGTTTTAAACCAGTGACCAAAAAATAAAAAAGAAGGAGAAAACTTAGTACTGCACTGCTAAAAGAGTTTGATTTTTTTTCTCTCATTTCTCTCTTCCTGTTCAGGATTTCATCCTGCTCCAACAGGCCAGCCCAACCCCACCTGAACACAAGGGATGATTATTTCAGAAGTAGATGAGTATTCTGTCTTTCTGGGATGATCCAGCAATGGGGGTGATGAGAAGGAAAGTCTGAATAGCATAAAAAAGTAACAAGATGCAAACACAACCTGATCTGGACAATCAAGAGTGTTTAATTCAACCCAATGCGGTAAGTCTTATAGAATTTTAAGGTTATTGGTTTTTTCCCTCTTTGGTCATTTTTTTCTGATTGGAAAGAAAAAGGAGGTCTTGTCCAAAACGGAACTTTTCTTTCTAAAGTATTGAAATGAAGTATTTTAAAAATATTCTACTGTATTAAAAAAAAAAAAAAAAAAAACAAAACAGAATCCAACTAATTAAATTTAAGTAAAAATTAGAGAGGTTTTTTTATGCCCTAACTTATGTGGCACTGTGCCCCAAAATCTCCAAAGCCCTGTGTACAAAAGCCTACTTTTCTTCCCTTTGTTTTCATTACAAGCATGTGGTTTTTTAAGAGACCTTTCATGTTTGTGTGGGGACATGGCATAATACTGTTGCTTGTCCTACAGCATTTAATTTTTATTGTTTAAAAGCAAAGAAAGTGGAGAAAATCATTCAGGTAGCTCTCCTGTCTTTTTGCCAAACGAAGGCGGAAGATGATCCCAAAATATTTTTAAGTCATAGTATTTACTGGCCCTACTCAGTAGCAACATTTTCTGGGTATGTGACTCAACACCCTCATGTGTGATCTGTAAAAATGCTGCGCACTTGCAGATGCAGCTGATGGCAAGAGAAGGGGTGCGCTGCACATACCTAAAGTCACATCGTGCTGAGCACGCTAAAAAACTCAGATCCCGGAGGTCTCAAACTGGACATCCAAACTTAGCAAACCATTTTGACCTTCATCTGTTTGTACTTCAGCTTCCTACAATAAAATTAGGAGGTTACCATCCTGTCATTGTGGTGTGGATGTGCCAATCCACACAAAACTGGCGAAATAATGAATGTGGTTTGAAAGTCAGCACGGAGTTTAGCAGGTGTGTCCTCAGCACGATGTTTAAACAGTGCTGGTAGATGTGGTACAACCACACAATTAACAGTGGGGCTGAAATAAAATATTGACTAGCTGTACTTGTTAAAGGAGCCCCGGTTGATCCATGCACCAAACAAGTCAAGGGTCCTACGGAAATAATAGCATGTCACGGTGTAATTACAGATTGCATCAATACAGTGCACGAGAGGGAAAAAAAAATGAAAAAGGTTGCCCAGACAACCTGGCTTATGAATGCTTGACTTTGCAATATTAATGACAAAATTATTAACATTCATATTTTGTGTGTGGTGGGTATGAAATGTAACAGAAAGCTTATCTAACCTTTCTCTCAGGCACGGTTTGGCAAGACACAGACTCAGCTCAATAGCTAAGAGAACGCAAGTAGCATTCACCCAGGCTTTCCTGGGGCTCTAAACTACCTCACCAGAGCTCCTACTAGCAATAGTTTTTCTCCAACCACAGAAAACAAGCTGAGAGGTTTAAGCCAAAGGAAATTTTTATAGGGGGGAAAGTCCAGAAAAATGGTAAGATTGGAAAAAAACCTGAATAAGAAGTTGATAGTTGATAAACTTACCCAGCTCTCAGGGACTTGGGTACCAAACCTGAACGCTGTGATCTCTGCAGTGAAGGGGGGCAGTGAAAGCAGCTGCTTTGTAAGTTACTGACCCTGGTTCCCTCAGTGTGATGGTTGATAAAATTGATAGTAGCGGTTTGTCGAAAGTCAAGAAAGTTAAATGCTAACATCATTAAAAAACAGAAGACAATGTCAGGATGTTGAAGGACAGTAGGGCATTTGGCTTCATCTCATGAAAGCGTGCTACCGCTCTGTGAGTTGTTGTCCAGAAATGCATTTTGCAGGGCTTGGCCATGTCCTCAGCCTGCAAACCAAGCAGAGGAGTTTTCTTCAAATGCCCCATAAATGCAAGCGCAGCAGACAACCGTGAGTTTTGTAGTGGCACACATCTCATGGTTTGGAGGCCGGATTACTGCGTTGCTTGCAAAGCTCCATGCGTCGTCAGAGAGGACGTGTCATGACAGCAGTGAGTAACCTCAACAATTTGGATAAGCCACTGTGTGGCACAAGCTGCTGTGCTCCAAGAGGTAGGGAATTGCCCATCCAGCTGGTTAGCACAAAACTAAAAGGGCCTAGGACAGTATGAAAACTCTGTTTTCCAGCGAGCAGTAAACCGAGGTTAAACATAGTCTAGTGCTCCACCGGTAGCAGGTAAAGTTTGCTGGTTTTTCTCCGTGGAAAATATGCTTCAAAGGTTGCACTGAGAAAAGGCTTAGGCTCTTAGTTTTCAAACAAAACTTTTAGGGAATTTTTAGTGCTATTTTCTTAAGCGACAGTTGCCTGCTTGTATGGTATCCATAGACTTCCGCTGGATTTAATTGATTTCACTTATTTAGGGATAAACCACGGCAGTTAGCTCTGGTATAGACCCGCCAGCTGCAGTTCACTTCCTCGGAGGCATACAGAGCCTGTTCTGCCCACCAGCGCCAGTGGGCAGTATCATCTGGAGGAACAAATGTTACAGCTGATTTGGAGCTGTGTCTTTGTATGTTCTGGTTTTTAATAACAAAGTAGTTATGACTTTTTGCTTTCTTTTTCCTCTGCTTTTGATTGATCTTAACTGACCCTCTGCTTTTCATAAAAATGCAAGCTTTTTCCTAAAGCTCTTCTGAGCGTACGTCAAGTTGTTTCCTAAACTCGTTAACAGCCCCATCTGTTTTGCAGTCTTCATTTTCAAACACCGTAAGATATTCAGGAATAGTAAAAGGTCATTTAGGCCTCGCAGCTTTGTTCTCTCTATCTCGGAGAGTTTTGTACCCAGCCATTTTACATTCTGTCTGGTCTCTTGGGCAATATATTTTAATAAGTCCCTAATGCAGAACTTAATTATTTGAATCTGAAAATCCAAGCTCCTAAGCATCCCTTTCCTCCTCTTCTTAAAAATACAGAGAAGTACATAATTTTCTTAATTACAATTTGTTTTCTTTTGGCCATTAGCTGAACTTTAATAATGTGTTTAGAAGCGAGTGATTTTCTAAATTACGTGATCAGTATTAATTATCGCTGGGTGGTTGCTGCCTGCTCAGCGCTGCACCCAGGGGTTTTCGCTGGCGGGATGTGACTGCCCTCTGCCGTGGGCTCCGAGGTGCCCAGGGTCAGAGCTACCTGCTGAGAGGGCTCTGTGTACAGGGAAATCTCAGAATATAAACCATAAACCTGGCTGTGCTGGACTAGGTTATAATGCCACCCAGTTCAGTATTTCAACTCTGGCAGTGGCTACTAGCAAACACCTAAGGAATAGGAGTACAGCTGCAATTTGGCACTTCTGCTCTCACCCTCGCAGCTTAGGGGGGGGTCTGAACCAAAGGTTGTATCTGCATCTTAGGTAGATTAGTCCCAGAATTGCATTTCTTCCCTGTATTAGTTTAATTGCTTTTGAACAATTTTATGACTTTAACATCTGTGACACCCTATAATAATCTGTTCCACAGTTTAATTGTGAACGCATGAAAAAAAAGCTGCCCTTTGCCTGTTCTTAAATCACATAAATAAATTTAACGCACCATCCCAAACTCTTCTGTGGTAAGAAATAGCGAATAATTGCTCCCTATTAACTTTTTCTACACTGTTCATAACTTTTCCCGTGACATCCCACCTCAGCGGTCTCTTTCCCAAACAGATTACATACCGAACTATTTCATATCTCCCCACACGGAGGCTGCTCGCTGTATCTAATAGTCTCTACCTTTCTTCAGTACACCTTTCCTAGCACTACTGTGTATCTTACATAAAATAACTACCTACTTGGTTTCTAGTCTGAATCCTATCAGTTGAATTGTATAAAGTCAACTCCATGTAACACATGTAAGAAAAACTGTTCTAAAATCATTCTTTGATGTTACTTCAGATGTAACTTTAGACTAGAGATCAAACCAAAGCACTAAATAGGGTCCCAGTGTGAATACATACATTTCCATGGAGCAGTACTTAGGTTTCTTTTACAGAAGACAGTTCCACAATTCCTTTTTCAAATAAATCTGAGACGAGCGAGGTGTGAGCGAAATGAGAGCAAGGCCCTTGAATTCTGTGTTTGTTCCCTTTATATGAGAAAATACAGTCCTCTCCATCATTCACTGCTTCTTGTTGTGGGTTAGGCAACAGACCTTGCTGTTGCAAGAGCAGGAAACCGCAAATCTGCATAACCAGGAGCAAGTTACAGGGTTGTTCATGGAGCAGGAAGGGGGATTTTCACTCCTAAATTGCTTTTGCAGAAACTAATTTTTGAGGAAGGCTTCTGAGGATTTGTACTAATTATATTGGAAACATTTACTTATGCTTAAAGATAGTTCAGAATCTGATCTTATAATCATCCCTTGGCACCCAGCTGTTAAATTAAAGTGGGTTATACCTCTTATGCAGACCACTGACAAGATGCTCTCAAGCTGTTCCTCTGGTACATTTGTAGCCGGCGCAGCAACACCGCAAGGAATGCTGCTCATGGGCATGAGTGGTGGGCTTTGTTAGGATGTATTGTTGAATGGTCACTCCCCCACACACCTGAAGGGCCCCAGGCCACAACAGCACCAGACGTATTGTGGGATGTTGAGGAATAGAACAAAAGGTGAAGAAAATGAGAAGTCAGGTCTGGCTGTGGAGACCAGCAGATCTGTGGGATAGCAGCTGAAGGCTACAGGAGCCCACATAGGCTACAGGGAAGATCATGAGGTCTGGAGGTTGCCTGGGAGACCTGCTTGTATGTGAGTGTGTGTGTCTGTGTGCGAGGCAGCGTGAGATAGGACCATCTGTGGCTAGCTACTGGGTGGACTAGGGGTCTAAATCCAGTGGGTGGAGGGATCCATACCGCATACGTGTGTGCACATCCCACGAATGGACCTTCATCCAGGTCAGCCAGAGAGGGAGACGGGATGAAGCCATTAGTACCATCTGTGCTAACATGAGTGTTACTGTCTGTGTCAACCTGTATATGCGTGTTTGTGGTGTGTATGTTAGAATACATGCTCAGCCTCATTTCTTGTTGGATCTCAGCTCATGGAGTTGCAGAAGCCTCACCTCCACTGGCCTACTGCATTGGGAAACTTGTAAGATTTTTAAAGGTGAATTAGGAAAAATAGCTTTGTAAACAGAAAATTGCTAATTGGCCCAATGAGTATTCCTTTCTTCTGTGTGTGTGTTCTGCTTTTAGCTGTTGGAGCTGCTTAGTTAAATCAAAGCATCTAGCTAATGCAGGTTCTTCAAGAGAGCACTGATGGCTCAGGTTTCAAGTTTCTGGTACATTTATTCATGATTAAAGAAAATTCAGTCTTTTACTGAAAATGCATTGGAAGTTAGGTCAGGTCTACTGAATTCGTACAGCTTTGATGGAATTGTCTGTGATATATCAGTTGGCCCAGATACCAAAAATATTTTTAAAATGCAAGCACAGAGTTTTTCTTTTGTTTCATTTCTTGTAGTCTACAGCTGTACATTAAAATGTACAAAGCAGTATCTCCTCTAACCTCTCTCTGTATATCCCCCACTAACCTGCTTGAGCGAAATGATCAGGCTTGCTGTGATAATGTCAGAGATACAATAAGTAAATTACAGGCTGCACATTACCTTTTATTTTTACCAAATAAAAAACCTATACCTGAATGGTAATTACCACACTATTTCTATATTTTTGCTCCCTTAAACATGGTTAAAGAATATATTGTATTTTCTTGTGAATAATAACACACTATACAATATAGGTCCTTCACTGGACCTTAAGAGCTGTCTCATGGAAATCACTAGCCAAAGTCATGCTTTATGGTGAAGGTCTGGCTGGGTAGGACATCAGCCACCAGTGCTAATAGTTCTCTGCTGAGAAAATTACTCTGAAAATGTAAATGTGAAAGAAGATGCATTTCAGATCTCTTAGAAAATGAAGGAGGAATAAACAGGCCAGCTGGGACTCAGTGGCATCTCCTGAATTGTGTAGGTCCTGTTCCCCTCTTGTTACCAGCATGCGTGCAACCAGTGGCCATGCATTTTGTACTGATTAGCCTGACGGTTTGAAAGATTAGCTTGGTTTGACGTGTAACAGCGAATGCAATTAGGAAAATAGGACCATATGTTATAAGGACCTTAGCTGCATAATGAGAACAGAGAGAGATGAAAAGTGTGTTCCAAAGTCTCAGAGAAGTGATACGTTTAGCAAACGGAGGCTGTCAAATCTCAACTGACTAGACAGAAGGGCTGTTGCATGTAGCTATTACTGCAGAGGATTTACAGAACAGGATGAGTGAATGGCAGATAATTTCACAAAGCAAAGACGAGTAAGTTAACAAAGTCATCAGGAGTCTTCTTGAACTGAAAACAACATTGTCATAGATTTGCAGGAAGCTGAGGATGCAGCAGCTCTCTCAGGAGCCGCTTACCAGGCTGTCGCCTTCTGACACCCAGGCCTCTCCTTCTTTCCTTCTCAGTGTGAGTTTGCTGGCAGTTTTCACTGTCCACCCTAGCAAGTCCATCTAAGCCATGTCAGAGTAAGAATTTCATGGAAGTAGCACAAGTCCTTTGCCTTGTGATAGAAGAAAATAGTTGATGCAATTCTTGATGAAGAATCTTGTCACCACAGTGTCACAATTCTTGATGAACTTGTGTTGGCTGTTACCCATTTCCCTACTGTCTTCTGGGTATTTGCCAGCAGTTAATTTAACTATTGTTCCAATATTTTTCTGGTAAGAGAGGTTAAATTGACTGTTTTGTAAAGCTCTGGCTCTTCTTTAGTTGTGATTTGTTATTTTTCCCCCCAAGGCTTCGGGGGTTTTATGTTTTAAAGATCTCTGACATTTTCCAGTCTTCCTTTTCCTCACCCATTTCCGATGCATTCTAGCTGACAGACTTGAAGTCAGACAGAGCCACCCATCATAAAAGATTATGTTGTGAAACATTTTCTGAAAGTGTGTGACATATTTACAAATGTTCTTCAAAATCTACATGCTTCGTTTTTCAAAACATCATCAAAACCCCCTCTGGGAGTGGAGAAATGCAAACACTGAGAGAACAGATGAAACCCGCAGAAAATACTGGTGTGTTATGATATTAACCTGGTGATCTTACCAAAGGTTATCAAACATTTTAAAGAGACCTTTTCCTTACTCTGAGTGATGGTACTTTTTCTCCTGTGATGCTCTCATTGCTCTTATGCACAGACAAGGCAGGATTTTTTCTAATCTTTGTCTAATTAAAAACAACCAAAAAAAGACCTCTAATAAAATAATGACTATTACTTGGGGCCATCAGCTCTCTCAGCTAGTCATTAATCCCAAGAAAATGAGCCAGGCTTGATTGTTATTACTAAAATATATTGCTAATGTAATTTAGAGCTTCCTAGAAACAGATTTCTTGAATATATTCTAGTCCTCCTGGTCCACCAAAGAAACCATGCATGAATTTATCCATATACAAATCCAAATTTGATAATAAAGGAATAAAGGATGCAATAAAGAAATTTAGGACAGTTAGACAGTTAGAGTTTAAAACAGCAGTGGAAATGACAAATTTCATTTTATCATCTTTGTATCAAGGTTGAGTGCCTTTCTGGAAGCCAGGTGTTCGGTACACATTATGGAAGGTACATCGATCCAGAGACCCTTCTGGTCTCAGAGAAAGAAAAAAAAAAAAAAGCAAGCAAGCAGTCATTAGGGAGTGGTGGTGCGTGCAAAAAGAGGCTGCAACACGAGCCGTGTGAAGGTGGCAATTATTTTGGCAACCTTTGGAAGGGAGAAAACAAGTGTGAGGTGATTTAGAAATGACAAAGCGATGACTAACATGGAAATATTATCACAGGGACAGAAAGGACACATTTTTAATAAGTGCCTGCATCTATCAGGCATTTGGGGGTCAAGGCATGCAAGCAGGTGTGATCAGGGTGTTATCTCAGGAGCTGACCTTGCTGGGATGAGCACGTGTTGGGGTGGCAGACGCGTCACACCAGCACGGCACTCAGATGCGGTCCGTGCACAAATCTCCCCCAAAACACGAGCAGAGATGCTGCTCCCTCTTGCTCCACTGGCTCTGCTCCAGGAGTGGTTGGGGCCATAACAAAGGGGTCATTCCAACTCTAGAAGATCTCCAGAGGATGGGGACAAGTCATATTTGACACCTGAAAGCACCAAGCTGAAGCCTTCTGTCTGTGCTACCCCCAGCTTCCAGCCATGTTTTATTCATGTCTCTGAAAGTCTGTGACCAGTTGCTCTCTTTTTTTTTTTTTCATTATGTGGATCTTAATTGCTAAATCACATTAATGTAGGTGGCTAAAAAAAATCTAGTTATATAATGATATTGAGGATAGCTAATTACATAATTAATCTGAAACATTTATCCATTATTACTAAGAGATGCAGAAGTCCCTCACAATCAATGAGATTTCTTATCTGTGAATGGCTATTGAACTTGCAGAGTTTAGTATAAGATGAAATTAGAAATAATTTTAAAAATTAATATATGCCAGCAAATTCAGAAATTTTGTCAAGGCTTTAGAGGTAGTGCAGGCTTCTAAACATTTCCCCATTTGCAGGGTATAATAAGAATAGTGTTCTGGAAAGAGAAGAACACCAAAACTGCCTCTTTGTAATGATATGAACATAGATTCAACACTGAGATATTTGAGACGTGGTAAGTTCTTTAGTTTGAAACACTGTAAAGAGAAGGGCAGCCAACACCAGCTCCAGTCTCAGCTTACACAGTGTGAGTGGAGAACTCAGTGAGTAACAGAGACTGCAATATGCTGTACAAGTGGCAAAAGAGATACAGCAAACCTACAGCAAACCATGATGTGGAAATGTTTTGTTTCAGTCTTCTGAGTGATTAGAAGATGCCTCTGTCTTCTTAGAGCTTTGTTTTGTCTAGCTGGAAATAGGTCTACAGAGAGCAGGATTTAACAGATGGGTTGTGAAATCAATAATGTACGTACTGTACCTCTGGTGGACTCTTACGCCCTTTTCTTTCACAATTGTCACCTCCTAAACATATGTGACAGCAGTAACCCTGAATTTGGCCTGTGTTTTGCCACTGGAAGTGCTGTGCTAAGAACACGCTTCACAGCTTGGTGGAGACCCTGACCTCGCTGTCATCCATGGTTATGTGCTCAGTGACTTCACCAACTCTCACTCTTAGACAGATTAAAAATCAAATGCAAATTCCTGGAAACCCTTCAAAACTCCTTTTGGCCTCTGGACAGTAATTTCTAACGCTCCGTTTATGTACTCAAGAAATAGCTATAGTGCCCCAGTGTCCTTCTCGTACTGGCACCATGGTACTGGGAAGCTTTGCCTGCCTCAGCCCCAGCCCCCCGGGAAAGATGCCGAGGGTTCATGGGGAACCCACAGGTGCTCACTTTGGGCCAGCAACACAGCACGATTGTTCCACAGGGCCCCCCTACCCACTAAGCTGTCCAGGTTAACCACTGTAAAGGTATGTCCTTCATCTGCTTAGCTTCGAAAGTTGCACTTTTATATCAGCAATATGTTTATACCAGCATAACTGCCTCCATAAACAACAACGCTGTGTCGAGAAGGTCCAAGGATTCCCACAAAAATTGGTTTTGCTGTATTCTTGATGCATTTCATATGCTGGAGTTCTTTTATTATTTTTCCTCTTTCCAACATGATAGCTTGCGGGTGGTTATGTTACATATTTGATGATGTTGGCTGATTAGTTTGAACTCCTGTCACTGCCGTTCCCATGGATGTGCAATGGAGCTGGTGCCTCCCCCGCGCTCTCCCTCAGGCAAACAGCAAGGATACCGAGTCGCCAAATGACGAATGTAAGGTGTCAGCCAGAAAAAGCTTAATATTACAACAGGAAGACTGTGAATATAAGATCACATCGCAGTTACCTTAGGTTGAATAGAACAGACTGACTGGTGATTAGCAATCAGGAAATAAGGAAAATACCTGTTTCTATGCTAAAACTGCCTCTGAGTCGTCATCTACGGGCAATGCACAAATTATCCTTGCTGTGCTGCCTTAAATCAGTATTTCTTGTATATTTTACAGAAGTAACTTTAAAAAGTGCTGCGGTAGCTTGTGTTCTCAATGCACATGTGATGCCGGGGAAGGCAGCTCACAGGGTGGAGGGCAGAATGAGCAGCCATGCTCCCTTGGTGTGAACCGCCCTGCAGCAGGATTCCTCTCCTGTTTTATCTGAGCACCATTGCAAACTTCTGACCCAAACATACCGGAGTTAAAGGAAACTCTCCTACGGGCTTCCCTTAACTTTGTCCGTGACCCAAGCAGAAAAATGGAAAAGTTTGCTATTGAGCAAGGGTGTGTTTTAGTTGGTGCATCAAAGCATGCTTCGTTACATTAGGTTTATTTATTTTGCAGCTTTGAATATAGAAATTGGTAAGTCACATAGTCTGCAGGGCCCCAGTGAAAAGCAAACATCTTAGAGAAGTTTTGATTTGATGGATGGAGGAATCGCTGGATGCTCCAGGCTACTGCCGCACCCAGCACCTAGATCAGAAGTGATGGGGGGTGTCTCTGTACGACACGGTCCCCTTTGTAATTAGTTGGTCATGGGGTATTGTTTTCTGCCTTTCTGCTGTGTACAGAGTGATTTCTGCCTTGTTGATGACTGTAAACATTGTTCCAAGTGCTATTTTGTGATGCCTGTAGGAATAACAATGTAAACAACGTAATTATGTTCACCTTTGAGGCATGTCTAGAAACTTTGTTCTTCCAGAAGAGTGATAACAGAAATGAATCCTGCTGACAAGGTAAACAGAGAGACACCATGACCTGCTTGTTAGAGACAGCTAATGCTTGCGGGAACTACACGCTCAACACCATAAAAAATAGTGTTCTCTATTTATTTTGTGCACGTGTTGAGATTTATTCGTAAATGTGTTACTATATGGGAAAAATTTTAAAAAAATACATTTTGAGATCTTCTGAAGAAAGCATGAAGACTTACTATTAGTAAACGGTGTTTCTGTAGATATTATGTGTACCATGGATAGCATGCATATTTGTGTCTTTTTTATATACACTTCTACAACACAGTCAGGCTTCCTCCAAGGCAGATCTGCATTTGGAAGATGCACACTAGCTTCAAACTTCAGCTTTTCTTTGGCTAAACAAAGTGGAGCAAAGCATCCTGCTTTAGGCTCTCGGGTTGTTTTCTCTGCACAGCAGGGAAACCTCAGGAATATTTCCTATCCCTTGGACTCGGTGTAACACAGTTTCTTTTTCATAACTGCTGGTATTTTCAAGGGATCTTGATACTTAAGATAAACACAATGATGTAGTTAGGGGCTACAGAGCATAATTTAGCTGATTGCTTTAGATTTATCTACCATAAAACAGTGAGATCTGGCGGGTGGGGGGAAGAAAAATGTCCCTATACAATTCTGAGAAAATTCTCTACAGCTTTCTCAGTTTCTATACCAAGATTGAACATTTTTGGAGTTCTATTTGGAGACACAGAAAGGCTCTTGGGTCCTTGCACATAACTTTTATTTCATTGCTCACAGTTTCTCTCCTCTGCAGCTCAGAGCTCAGCTGAACAGCAGAGACCGTACCGTAAAAGCAAGCTCCTTCCTCCAGCTCAAACCTTCCGTAAGTTTTTTATTTGAAGCTGTCCTTCTCTTCTCTGGATTTTGGGAGAGGGGCTAACATCTGTTGTCTTTTTAACACGTGAGTCCGTTCCACTCTGCAAACCCGAGTACTTTGAAAAATAAATTGGGGTGGATTGGTTTCTCAATGTTTTGCACCAAGGTATCATCCTGATTTGAACAGGATTTTCAGTGACCCTGCGTTTTTATATTAATTCGGGTTAATTGCTTTCGGGTGACATGTTTCCGCTGACAGACCTGAGAACACATGCTGGATGTTAATCACACGGAGGCATTCATGATACAGTAGTTTCACAGCACTGAAGACAGTTTCATAACATATGACAAATTCTACAAATAGATGCACCTGCTTATCTGCAGATGCAGAATATAAAGTGTGTTATTACTGAGGAACTTCTGAATGCAATTTGTGTATTTGGCTTATTCATAAATTATATTCACAGTTTTAGAATAAACACCTTCAGCTTCCCACCGCAGAGAGAATTATTCTCAGCTTTTAAATACTGCTTTTCAGCAGATTAGTGCTGGTTGTATGATATCATAAAGTAATAAAGGTACATTTTCCACCTAACTGCATTTGGGAATGGAAAATACCTAACAATAACAATAACAACAATTCTTGGCATTACTATAGCAACTTTCATCCAAAGATCTCCAAATGCTTTCCAATAAGTAATTAATTAGGCCTCACAGCACCCTGGAGAGTTAATTACATATTATCAAGCATAATCTCAAACTGTTTCCATTGAAACTATTCTTGTACTCTTTCCAGAGGAAAACAAAATATGCTGGCTATAGTGCTATGACCTTTCTCTCCCCTGCTTCATTTTGAAAATGTAATTAGATGAGAATTTGAATGTATCCAGTTTTAGGAAAAGCTAATATAATTACTGCCTGACCACAAAACTCATTACCATTTTCAGTTTCTTCAGTGAGATGGTACTTTTTAATCTATCTCTGTTTTATTAAACAACATCAACAAAAGAAAAACTGTTCAGTATTCCAGTGGAATCCCAGAGAGATTTTGAATTGTGGATGTCCATCTGTTCTTCTGTCACAAGGGTGTTTGGTTTTGAGGATGTTTGACCCAGGCTTTAGTTCTGACACAGCAAGAAGAGGAGGACATGTCTGTGTCGCCTTCAGACTGAGTGTTCCTCTTGGGATGCTGCAAGCTCTGTGAATCCAAATAGTTTGGTCTTGAGAAGGTATTTGTCAGAGAGCATCGTGTCCCAGGGGCTATCAGAAGGGGACAATAGTATCTCATTTCATGTTTTCAGAGCGGTCCAGAGTATATGAACTCAAATACATATAGAGCCAGATGCTCTAAGCTGGACTTTTAAAGAAATTAAGTTCTAGCTCTTAGTAAAGTAGAAATAAAAAATGAGAGGAGGCAGAGAAAAGGAAGGGGAGGACGGAAATGTAAAACAACACCCCAAACCAGCATAACTGGAAAGATCCTGGATCTCCACAAATGTGGAAGTGTCCCTCTCCATCAGAGACCTGAAGTTCGGTTTTACCTTAATCTCATATAGCCATAGATGTAATTAAACCCGCTTTTACTTCTGCTAGCTTATACCGTTTGTTGCAACATAGTTATTGGCTTGCTTTTGATATAAGATGAAGCTGGTTTACTTGAGTAATTATCTAAGGGTAGAGATTTCACTTCTCATATATTGAATTTTGAAAATGAAAAAAAAAAAGAAAAAAAAGGAAATGATGATGTTCTTATTTGCAAGGATAAAGCCTGAGAACAATTTGCCATCTGAAAAATTGCCAATATTTTAGCAATGAAAATACACTGCACTTGTTTATAGCAAATATGCACAAAAATCATACAGACATTTCAAAGGCTATTCTGCTTCATATGTCAAATTAACAGTGAAGGCTTTTTTTTTCTTTTTTCCCCTCTGGCATAGTAGTCTAAAAGCAGTGATGAGAAAACCTGTACCGTGGAAGCTGATTGAGAAATTTCCTTCCCTATTGGCTGGAAGTGGTAAGATACATATGTGTGAGCAGTAAGTAAACATGCGCATGACCTACCAAAGCAGTATAAAGTTCATGAGGTACCTTCCCTTCTTTGAAAATTTTAGAGGAAAGTCATTAATAAGAAAAAAAGTTCACAAAATTTCATAAACTACCAGAGGGGTTTACCCGCTCAGTAAATTTACAGAGAAATAAAGATAAACTTTGGAAAAATCATTGAGGGCTCTGGATTGTAAATATGTGTTTACAGTTGATTTTGTGCCACCGCTTTATCCCAAGAGGAAGGGGAGCTAATCTTCTGTTTTATTACGCATCCAATGATCTTCTTGTATTCCATTTTCATATCTGCACATACAATTCCAACAAAGTCAACAGCTTCATCCAGGTGTGAAAGATAATTTGATCCCAGAAGTGATTCTAAAGATTAATAGAAATGGATGTTATTTGTCTCTACACTTTTTTAAGTTTAACCAAACTAATGAGAAAGGATGCGGAGCCTGAATTCAGTTTGATTAAAGCTCTAAACATTGATTGAGCCGAGAAGATAATTTAGAGGCTCACACAGAGGAGTTTAGTGCTGGTGAAGGCATAATGAGAAGGAGAAGAAAGCTCAAGGAAAAAGCTGAACTGATGTAATTACATAAGGGAACAGGGTTGTTGGAGTGTGCTGTAAAATGGCCATATGCAAATAAGGATATTAGCTGCTCAGGCATTCTGTTTTTCAAACAAAAGTTGTACAGTAAGAAACAAGGATTTGTAATTGCACTGTGGGACAGAATTGAACTGAAGAATCTTCTTGTAAACACTTATAAGGAACCATGGCTCTTAGGCAACTCTTGCTAGCACAGATTCATCCATCTTCTGGAAATGAATGCTTGATTGGCACTCCTTCCTATCGAACTATTGAGTGAATAGAATCTAGCCACCCCCGTGTATGAGTAAGTCAGCCAAAGCTGCACAGGGAGGGCAAGGGTGATGTTAGCTGCAGTTCTGGGAGACAACAGCTCTGTTTATTTTCAATGGATCAAGCCAATTAGAGCATCTCGAAGAAAGTTTTCTCTGTTTTATGTTCACCATTACTTTAAGTAAGAGTAGCAATATTTTTCTATATCAGAGATGGGCTAATGCTCAATGTTTAGGGGAAGTTTAGATGATGAATTCTCCTTTAATGTTAGTCTTGAAAGGAACACTAAAGTGGGTCAATACATTGTTAGTCTTTTGCCAGCAAAGCTCTTAATTTCTTTATAGAATTTAAGCCACTCTTCCTCCTTTTCCTGGAAGTTATCAGATAAAAAGGGGCAATTATTAATAATACAATGCAGATTCAATACAAAGCAAAATATCTACTGTGGGAGCTCAAAAATGGAGCTAAAATCTTAGATGAGCACTTTCATGCAATCTAATGAAACTAAAAAATTGCACATCCTATCAAGATAAAATAATAGTCACCAAGTAACACTTCTACTTTATTTCAAAGATATACATCAGCAGCATAAATTTATATGAAGCTATTTAGGCTCTACCCATTATTAAAACGCTGAACAGTGGCTGCTTCTCAAGCACATAAGTCCAAATGATGCCCACCTCTCTTTTACATACTCCAGAAATAAATGTCCATATCTTTTTCAGAGCACACAGGCAGCTGGCCAAGGGGAACACAGAGGACTCTGGGCAGATCCCTAGTGTGGGAACACCAAAAGGACAGAAGGAGCTGTGAGTTGGCTGGAAGAAGAGCACCCTTTCCCAAAGGAGGGTCCCAAACCATCTTTCTTGGGACTATGGACACAGAGAAAAGCAGTATCTGGATAAGGTAGAAGAACCTGAGACCCAGTGACCCAGAGGGACAAGGAGCAAAAGTCAGAGACATGTTGCAACTTGAGTCATGGTAATTTTGGTGGTTTTAATTAGTTGACAATGAGAATAAAGGTCCGTGGAAAACATGTTCCTGTGGCCAAATCAACCTAGGTTTCTTCTGCACTTTTTTTTTTCCTGCACTTTAATGGGGTTTGGTTGATTTGTTGTTTTTTTTTTTTTTTCTGGATGGGTTGTGTGGTGAGGATCAAGGGGAGGCCAAGGAAGCTTTTGTAGGTACTCTGTGACTGCCAGGATGTTAAGATACCCTGTGAATGTCAAGGTGGTTGGACTAGTGACATTTTCCAGAACATGACTTTTCCTGGAAAGGTGGTGGTGACATTCAGCCAAGTTTTACTTCGTGTAAAGCCCTTGACATCAGTGAAAAGGCTAAATAGATCAGCCTAGGTGTGTTTTTGTGTTCATGGCAGCACTATATTTTCTCCCTGGGTCTTCCTGTGAACCCCACACTGTATTAAGCCAACTTTCAGCAAAGTTCTGTTTAAAAATAATAGAATGAGCTTTTTAAAATGTTAACCCAGAGAAGAGACTATGCCTTATTTTTAAATGGAGAAAAGTTGAATGATAGTGGCTATAATAGAAAAAGATGCTTCGTGTGTGTAACAGTATGGTAGAGTCTTTCCTTGAGCATGACCATGACCAGGCAGAGGTAGAAGTGTGAAACTCCACTGGACTTGAGTGTCAGCACATGGGATTTCTTTCTTCTACTTCTGCTTTCCATAGGGATGGGAATATTGGGTATAACTGAACATATAGTGTTTGACAGTGGTAACTGACACCTGGATGATGTAAAATATTACTCTTTTTTTCCCCGAGGAGTCTTTCCTGAAATATTTCACATGGTCAAAGATACATGGAGAAGGGAAGCTGGCTTTGCTGTTAATGTAATTATACAACAAGAAAGGTAATCAGCTGTTTTCATGCAATCTGATAACAAACTACAAGCTGTGCAAAATCTGCTTGCATAGTAATAAGAAAGATGCACAATAAGCACTGAGCGTGATTAATTATCTGAGTACATTGGTATCCAATTTAGCATCAGAGAGTGACACGATCAGAATATTCGCTCTGTCTGGAGACTGGAACAGAAGTATGAATGAAAGAAACTCAAGTGTATTCTGGCAAATGCTGCACTTAATGTGTTTGGTTTCGAATATAAAACCTTGGAGGTAATTAGTAAATGCAGTCCTGATAGCAGTACGTGTATGGCTCCCATTATTGTTAATGGTGAACATGTGCTTAACACCCTGAGCTCTCTACCAAAACTTTATTGAAATAGTTTCTAAAGATGTCCAAAATGCTGCAGAGCCTGAAGTAAAACAGACTGCTAATGTCAACTAATGTGTGCAATAAAACCCATAGCAAGAGAGCACACTGATTAGGTGATGTTTTTCAGAATCTTTCAGAATTATTTTCAGAATTCTCTGTAGAGAATACTTACTAGTCTTGAAAACTCCGTCAGCAGACACTACGCTATATAAAGCACAGCCTGCTCTGTGGTATAACTAAGTAAATCTAAAGTATCTTCATACATGTCAGACTCCTACAACCATAAAACTGGTGTGACAATAGACTTCAGTCATTTCTCAGAACAGGAGCATATAGATGCATTCTCATCTCTCTAATTTGCATATACTCAAAATTTAAAATTAATCATCCTGTGATTTCTGCTTAATGCCATGGGCAATTTTTTTTTAAATCTAATGCATATGGTTGAGGACGGGCAAAATTAAGAAATTGCAGAGCTCAGAGTGAAAATTTTGAAATTTGTAGGGAAGAAGGTCAAAGGTTTTCCAATAATAACTACCACCAGCTGTAGGATGAGACCTATTATATCCCTATCTGTGTTAATTTGCCTGGCTTTCCAAGGGTGGGGTTTTTTTAAGGCTTCTGATGTCATATTTTTTGAAAAATAAATTATGATTGTCACTGCGTACACAGCAGTGATTACCCTCTAATTTATTCTGCTACCTTAGGAAACCCCAAGCTCCTTCCCTGTCCTGGTAGAGGTTCACTCCTTCAGCCCACGTCTTTGCGTTCTGAAGCTCAGTCAATGGGCAGCTCTCAGAAACCTGACATGGTAACCATGGTGAGCAGGCGCCCAAGGGAAGTTACAGCCATTCTACTGCATCTTTGAAAACAAAACCCCACAGAAACCATTTATTAGTTTTTACTGAAAATAGCAAGCAGCAGAAAGAAGTTAGCATAAGAGAGGAATTATAACCAGAGCAGCTTTCATAATGGAGCATTCAATACTTGGAAGCATGGGTAAAGTCCCCTTCTGTTGTTCTTATTTGTTTGCACAGAACCCTACTACTTCAGAGTTATTCCTTGTGATCAATACCGACTTAAAGACCCACAGAGTAAATCCGGATGGCCGGTTAAAGGGTTGGTAATGTTTTTTCTGAAACTAGCTCTTCCTCAACTTGCAAGCCAGGCTTTGCGGAAGCTCTGGTAGGAAGAGGAGCGATAATATGCAGGGAATGGCTGGGGCTCTGCATGCTATTGAACAGGAGAAGAATGATAGAAAAGCACAAAGAGAGGAAATGGATTGTGCATGGGTGTAATGAGCGTGTGCCACAAAGAGGTAATTAAGTGGCGAACGGTTTAGCGAAGGAATGAAGGTATAGAATATATCTTCATGGAATAAACAGGCAGGGGATTTGCGAAAAGTTCACATCCCTGTGGACGTCTACTTGCTCCTTCTATGTAGCAGTGTGCACTAGGGTGAAATAACTAATACTAGAAGTGTGGTTTGTGAATGCTTTCACTTGTGGCCTCTTATGTTTTTGAAAATAGATACTGTCATGGAATAACCTGCAAGTTCACCTCATGTGAGACTACCTAAAAGCTGCCGTAAGTAGATAACATGGCTGAATTAAAATATTTCCAGGTTATAAAGCTGAAGTTTATTCTAAATGCTGATTACGGAAAGAGCAGTCCCTTTATGTGCAAGAGGGAAGAAATCGTTTGGAGCAAAGATAAAGCTCTGCAAGATGCTTAAGAATTGTTCATTATCATTAGGGGTGACGTGCATACAGAAATGTAAGTACCGTCAGAAAACGTTCATCTGAAGTATTCACACACACATGCGATGCATACAGACTAGGCTCACAAAGGAAAATGTTTACCGAAAGAGACTTTATAACTCAGATGAGTTTCAGTATATTAACATTCAAAAAAAAAAATGTTTAATTTAGTTGGAGGGCTGAATATTTTAATAATGATGATTTATCCAATACTTATGCATCACTTCTGTGCGTGTAACTTATTATGAATGGTTTATTAAACTGGTTAAAATGGTCAGTGGGCACAGCAAATGCATTTACTTTAAATTTAATGTTGCATGTTACATTAGAAATGGCTGGACAAACATATCTACGACATTTAGCAGTGTGAAGTGCAACCCTAAGATTCAAGTAAATTTGTTCTTAATAGTAGCTGATGTGTTATGACTTTCCTGTGCCATAAATGTTATGCATACTATTTTTGAGATATTTACACATTGCTAGACTCCATCTATAGTACTCCTGTGTTTATTAAGCTACGTAAATGAACATTAAAATAAATGTTACAATCAAGTGTAAAGTTCCCCCTCAGCTCTGCGTAGCAGATACATTTGGGATATTCCAGCATTGTTAAATGTTCAGGACTCTCACTGAAAGCAGTAAGGCCAAACATACAGTTCAAATGAGCAGCTGAAGGGTTGGCATGTTTATCTGAGTTTTGTCGGTGTGGCAGTCCAGAAATGGCAGGTGTGCTTGTTTCCATACTTCCCCAGTGAAATCAGGTGAGATAGAAGGTAATATGTTAAGGCCAGTCGATGACGACTGTGAAACAGCTTGTGCTGGAGCATTTCATTAGATCTAGGCTTCCTTATAAGCAGTATGGGAAACATCTACAGTGAGAGTTATGATATGTTAAAGTGAAGGTTGCCTAACGGTTCCCATAATCAACCTCTAATTTTCGGTTGCTTATAACTCTCGCCACAATTATATTTACTTTTGACTACATAACTTAAACCACATTATGTTGGATTTCAACTCCGGCTGTACCTACGAGAACGTGTTATTTGACAGTAGAGTCCTCTTGCATCAGAGGTGCTTTTTGCTGACTTTGTAATAAAAACTTCCCCAAAGGGGAAATCTTTGCAAATGTTGGTCCCACCCAGCTTGGCCAAGAGTGTTGCTGAGCTTTGCGTTTGGTGTGCACGGTCTGCACTCCCACTGTTCCTGCCGAGAGGTGACTTAGCCTACTCCTGCTGCGTCTCCAGCTGCTGGAGCAGTCGTATCTTTATGCATTTGGGGATTTCCATCACAACAAGGCTCAAACTGCCAACAAAAGGACTGTGTCACCTTTGCTTTTAGCTGTGCTGGTGCCAGAGGCAGGTAGGGGATAATAAAACTTACCTGACTCAAGTGATGAAGGGTAAAGACTGAGATGAGTGAGAAGGAGGGAAATGAAGGAGAGGGACCAAATGAGGTCATAGGAAATGGATGGGGCATGCGGTGAAATCAAAGAAAAAAAGCAAGCCATCAAGAATGTTAGGAGCCATAAAGAAGAGGGGACAGGAGTGATGATGATGGTAAAGGGTCAATGCAAGGGCACTAGTCAGAGCGGAAGTGGGGCAGGAGATGGGAAAACAGCAGCAAGCTGAAGCTGAGGGGGAAAGGGAATTGAAAATGAGAAGTGAGTTAGATCCACATAAGAACACGAGCCAGCTGACCACCGACTCACCTGGCTCCTCTGGGTTTGTGAAATGGATCATGTACTACCTGGTGCTCTGCTAGTAAGGGTCTTTCTGGTACCATGCGGTCCTGTGCCTATACATTGTGTACAGCGAGGCAGTGTGTTGTAAAGCGAGTGCACAAAGAGGACACCGCAGTTCATAACTCCTTTAGTGTTTGACACTCAATCTAAACATGCCCTTGAGACACAGAAGCACACTGATAAAGAAGGTCGGTCGCAAGATGTCCCTCTTAGATGTGTCCCAGGGGCTGTGTGCCTATGCTTTTTTGTGTCTGCGATGAAGACGATTCCGGGTAATTCAGTTCTGGGATGGATGTGTCAGAAAAAGGTCTCTCTCTGTGCTCTGCAGAGAAGCCTGCAGCAAGCCTTGAAAGGATGCCACCGATGAGGAAGCAGGCTGGGATGAAGGAAAGGACCCACCAGGTATCATCTCTGGGGCAACAAGACCTGTTTCCCTTCGGGTTGTCCGAGGGAGGAGGGGTGTTGGTGAAGGGGTAGTGTTCAGAAGGTCCCTCCTTTCTCATTCCCATCTTGACAGGGATTGGGAAATCCTGGCATCACCAAAATCATCAGTTTACACACCAGAGAGAGTGCAGCACATGAGACAACTGAGGTGGGAAAGGGTTACGCCTGTACTTGGGAGTGTCTGCAACTCTCTGTTCCGTAATGAGAAAATAGGTCTCCTTGTCTAGCCAGAACACAAGCATTTCCATGATTTTACATGCTGTAAAAGCTCTTACCACATTGCCTACACTCTGGCTTTCCTTAAATGAAACTTCTAGCTCGAAGGGGAGGAGACCCACTGAAAAATGAATATTAGAGCGTTTTAATACTGTTCACAGCTCTGTATAGCTTTAAATTATACAATTCTTGAATTAGCTACTGTCTGTTTTCAGTAGTTTTCCATTACAAGGGGTCAGGCACCAGAGGAAATAGTTTTCTAAACCAGAAAGGAATATTAAATGACACAGCTGATAAGTATGAACAGTGGTGCAGAAGATTTATTGAGTAATGTGTTAGGTTGATAAATGATAACATTTATTTGCAATTTGAGGATGTGACCCAAATGACACTCATTAGCTTAGCTTGTGTAGAACCGATTAGTTTTGTAAATTTATTATTTGTCGGGTGCTATTGAAAGAAGAGTCTGTTTTAATTGATTGAAAATCTGTTTTATTTCAGTGAATATTACGTATTCTGTTTTTAATTGTATTCTGTTGTTTCCTCCTGCATGTCAGGGATATTACAGTCTATTACTGGAGCAGGGGAGTGATTGGCGTCTTGCTAAAAGGCTGTAGTGAATGTATTAATCCATACATAGAGGGGTGGTAATAAAGCAAGGTTTCTATTACCCACTGGGCTTTTTAGGAGTACACTGAGAGTGAAATGAGGAAGTAGCTGGCTCATGGAGAAGTTGCTCTTCTTCTGTTGGTGGAGCTTGAATGACACGTATTCAGCATTCCATAAAGGTTCATGGATTCAAGAGCACGGATTTTTTCTTTTAAGAGCAAGAAATTACATGGAGCTTTTTGCCTGTGCCCATCACCAGTGCCAGACGAGGACACTGAGGAAATGTCTTTGGCTCTCTTCTGGACCCCCAGCAGTAAAGTGTAGGGGTTTGGAGAACCTGAGAAGTAACTGTTGTGTTTGGGGCTTTGCTGCAGAAGTCCAGTGTATGTTAAACAATTGCAGCTCTCCATAGATCTTTCCATTCCAGAAAAATGAATAGAAAAAGGCGCCTTTTGTTTTGGAGGGTTCAAAAAGCCTAAAGAAAGTAAGAAGGTTTCTGGGGGCTGAGGTCTGTGCAATAGTCTGAATTAGGCAAGAACCTTGAAACGTGTTTTAAGGAGAAACACTGGCCTGTTGAAATCAGGAAAATGTTTCCACAAAGATATTGATGTAAAACTCCTGAGAGAGGAAGGCTTGCATGTTATTCAAGTGTTCCACTGCAACCTTTTCTGAACCCATTTAGGTGTTTTTCTAAAGGCTGGAAATTAGTTTTGGTCTGATACTTTGTTATCCCTTACAGAAGTGTAAACACTAGAAGATCAAAACTGAAATGAAACCTGGGAAAAAAAAAAAAAAAATTGACTGGACCGGTTAGAACTCCTCCAGCCTCACAACCCTCTTGAAACGGGGCGCAAGACCTCGGTGAGCAAGCCCTCACCAAGGCGTTATTGACCTTATTGTGCGGAAAGGGGACTTTTAGTCCCTTTTGTTTGAGCCTTACAGACGTACCCATTGGAAAATGGACCTCTTCTCGCACATGGCTGTTTTCTGTCCGGGCTACCAGCTTGCTGGTTACTTCAGGGGAGGCATTTTTCATCCTGAGCAGAACTTGCAGCTAAAAAGTGTTTCTTGACAAACGGGTTTGCTCAGCCAGTGTTTTCTACCAAAAAAGGTTCAGCTGTAATAAATTATCCTCAGCTGATGGCAATTCATTTTGTCAAAAAAATTCCCAGATGTGGCCGGTACTGACTCAGCCTCCTTGTTTGTTTGCGCAGTCAGTGCTCAAGGCTGGGTGACGGCAACCTGCTCTGTCTCAAGGCAGGACAGCACAGCTCCTGCCCTATTACCGAGGGAGCCGGCGCGCGCACAGGGCACGGACATTCTTCTCGTGTAACAAATACACAGGCAGCCTGGTTTTTCACACAAATAGCCATATAAAACTGCAATGGCCATATAAAACTGCACAGTAACTTTCTTTGCTCCCTTCCAAAGGGGTTTCAGACCCATCTTACGGTGAGATACCTCCTGGTTTGAGCTAAATAGAACAAATTCTCTTCAGTGATTTGACTTTCCAGCTCAGCCTCTTCTAACTGCACTGTCTGAAGGTAACGGCGTGTTTTTGCAGACAGTGTCTGCTTCTACCAGTGGTAACTCTGGATGTTCACAGTCACTACCAGGGGCTGGGGTGCAGAAAGGCTCTGGCTGATACTTTCTGCTGGGCAGACCAAGGTCACTGCTCATTCCTGTGTGCCACGGTGGGGTGCAGTAAGTGAGAGGCTGCACCTGCCGGGAGGAGTGGACAGGACAGGTGACCCTATACTGACCAACAAGGTGTTCCATCCCATAGACATCATGGTCAGTGTAAAGCTGAGGGATCACAAGGGTCAAGCTCCCTTCTTCAATGGCCGGTGTCTGAGGAGGACTCTGTCCGTTCTGCCTTTGATCCCAATCCGTGCATTCCTGAATCCAACTCCAGGATCCAGTTCCCATCTGCCACTGAGTCCAGTCTGGGGCTTCCCCAGCGCCTCCCTGCAGCATCAGTGGTGACGGTGACATGGTTGCCATCAGGGGGGTTGGGTTCAGTATTGTTTGTATATGTATCATTTTACTGTTATTATTTTTGTTAAAGCAGGTTTAGTTTTCTTTTCTAATCCATAAGTCTCTCTCCCTTATTCCTTTTTTCTTCCCCTTTGGGAAGGGAGAGGGGTTAATAGAGAGCATCTGTCATTTGTCTAGTGGCCAGCCCAGCCCTAGACAGGGTCCCCCTTGACAGATACTAACATTTTTGTGACTTTTCATATTCTCACATTATTCTCAGAGCCATTTTAGGTCTTCTTTTCCTGGATGTCACTTTTATTTCTTTCAAAAATCACATCTTTCTTCACATAGCTGTGAGCTACTAGAACCCTGGAGCTCCCTGACGGACCAGTGCTATTGCACATGCTTCAAGAGGCAGCTGCATGTGACCCAGAGGGCTTTCCATACTTACGGATAGAAATCCTGGCATCGAGGTTTGTGCCAAAGTTTTGCTCAATTAAATCATGCAAAGTCAAAACACACATCATCTCAGGAAATCTGGCCAGCGCTGCCACCTCCAGGGCGGGCTGCTGAAATTACATCTCTTGTCGTTTTGACTCCTCGAGCAGAGACAGATAAGGCTTAGAGTCCATCTCTGCCCTAGCTATTTTCTTGGGTGTGGGATATCTGTATTAAAAGCACAGCACAAGATGATACTTTAACGATGTTTATTAATTAGCATTAGTGTTTAATCCAGATTTAAATTTCCTGAAACAATTCTTTTGCCTGCTATTTTAAGCAAACACATCATGCGGACAAACCTTTGGAGCAGAAAATGCTGTATGGCTTTGAATGAAAACATAAACCTGCTTATAACTACAGAGCTGCTACTTGCACCTCCGTAATGACATTATCCCTTTTGTTGTTCACACATTATCATTTGCAGTGCAAAATAAATATGCACAGTAAAACCGTTAATGAATAGCACTTGGGGGCAATTTCAGGAACAGATCTTAGGCAAGCTTTGGAGGATGTGAGAAAATGTAGCTCTGTGCTCACACGATCAGCCAGACTTGAGGAAAGCCACCCAATGACAGCTTTTTTTTCCCCCGATAACTATCATCTTTGGCTAGTTCCAGTCTGCCAATATTAAAAAGATTGCTTGTAGTGCTTCATCTATTATGAGATCCTTTTCTACTGAGAAAATTTCCCCTTTTTTATAAAAACACCAAAGAAGGACGTACAGCAGCCAAGCAAAGCAGCTGCAGCTCATACATGAAATTACAGCTAGGAACAAATATTTTAAAGTGCCACGCGGTGCATGTCTGTTGTGCTAGCCTTGCAGCAAACAACAGCAATACAGACATTAGCCCACTGTCTTTCTTGCACTTGCATGACCTTGCCCTGGGTGCTGCTGCTACCTGTCCTAGCTACTGGGCATCAGCTCCAAGTCTTTTGTGTGTCTGACAATTCCTATCACATCCACTTCCAACATCAAGACCAAAATGTTCTTATTTATGCAACTAATGGTAAATAGCACCGCCGCACACACACCCCCCCCCCCCCCCTTATTTTTTTCCTTCCTTGCAAGTAGAACAATTTATTATCTTTCCTTGGTACAAACCATGCCAGTCCCAGGAGACTGTAGACAGTACTGAAAAATATGTGCGGCATTTCCTCTGGGTTCTCCACTTATTCTTTCCACACAACTCAGAGACATAGGAATTAATATTGCTAAACACTGAGAGGAAGGACATACTCATTTCATTACGAGCCCACAGATCGCACTAGAAGAACTGGTTGTTATTTAATGTTGCAGCACAATCCATGAGTTCAGTGTTTCACAGCTTCTTCTCACTAATAAGTCTCTAACAAAAAAAAAAAAAACAATTACAAGAGAGCATTATGCATGCTCCTGACCAGACCTCGGGTTGTTTCACTGAGGATTTATTCCATTTCCTACCTCTGTGGTCTGCATGGTTTATAATAAAGGAGCAAGAATACCTTGAGCATTTATCCTTCCCTCTCTTTGGTGGTCTGGATTCTGGTAAGGATAACCATCAGGTCCCAGTATAACCAGCCAGAATAGCCAACATGTAGGGATCAGTAGTCACCTTTTGTTTTTTTCTTTTTTTCCTTTTTTCCTCTATTTTTTTTTTGTTTGTTTGTTTGACTAGTGCTTCCAAGTGGCAGCTTCTGTAACACCCAGCAGTGTTGCGGAGGCAGAACTTTCTGCTTAAGAAAGGTGTAAGAACTGTATCTAGGCTGGACCCACCATATTAACTCAAAAGTACAAAGATTGGAATACCGCCTACAACTCTGACAGTTTAGTAAGTTTTGAGAGTAGCATGGTAATGGTAAGGAATTAAATTTATGCCGTAGATGAGAAAAAGATTCAAAGAGTGTAGCATATTTAGCCTGAAAGAAAAAGCAGACTGGATGATGATCTCATTACTGTGTTGAAATACATAAAAAGATTATAGAAGAATCTGGTCATGACCTACCTGGCTGGACTCTGTGAAAATTAAGGGAAGATATATCAACCATGATGGACAATGAAATCTGTACAGAAATGAAATGGGGAACGTCCTAATAATGCTTTTTGAGCTGGACTTGAGCACAAAGTCTCAAAATAGAAAATACATATAAGAGAGTTTCACTGATAACCCAAGTGAAGAGTAGAGTTATACATGTGAACATATTATTACTGTTTCTTAAGGTTTATTGTTAATTTTAAGCAAAAATTATCAAGACAACCTGTAGGAATATTTTTGTAGAAGCTGTGTTCTCACCTGTTGATGGCTGACATAGTAGAAAAGGATGGTTTAAAATATGCAATCCATAGAAAATGGGTAGAGAATAGTATGTTGGGAAGAAACTTGCCAAAGCCAGTAACTTGACCCAGGGCTGTGTTTATCTGACCCATGCCCAACCCTGTAATAAGTATAGGGTAAAAGTAAGGTTTCTTTAAACTTTTCCCAAACTTAGAGCTGGCATTAAACTGTGAAACAGACTGCCCACAGGTCTTTTTGTAAATGAACTCACATTTAAAAGAGTGAAACAAAACAACCATCTTTTTGTCTAGTGACAAAAAATAAACATCCATAAATATAATGCTTGTCTTGGTGAGGAATTGCGTAACTAGTGCAGAGAGCTACACCACCTCGAGATGAGGAAATAAAGCCCAGTGAGGGAATTCGCTCAGGCAGGGCTTTTTACTCAGCATGGAAAACACAAAGAGTAAGTTATCAAGTAAGGTCATAAAAGGCAATGGCATAAATGAATTTAAAAGACAGCTGGACATTTTTATGGAGAGAAGAGACTGAAGAATTCAGAGGCAGTGACAAATCAGGGAGATGGGGTTGAGATAAAATTAACGAGGACAGGCTTGCTTGTGGCCAGAGACATTTTACTGTTCGGCAGTACCTTATGTCCTCTGTCATCACATCCTAATCTGATGCCGGCACTTGAAGGTAGCATGAAATCTTTTACATCTCTAGGTATACTAAAAAGGAAAAAGTGCATTCAGAGTCTTCCCCAAAGGGAAAAACATAATATTGCTCATTCACTTTTCAACACACACACTGCTGATTGCAGCGGATGCTGAAAGGACTCGGTCTCAAGCAGTACATGGTGGCCTGCTTATAAACTCAGCTCATGGTCCCTTGGTTGCTTTAAACTTCGCCATAGAGGGGTTTCAATCATACTTCCTTCCATTTTTAAGCAAAATTTTGTTTATTTTTCTGTAGTTACTTCTTTATGTCATGGAGAGGAACCGTTGCTTCCCACAGCAGTGTCCTGCTTCTTCGGTACTGGATTAATGCATCCTGCTATTCCATCAGCTCTGCTTTGTAAGGCTGTGTCAGACTTTGACAAGGACCCTGGACCACCAGCAGCCAGGCACTGCATCCAGAGGTGTCTGATGGCTTTCTTAGTCCCCAGACTACAAGTGCTTGGTGCAAAAATCTGACCTTGAACAAAAAGAAGAGGAGCTCACGCTGTTAATTTTACCCAGGATTGGAAGAGAGAGCTGTGTGCCAGTCAGGAAACTTTATGGATCCCACACTGTTTAGGAGTTAATGCTCGTGAAAGGAAGATTGAAGGAAATGGGCCTTGACGTTTTGGAGAACGCAGATTTACATTAGTTCAGGCTTAAAAGTATAGAGGGCACGTAGAAGGCATGGACAAGGACATCCAGGACAACAGGACATCTTCACAGACTGACATGAATGGCAATGATATTGCCAGCAGGAAGTGGGGTAGCAGGGCTTTTCCAGGCAGCACGCAAACCTCAGGTAACTCAGAAACCTTTCTGAGAGCCTGTTGGCCACCTCTGGGACACTAAATCTGACTGGCAGCCCAAATCTTTCCTGGGTTCAGGACAGCTTTCTAAAGACCAGAGAGAACAAGCACCAAATAATGTGTACGCCATCCTCCAAAATTCATGTAGGTCTCTTGTAGCTGTGCTTCGAGGGAAATACATGTCTGTGTTTCTGTTGTCTTGTCTCAGCTGCTGCTTTGCAGAAAGGGCAGGAAAATGAGCCCAGCCCTTCCGAGGTGACCATGTTGAGGAGCCCAGATTCTAAGGCAACATCAAGGGTGCTGAGCTTTGCGTTATGCATATTCTGAAGAAAATACCCAGCTACAAAACCTTTCCATCATGCTGACAAAATGCAGTGATGTTCCCTTACTAGCAGAATCTTTTTCTTTCCTGCTAATAGCTTTGTCTTATTCATATAAATTAAATCCACTCAAAAACACATGTTTTTTTCCCTTTCTAATCCTCTATAAATATATAGCCCTGAGGCCCCTTTGTAGAGAAGTTTAAGAGATTTTTACGGTATGGCATTTAAAACAAAGCACATCCTGGTTTGTGTAGGGTTTACTGTAACCGACTGCTTAATCTAAACTGCGCTAATGAAGGCTAAACACAAATAATGCTAATTTGGAAAAAATGCCTGATGTGATTAGACATCCATTGAACACAACGGCAAGACTAGAATGTATTTTCCTTCCTCTTTAACTATTTCCACCATAATCTGAATATCAAGATCTTAAATCCATCGGGGGCTCAGCAGGCAGCCCACCTTTATAGAGAACTTTACCCTTAAAAACAGGATGAAAACGGCTATTACAAGCCATCGGAGGATGGGCAGCCCTGCAGGCTCAGCGCGTTTAGCTAATCTGGAACAGGAGGAGGTAGAAGTTCTTGGATTTGTTTTGACTTTAAACGGCCCCTCTGTTTCCCAAGGAGCTGTATTGATGGACTCGGAAAGCAAGCTGAGGTCAACTCTTTGTCTTGATGAGTTAGTGGAGAAATATTTAACCGGGGCCGTATGAAAACTACTTAGCTGTAATAATAACATCAAATCACTGTTAAATGTGTTTCAGGAACAGTCATTAGCAACATAGCTATACAACCTAATTCTATTTGTTTAAATAAAGATCTCCTGAGGTCACACTATTCTAGTATAAATTTGAAAACCTCGGCTGCTGAAAACAGAAAACTGGAGATGGAAAGCAGAATTTGGATGATAGCCAAGCTTTATCATATCCGTTCTTTAGCGTGGGCATGTGGGGACAAAGATCTTGCCAGGGCTTTATGAGCTCTATAAGCAGTAACAGCGTACGGTTCCTTTTTGCCGTTCTGTGATGCAGCTGCAAAATGAAATCACCAGCTCCATCTTATCACAGGGGTCCTGGCAGGCAATATTTATGATGTCTCAGGGGAAACTGTCCATTTCTCTCTTCTTCCTGGTGATCAGAGAATCACTCTGCAGTGAAGACTGGAAACTTAAAAAAGCTGTTGCCAAAAGACAGGATAGGGAGCTACTAGTGTAAATGATGTTTAAGACTCAACCTATTAAAAAGAATAGAGAAGAGAGTATTCTCAGTTGAAAGGGACCTACAATGATCATCTAGTCCAGCTGAAAGAGAAAATAAAAATAAAATCTGAAAAAAGTAGATTTTAGTTATTCGCATCCTAGTCTTTCCCTAAATTATCTAGGATCTGGGATCCAAAACTACAATGAGGAGACACTCTCAACTGTTAGGATCCTCAACCAGACAATTAAGGAGACATCCACTTAAAAGAAGTAAGTGGAAGACATAAAAAAAGGAAAGTCTCTTACATGCTGTCCCTACTGCAGCACGGGTTTCTCGCTTGGAGCTTTGGAGATGTGCCATCATCCACGTGCATCTCACTTGGAAGTATTGAATGAAGAGAGGTATCTACGCACTTGATTTGAAGAACTGATGAAGGCTCACTTAAGAACAGCATCCCTGGCTCAATGTGGAACAGAACTTTTAGAAGAGAGGTAATTTTACACTTTTTATTAGTAGACTGAGGTTAGACTAGTAGCCTTGGGATGGGGCTGAAAGACCTCCTCAGCCAGAGGTGGGATCAAATTTATGTCTCTTTCTCAGCAGTTTTTGGTGAGGATGCAGTCACCATCCCTCCCTCTAACTGTATTCCATATTTCAGGAGTAATGCAAGTTTCATTATTCCGGGAAATTGAACATGCAGTCCAAAAAGCAAGGCCAGCTGCAAAGAAATCATCATAAAGAGGATGCAGGAGAGAGAATTTATAAAGAAACTCAATGAAGACGAGTATCGATGGACTAATTTTAAAGTGAGTATACAAAAGTGTAGTTGATAACAGAGGGGAAAAAATGGTTGAAAGTGCCGTAAGCATTCACTTCCAGCCAGCGCTGGCTGGAGTGCCCCTCAGTGCACTGAAAAGCCTCGCAAGAAACACTTTAGACCCATATATGCAAAAAGCACTTTTATAGAACCACTGAGAGGAGGAGATAAAAATGGTAAATACTGTAGCTATTACCTGGAATAATATGTTTGAAGTGGAGAGACGAGAACCCAAAGGATCTTGAATGAAGTGTCAGGATCCAAATGAAATGCTTAGCTAGGAAAATATTTCTTTTCAGTCTGGAAATTATATTAGCCAGCTACGTCTCTCCTTCTGTGGGTGAAACTGAAAAAGGGCATTCCAAGGACTGGTTAAAAACATTTTAATTTGTGGAATATAGCTTTGAGTAAAATTCTTTAGCTAACCAATATTACATTTCTTTATCTAGTTTCCAAATTCCTTCACTCTGCTCTCAGAATGAGAGCGTATCGCAGATGACTGATGGTCCCCGAGCCTCCATTCGGAGCAGGATTGACCCATAGGAACACTTCTCTGAGCAGGGAAGGAGAGATTGCCCAAAAAACTGCCAGAGCAGGAGGACGTGGTTGAGATCTCTTTCAGTGAAACCAGTTCCCAAGTCAAAGATATTACTGCGGCTTTATCTGAAAGCAGAATTTGGTCTAAAGTCTTCATTACATGCGAATTCCACCAGGGTACTGCATAGTTAAGGTCTCTGAACACATTTAAAATAATCCTCTTCTGCTTTATGTAATGAATAGAATAGAGGGAATTGCTTTCCCAGACTTTCTGAGGAAATTGAAGTGATGTGTTAAAGATTTAACAGCTTTTATTTCGCTTTTCAGATCTTAACCCAATATCAAATATTAAAGTACTAATATATTTAAGAAAACCAGAGGTTGCTGTTATAATTAATTTCCTTTCTGAGAAAAAGTATTGCCAACTTCTTTTGGAAAGAATGTGAGTAATCCTTTAAAATAAAACCAGGGCAAATGCGTGTGCACGTATGAAAGCCTTTTTCTTCTTTTCCCTAAATCTCAACTATAAAGGTATGTTGTTTATGTTGTACATCAAGGCAGAGATACATAATCTGAAATGAGCCCATCATGTCACATCACTAACATGAAAGTAGGAAATGCATTTATACATAAAAAATTCACATTCTGCAAGACACATGGCCTCTAACTCTGGTGGGAAAGAGACAGAGCAGTAAGAACTGAGTAACCGTGAGCCCGCTGAAATATCTACCAAATCTCCACCTTCCCAAATTGGAGTGTACTTTCAGCACAGGTAACTAAGGGTTATAAAATGAGCTTAAACTCAACCATAGGTTAGGAAGTACAGAGAGATGAAGAGCAGCTAGTCACCAAAGTACCCAAACAACTATTTAACTTTTCTTTCAAGTGCACCATTAAAGTTACAGACTTGTATTAATCACCTGGAAGGGCAGGCAATGGCTTCATGAAGCAGTGCTAGTGATAGTCCATGTGTACGTCTTCATTACCCTCGCAGACACGCCAAAAGGTTTCTGTTTTCTTTCTAGCTGGAGACAAAGCAAAGTGAGTTTTGCCAAGGATCTAAAATAGCTTTTTTGTTGTTGTTGTTGTTGTTCAATATTGTAAACAGACATTTTTTATCTTAAAGTTTTTTTATGGATTACTCAATAAAAAACTAAAAAAATTTCTGGTAGCTGCTGATGATAGAAAGAGATACTTTGGTTACCTCAGAAACTCTCGTGTAAAATCTGTGAACAAGGAAGGAAGAGGAAAAGGAAAATTTCAGAGGTGGGCAATAGAAATATTTTTAATCTGTGAACAAGGAAGGAAGAGGAAAAGGAAAATTTCAGAGGTGGGCAATAGAAATATTTTTAAACAACTATTTTTTCATACTGTTCTTCTTATCACTGGAAGGGTTGTCTCTTGAAAACAGTGTTCACCTCCTTACAGGTACCCCCGGAAAAATGAACACTGCGTTTGACACACGGCTCATCATCCCACTGGAGAAAGGGGTGAAACAGGCTGAGCTTTGCACATCGGTTCATGCTCCTTGGAGCAATGCATCCCCCTCTGAACTCTGGGCTGGAGAAATCCTTTGTGTGGTGTCAACAGCACAAACTCAGGGTGTGAGGTGCTGGGTGAGGATCATGGCATGGGCTGAGCCAGTGGCCCCACTTCTGCACCCAGGCAGCCTCGCTTCCCTCAGCACACACAGACACCTGGCAGGATGGAAAGGGGATGCGTTGGCTTCACTCCTTTTGAATAAGTACTCTTCAACTCAGCGGATCCCCACTTGTTGTCAGCCACAAGAAGGTATTGCTTGGGGTGGGAGGTTGTTTTGTTTTGGTGGGTTAGGGTGTTTGGTTTGTACTTTTTGCAGTATAACCTTTTGGAGTAAAAAAATAAATCCCAAGGAACAGGACCATCCTTTATGCGTGCAATATATGAAAGGGGTTTAAAATTATTATTATTATTTTCTAGTTTGCTTGTTCATTCAAAAACTCAGTGGAGACATCTGGTGCTTTTGCAAATCGATGAGCATGCCAAAACCACAGTAATAATACAAAAACTTCCTCAGGGCCACAGCTGGAAGCAAAACGATGTCTGACATAAAAGTGACTAACCATGTCACCTGTTTTCATTTACCCTTTGGTATGCTGCAAAATAAGTATGTGACAAGGTAAACCCATCTAGCAAAGAATAATGTATCTGGAATATACTGGTTAACTTATTCCGCCGCCCCCCGCCCCGTTCAACTTCATCAAAGATTCCTTTGAAATACTAATGTTCTCAGCCTATTATTTGAAGCTAAAAGAAGCATATGGTGCTTTGCAACAAAAGATAATTAGATTTCATGTCTGCCTTCAGTATTACAGTTTGTTAATGCACTTTACTGGAGTTTACAAACAGAATAGGCAGAATAAACGATAGGATAGAGTAGAGGTTTAAAATTATGATTTTTGATTTTCTGGGTTTGTTTCTTGGACTATCACAACTGTCTTATGGTTCATCTACTGCAGCATCCTTTGCTCCTTTAGGCATTGCTTGATGTCTCAGAACAAAGCACATTTTCCTCCTAAACGTTGCAGTTAACTGCTATGGCCTGAAGCACAAGGACTCACAGTCTCTTCATTATATCCTTATCTGATGTTCAGGCAACATTCAGTCCATCCCTAACAATGGCTAATCCTTCATTCGAATCCTTCTAAACTCTTTCCCTCTATGATACCTGACAGCAGAGATACAATAAATTGCATATATGTGGTCTAAAAAAGAGGCCTTTCATTAGCCTAATTTCAGTTTGCATTTTTCATGCTTAGTGATGCTTACCATGTAACTCAATAATAAGTTAAAGTCTTAAGAACCTTCAATAATCTTATCTGTTGACATTCAACTTCACACAAACGTTGCCTATATATTTTGATGTAGCCTTTTCAACTCCTAGAATAAAGCCTTGAGGAAAAAATGTTTGACTCAAGACATGAAACCACTGCTGTACATCTTCTAGGTTCACCTCCATCTGCACTTGCAATGAAAAAAATGCGTATGAGGAAAAAGAGTAAAATGCGCCATCGATTTCCTATACTTAAATCATCATGATTTTTTAAGACATTACATATTTTTGAAAAAAGAAAAGGAAAAGTAAATGGATATCTTGGGGTTTGGCTCTTAGCAAAACATCTGATTTGGTACAATATGGAAAGTTGCGGGTTCATGTAGAGGAGATGGTGATGAAAGCAGTGTGACACGTGCAAATATGTAGTATTCAGCTGCATGCTGCATATGAGCTGCTCTGCAGGGCTGCAGCTGCAGGCCCTTCTCAGTGAAGGTAGCAGAATATTTGGGTTACTGAATAAGACTCAGAAGTGAGTTGCTGCATACATTGCCTGTTGCCATCTTCAGATAAGGTGACTCCAGACTGGACTAGGTACAGAGAAAGGGTAAAGGATCAGCCTATGAGGAGCGCTTGTTTACAAAATCAGACGTTTCTGCTAACACATTGAATGGAGGAGGTATGATTGCCCTTGATAATCTCGTTTGCTGAGGTGACTAGTGGTACAGCCTTTTCAAACCATCCAGACTCAAGAATACAGGGGTCACAGTGTGGGCATTCAAGAGGAACAGCTTTCGTTTCCTACCAAAAGGACAATGAAAGATAACATTCCTCTGTGTCACATGTACTGCGGAGGTGTGGGAGCCAAATAAAATTCACTCGTCTCTAAAGGAAGGGAAAATATAGTGCTGCCTATATAACATCTTCCGTTAATGCAGCATGACCCTGGCCTAAATTGATTTAATCATTCCAATAGTATTGTATCATTTCCCTTACTTCTTGTCTAATTTAATTTTATGCTATGGGTTTTGCATGCGATCATTGTTTTTGCATTGGCATACTTCTCCCAGACAGTTTGTTTTATTTCTTAGAAGAAATTTATAAGAAAAAACGTTAGACCTCTGGCCTCCCTGGCTAGCAGGACACAGGCAAAGTAACTTTTTATACTTATGTGGTAATTTAGACTATTAAAAAGACATTGGCTATAAAGTTTTATATGTCTTCTTATTTTTATGCAGACCCACAGCTGATATATTTACATTGCAGCATGCTCTGGTTTATTTGATGTTGTTATTCTCATACTATAATATGAAAGATACATACAACTTTTTTTACTCACTAAGGTTTACATAAACGCTTGGGTCTTTGATTTTTAGTCATTAATGAATTCCAAGGTCTAGTTACGAGGTAGTATAAGAAAACAGACACTCATAAATGATAAAACTGCAGGATTTCATCCCTTCCTTGGTGAATACAGTATAATTTCAAGGCTGCCTGTGATACATTTTGCCCATCTGGTTTTCTTCATTTAGGATGGAGAATAACAAGAGTGGTCTAAAAACTTCAGAAATGGGTAACGTGAGAAGCAAACTGAGAAGCTACGAATAATAACACTGCAGTTAAACTTTAAACTAGTACAAGCATCAACAGAAGCTGCTGCTTTTGGTGAGTTCTGAACTATTTATTTAAGATGAGCTCTCGGAACAGATGTGGGGACACATCTATTCAACATTGCTATTAGTCTCTTATACAATAGTATTAACAATACATAGGATTTTCATTTCCTAGTATTTACACCAACACATGCATTGAGGTCTTTGGATGCCACTCACTCCTGACTCCCCAAGTTTTAAGTCCTTCCCAGACACTGACCCTCCAGCAGAAGGGGAGACGTGAGCACAAGGGAAGTGACTGTTCAATCTCTCGCAGAGCCAAGCCCTCAAATTCCCCCTCAGAAAACAAAGAAGAAACCAGAAGCCGGCAGGAGAAAAACCCCAGGGCTTAAAATGGCTGTTGTTGAAACCTGGCAACAAGGACCTTTCAAAACTTGGTTAACAAAAAGGAGAAAAGAAGTGTAACCCTCTCTTGCCAGCTCAGCAGCATGGAGGCCAGATTTGTTTAAGCTGAGGAATGGGCATGTTTGCCTTCAACTCTTTTGAAACAGGTGACAGATATTGCGCCAGAAATAATTTACCGACACAATTCTTGTTTCTTCGAGTCAATGTTTGACCTAGACCCAGGGCTAAGTGTGTTTACTCTCCTAACATAATCTCTAGCCATTTTTTTCCCCAAAGGTGAGAAAGTTTACAGTGAGGAAAAAGAATTAATGTGCACAGGCACATAAAAAGTTTACAAGTTGGGGGCAATCCAAAGCTAAAAATATTTGAAAGACTGTGCAATCACAAGCACATACCTACTTGAGAGTCAGAGCCTGTTTGCACAGCCGAAGACTTGGGTCCTAGCAGTCTTGTCTAGAAAAATCCTTCCCTCTGCCTCAGTTCCTTTCCAGCTGAGAGGCTGCATATGAAAGTCAAAACAGATCAGGGGCTTCAACGGCAATTAACAATAAGATAACTCTCACTGAGGATAATTTTTTAGAAGTATCTTTTGGAAGGAAGCGGTGTAGATCTATAGGAAAGCACAGGCTGATCTCAGGTTTTGAGCAAATTGCAAATACATCTTTCCTCCGAAAAAATCCTTTTATGTAAGGGCTTTAACTTCTTTTCAAATGATTTCTGCATTTGCAGGAGAAGCTACTAAATATCCCAGTTTCTCTCCTTTTACTGGTTTAACCTCTTATTTGTCATTGTCTGCTCCTTTTGTTTCCGAACTGCCCCTTCTTTTCCTCCGTACTTATTAAACTTTTGACCTTTGGAAAAGTGTCGTTAGAAAAGTATATGGAATCCTTTAAATCTGAGTAACAGTTATGGTTGGTACATACTTTCCAGGGGAAGGGACACTATAGTTCTTGACACATTTTCTACTGAAGTGAATAATGCTAAGTCTTCTCGCCCTATGTCGTGGGTGATTTCACTTTGTATTAATTTCCAATATAATTGGAATCTTTGTGTTAGTTTGCTTCTTGTGAGAGAATGTCCTAGTTCTCCTTTGTACTAATACCACTGGTCTCTCATCCATTTTCCCCCCTCTCCTTTGGTGGCTCTCCTTCCTTTCCTGTATATCAAGGATAGAGTTAAGTATCCATTTAGAAGACAGTCTTTATGCTGTAAATAAATACATATTAGTCACCTTTCTGACTTCAAAGATGAACTATAGTTTATTTTTCTGCAACTGTTTTTGGCTTGTATAAAGAATCTTTCTTCCTGTAATATAAGTAGTAGCTTCAGTTCACTTAGATCAAAATTTACTCCAACATTTTCCCCATGTCTGCTTGTTTCTTTCCAGCAGTGCTCTTGAGAGAATTACAGGGGTCTGAATAACTAAAGGGGATGCAGATTCTATGTACTTCTCTGGATACTCTGAGTTGTGCTGGAATAGTCAGACCTTTGGTCAGAAACCCATTTACATTATGACTCAGCCTTCTAACAATCGTTCCATTAGTAGATACTTGAAAAGGAAGAGTAAAGATTCCCATCTGACCCACTCATTTATATCCCTCTGAACAAGTGAGATGAAAATGTGCAGTGCTTTTGCACTCAGAAAACATTGTTTTGTGCACAGACAAATTATTAAGTTCTCAGCCATGCAAGGATTACGCTACAATCCAGATGTGTCCACACTCACTGAGAGTGAAATACAAACAAAAATAAATTTAAAATTTTAGAGGTTTCCTTCAAGATAGTCAGAGACCGTAAGATCTAAGAGAGTAATTACAACTTAGTAAGGAGCACTAAGACTGGCAGATTTTCTGTCAAGATGCAATGAAAGATGCCATGAAATTTTCTGCTGTAGCTGTTTATTTCATGTAGGTAGGAAACAACTTCCTTGGGAGAAAGTGCTGTTCCAAGCCCAAACCAAGAATAAAGTCACGAGGGAGATAAGAACAGGAATTAACTAAATCACCACTTTGCAAGGGAAAAATTAATTATTTCAATCTGGTTGTCTCAAACACATATGCAGGATAACGTGAAAAATATGTGGCTTAACGCAATGCTTTGAAGGACAGAAGGAGCAGAAGGACAACTCCATGTAACAGCTGAGGTTGTTGATAATGAGTGGAGGAGAATAAGAGAAAAAATAGGAAGGTGTTTAGAAGTCTATATAATCCTTTATAAGATCTTCCAGCAACAGATATGTGGCACCGAGGATTCATAATCACTTACTTAGAAAACTTCTTGTCCTCTCTGAAGTGGTCAGTCGTAGTGATGGGCTGGTTTGTTGTGGGATTTGTTTTCTAAAACCACCCCTTTTAGGGGGCACCATGACATTTCTCCGTGTGCTGTACTGGACTCTGCTGTGTCACAGATGGATCAAGAGCCTGGCTGAAATTTAATGACGATGTGAAGCAAATTATGAAACTTTTTGAATATGTGACTGTCAAGGGCAGCCAGCTGATCTTGCAGGGGGAAGATCTGAATAACAAAATGCGTCTTGTCCCAGAAGAACAATTTTGATTCGTTGATATAAGAATTTAAGAGAAACTCGGGCATAAATCCTAGCTGTAGTCAACGACAGCGAGCCTAGATGTAAAGCTTGACTTCTCAGTTGTCAGGGTGAATAATCTGAGGGCCTGAGGTCATGACAAGAACCTCAACTGGACTTTCCACAGGGTAAGGACAGAGAGTCTTTTATGGGTTCAAACTGCAGATTTGTGAATACAAAGGCTGTGGGACAGGGAACCTTTCAGAAAACACAGAAAACTGCAGATGCAGTCTTGCGCTTCTGAGATCTGCCAGTTTCAGAGGTAAAGCAAAAAGACACAGAGAGATTTTTGAGACCTGGATGGACTGTTTTTCCGTGAGAATGTCTAATGTTAAACAGGAAACAAAAGAGAGGATTCGGATTATAATAAGGCATATTGTGTCTGCGCCAAAGTAGGATCAAAGGAAGCAGTATAGTATCTTGGAAAGCTTTAGGTCTGGCAGTTGAATAAAGTGGATATTCTTCAAATCGTTTCTTGGAAAAAAATTAAAAATGCAGAATTTGAGCTTTATCTCATATGTGACCCAAGAATGTAGGTCTTTTGCTTCTTATTCTAGATTAAATCCTGTTATATGGCTGCCTTTTGAAGGATTTAATTGCTCCAAGGATTCATGCTTATACAGCATTCTTCACCTCTTCTAATCAGCCCAGGACTTAGTTTAGCAGTGCTACCCTTCAATGAGGATATTTCACGGCCTGTGTAAAGTGGGTTAGGACTTTACCCAATCCCTTGCCAACACGTATGAGTCCTGGCCAAAATAAATGTCCTGTCCTGTTGGCAGGGACCACTAAAAAAGTCTCAGTTTTATTGAAGGGATTGTGAATGAAGGGCTTTTCCAGCTCCAGCAATGTTTTTATTCCAAACACTGGAATATTTTGGTGCAAAAGGTGGAGATCATGACAACAGTTATTGGCTCTTGCTGCTTATATTATGTCTGTTTTGCGGGTAAATAATAGCTCCAAAGCTCTGCTTTGCAAATTAGAAGATAAGTGTTGTCTTCTGCTTTGGTGGATTGTTAAGAGAATAGAGCCAGAAATGTGTTCATAAACTCTGTGAAAAATAAGCTGAAGGTTTCTGAGGGCTCACAGAGGTAATAATAAGAAAACAGGACAAAAGAAAAAGTGTTTTCACATTTCAAGGTCTTAATTTTCTAAGTGCCACATTTTTCACAAAGTCCTTGCTTTTACTCCAGCAAGGGATTTCTTGTTTTTACTATGGACTTCAGTGGAGTTAAGATCACACTGCAAAAGTTGACAATTTAGTGGAAAACAGAAAAGCAGGAATGGACATAGACTCCTCCCACTATTACTAAATATTTTTAAGTGAAAAATTTGACTTTTTTCACTTAGGTTTACTCTAAGTATTTCTACAAATTTATTACCTCTCTCTTCTGCTTTGGTTAACAAGTGATTCTACTTGCAGATCAGTCTGAAATGCATGAAATAAATGTGAGCATCCAATTTTCTAAATTAACATTTTGAAAACATTCCATACTTCCTCTCAATAGAGCTTGAATCCTTTATTTATGTTATTTTGTAATAAAAAGCTAATTTGTTATTTACTATTAATTTATTTTTTTGAACAGATTCAGATAGTTCCATCTCAAACTGTCACTGAACTAAAAAGTCAGTTATTACAATATCCATATTCCAAATACAATCATCCATGAAGCAAAAGAAGAACAAGCAAAACTGGAGAGATACAGTGAATTCTTACTCTGGAAATCAAACTCTACTGAAAAGGTCTACTTCTTTTCCATGAAAAAAAGATGTATTTGCGGTTCCGTAGAAGTAACTGCATGATTAATAGAAATACATTTTGATATCGTTATTTTGATATTGTCAGGGTGCAATGACAGGGCTTTTATAATATTTATGAGTCAGTGACTGTACAAACCAGCACTTCCTGTTGATTAATTATATTAGACAATGATGTGAGCAGAGGTGAGAAAGCTGCTGCCAAGAAAAACACGAGATAGCCATGAGGAATACAAAAATAATAAATACCTAAGGATGCACTGATGCACCTAAAATCATGTAGATGCCAATATATTTAATATCGTTGATGCCAATTTCAATGGGAAAGTATCAAAGAAGATAGTATGACTTTATGTAAAACAATTTGGGTAGGTTAGAAAATCAAGATATTTTGTTGGTTTACAGACACTGGAATCAACATTTTCCCTGTAAAACTAATACAAAGATTATAGAGAAAGTATAAAATCTGACTAGATTTAAACTGTCAAAGGATACACACTTCAAATTGAAAATAAAATATACAGTCATCGATTTCTTTCAGTAGAGTTTTTTTTTTGTCTTGCTACTGACTCCACTTAGGTCCAAACCCCTCTCAAAGTCAAGTCAATAGCAGAGCAGGGTCTGAAATTTTCAGTGGGCTGCTGCAAATAGGGAAATGAAATATTTTACTCTAGCGCATTTTGAATATGCTTAAAGGGTTTTGAACATCTTAGGCCAAATTCTGCCTTCAGACGAATATGTGGTAAGGGCAATTTTTACTTTAAGGATTTATTTTAGTGTTATTAAAGATAAAATATCATCTGCTATTTTTATTTCTTTATTTTACTTACATAAGCACTTACACTTACCCATATATATTCACAGCTGACTTAGCAGTGATGGTTAAGGATATCTGTTTATGCAGAATTTATGAATTCTAGGTAGAGAACTAAAACTGTTCCTTAATTGGGTGCTTTGACATACACTGAGTCCCGTGCAGTCTACTTGGCATGACTTTGTCTAGAAATAATAGAAAGCAGTTAAAGTTTGATGACTGTTCAGGCACGTGGACCGCCATCAGACCTGAAACATAGCTACTCTTTTGAGACAAAATCACAGTGGAACACTTAACTGCCCTGCTGAGAGTGATCTGGGAATTATTTTTAAATGGGTCTTGAAATTATAAAAGAGAAGATCCCCGTGTGAGGCATTTAAAAAAAGGCTTTAGATGGGAGAAAAAAAAAAAAAAGGGATATTTTAATAATTGATAACTCCTGTTCAACTATGAGACCAATAAGAGAAGAAGGAAACTCATAGGTCAGGTGAGATAGCAGAACCTTGCCTAGCAGAAAAATATGGTACAGGAAGAACCGTGAGGGTCAAGGTTTTGTGTAAAAGTAATGGGGAAAATTAAGAAGTGAAATACCTACAGAGGGTTATTATTAAATGGACATCAACGTCTTCGTTATCCCAGCTAAAGCAAGGAGTGACTAATGAGCGTATAAAGCCAGATGTCTGCTTCTTTTGAAGTGCTGTGGACTGCAGTCATGCATTTTAGAGGAGTTACTTTACTTCAAAAAAATCTAGTTTAAACATTCATCTTAAAGACAGAGATCAACGCAGAGGGTTCCCAGGCTTGGGTCCTAGGGAAGATGATTTTCCTGCAAGCCCTGCAAAGTCCATGTAGTATCATGGTTTCCAAGGATGGGGGACTGACAGCAAGTGGCCAAGTGGCTCAGAGCAGAGGGGAGCTGCTCACCCACCTCATTTTGATATAGAGAGGTGAGCTATAGTGAGACCCAAATGCTGCAGCTTGGTGACTGTATCTGGCTGAGTCCTATCAGCGCAATTCGAGACCCAAAGTTGCCAGGAGGATTTCTTCTGGGCAGGACAGAGTGTGAATGGTTTCACAAGCTTCTTGCTAATGCTTTGTTCATTATTGTTATTATCATCCCCGTTGGTATTATTAAACAGAGCTTTAAACTACGTAGAATCTCGTAACAATAAATGACACTTGTGGTATATTACCTGTTTAATACTACAGTAATTGTTTGTGATTAATGAAAAGACTTCTTGCCAACACGATCTTTTTAATTAAGTATTTCATAGCTTCCAGTAAAAGTAAAGTACGTTCGTAGTTGGTTTTATGTTTGCTTGGAACACCAGTCCTCATGGTGTATTTTTCCTACTTTTCTCAAAAGTTAGCTTTTCATTTTGTTCCTCCCAAGAGCTAAAGGCTACAGATGTCACTTTCTTAAATACTTGTCCTGCCTCCCTTTTACTCTAGATGAAATCATTCAGGTTTCAGATGCCTTGCGTGTACCCCTTCCTGTTCCTTCTAAGGGTGTTCCCAAAGGAGTTTGGGATTCAGCCGACTGAGTCCCACCAAATTCATGAGCAATAGCATTAGACTTGCTTTTCTTCCAATTCCTCCAGAAAAATTCTTCAGGAATTCTTCAGGAAATTCTTCAGGAAATGAGCTTGAATGCTTGCAGAATTTTGAAAAATCCAGACTCTTCTGAATTACATTCTACAGTTACTAACATACACATTCAGTATTAAACAGATTAACAGACAGAAGGGTTCAGACCAGACTATTGGCTTGTTTAGACTTTCAGGGCGTAGGCAGAAAGTCCCACATTTCTGCTCAGTCTCCACAGTTCTCTGATACGTGTGAGCTCTTACAGGCATTGTCATAGATGGCTTGTCAAAACCCCAACCTTTTTATTTCCATTCCGTTCACCCCAAATCAGATCTTGAGGTTCAGATCTGTATCAAATATGAATATCTACTTGGATAAGGTTTTATTTAACCACCTCCCTAACATTTATGAGGAGAATTTTCAAGAGCAGTGGTTCCCATTTGTGCTTCATTTCAGCACTGTCAGCTTTTATTCCCTCACTCTATGTCTGCACCCACTGATGATGATTTTTAGGGCCTAAACCACCAAAAACTTTCTGCTAGCACCTATCTGGAGCCTCCTATCTCCTAGCACAGCCCACCCTAATCCAGAGATGTGATCCTGTCTGCAGCAAAACCAGCTGTAGGCCGCAGAACCCAACCTGAGTCTCTAAGACTCTAAGTAGTAAATCACTGTATGTATTAGTCTGTCCCAGAGCTGGGATGGGGAGTTACGGGTTATTTTTTTAAGGAAAAGGGTTGAGGATGGCAACCTACCAAGATCCAACCGTGGACTGAAAATGCTCAAGAAGATGATAGCCGCAGGAGAGGCTGCCCAGATTTCTCGTTACAGTACCTGGTCTAACCCCTGGAATTCATCCATAGCGTGAGTGCTTGATCAAAGTTTACAGATGTTCAATGGTTGAAAAGGAACTTCAGCCCATTTCTTATATTTATTTTGATTGCGCTGATTTTTCCAAGATAAGACAAAGCAAACAAACAGTCTTTCCCCACCTGTAGCAGCAGTAAGAAAACACTTCAAGTACACACCTGTCTTCTGAAAACTGCTTTTTTCACAGTTCTTAGGCCACAGCTTGCAGTTCGTCAAGTGATTCATTTCAAAGATATGTCGACGCAGAAAGCTGAGCAGATATTGTTTGCAGAAGGGGAAAAACAATCTTTACAAGAATACTTGATTTTTCCAGGGTCACTTTATACACTTTTACGGGAGGATTTCAGCCTCATGCTGGCCAGCAGAGAGTCCTCCAGGGAGATATTTAGGATATTTGTAGATTATATGGGAGAAAAGAGGCAAAACATGTCATAGAAATACTCTTGCCATGAGATTATTATTTTTAGCTGTAGACTGGTAGTAAATACGGCTTTTCTGGGATTGCTCCTAGCAAACAAACTAACTATAGAAATGCAAAGTTGTGGAATTTCCATTTCATTTCTTGCCTCATTAATTTCATTAACTTACAAATAGATGAATACATAAAATTAAAAAGTAATTTCCCTTTAATATTTTTAAATTACTCTCTCCAAGTATTCAAACGTTTTATTTTGTTCTTTTAAGGTCTCCATCTAATTGCTTTTACAGAGGCATAATTGAGCTTTTGTGAAGCAGATATCGGTGTGATTGATTATAAGAAAGCTAATCAGAGGGTGCCATTCACTAGATAAATGCAATTGTTGCTAAAATATTTGCTTGCAGTCTGTAGCACTTCACTATCTTGGCAGCATGCATGAAGTGATGTGTGGGTGGGGTGTGTGAAGGTGTGGATTTATGTGGGGAAATCAAAGCTAACCGTGGAGGAAAGGCTATTTCTCCTTTTCTTATACAAGGACAAATTGTTTGGGAATTATAGTGTTTCCCATTTAATAGAGGTAGCCTTCATTTTGATGTTTTTCACAACAGTGACAAATGGCAGCTAAAAAGAAAGAGGGAGAATGTAATCAATCTTCATACCTTTAAAAATAGTTGAAAACTAAGATGAAAACTAAACCATTTCAGGGAAAAAAAAAAAGTAAATAGTTTGAAGCAAACAATTATCTGGAAGATAAGGAAAGTGCAGAAGATGATTTGGGACTAAGCGCTGGGGTCTTGGAACAGGCAAGAACTGCTGGTGTTTTTCTTGTCTATTTGGGACTCTAGTTTCCATGGACACAGCACTGTAACACCTATGTCCGGAAAGGACAATATTCACCCCAAAGGCCACAGAGTAAGTCTGAGAGCAGAAATTGTGTAAGGGAGAAATTAGGAAGAAAAATTGAAGTCTCTTCCAAGAATTCCCAGGTATCGAAGGCTGTTACATAGCAACAGTGCCAAAGGCTGCAGGTGTAGTTCAGACGAGAAATCATCAAGCTATTTAACATTGATTTGATGTTAATATTTTAATAATGCATTAACATAATGTTAATATTTATTAATATTATTAGAAAAGGCATAAAGTATAAAATTTCATCTGAGGATATTTAAGTGGGATTTCATGGATCCTGGAATACAGTACAAAAACACTTACTGCAAAAACTTTTGCTGTATCTACCGGAATCGGTTCTAAAAGCTCATATTATAAACAAAAGATGAAAAGAGGGAGCCTTGACCATTTTGCTGAACTCAATGGAAATTGAATCCTGGGAGGATTAGATCAGACTCTGCTGGGCGCGCTTTTGATGATCGAAGATTTGGAAGGGAAAACTTGGCACTTCTCAAATTATGCGAGCTGAGAAATGAAGAGGTCAGAGTCAGAAAATGGTCAGTTATTTATTCTGCTATTCAAATGACCCTCATGCAGTTTTGGGTCTCAGCTGGGTTTGCAAACTTTATGTTAAGGCTTGGTTGTTTTGGTTTTTTTTTTTTTTTTTGTGCCTGTAGAAAATGCCGTCCAAATGGGTTTTTCCGTGACACAGCTGAGGGTAGAAATTCTGTTATTGCAATGCATGACTATTGGAAAAAGGACATGCACAGATGCTGACACCTCCAGAGTTTTACAGAACTCACCATTCTTCCTTTTTAAATCAGGTATTGATTTGGCCTGGGTTCAATGTGTGCTTTAAACTAATGCACCATAATGAAAAGTCATGGCCAGATTACTTACGGAGAAGTTTTTTAGATTTAGCTGAACTGCACTGTTTTCATAATTTTAATGAAGACACTTAGGAGAATATCTTTCATGTAATGCCTGGCAGTAGTCCAATGCAATTCCCATTAAAATCACCTGGTCAGAAAACCTGGTGCTTGGAAACTGTAATTTTCAAGTAAGGAATTACTTTTTTCCTAAGTGAAATTTTAAAAACTCGTATTATTTATATATTTTGCATTTCTTATATCAGACTTGCGTCTTTATTTAAACAGATGGCAGAAGAGCATAGCACAAGTTTATTTTTAATTTTTCCTGTAGGTGCAAAGGGCAAGTTGGAACTGAAAGTTTTGGATAACCGCACGAAAAAGATATGACAGCTAAAATATACACTGATTTTAAGGAACTCATTTTCATGATAGGGTAAGTAGTTTTTTCCTTTGTATTTTTCACAGCCAAGGACTTCTGCACATCCAAACATTTTTCATAATAATCTCATAATACAATTTTTAGTCATTTCCTAAGATCCTTTTATGATGGTATCTTGATATATCTGCCGAACCCAGGTTGTAACTTCCTCACACAGAGTTTATAAGGCCTTTTCTTACACTCTTTTCTTGAGTTGTGGATGAAAGTCTAATTGTTCCACCATGCCAGAGCTGTCTCCTTTTTGTTGACTTTGCTTCTGGACTTGCCTACCCAAGACTCCAAAAAATCAACAGTAGTGTTTTCAGTAGAGCTATGCTCCAACAGCTGCTTGTATTAGTATCTTCATCACTGCACCTTTGCAGATGTTTGGAACATGGCATGGTTTGGCAGCAGATTTGCCTTTCTGCTACACCCAAATGCACTGTGGAAGGTAAGTTGTCTCTATTTTCCCTTTCGGGAGTATGTATGAGCTGCTCTTGTATCAGCTCATAATACCCAATATTCTCTCTGTGAGACATCAAAAACCCCGTTAGTGCCTTACCACCCTCACTAGCTTCTGAAGAGAGGCCCAACTCTGATCACTGTGTCCTTCTCTAGCAACTTGCTTTCGTACATTTCAACGATTATACTTGTGTAACCCAGACCTCATAAACTCATCGTGCTTATGACATCTTAATTTACTGCTCCACCCCTCGTTGGTCCACTTTCCACTCCATGATTTTTCTGTGTTCTTGTACAGGCTATTCAAAAGGAGATAAAATACAGAGTACCTGACCTTGGTGTTTCTTCTGCTGGCCCTTTCCCCAGCAGATCATTCATAGGTTGATTCCCTCAAAGCACTATTTTGTACCTGGCAGTCCCTGAACGGAGGGTAAGGTGGTCAGTAATGGTGGTCCAAATTTCAAGGAACCATCCCTTTGAAATAGAGTGGAAATACATATAAAATTCTCACTTGCTCTTGGCAAAGTCAGGACTGCAGGTGGTTCCTGAGAAAGTAGGAGCAGAGAGCCAATGCCCAAAGCAAAATTTAAAGGATGGATGTTTCCCTTTCTGCTCCCTGATCCACTGCTTTGAGATAGGAAAGGCAGTGAGCAACATGCACTTGGAGTGCACAAGGTGACACTGGCAGTCAGAAAACACCTGCGAGCGAAACAAAAATTCAGTTTGCTGGGAACAACTTTGTCAACATCGAGACTCCCAAAATAAAGCTAGAGTTCAGTGAAGGTCAGGGAGAAAAAGTAGGAACATGCCAGCAGAACTGAGAAATGCTGTCAAGGCATCTGACAAGCTCAGCAAATACCAGAATTGCCTCCCAAGTGAAGTTTAATTAAAAAGTCTATTGTTTCCATTATTGCTTAATGATTCCTCCAAAAGTAGAGCAAAAGTTTATTTTAGAGGTTAATTATTCCTGGAAATTTTAAAGAGATCTGAGAGTATTTTCCTCTATCTCATTTGGTAACTGGACCATTAAGGAGAGTGAAGCAAATGGTGGTGTAAGAATTGGTGAAAACAATTTAAGTCACAGAAGAAAGCGTACCCTGTCAGATATCATGGTGGTGTCGCATGAAAACCAGTCTACTAGCAAATTAAATTAACTTTCTGTGCTGGAAGAAGCTTATACATGACTTTTCCACGTTTGCTCCTGAATTCTAACTGAGACTCAGCATGAGGAAATGGTGCAGTTGTTTTGGCAAGCAAATGAGAAGACGCTTCCATCAGGGCATAGCACTCACTGCTCTGCCCAGAAACCTTGATTCTGCTCCCTCATACTTTTGTATGCTAGGTTTTGTCATCTATCCAATGAGCCACGCATCAAAATTCAAGATTCAACATTTAAACCTCATGCTAGTGGAAAAAAGAGCTATAAATTAATAATTTTTTTACACACAGTCAGTAGCGGAATAGATTCTTACATGCAAGGAACATATTATTTAACATTAGGAATAGAATAGCTCTTCAGAAGCATTGTTACGCACAGGTCCCTATATCAGCTTAATTTTCCACTAGCTGCATGTCTTTCAGAAATACGTTAATTGGTTTACTAATATCTGACACATGAAGTTTATTCTTTCTCGTTCCTCTTCCTAACAATTAAGTAGCAAAATTTATAAATATCATAAAAGGAAGAATTTCCAAAAACACTGAAACAGAAGTCAGTAGGACTCCTCCTTCCCAGCCATGTATACAAGAAGTGTATTAACTCTATTTTTCTGTACTTTTAAAAGGACATTCTGCATGTTTCACTGAAATTTTTACCAGGTACTCCTAGGCTTATTTATCTTTTTCTTTTAAGTACACAGAAAGGAAACTTTTAAAGCCTTGGGCTCTCAGTAACTTCATTCCTTTAACCTTTCTTATTCTTGCGGCTTTTGAATGGGTTTGAACCAATGACCTGGTGATGAAAGATCGTTTTCCATCAGGAACGTTTGTCTTTCTGATATCGCCTTTATGGCTTTGCTTTACGTGGCATTTTCTTTTACTCAGGCCCGTCTGTGTATGTGTGAAGGTTAACTGTAGGAAACACTCACTGGCTTCTTTCCTCTTGTTAGTGCGAACTACCAGTATCCAGGAATGATTTTTGACACAGCGGTGTCTTCATTCGTTCATTTACTGGCATCAAGGAAATTGATCTCCTCAGGAGAAGACGACAGCATCTGCCCTGATAGAAAAGCAGAGGTTTAATGTTCTGGGTTGGGAATCAGCGCAGAGAGACTGGGAGCTGCATGCAATTTGGCGCACCCTTTGCGATGACCTGTCAGAACCAATCATGTCTTTCCTAAATGAGAAAAATTGTCAATATTGATAACTGAGTGAAAATGATTCCTCGGTGAAAAATAAAGGCAACTCTTACTTAAAACATAGTCCACAGAAGCCAAAAGAAAATGGCTTCTAACATTTTTCTGCTTTTCTGCCATAAATGATTCTCTTTTGGGGACTTCAGATGTCATAAAAGAGCCAAGAAAGAGGAGGCCTCCTGAGGAAACACTAAAGCAATACAATTTTATATTTTTTAAGTCTTTCACCAGTAGAGAAAGATACAGACTGATGCTTTTGAAGTAAAAAAGTATTATACCAAGTATCTTGCTGAAAAACAAACATTTAAGCTCTATTTTAAATTAATTCTACAAGAATATCTTTGCAAGGAATGGAATTGTTTTCTTTCTGGTTAAATCTTGAATTACTGGAAGCAGTAGAACTAGTAATAAAAGAAACATTCTTGCAGGTGAGCCTGACTATTCCAATAATTTAGTTTATTCAGGCACTCACATCTGGTATATATATAGTTTGTAATCTAACAATTTTCACACTCAATCTAAAACCTTTAGTTTTCCTTCTAATGTATGTCTCCATGAAAATGAACAGCTTGGAAGACTGCGGAGCTACAGACACGATAGAGGACAATTAGTCTTCAGCAGCGCCTTTTTGAAAGCTCAATGTATTGGCCTTTTAATATATTTTAAAGTTTCACTGGAAAAGGAAGTTATGTCAATGGGCATTAATAATTTTGGAGGCTTCATATTGCCTCACAGGTATTTAGAATGTTACCGAGATCAGCGATGTTCTTAGGAACTAACTAGTGTGTGTATCAAAAACCTCCTCTGCCCTGATAATAACAAAAATCTGACAACACTTTCATATAAGGGCATTGCAGCATTCTAGGTTGTCTTCTACAGAAAATCTTGTGCGTATCATGTCATTCGGATATGTCTAGCAAGATGTGTTATTTCACAAAGCATGGTATTGGTTGGAAGAGAAGAGAAAGTGAGATGGGTATGTGTTTCTTTACTTTGTAAATTATACAACAGCAGTTTTCCTGCTTCCACCCGCAGTTTTCTTTTTACACTCAGTAAGTTTGCAGATGACACTAAGGTGGGTGGGTGTGTCACTCTGCTTGAAGGTCAGAAGGCTCTACAGAGGGATCTGGCAGGCTGGATTGATGGGCTGAGGCCAATAGTATGACGTTCAACAAGACCAAGTGCCGGGTCCTGCACTTGGGTCACAACAACCCCCTGCAACGTTACAAAGTTGGGGAAGATGGCTGGAGACTGCCCAGCAGAAAAGGACCTGGGGGTGTTGGTCGACAGCCGACTGAACATGAGCCAGCAGTGTGCCCAAGCAGCCAAGAAGGCCAACAGCATCCTGGCTTGTATCAGCGATAGTGTGGCCAGCAGGAGCAGGACAGTGATTGTCCCCCTGTACTGGGCACTGGTGAGGCCACACCTTGAATACTGCGTCCAGTTTTGGGCCTCTCACTACAAGAAGGACACTGAGGTGCTGGAGCGCGTCCAGAGAAGGGCAGCGAAGCTGGTGAAGGGTCTGGAGCACAAGTCTTACAAGGAGCGGCTGAGGGAACTGGAGTTGTTTAGTCTGGAGAAAAGGAGGCTGAGGGGGGATCTCATCACTCTCTACAACTACCTGAAAGGAGGTTAGAGAAAGGTGGGGGTCGGTCTCTTCTCCCATGTAACAACTGACAGGACGAGAGGAAATGGCCTCAAGTTGTGCCAGGGGAGATTTAGGTTGGGTATTAGAAAAAATTTCTTTTTAGAGAGGGCTGTGAAGCATTGGAACAGGCTGCCCAGGGAGGTGGTGGAGTCCCCGTCCCTGGAAGTGTTTAAAAGCCGTGTGAATGTGACGCTAAGGGACATGGTTTAGGGACCCTGGCAGTGCAGGGTGAACAGTTGGACTCGATGATCTTAAAGGTCTCTTCCAACCAAAGTGATTCTGTGATTCTGTGATTCTGTGCTTTACTTAACCAAATTGGGCAGTGATAGAGATTTTAAAGTTCCTTGTGTTTTTATGACTTTGGTATTTTGGTAAGTTCTGGGGGTAAAATAAAACAATGATTTCTGCCTTATTTGCTTTATTACTTTTTTTCTAATGTAGGCAATTTCATTCCCAGCTGTTTATAATGATAAATTACGTAAAGCTTAAAAAAACAAGAGAGAGCGATAATGCCAGAGAGCGAGCAGCAAACTAAAACACTCTAAAGAATAATGATTTAAAACCACCCAGACAGTTTGCTGTAGGGTTATATGCTCTATGTGTGATGTTGAAATGATTGGTTGTGATCATTGCTGGCAAGTGGTAGAATATGGGTTTATTTATATTATTAGACATCTCCTGTGTAATCCCATTGCTGTCAAGGGTGATACAAACGTAGACTCAAATGGAGCCCAGCTACAAATAAATTATTTTCTCCTCCATAATTTCCTATTTTATCTTCTGGCCAGAACTCTGATGACTAAGCACTTTCGTGCCTAAGCCCCCTGTGAGACATCCTTGTGTCTACAAAATGTAGTTTAGCAGGTAACAAAGCATATTGTTTCATTTGGGTCATGTTACCTAATGAGCCCTAAATATAATTATTCAATGTCAAAACTCAAACACACTTTTAGAAAATGGTTGTATTAAGGACTTTAAGAAGTCAGCAAGAGGAGTGCTTTTTTTTGTATGTTTAATTTAGAGTGTCATCATTCACTTCAAATAGTTGTTAAAGTTTTCTGGAAATAACTTACTCAAAAAAAGAAAAAAGCACTGAAAAGGTTATGAAAAAGGGATAGCGTGTAAGAGAGAAGCGAGAAAAGCAGGGAGAAAAAGAAAGAAACGGAGAAATAGAGAAAGAATAAAAGAAAGGAAAAAACAAAGAATGAAATGGTATTTGATAGCTGTAATTGCGGTGCTCTGTATAAAGCCTTCGGGTTTTGATTAGTGACTTCAAGATAGTTACTACTGAAAACAGTATTTAAAATCAATTCTTTTCCTTCTTTCTCTTTGAATTCTTCATTATATAAAACAGGTACTCCAGTGCTCTTGAAATGTTTTATTCTCTTCATTAAATTGCTCCGGTTTTATTTTAATGCCCTTGTAGTCTGGATATTGTCTAAAAATGCCGCCTAACTGCCAAGAACAAATGTTCTTTCAGAGCCTGTTTCCCATTTCCCTTTTTAAAATTCCATTCCTAAGTGAACATGTAGGTTTGTTTGCCTGCTTGTTTCTTGTAAATACCTGCCTGCTTTTCTTTAAAGCAGAATTTCAAGCAGAATTTCTTACACCAGTGCCCATTAGTCAGGTCCACCCTCTCTTTAATTTCCCAAATCTGGCCTAAGGAAAGGGCAGTATGTTATTGCAAGATATTATAGATGCAAAATTGAATAGTCATGATTTTTGCTTCGTAAATAATAATTTTTATGTCCTTGCCTAAAGATCTAAACATGAGAATTTACAAGAATGTTGCTAAAGTAGACTTCACTGCTGTTGGTATTTTGGAAACACCAGATCGCTTAATCAGCATACTACAGAGATACACGTTCCCGTGTCAGTTTACCAAGTGTCACCCACATTTGGGCTTATGTTTTGTAAGACAGCGGAGGAAAGAAAGCCAGAGGAGCAGCTCAGACCATGGAAACTTGTGCCTTTCTGCTCCTTTTTTCTCCCCAAAGCATTGAGCAAACAGCTATTTAGTTCTTTTGATATAGGTTTATATGTCTTCACTTAAGGAAACACTTTCATTGAGGGAGAAAAGCCTCCTGATGGTACTTGTTTTTACTGTGGGTTTCAGCACCGCAAGAGTTATGGACACCATCTAACCAGTGCTAATGTGCAGGGGCAGTATCAGACTGATATACTGGGCATCATTACTTACTGTGGACTTTTTAAGAAGTTAGAAATTGAAGGCTGGAATCTCAAGGCAGTCCTCTCAGCAGTCCAAGGACTTGGGTTTAGAGTCGTCCATAAATTTTGTTTATGTTTATCCGATAAGAACTTGGTTGGTGAATGCTGTGAAGAATCATTTACTTAAACATAAACGGGAGTTAATTAGTCTATCAAATGAAAGCAAAGGAAATTCGGAGCCAGGGATGCACTCATAGTCACAGTGAGACATCATCTCTGCTCAATAGGCCTAAAATTTCTTTCAAGGGTGGCTGCCAAATAATCTTGTTTCTTTTGTTTATTAGCCAATTTATACAAACATTTCACTTGAAATGGGAAAACTTCCAGGCTTTTCTATGTTACCTATGGCAGCCATTTTTGCGGCTGATTTCCTATTGGAAAATATTCCTCTGAAAAATACATTTTGCTGTTTATTGATTAATGATCATTTTTACTGGAGTGGTTTTGTAAAGATTCAGTATCAGGTGCATTTCTAACCTCCCAGCCCCCTATTTCAGCCCATCAATTGGTGCACTCATCAGTTTGCCAGTCCTGCACTAAAAGAAATTAATGGACTCTCCTACTTCATTTCATGGCACCCGGTCGATGGAGTACGGAAACAGCTATAAACACCGCGGTTCAGTGGGACTGCTGGCACGCGCAAGGTGTACCGCATTGAGCCTGCATTTTGCATCAGCATTGACCAGGCAGGGTTCAAATTATCACAGCACTTTGTCTTGAGGGAAGCAGAAAGAGTGGTGCAGGCTGTGCAACCTCTCGACTATTAAATTGACCCATCCTCTCTTTTATTTTTTCCTTAATTTTGTGCTACATTGAAATAAATGAAACTGCTTATATTGAAGAGGACGGACTGGTTAATCGGGCCACTATAGCATATTAAAATTATATGTATTCCACAGTTTATACTCAAATATGATGCTCGTCTTGAAATAAGCACTATCTGGCTGCAGTGATAATCACTAATGGGTCACCTGTGTTCCAGACAGTGTAAATTCAGATGATGACTATGAGGGGATGTTGTGGATTTATTTTTGGTTTTTTGTTATTTTAATAGAGCGAACAGTCAGGCAAATAAAAGAAAATTTCCTCTAAGGCATACCAATAAAAGCTCATTTCATTATATCTTATAAATCTCACACTAGTTAATGTTTTCTTAAAGTTTCAACACTTAGAATCACATTCTTTAAAAACGGAATTTCCTGAGTGGGAAAAGTGACATAGACAGGAAGAAAATCTTAAAAATGACACTTGAAGCTGAAAAAGCAGATGGAAAACACAAATAAAAGTAAAACCTTTTGCTGCTGAAACTCCTGAATTCAGAACACAAAGGTTAGCACTGCTCTTATATAGTCTCCATACCTTGGCGACAATTTTTGGAATCCTCATAGCCGTGAGGAGCGGGAGGGCAGGAGGGAAACAAGTATTTTCTGAATGGCAGCTGTATTTTTCGATATACTGGGTGCTCACAGTCTAAGGATAGACATAAATACTTTTATCTGCCCTTTCCGATGAAGCAAATGCAGCAGAGGAGGGAATTTTGCACTGCAGAAAGAGAGAGTGATTCAGCATTATGACTTATTTACAGTCCCCGCCTTGTAAACAAGAAAAACAGACGGACAGGGGTCAAATCACAGGGTGAGCGAGGTCAACATAATAACGTCCTTAGAGCAGGTCTTTACGCCAGAATTCAGCAGCAGACAGATTTCCGTGATTCCCTGAGTTCTTGATCATCAACAGCTTTTGTTAATTTGTTAGAAATTACAGGTGGGCACTCAATCCTTTCCAACTCCCTCGGTACAATCAGTACGTTGAAATTCCCTTGGCGTGTTTTCCATCCTGTTCTGTTTCTGTCTGTTTTTTATTCCTCTATTGATTTTAATGGACTTCAATTAAGGTCTTTTTCTGTGAATCTTTAGAGCTTTATTTATACAGAGCACAAACTACTAGATCACTAGTCTCATGGTTTTTTCTCCTCAGACTCCTTAAAGCACTGTTTTTTACACTGGTCTATTATCTTAATTGGGCTAAATTTAGAAACGTTGAGACACCTTTCAAACCATCTGCAGTTTCACTGCTGTTTAATGACATTGTCTTTATGGATATATTGCGATAATTGACAATTACATCTTATTGCATGCCACCCAACTCTGATGTTCTAAAAGCTCAGAATTGGTTAAATCTGTATTTTAGTCACAAAGTAAATTCACAAACCGTTCCATCATTAGCTACAGCAAAAACTAAGAGAGTTTTAGAGCTGGAGAGCATTATTCCCTATTCATAAATTTAAATCACTTCCTTTTATGTTTACAGGAATGTAGCTAGAATTTTAAGTTTAGCAGTGCTGACTATTGAAGTGTGAACTGGCAGCTCCTACCCTAACCTTTCCAGCCACTGTAAATCTTCTGTACCACTTCCAATGAGACATAATATCAATTACGTACAAATAAGACCATGCAAACCCACTGCACAATTTCTTTCTCGGGGTATGTTAAAGCAAGAGTGATCACAATCGGTGTCAGTAAACAAAAATCCTCAGAAGTGGACATTTTAATTCAGATTTATGCTCTCACTAATTGGCCAGACTTTCAATGTCATTCTAATAAGTTAGGTACATTTGAGGGCTGGAATTGCCCTTAGAGGCTCCAAGAGTATCTCTGAGGGAGGAGAAATCAGTGAAGCGGGGTCTGGCTATAGTCTGAATTTAACGTGCTTTGTACATATACACATCAATCTCGTACTAGGAAAAAGTCATATGCAGGCAATCCATAATCCATTCTTCTGAAAACTTTAACCCACCTACCACGGTTCAGTTCCCAGAAAACTGCTCTGTCCTGGGAACTGCCTTGAAAGGCAGAAAATAAAATGAAAGAACAAGTTCACAACTATCTGACAATTTCTCTCGAAGGGCCACTCTTTAGGAGAACAAGGAACAATGCTGTGTTTTTCCCAAACAAAAATTCTGCCTTGTCTTCTCTCAGAAAAAAAATCTGCTTTGCCTTCTCTCAGAAGAAAAAAGACTTTAAGACTGTTCTTAACGAAATTGTCTGGTGACTCCTGCCACAACATGATTAATCAGTGGCGCTTTGCTCAAAAATGACAGTGAGAACCCTGATTTCTACAACCAACTTCCTGCTTAGTAGCTAAAATCTACTCTCTGACGAGCATATGCAGTGCACTGGAGGAACTATTCTTTAGTATACCCCAAATGGCTGAAGGGGCTCGACACACCCAGAAAATGTCTTACCTTTCGGTAAACTTACTGAATAGGGAATGCCCCAAATAAATTTTAACTGCATGGAAGAAACCTTGTTGAAATGCAATGTCAACCTGTTATCAAACTTCAGCTTCATTACTCTGTCCCTATCCAGTGGCTGGGAAAAACTTTAACCTGAGACTCAAGAATGTTATACGAGACCTTAAAGGAAAGAATTTCTAGTCTAAATCAATATCGCCTATTTCTTAGCTTGTGTCATCCAGTGCTGGCACTTCTGGAGAGAGTCTGAGGAGTGAAACTGCCATTGGCCCTGATCTTATATCCTAAATTATGTTTGCTCATCCTCTACTCTATATGCAGTGATGCACGCCTTGCCAAAGAGCGTTCCACACCAGCAGAGCAAGGAACACCGTTGGACCTCATCCATCAGCGCAGGTCAGACACCAACAGCACCTCGTGTGACTGTCAGAGAGGTTGGGAATTTTCTGGGTGTGCCCTTTGGCAATGGAGCCAGCTTGCCTCAGTGCCACCACTTCCCTTCCAGCAAGGCAAAGGTAGCTTTAAACAACCCAGCCTTTTAGCACCATAATGTATTTGTATTTCCAGGAGCAACACCCTGCATCTTTATTCATGATGTGAATGATGATCCGAGTAGCAGTAATGAAACAGGGTCATAAAGGTTTTCCATTGTGAACTAGTATTAATCTAATTGCCTCCAGGATGTTTATCTAACATTCAGAGCTGTTAGATGCTCAAATGTTTATCTAGCAGTCAGAAAGAAGTGAGCGGTTCAAACTACTTTGGCAAGTCTCTGATGAAAAGGAGCCTGGGAAGTCCTAAGGACTGCTAGAGAATGCTAAATTGCATTCACTCAGCTCTGCTGAGAAGGCTAAGCTGATTCTGGCAGGGTTTTGCTAGGATCTATCCAGTACAAATTGGCTTCTTATTTTTACGAATGTTAAGAATCATCAACATTTAAAAAAAACAAACAAACAATGAGCATTCAGGACTTGCATCCATGAATAACAACAATTTTAACATGCTGCAATTTTGCATAAATATTGCAAATTCTATGGGGCTTTTAAAAAATAAATAACGAAATGCAGTGTTAATGTTGGTACTTTGCAGCTTTGTACGTCCAACAAAGTTCTGTGCTTATATTTAAGCACAAACCACGCCAGGCTTACACAAAGTCGTGGGTTACCCACTCTCCCACTGACACACTTCTAGTCTGTCAGCAAAGAAGTTTTTTTCTGCAACTCCATTTCCGTTTGAGTTCAATTTGCCTGCCTTGCCATTATAAACACAAGTGTTGCTGGGCACAGGATTTGGACAGATTTGGAAGCTCTCAAAGATGGGGTGTCCATCATTTGACTGGTGCCACTTCTATGTAGGTAGACTAGAGCCTTTCCAAGAGACAGACAAGTCCATTCACCCTTCACTTCTATTCCTAGCAATTGTTTTGCTGTCTTTTCTGCTGAGATTGCTTATCTTCTTGGGATGTGGTCCAATGCTAATTAAGTTAATTTCAGGTGTTTAATGGCAACAGTAGAGCCTTATCTGTCTGGGCTTGCCTTCCTCATCCTGCACACAAGTTGATGAGGTCTGGGCTCTGCTGGCTCCCCCAGCTCCTGGTTGTGGCCCAGGCAGATGTGGTTTTGATGCCTCAGGTGCACCTCTCTTCCCATGAGCCATTCCCCAAGAACAGGCTGATGGGAATGAGGCTTTGCTGTCCTGAGAGCAAGACTTTTGCTTTGTGTTTGGTGCAGCCTGAGATAGTGCTGGCACTGGTAGGTCTGCAGGGCTGGGCTGGAAAGGCAGGGTGGTACAGCCGTGTCTACAACGTACCTGGGCACAGGACTCCTCAGCAAAGTCATTTTTCCCATTCTGAGAATCTAAAAGCAGGGGCGACCCCCTCCTAGTGAGCAGCGCCAGTCTTTGCTGGACCAGCCTAGATGCAGCCAGAGACTCTCTGGGAACTGGAGCTTCCATTTGAGGAACCATTCCCTAAATCACGGCATGGGAATGTCTTACACGATGTGTAAAATGGCTTGGGTGAATTAGTATATCTGACAGGCAAGGAATTTAACTAGCATTCAACCGCCTACTTAATGAATAGTCCATGTGTCCAGAGAAGCAGGTAATTTATAGCCTAACATTTTCTTTTGATCTCTCGTTTGCTCTTTCTCTTTAGAATTAAATCACTTCGAAATGCACAAGGGAAGAAGGTAAAGGGAAGAAGTCTTTTTATTTTTAATTAGAATGTGCTAAATGGTAATAAAGTAATTGAAGACACTGGAGACCTCTTAAATCCATAACGGTAAATCTATTGCTGCAACAGGTCCATCCTTTGTCTGGTATTCATTTAAGAAGGTTTCACCTGAAGTACAACAGTGACACAAATTGATGCTAATAGAGTAATATATTTAAAGAATTCAATATAGCATCTGTTGTAGATTGTGATATGCCTTGTAATTTTATTGACAGAGGTTTGGTTTGTCCTGAGATGTATAAAATGCTTGGTTAGATGGTTTGATTATATAGTACTTTTAAAAAATATGCACTCAACTGATTTCTTGTACTGTGCAGCTTGTCAGTGATTAGCAAAGATGATTTTTAAAATACAGGTAATTGGATGGGCTCTTAAAAATTAGGATTTCACTCGCTTGGGAAGGAGTTCTAATGTGTGTGGCAGAAGCAGCAATTTGAAAATTACATTCCTTTGTATGTAAGTGTTAAGGTATTAGGTAAAACAACATGAAAGGATGCATTAAAGCCATATACAGAACAGGAGAGAGATAATTTCTGAAATATGAATGCAACCAAAAAGTTAAGATTTTTTTCTTTATTACTTAAAGAAAATATGCAAAAAGGCTGGGGTTGTTTTTTTTTTTTCTCCTATATATACACAGATTGCTTCTATTTGAATAAAATGCATTTTTTGTGACTGTAAGATTCTTTCACCTGAAAGCAATTATCCCCATTTTGTGTCTGCAATAGCCCGTTCACTCAATCGTCCCTGGTCCTGAGAAGCTGGAAAAGGCCCTGGCGCCATGAGGCACTGTCTGTACCGGTCACTGCTTTGGCTGCGAGGGAACGTGCGGTGTTTGGACACGGTACACATTGATATGGGAAGATTATTTCCAGGTTAGCAGGAGGCTTGTTTTTGGAAGCACTACTAATTTGTGTTAGATAGGATGGCTGCTTGGTTTGAAATGGGGCTATTTTCCTAAAACAACTATCTTCTCCGCTTCTTTTCTAAGCACTTGATCCCAGGCCAGGGACTCGGCTCTGCCCAGACTTGACTCTGCATAATGCCGTGTGTTTTGTTAACCGTTCCTGTTCCTTATTCCTCTCACTGTTAGAGCATGTGTTTTCCTCTTGTCAGAAGGAGAATTTATGACTTCATGTTTCAGCATGCTTTGTGAAAAGGAAAGTAAATGAATTCTTGGAGGGAATATTGGTCCTTGAGGACAGGGCTTTGAGGTGCTTATAGGATGCGTGCGCGGACATCTTGCGGAGCTCTTCGACTCTGTCTCTTGATTTATTTATTGTTGGTGCTCTTTGTTCTTTTATTTTTAACTGAAATATTTTAAGCGATGTTCCTGCTTTTACTTTGGTAGAAACAAGCGTGATTGCACACACCGTAAGGGTTTGTACTGCCAGCTTCTTGCTTTAATCTTAAATGACAGCTACATCTGTTGGAAGTTTGTTCCTATCTCCTGGTTTTTTTTTAAACTTGACAGGTTGAAGGAGCCCTTTTAATGACAGTCTTGGTAGCTGCAGATAGTTTTTGAGATGCTCTTCCCAGGCAGTGAGCTGCTCAACACTGGTTTTGCTCTCTTGAGCTTTTGTACCAGCAGCCCCTTGGGGGAAAGGCAGAAACAGCCACTTATTTAACGTACCCTAGTTGTTCTTCTGGATTCTGCAGGCTGGGTTTTGTATCTTGTCACACCTAGTTTAAACTCAGTGGACAGGCATACAGGTTTAGGTGGTGGATTATGGTCAAAGCCTGTCACAAGTTACAGCAGCAGTTTCAGTCAGCAGGGTTCCATTTTCCATCTTCTGGAGCCAGGAGTTGTTCCACTGTTGTAATTTATTGACACATTTTCATTGATTCGTCACTGATGGTCACAGGATCATGGGCCATGGTACCACAGATGTTACAGATATGATAGTTAAAGGTCATTGATATGATTAATTCTGTACGTAGTATTATTTGTAAGGATGTGGCATTGTTATTGAGGTTAGAAAACATAAAAAGGTGCTTGAAGTTTTTGTGCTTTGAAGTCCTTGAGCAGCAAAGTGATGGGTAAAACAACACAGAGAAAGTAGAAAAAAACAGTTGGTAAGTGTGTTCTCCTTGGAAAAACACACTGAAGGTGCTGGGCGCTAGCTGAGCCTACTCTGACACGGCAGTGCCAAAGGTACACGGAATACAAATCCGCCTTGGGTATGCAGCTCCCCAACCACACTGTTGAAAGCCAAAGTAACAGATGTGACCGGTCAGCTACAAAGGCCCACAAGCCTGTGTGAGAAGCAATGCTTGCTGCACCTTCTTCACTTGCAGTCATTAAAAAAAAGTAGTCATCATTTAGCTTTTTATGTGTTTAGTGCACTGTATGTCTCAATATTTCCATCATGGCATTCTCATTTACTATGAGATTAGTCAACTGGAGGCTGCTATAGAAGCTACTTGTCCAATTATTTTGAATTTTTCTAAGTTTGTTCCTGTTGACACATTAATTTTTAGTATGACACTCTTGATAAAATAACCGAGATGTCACCCACTGTTTACATTAAACAGCAGAGGAATCAAACACTGCAAAATATGTGCATGCAAAGTGTCCAAATAATCCAAATGAAGAAAGTGCTCTAGCTACCAAAAAAAAAAAAAAAAAAAATTAAAAAAACCCAAACCAAAACAAACAAATCACTTATACCTTCTTTTTTCTCGACTCTGGTGTGGCCATTCATTTTGCTGCAAAGACTGCCCAGACTCATTACAGAATTGCTTCCAGATATCTTAGTCCAAAGCACTTCCCTCCCAGCTAGTGGTATTGATCTAACAAGTTTTAGCAAAGACACTTCTACCATCTTTGAGATGCTAGAATTTTAATCTTTCTAAACTGTTGCGCGATCTCAGGTCATCAGCTCTAGATGGGAAACATTTAATTTCTCTTAAGCTTCTGCTCTTAATATTTGAGCAAGTGTCATTAAACCCAGGACATCAAAGAACCCAGAACAGCTCCACCGATGCAGTTCACATCCTTATTTAACTATTAGCTGTTATTGCTCTAATTGTATAACTTCATTAGTCTTTCTTTTCCCCATTTAAAAGCAATATGGAATCTTTAGGCAATTACAGTGACTAACTAGTATTGTCCAGTAGTAACGTTAAGCCTGTAAAATATTTTAAATGCAATGTGATAGTAGTTTGATGTGAAATTAGCTACACATATTGCCACTAAAATATTACTTTTAGTGAAAATTGTTGCCAAAGATGCAGCAATATTAACAGATATTCAGCTAAAATTGTAGTTAGGTGTGGGTAAATGCTGACCTTATTCCACTAAGTATGATTTCTTTGTGCCCTATTCACAATGTGTGCCTTCACTAAAGCATTGTATTTTACATATGAGAAATTGTGTTACTTCTGTATTAACAGTTACCTGAGCAACCTGTTACCATCTGCAGATTTTTTCAAAGATGTTAATAGTTATATTTTAGAGTACTCATTTATTAAACATGATTTTTTTTCTACCAATACATATATTTATATATACATATCTACATTAATATCAATGTTGATACCTATTTATGTCTACTAATACAGGTATCTATATAGATATATTTTTACATATAGGTATATGTATACATATGTAGTATATAAAAGTAGTACAATAATATTATATTTTGTAACAAATGGGAATACGTACCGAATATTGTTCTGCTTGTGTTCTTTCTTTACAAAGTATTTTATGAACTAAAGCAAGCAAACGCATTGCAATACTAGAAATAATCCATAGTTGTAGACCACATAATAACATTAGATCAGTGTGCTGATGTCCAAGTTAATATAATTTTTCTCTTCACGTGAAAAAGCAACTTAAAGGCATCTATATCCACCTACCCCCTTCCCAGAGCATACAGCTATGTACACTGTGGGAAGAATTACTGTAAAGAAGCTGGATTTGTGGTTGAAAACACATGAAATGCAAGTGATTTTGCTTATGTTCCTTGAACTGTTCGTGATGCCAGTTTTCATGTCACTTCAGCTCCTGATACCTCATCTGTACAGTGCAAAATGTGTCGTTTCTAATGTAGCTGAGGGCAGCTAAAAGAGCATCGGCAGTGGTGCTTCTCCCAGCTCTTCCTCCAGCTTTTCTCCTTCCCGTATTTATCTGGTTTCCCATTCAGGCCATTTCAAGGTTCTCTGCTCTTTCAAGTTGTTAAACATGTAAATACATTAGAAATGGAATCTACTTTCACAGTTGTATTACGTTGGCTTCCTAACTACTTCACAAAGCAGAAAACAGCTCTTCTAGTTGTACGTGGCCATTAAACCATGCAACATTCAAGCCACAAAGACTTAGCCAGCGTTTCCTGCTGGGTTTTATTTTGGCAAGGTTTCCCAGCTGCAGTGAGAACGCGAAGTCTCTGTGTGTGCAGAGTGCAGGTGGAATCAGGAAGCGTAACACCAAGAGATGTAGCGTAGACAAGGTACAAGGCTGCAAGTAACAGATATGATCACAGCAGTTTGGAAGGTTTTTTCAGTTTATTTATAGAGCTTAAGTCAGGCTTGTCTTTAAGCATAGGCAGGTGCTAAACATAGGAGACAGTTTGGGTCAGCAAAGTATTCTCTGTTGGGATCCTGTACACACAGATGCAACCAGGTGTTGCTTCCACCTTGGTACCTGTTCTCCTCTACGTTGGGGAGGAGGCGAGAGCAAAGCAAAGCTGGTCTTGAGCTGCTGCCACCTTACAGTGCTGGAGCCTGCCCTTGAATACTGAGCTGGGGAAGCAGGAAGAAAGTGACAGCTTCTGATTTTCCAAGCCTCTACATGAGTCATCACTGACCAGACAATCCAGAGAAGATGAAACCCAAAGCAGGAGAGATGGAGGTATTTCACTTGTTCCTGGTGAAGAGAGGATGGTCAGAGAAGACACAGGAAAAATGTCAAGATTACTTTTTTAAATGAATGAAAAAAATCAAATTGCAATTCATTTATCAAAGACAATTTACACAGAGATGCATATGCTTAGTTAGGTAATTTTTTTTTTTTTTTAAAAAAGCTGTTTTATTTGTCTATCTACTTAACAGAGCTTTGCCATTTAATCAAATCACTGTGGCAGTGAACATGGTGATACCCTTTAATGAAAGTGCCAGTGTGGGATCCTTGAATGTAAGAGAAGCAATGATACCCTGACTGTTTTCACAAGATGATTTGGACAAGCAGATGACCAGATGGAGGAGAGATTGGCAAAAACTCCACTGCTGGCAGGCACCCAAAGCTTCTTGAACCTCATGTACTCTTCCCTAATAAATATGTCATTTCAATACCAGCCATAGTAATGCAGTGATAAGAACAGGAGAATAACTCTCCTTATAATTGTGTGAGACATCCAGAAATATTCCCCTGTCTCCCTGACTAATGTTTCCAACATGACTTGTTAGCTTCTGCAATGATCAAGCAGCTATAAAAGATAAAACTGTGTTAACCTTTTCAAAAATTAGAGGAGCATGACTGTAACTGGAACTACAATGGCTTCCCGGAGACTAGAGCAAAAGGGTGAAAGATCATCCTGCTGAGACATTTGTAATGGATGTATTATTTATTTAGGGTGTCTGAAATGCATACAAAGGATGTGGCCCCGTGCAAATGACCCCTTCTCACTGTGTAACTGCTCTAACCGATGTAGGTAGGTGAGTAGAAAGATCTGGGATCCGTTTTTATAAGGGAGGTAAATTATCTCTCTGTTTAGTTTCCCCCCCACCCCGACACAGTCCAGCAGATAGATCATAGAAAAAGCACTCTTGAAACTCTGAAATCAACCACACTTTTCCTAATTTTGAGTTTAAATTGGACCCTAAACCACCTTAATCCTAAGGACCTTGTGAGAACCAGCCTGCTGATCACAGTATGTTCACATTTGTTTAGTCACAGGTCCACGAATTAGACACTAACATAATACTTAATAGAGCTACATCCTCAACAATGACAACAGGGATGTCATGTCATCCCATGAACTGACAAATAGAGGTGCAGGATGTTCAGAAATCGGCTTGTCTGATGTCGAAGCAAAAAATCATCCTTGACATGCATAAGCTATAGTGAAAGACAAGACTTTGTTTACTGATAAGTGTAATCTGACAAATAGGCAATAGATCCCAACTAAAGGTAAGAATGACTGACAGTCCAAAAATGCACTAACTTAGTTTACAATGAAAACCTTTTTGGATTTGTTTCCTTAAATAAACTTTTTACTGAAGTTATCAGAGCTGCTGATAGAATAAAGCTCATAATAAAAATGGATAATAGCAGTATGAAAATTGCAGAAATGCAATATACAACCCCAGGCACATGGAATATTTATAGGTTCTGACTTCTATTAAACTACCATCTCAGTCACATTTTTGAGATTTTAATATCTGCAAGTAATTCATTGTCTTCCCACAAGGACCAGTAAAAAAATCATCTAAAGGAGCGTGTCCAAATGAACTGTTTCCTTCTCTCAAGTCAGGTTAGCAAACACTGCGAACCATTCCGTTTGGAAACTGTGTCTGCTGCCCGCTTTTTTTTAAAACAAAATGGAAAAAGCAAAATCCATAAGGAAATACATGAAGGGCCATGTTGTCCTCTGTGAAAATGATTTATAAGCTAGGAGTTGCTGTTCTCTCAATGGAGCTAAAATACAGCCCATAAAATTTCGGGCAACAAGAGCGGGGTAGGCAATGATGAAGACTGCCTGATTTAGAGATAAAAGAGAGATTTCTCCCTGAACTTGGATGTTGGTGGTAATTCCCCATATCGGAAATTCATCCCAAATGTTGACCTCCTTGCCCCAATGCCTACCAGCAAAGATTGATTGACCCCAGAAATCATACGAAATAGGAACAGTGTCCAAGGAGTGAATTTCACGGGGGCTACCCCCGTGATGATGCAGCAAACAAGGAGCAGTGCAAGTAATTTCTCACCATTTCTGTTTATTCTTTTTTATTTTATTGAGAAACTTAAAAACAGAACAAGCCTAAACTGTTAAACAAACGCATTTTGAGATCTAGGCAAAAGGATGTTTTTCTCGCCGTATCTTACTTCATCCGCTCTTCCCACATCTAGTCATGAGAGAATAACTGTGCATCTGCCATGTTACACACCTTGCTCATTTTGTACCTCATGCGAGATTTCGAAACTGCGGGACAAAATAGGCATCTCTCGTATTTGTGATAACAAGGCAGCCAGAGATCTTATATTTTACATATCTTGTCTGATGCTGGGGTATCAGAGTCCCATCTGCTCAATAAAATATTTGCCGGTGAAAAAGAAAGAAAAATAGTCTCCCATTTTTCCTCATGAAGGTTAAGTATTAACTTGGTATTAACAACTTAATGTTTATTTGGAACTACCCTACTAGAGAAAGATGCTGTTTTCCCAAAGGAGGATGTATACTAGGTCATTCTCTTCCTTCACGGAGCTGAGAGGGACGATGACACAAGGATGCATGAAACTTCAGCAACACATAGCCCATGTTCAGGGAGCTTTATTTCCAGAAAGAGATGGAAAGGTAAAGTACACTGGAAAAGGAACCAGAATCTAATAATAAAAAACATTTGACAGCTTAAAGAAGTATCAGAGCATCTTTTCTTGGTAAGGCGTCTGGTTCCACCTCTAATCTGAGCAGAGCGGTGAGAATTCGGTGCAGAACTGGGAAACTCTAACCTCATTCCCAGCACTGTGTTTAAACTGAGGACTGAAATATTGCAGGCATAAAATTTCTATTGAACCGGGACAAAAATGGAGTACTGTAATACTTGTATGTAAATTATTAGAGAATAAGAAGGCAATACTAAAGCTATCAAGTAGAAAATTACTTTAGTACTGTAGCATATCATTTTTTTTAAACATAAACTTTGTGAAGTCAGAGATATTAAGCAAAAAATTCTTTAAATCCCCCTGGTACTAAGCAATGGAATTAAAATCCAGGCAAAATTAAATTTGAGAAGATTAATGTTCCTTTTTATATTTTGATGACAACTATAAACATAATGTAATTTTGTGAATTTACAGCTTTAAAATGCAAGCTGATACCCCACAATGGTGCAATTTAAGTCACAAAGCAAATAAGGACTTTTTATTCTAATGTCCCCCCAGATAAATTTCGCAGTAGTAATGAAATGGCTTTGAACTTCTTAACTACCATTTAAAATAATACAGAAAGAAGTAAGTAATTTATAATTGAAGCCCTGTCATATTTAAAATATATGTAGCAGTATGTTAATAATAATTGCATATCATCAAGGTATACGTCCCCGATGCTTAAATCAAAGTCTGGAGGATTCTTCTCCAAAAAGATATGGTAAGGTTCTGTGGCTTATACTGGGTATTTCTTTTTCTCAGTCCTCTGAGATAGAAGCACTTTAGCGGCAACAACCTTGTTAAGTCTTTTGAAAACTCATTAAATCAACTATGAGGACTCTGAGATCACTGGAGGGTGGGAGAAAATGGAAATTCTGGTGGACCAGTTGGAATATTATGTCCTGGAGCAAACAGGGGGGAACTGGAGGGCTCCTTCACAGAAATAAGGAGTATTTTACCTTATTTGGTTTGTATACTGCAAGCACCTCACCACCACCAAACCCACATGCATACACCCAATTAAAATAGGCAAATGACAGAAGGAGCAAGGGGAAAGATCAGGTAACATAACCAGAAGACAATTGCCAGAGAAGGTACAATGGGAAGGGGCTGCCCAGTCACTTCATGGAACCTCAACGAGAAGTCAAGTGGCAAGAGACAACTCGCACTGTTTTCCTCAGTGCCGTGCCTGCAGTCACAGCACCAGGGTTTTTCACAGGATGATTAGTTGTGCCCTTGTTGAGAGAAAACACGAGCTCTGTGTAAATAATAAAAAGGATGGCCCCACCTGTTTTCACACTTAGAAATTGTGCTCAATTTGCCCTAGCTGAGATTTTCTCTTTGAATTTCCTCCGCAGAGCATTTGGGGAGAATGGACACTTTATCTCCACTGTGTCTCTAATTCTTTTAAAAATCCTAATTATGCTTTAAAAGAACCTTAATGGTCAGATCTCCCCATTTCTGAAGTCAGAATTCTTCTGCTATTGTTAGATAAAATGCAAATAAAAAATATCACCTCCATTTTTTCCACACGTATTCGGCCTATCTATCTGAAGAATGTAATGCTAAAAGGATGTTTTAAACCTATTTTCCTCAGCGGTAGTTTTTCAGAAATCGGTTCTCACAAAGCACAAATGTGCATAATAATCCACTCATATGAATAAGCAGTCAAAACAGTCAGGAATGAACAATGTCATGTCGTTACCATAGAAGTGACATAGTCACGCTGCCGGCTAACAGGTTTCAGAAAACTCTTTAGGGGATTTCACAATTTAAGGTCCCGTTTCCACTGAAATTACACCAAAACCTCCATTAAGTTCACAGAAAGAGGTCTGTCCCCGTGCCAGCTGCAGAGTGGTTATGGCAAGGAGAAGGGAGGGGACCAGGACAGCACGAGCTACCAAGGGCAGGGAGGAGAAAGAGCCTTGGCACCTGCCACTTGATTTCAATTAAATCCATGGAGCCTTGCTAGCAGGAGGGATTTTGCCGCATCTTGCAAGGAAAGATAATGGAAAGGAGCATCTTTGAGAGGCAGCTCCAACATCCCCAGCTCCCCAGGTCTTGCCTCTAGGGCAGGGATCAGCCATGGGATGATGTAGAAGACCTTGGGCTGACCCAAAAGCGTCAGGTCTCAGCACTGCTGGGGCTTGCTGGTGCCTGAGCTGTTTTCCCCTTGCTTCAGCAATTGTCTCACAGACAGCTTTGGCTCGGTTTTGTCCAGGGCTCCTCATCATTACTCTGGTTTTTGAACTACTTAAGACATTGCTAGTCCTATCAAGAAGAAACGTATGTAGTATCCACCAGTGACAGCCCTACAAAAATATTTTTAAATGTAGAATTATCACAGCCATTAAATATTTAATATTAAGTAACCTGTGGGAATGTTAATGTATTCTACTTGAAGAGAATACGGAAGGTAGTAATAAGAAGGTGAAAAGAAATGCAATAGCTGGTTCATCTGAAAGCATGTAGCAATTTTAACTTGTATTTATATATGAGCCCAGAAAATTTATATGGAAGAAATTAAATAAAATGATTTATTGGGGGATTAAAAAAGCTTGCATTTTTTTTTAGTTTCATACATCTTCATGAAAACTGTTATAAATCTCTGTAACTTAAATTGCTTATCCAACTTGTGTAGAAAGAGCATCAAATGAGCAAACAATTACCTGTAATAAACTTTTTCACTAATATTGTGGCATTCACCCCTTCGTAAAGCTCCCTATCATAATTTATCTTGACCTGCATTAGAAAACCAGATTTTATTTTCTAGGCTTACATTTTTTTTGCAATTGTGCAGAAACTGTCATCTTCCTGGTAAGGTGATCCAGTCATTAACTGATAATAAAATAATAATGCAATATAATCTGTACTTCTGGAAATTAATTTTTACATATATATATAAAATGATGTTTTCTCCCTCATACACCACAGAATTCTCAAAAATCTAGGAAAATCCCTTTGTAAGTGTGCTGCTTGGAGTAGTTGCAAGTGCGGTTTTCGTTATTGCCAGTGCTGACATTTAAAATGATAATTTGAGCAGCGTTTCCTGGGGTTCAGACGTTGCCTTTGACACTCAACAGAAGAGGTATTTTGTGGCAGCCATCTAAAAATGTTCAGTTTGAACTGATGTCAGCTATGTTGAAGAAAAGCTCCGCAATGGTGGAAGATGTGGGATTTTCCAGAAAAGCAATCTAAGCCCTCAATCTACAGCCTAAAATACAAGTAAACTGTTGCCATTTGCTTAGAGTAATGCTTAGGACGGGTATTCAGGGCTCTGTGAAGCACAGACCAAAACTCAGAGTAGAGGTGATCCAGGAGAAGAGTGAGATCAATTCTTAACTGGTTTAGGGAGCAAAAGCCCTCAGATTAACTGCAATAGAAACAGAGTATATTGCTTGAACATTGTGGTATAAAAAAACCCACAAAAGTCTGCTTTGAATAAAGAAAAAGACAAGCTACAGAGATTTACCTTAATGTAACAAGTGCTGTACTTCAGCTGCACGAGGGTTTCAGGACACCTGTAAGTGGGATGGGGACATGCCAGCACTGTGGGTCAAACCACGAGGTGTGCACCCCTGATCTTCACCTAAGCCAGAAATGCAATTTCAATTCAGAATTACACTCTCCTGGTATGTTAACACATGCAGTGACACTTCTACACAGTTCTTGGTTACTGTGGAATTCCCCAGCCTGAGCTGTGTGTGTTAAGCTTCACGCAAGTTGCTCAGATTTTGAGGTTGAGGTAGACAGTTTTGCCTTGTGTGACCAAAGCTTTGAGTCCACCACTTCACAGACACACACCACACCACTGCTGGCTTGGATGGTATCGGAGACACACCCCAGAACCTGCAGACTCCAAAGGCAGCTGGTAAATGAGGATGTCTGATACTGTTATCTGTACCTGTAGGCAGATTTTAATCTCTGCGGGACTTCAGTAGCTCAGACGCGTACATCCTGACTGCAGCCCACACAATGCTTCACCTTAGCATCAAATCAATGCTGGCGCTTGACGTGAAGATGTTGGCATAACGGATGGCGTAAATCTGTATGTCTAATACCCTGCACACCGGATAAATCAGGACAAATCCACATCCATGCACTGCAGTGTTCTGCTTTGCAAAGAGGGAAAACAAGACTATAGCAACAGCTATAAAAGCACGCTGGTTGCAATGTGCAAATGTAGGCAACCTGTGCAACCCAAACGGTGCAGGCTGGCTGTGAGGCTGAGCTCGTTTGCAGCTAAACCTCAGGCAGCAGTTGGTTAGACTTATTAATGTCATTGTAGTGATTCGCTGCAAAATCAAGATGTTCTAACCTGCATCACAAGAGGCTGGTTTTCCCAGGAGCCCCGGGCTCTCTGTTTTGCCTTCATTGTCCGTGACATGGGAACATCTGTCCCCATCTCAGTTCATGTCTGCAAGGAAGAAAACAAGACAAAATGTCTCTAGTTGATACTAAAAGGGCAGTCTCTTATGTTTCAGGGATCCTGTCGGTTCACTGTGCTCATTTCTGCCTCCACCCACGTCAAGAACCCTCAAAGCAGTGGTAAGGTCCCCACGTTTCCAGAAAGCAGAAGGATCAACAGGACGCTCAGCCCAATTCACTTTTATCCTTTTAATTAAAAAGAAGTACATAGTTTTTATTGCAAACATCTTCCACGCCTACTTGCCTTTAGATTTAATCTTTCAAATCCTGCTGTTGGCAACAAGGGCCAGATTCAAATAACAAGCTGATGTCTTTAAAAGAAAACTACTTCTGGCTTAAGCAGCCTCTGTGAATTCCTGGGATTAATAGAATTTTGCTAAGACCCACCTACAGGCAGTGAACTAACTGCACTAAATTTGAGATGGCTACGTAAGTAAGGCAGCTGGTTAAAGCTTCTTACCCTGGCACCCTCTGTTTCACCACCTGTACAGTCTGATCCAACCATCTTAAAATGTATCTCAAACATCAGGAGTAGCTGAGGATGAATAACCTCAGTGGTTTCTGTCCCCAGCTGGGGTTTTCCTTAGTCATCACCCTTTTGTGGGATGCTGTCGACAACATGACAGCTATTGAATTACCAATGTTTTCTGTCAAATGCATTAAGTTAATCCAATATCAGCCTCCCCTGAAGGTAAGTGATGTGGATTTTTCTCTGGAGGAGTGTTTTAGCCTTAACTGATTGGGTGAGGGCTATCATCTCATACAAGGCAGCTAAATTTCAGTGGTATAAATCGCACCCTGAGCCTGTGTACAAAACACAGGAAACTTTTAGAAGTAGGAAAAGAGTGAACAGTCATATCAGGAAGAGAGCAATGCCGTATGAATCACTGTTCTTATTTTTCCAGTGGAAGAGCATTCCCGCTGAGCAGGTGCTCCATCTTTAATCTCTTATTGCTGATCCTTCACAAAGGACCCAGGAATATACCTTCAGAAGAGAAGCCAGGAACTAAAAGCTTAGAAGTCAGCTGGTTACTACAAATCTGTAAAAGCTCTGGTTTTGCAGTGCATTACAACCTTCCTCTCACTCACTCTACACTGAACACTTTCATATTTCACTCAAAGGTGATGGTCCCCATCCTCTGTTAGCAGACCTCACCATGCTGAGGTGCCAGCTCCCTTCTCTGCCACAAAGGGATTAACACAACCAGACTGAATTAGGAGCTGTTGGGTCTGTCCTACATTAACTTGAATTTTGTTCTTCTTGTCACACTGACAAAGGGACTCTGGCTTTAAAGTCTATCTATTTTCTAATTATATTTGTTGGTTTAATAAGGGATATTACCTTTCCTTATTAAAGGAAATGTGAAGTAATGCATTCACTCACAGAAACATTGTTAGCATTCCATTAACTCAGTTCCCTCAGATGAAGTGAGGAGCATGTGGAAAATTGTCACTTGGGATATCACTTCCCCCTTCTTCCTCACCTAAGCGACGTCCCTGCTTTGGTGCCAGGGAATGGTATAATATCAGAGTTTGGGTGTAACCAGCCTGAGCTGTCTTCCAGTCCATTTGTCAAGCTTGACGCTCTCTTGAGGCACCTTAATCCAGCTCTAATGACATGAGTCACATTCAGTGGTTGAGGTGGTGAGATCTCTCTGGCGGTATTGGTTCATCTCCACTACCCGCTCCTGCAGAAGGGCTTTACAATGAGTCTCAGTGAGATGCCGGCTTTCACTGCTTCCCATCAAAGCATCCTCCCACCAACAGAGAGGGGACAGGAGCAGAGAAAAAGCTCCTTGATATAAAATAGCAGAAGCTCTTTTTGCTCCACTCCTCAGTCTATTCTGCACTTCTTTTAGGCAGGGTGAGTCCTGCCGTTTCACTGCAAACGCTCTGCATAGAAAGTAAATGTACATTAAACCATCTCTGTGACCATGTTTGACTTCCAATCTACGAATAAATGAGAGTAGATAGCTCCTTTCCCTCAGGAACTTCTATCTGCTGAAAACTGAGACTTGCTGAGATATGCAGATGAAACGGCTTTTTCTCTCCACCAAGATATGAAAGCAGAGAGCTCCTCACCCGTTCGAGTGTCAGGCCAAGGGGCTTTGACACACACAGAGCAAATGGGAAGGTGTGTGATCAGGTAAATTCCAAACTCCAGAAACGTTTTCGTTTCAAATTCTGCCATGCAGGTATTCTTCTGTAACCAGATTCTAAGGCAATGGGTTAACAACTCCAGAGGAGTGATATCTGCAGAATCTTTCTCAGCTTTTGAAAACTGAACGGGGCTAATGTTACTGTTTCAGAGCGCCATTGTTCGAGTAATGTATATTCAATGAAGAAGTGTCCTTTGAAGGTGCAAATGAAATAGCTCATCTAGACAAAAAGCTAAAAAAATAACATTTTAATACTTTAGATCATTTATCAGCACATAGGAAAAATGGGAGGAAATAAAAGCTAGACCATCTTTTCCAAAGATTTTTAAACACAAACTGCTAGGACTTTTAAGCTGTGTCTCTTTTTGACTCTACTTAAGTAAATATTTTAATAGAATGTAATGCATTTCAACACCAAAAAAAAAAAAACCAAAACAAACCCACAAACCAAAAAAAGCAGTGAAGACACTTCTACAGTCTTGAAATCTAAAACAAAAATTTCAGACCTGAGCTCTGAATTGAGGAGTTTTTAAAAAAAAAAAGTTAAGTATTATATAAATAAAAGTTACAGAGGTGTTCAAAGAAGGAATAAAGGGAATTTTGATCACATTAGGGACTTAAAATGACTATGAAATCATGAAAGTCTTAACGTTGTTCTTGAACTTTCCCAGAACAGAGGTCTTCCTTGGATGAATGTTACAAGGAGGGTGGAAAAAGGAGTTAGTCTAAAGCAGGATTGACACGCATGATGAATTACAGTTCTTTAATCCAATTAATGAGTAATTCTAGAAGCTTTAATCCCAGTTAAAGCTCTTTATCGTAGCTCTGTTGGCTAGTGCTGCACTAACTAAGAACCTGTCAGCAAATCCATTGTAAACTTCTCTATAAATCCTGCCATGCACTGCCATAGCTTTTTTTGGGGAAATTTTGTCCAAAAAGTAATGAGAAAGACAGAGAAGGGGCTGGTCTCTACCTTTTATTCGACTGGATTCACATTGCAAAAGAATTCATGGTGCATTTAAAAAGACACAGGTCAGCTAAATGTAACTTCAATGCTTTTTATAAGCATTCTTGGTTTAGAAGGCAAATGTATGTTCCCGTTTCTGATGCCATTTATATGCACAATTTCTTCATGCACACCCTACTGACTGATGGGAGACAATAAAGTATTCCAAGCTGTTTTTGAAACTAATCTCTACTCCATTTTTACTTGGTTTAATTTTTGGCAGCACTACCTACAGTGTGATTCCTTCTGAACACTTCAGAAATCCAATCCCTCCTCTGCAAATCTCACAGGCAAAGAGGGATAAAGAGAGGAAATAAAGAGAGGGAATAATATGAGTTTACATACCAGTTGCCTTCATTCTCTGCAGACAGCACAGCAGAATAGCAGGTATAAGAGGCAGTTAAGTGCGAGACAAGCATCTGAACTCCTAGTGCATGCCTAAGGAGGGCAAACCATGAATTAAAATCTATATAGCAGAAGTGACAGTGTTTCAGGACTTCTTAAAAAAACAGGAAGACTCCTGTCTCAAGAAACCAGTTCAAATTCCCACCTAATATCCCTGTCACAGCAGCCCTCTTCCTCCCAGCAGCTGGGCAGCTCAAATAATTGGTCAGCCACTGTGATCGTACTAGCAACAGCTGGGCCTTCACTGAGACCCTTCTGAAACCTCTCAGGATGGTGGCTCTGCATACTGCTGTGTGGTGGTTTTGAGTTTTTTGGTACTTGGCTACTCACGCTACAACCATAAAATCATCTATTTCAGAAACGGAGAAGACTTGTAGTATCGTGAGAGCCTGTGCAATATGCTCAGAGGTTGCTCCTAACTTCTCCAAGCAGCTATGTCGACTGATCTGCGTTCTCAGTTAGTAAAAGCTGCTTTACCAAAAGACGAGATCCTGCTCTGATGACTATTTAAGTAAAAGTGCCTCCTTTCTGATGCTGCAAAAGTGCCTGCTGTGGGATGATGACAGTTCACACCCAATTACACACAGTGATGGATTCATATTTCTTGATCAATGACTTTGAAGCCTTCTGGAACAACATCGCACAATGACCCTTCATTTTAAAGTCCGAATAAGATGATTAGTGACACGCAGAACAAAAAGTCAGAATTTCATGCATGTCAGAACTAGTTTTAACCAGTCTCTGCCTGTAGCCGGGCTCCCAAACTAGAAGAAACTTCAATCACTCCGGCACAGAGAAAGTTGTTCAATGGAAACAAGCAACTGTAAAGATTACTGGAGCGGGAACACAACTGTCTCAAAAGGATTTCCATTTAGCAAAAGCAACGTCACAATTTGAAACCAAAGGCTAAATACCTGTGTGCCTATTGATAGAACTTCAGGTTTCTGGAACTTGAAAATACAATGTAAAACATGAATTTTGATGAAGGCTCTGTCCTTCAGTGTGGCAAGGCTTGTTATTACAGCTGACAGGTTTTTACTCTGTTTGAATGAGAGCCACCAAAGAGTGTGGTATTTAAAATGGTCTTTTATACTACGACAGCTGGAAAGGCCTCTCGGTTAAACCCTAAAAGTTTGTCATAGATCATCCATAGGGAATGTATATCCTTCAGAAAACACAACTGCTTGTGGAATGGAAATGGACTTCTTCCACTTGTCTTGGTCCTGTTGTGTAAATATAATCATGACTGTACATTGTCTATCCAGGAGAAACAACATGGGAATCAATATTTGGCTAATGAGAACAATAATTCCTGTATTTGTTTTAATAACAACCATGGCTGCAAGCGTTCAGAAGCACCAGGCAAGTCATGTTGAAAATTGCTCAGCAAATTAGAAAACAAATTAAAATGAAAGTTATCATGATGTTCAGGGCCGCTCCAGCGCGGGCTGCACGCTGCTGCTAATGGGGTTCGCACCAGATCCTCAGTGCATTTATCCATGGTCAGTTCAAATCTCCAAAGGCCAGATCTGCCAGGTCATTTGGCTTTGCAAAACCCATACTTTGAGCTGTGAACTGGGGCAGCAGTGATGGCACAGTCTTTTGGGAAAGAGAGGAGGAAGAGGAGGCTCCCACCTCTGCAAATCCATGAGGAAGAGCAGGTGTTCCCTAAGAGCATTTCTGTGGGGTAGAAGCCAAAGTTGGTGCTGATGGATTTGCCAAGTCCCACCTTTCATCCTCTTTCTGGGAGTTCCTGGGACACTTCTGGTGCCATCGGAAGCTTTCACACCCACAGTCATGGTCTCCCAGGGCAGCAGCAGCATTGGCATTTTCAGGGACACACGAGGAATTACAAAACCTGGCAAGTTACAGGAAGTGCAAGACTTTGATCTTGAGCAGTGCAAGAGCTGTTGCACTGGACAGCTGCAGCGCCCTTCATACCTCAGGAGGGAGCGGGGAAGGGAGAGACGGTGTGTGCACTGTGGGGAGAAGAAATCAAAAACAAGGTGAAAAACTAAACCCAATAATAGCACAAGATTAAGACAGAAAGGGAAAGAAGGAAAGTCACGAAAAATAACCAGGATTGTTAGTGTAGGGAGAAGGTGGTCATGCTGCACTCTTCTAAATGCTTTTAAAGCCAAATAGGCATTAATTTTTCTTTTCTTGCACTTTTGAAACTTCAATGGTAGAAGCTGTAGACAGTTAATCTGAAAGGAGGAAAAAACCAAATCCACCCTGTTCCATCCTTCTAATATGCTACTGCTTGTAAACTTCCTTAAAAAATGTCTTTTGTAACTAAGAAACTTGCCACATGTGCAGTGGTTTGTAAATGCTAAATTAAGTATATGAAAGCCTGAATAGGGTATGACTACCTGATATTTGCATTCAAAGCACTTTGCAAGTATCAGTCAATTGCCTCAGTGCGCTTTCTTACCATCCCAAATCTGGCTGAAAAATGCAAGCTCACACCTTCCCTGTGAGATAGGTGTTATTAACCCATTTTTCATGGCTGCAAACAGAGACGCAGGAGAGGTGGGTGGCTCACCCTCACCCTGGGTCACCACAGTGCGAGTGGCAGAGCTGGAAATAGTCCTTTGGTCTAGATTATAAGGTAAGATACAGGGCAGTGTGTTTCAACAGATGTTTTCACATCAGGATTTTATAAGACTCCATCATACGGATGAATTGAAATTTCAGTATCTCCGGTCACAAAAACCCTCCTGCTACTCACATAACTGATTTTTCTTCTTATGCTAATGAGAATAAAATTTCTCCCTTATGACATCCTACTTTAACTCAGTATTTCCCCCCATCACTGACTGTCCGCTGTGTCAGGACAGGAATCACTGTGCTCTTATTAACTAGACTTGCTTTTTTTTTTTATTTTTAGGCAAGATTAGGGTGAGCAGTGGCAGGACAGAGGTACGCTCTGATGGTATTTATCAGTATCACTTGTCAGCTTATGAAGCATTATGCGAGGTACGTGTCCAGTTTGCACTGCTGGCGGATTGTATGATTCCTCTTTGTTGTCTTTTTTGCTTTTTCCCTTAAAAACAAATAATCTACTGTTCCCCAGAGAAGGACAGGGAGTGTTTTTACATCCAATAACGAGCCAAAAAGGAATCCATTCTGGGACACTCATTTTTACTCTGATGCTGATCATAACAACAGTATTTTTCTTCTATGAGCAGTCTTTCAGCCTGCTGTTGCTACTAAAGCATTACCCATGTTATTTACTGTGTATAGTTAAATCACATTTTATTTATGATATTTTTCCTGACAACAGCTCACTTTATGCCCAGGAAAAAGTATTTTGAAGTCAGAGGAAGATTAGCTGGTTTACATTCATTATCAGAGGGAACTATACATTTTCTTTCTCCCTAATTATAAAGGGAACAGCATCCAAGAAATATTTGGATCCCTCGTCCAAACACCAGGCAAGTCTCTTCTGGTAAGAGGTTTTAAATAGTTAAATAAAACTCATTTAGATTTTTCAGTCATTAGAGTAGTTTCCAATGTATGGCACACCATTTTTTCTGGAATACCATGATAATGTGAGTCTCCTGCTAAAGACTAACGATGAAATAATTAATGGTAAAGTGACCTTGTAAGCCATGTCTTTCTGAAAGTCAATAGGGGCTGTGCACATTAACTAGTGGGTTTTTTAATTCTACTCTTAATATTTACCAAAGCAGAAAAGCTTTCCCTCAGTCAGCCAAGGGCAGCACTGGCTAGCCTGTGACTGTTGACATATTTGCCTTTATCATGATTTTCTTTAAATCATGATTTAATTTGCAAAAATGCATTTAATATTTTGGTAAAGAAAGCTCTGTCAGAAATATTGATTTATTACAGCTTCATTTGAAAACATGAGTTTGAGTAACAGATTTGACTGTTAGCATTATAGGGTAGCTGCTTCTTATCAATAATAAAAATATGAGACAAAGGAACAAAAATATGATTTATTAGAAGGGACATTAGCTCAAAGGTTTTAAATGCAAATAGTTAAATTTTATCAATGATGATCATAATCAAATCCTTATTTTAGTATGACTTTAAAAAAAGCCATTTCTTTTCTTTGTATTTAATAAAAAAGGCCTGCTGAAGAAGAGCTTGGTTAAGCTGTACATTTATTCATTTCTTGTTAATTAGAGTGAAATGTCTGGTCAATACCAATACGTAGCAAAGAGAAAATTTTAACAGTAATATCTATTTTGTAGCTAAATTATTTCAGAAGTCTCATAGTCAGGAAGACTGGAGACTAGAGTAGGCAAGACACTGAGGAAACAAAAGGCAAAACAGTCTTGTGCTAATAGAACAGTGAAAAGGATGAATGTTTTCCATTCTCTTTAGTGTTTTTATGCCAGGCCAATAAGTTATTTTAATCAAAGTACAGATAAAATCTGATGTCGAGCTTTTGCTGTTATATTTTGCCTACCTGCCATGGGTCTTTCGATATTATTTTATCAGATTAAATGATGGCATGATTAGACTTTTATGAATGATAAACAATTTTAAATATGGAACTTTATTTGTTCTTTACTTAGGCAAAAGCTAGCCATACTGTATTTGTTGTCTCTGAAGACAAATGACATTTTCAGGGGATGCCTGATGCCAACCAATACCATATGCGCTTGCAGAGTTCGAAACATGCACTTATATTTGTAACGGTAACTCAAGCCCAGAGTCAACTCTCCACACACAGCCAAATTTCGATTCTCAGTAGAATTTGCCTGCCTGGATCTTCTGGAGGCTTGAATTACTGCTTGGATGAAATGAACTGATTCAGTTCTACCAGATGAAATAGAAATTCCAACTGTGAAGGACTTCGCAAACGTAACTGATTTCCAACACAGCCGACTCAAGTGCAGGTTCAGATTCCTTCCCCATACGGGGCCATCAGCTTTTATGAGCCACTGATTGTGTTCCAGTAAAGGTTAAGCAAAGAATGACGGGTTTTTTGTTCCTTCATACAGAAGATGTTGGGTAGAATGTGTTAAATGTCAGATGGTCCATAACCAGAGTACTGTGCTGCAATGCCTAGTGAGGGCTGGTAATGCATCCAGGACACATACAGCTCGTTTACAAATTTACTTTCACTTGGGACACTACTTTCTGCTGCTTCCCTTGATCATCACTAAATTTCAACGTGCTATCACCAGCAATTCAAGTTGAAGAGTAATAGGTAACATTGTGTGAGTAAAAATATTTTCAGTAAGTATTCTTAAAGCATTAATAAGATTAATTTTAATTATATTTTCCTCTAAATTGCAAGAGTTTCAGCACAAACCTGGTCTGAACGCCAGCTAGATGCACATGACATTTCCTCAGCTCATTAGCTAAGCTAACTAATATTTTCTGAAGATTTTAAATGGGCAACCACCAAGTCATGACCTTGCTTAACTTTCAGGACATGTGGAGCAGTTACACTGGAATTGCATGAAAACAAGCATGTAAATTCAAGCACATGCATTTGCTCACCCTTTCACGCGCATAAACTGACTTTAATCTTCACTGTTATTAACAATATTAAGTTCAGGATCACCAGCTTGTATGGGGGCTGGTTCTCAAAATGCCATCAGGAAATAAAGAGACTCATCTTTACTTTAGATCTCAGTATAATGTATGGGCACAGATTTCCCAGTTCCGTAGTAGTACTTAAGCCATGCCCTGTAATTATTTATTTCTTTGGTGTCACTGACATACAGGTGGTATTATTGATACCTTCATACATTATTTTAGTTATTGCCAGTCACTGACATATTTCTTTGTTGTACCTGATTTTTTAAAAATAAATATTTATATAGTTATGAATAGAGTAGCTCATATAGACTTTAAATCAAACCATATTGAACTGACAAAGGTAGACCTCAGCACTGATATTATCCTACTGCTGTATTTGTGACAACTGAAAGAGTTTTACCTCTCAAGATGCTACTCTTGGATTGGCAGCAGCTCAGGAAACAGTTACGTGAGACAGAAAAGTTTATTAAAACTCAACTATCACCTTAGATTGAAAAGATAATTTATAGTACCCACAATTCTTCTAATAAACATGTTCCACCATCTCCTATTTACATCAGTTGCAGATTTTGGATCAATTAAAGAGGAGCTATGAGTAAGAACCAGATCCAGACTTGCACACCCAGAATTGCAAACTGAAGTGAACTCTTGAGGATTTCCAAGTCCCCAACTCAGCCACTCAAATAGGTTAATGAGGAACCTAAGGCTCAGCTGTTGCCCACACTCAGGGCTGATGCCATTGTACCTAAGCTAACTTTACACCACTGAGCAGGCAGGATCAGGGGAGCCTTGAAATGCCAGTTGAAGGAACATCTGAAGGTCATTTACTCCAGCCTGCATGAAGCAGGATGATCACCAGGATCAGATCAGCCACAGCCAAGTCTTGGAAAACCTCTGAAAGAGAAGCCACAGTCCACTTCTGCTGCAAAGGCAGGTGAGATGGCTGGACTGCCTCAGCTCTGTGCTCAGACTGGCAGGGAAAGGAGGGTAAACAGAAATGTATTTCAGAACACTCTTGCACCTCCTCAGAGGAGGTAGACAGAGCTGGCCACCAGAGGCCATCAGCCACGTTAACACAAGTGCATGCATGAAGTGCCCAAAGAGCTCCAGGTTTGCCAAGGAAACATGAAGAAATGGGTTTAACGTCCAGTCCAGCCCGAAAACATTTACACATCCCAACTGGGATCTCTCAGCACAGCCTCAATTACCTGACCAGTATAGTACCTGTGGTCTAATGGGAATGACTGTACCCCCTCCTGGCGAGACTGTGAAGTCAACACTGGATTAATGAGCACAAGCATACAGACGAGAGGAAAAAAAAACAACCAGGTTTCCAAGCCTCCTTCACTGTGATGTTACAGCCGACAGCTTAAGCCTCTTGCGATGAGCTAACTTGTGGCCTTTTTATAAATCATGTCTTTTGCCCACTAACCAGCTACATTAAAATTATAGTAATGTAAAGAGAAGGTCTTAGATTAATTAGCAATTGAGTATGGACTACACTTTTATTATCTGTAGATTTTAGGCAGTTGCAAGAAGATCTTTTTAGTGCATAACACACAGCCATGCATTTCTAAATCTCATAAATTTATATTGCACTCCGTGTATTTATAGAATTGTTTGCATGTACCGCACACACTACAGCACTGAACAAAACTGGTATTGCAAAATTATGGTTTTGCAACTTACCTTCCTAGGAAATACTGCTATAAGCACTGTCCAGTTTTCACTCGGGCTCTGCATTGCCTTTAATTTTCCAGCTAGCTTGAGTGAAGAAAAAGAGGGTCAAGAGACTGGCCCAAAAGTACAGAGTCACTCCAAGGCTTGGCCGGCCCGCAGGGCTTGATTCATCCATTACGCCACACAATCTCTTTACACCGCACAGCTGCCCACGGGGCAATGATACAAGATGACAGTGAGATTGCCAGTTATTTTTCCTCTGTTAAAGCCTTATGATCTCGTATGTCTTATATTCTAGTTTTCATGTAGAAACCGTCTAGGCTGAAGTTGCTACACAGACTTAGTAGAGGGAATAGCATAGAAGTACATAAAGTAAGATAAAGAAGTACCTTAACCCTTTATCATGACCTGCTGTTATTGGTTACTTGTTTCGTACTCTTCCTAGTCTGCATTTGCTAAAATCAGTTCTTGACTTGGATGGAGCACTGCAAAAAGACTTTGAAAGCACACTGACTGATGGAGGGCTGAAATCTGTTCCCAACCAATCAGTATTAAAATACTCATTGACTTCACTAAGTGCAGGGTGAAGCCTGCAATGACCCGCTGCTGCAGCGCACCACTTGTTGCAGTGACCCTTCTTCAGTGGGTTTGAAAGCCACGTTTCTGAGGAAGACAGAGTCTATCCTGATTTTGACATCAAACTGAGGTCAGTCAGAGCTGGTGGAGGCTAGACCTGCCACTGAGAACATATACATTATTTGTAGGCTGACCACAACTTCAAGTGCAAATGTTGAGGCACTTTGAAAGTGAATTGTATATAAGAAATTGAAATAAATTAAGATCTGTACCTTATTGGTATCCCAGTATTTTTTAATGTAATTAATAACATATCAAATGGAATGCTCTTCTAAGACAGGTGAAATGTCAGAGAGACGGCTGTTATCTATTACAAATACTTTTTTGTAGCATGCTAGGTTTTCTGAAGGTCAGCCATGCTGCAGCGTGAGTTGCAAATATTAGGTATTTCTATCCTGTACTGTTATTATTATTATTACAAGAATTGTGTAAATACTCAATCTTTGACTCTCAGCTTTCATAGAATCATAGCATCTCAGGTTGGAAGGACCTCAAGGATCATCTGGTCCAACCTTTCTTGGCAAAAGCCCTGTGTAGACACGATGGCCCAGCCTCCTGTCCAGCTGAACCTTAAAAATGTCTAGTGTTGAGGACTCCACTGCTTCCCTGGGGAGATTATTCCAATGGCTGATTGTTCTCACTGTGAACAATTTTCCTCCTGGGTCCAATCAGAATCTCCCTAGAAGTAACTTATACCCATCACCCTTCATCCTTTCCATGGATTCCATGTAAAAAGGGAGTCTCCGTCTTCTTTGTAGCCACCCTTTAAATACTGGAACATGGTGCTAAGGTCTCCCCTGAGCCTTCTTTTCTTAAGGCTGAACAAACCCAGCTGTCTCAGCCTTTCCTCATAAGGCAGCTTCCCAGTCCTTGGATCATCTTTGTGGCCCTTCTCTAGACCCTCTCTTGCCCATCCACACTGTTTTTGTACAGCAGGGACCAAAACTGAGACCAGTATTCCAGGTGTGGCCTGACAAGTGCTGAGCAGAGTGGGATAACAACTCTTTATCTCTGCTGGTGTTGCCCTTGTTGATGTGACCCAGCATCATGTTGGCCATTGCAACACACTGTTGACTCACATTGAGCTTGTTGGCCACCAGGACTATCAGGTCCCTTTCAACAGAGCTGTTCCCCAGCCAGGTAGATCCCAGCCTGTGCTGCACACCTGGATTATGTTTTCTCAGGGGCAAGACCTTACACTTCTTGTTGAACTTCATCAGGGTCTTGTTAGTGCCCTCTTCCAGCCTATCCAGATCTTCCTGCAGGGTAGCTCTCCCAATTTGTGTGTGCCCTACGCTGGTATGGCAACTGTTGTGTGTGGGAAACCAGAGAAGTGACTTTTTTTTTCATTCATTGAAACTATATGGTAAAATGACTGTTTGAGAGGTTAAATCCCAGTTTGAGCTGCAAGTCGAGTGAAACAAGGAAAAATTTTGCTTTGATGAATCAGATTTAAGAATGTTGCTGTAATGAAGGATAATTATGAAGATGGAAATTAAGGAGAGAATTATGATAATTGAAAACACTGTTGTGGCAGATATTGAAAGACCTTGGAGTTCTGGGGCTGTTAAACATTACCATTAAAGTTCTGGTAATTAGAAATACTTGACAAAGGATGGGTGAACATTTAGTAGAACAAACCCTTAACTATTAGTTTCTGATAATCCTGTTAAATTGCACATTACATTACATATTTAAGTCTTCTGTGACTGAGACTGCTCGATGGAATAGTTGGTTTCCAGCATCTAAACCTTCCATCTTATTCCTTGAGAAAGAGATTAATCTAAAAAAAAAAAAGGCAATAAGAAAATACTAGAAAACCTCTTGCACTTCAGCCCACTGCTCTAATCAAGCACAGACCAGATAGTTAAAGGTCTAATTCCCATGAAATTTAGCTTGTGACCCTGTTCTTTGCATTGTACAAGTGAAATTTCCCAATTCATATACTGCTGTCTAAAGTTCATTTCAGGCTGAGTTTGTGGCTGTACGGGCTACACTAATTCCGCTCCCTTCAGTGAATTTTTTTGGTGCTTTTGTCTATAAGCAATGGAACTGCTTATGTTTTCTACTTTGAGAGATCTCCTTTGTTTCTGTTTTTCTTGTAGAAATCAAGTGCAGTACAAGGTCATCCAAAAGACCAGGGTCATGTATGATCTAAAGGCTATTTTTATACTGGGGAATACCAAGTAAGACTTTAGTTTATGAATTATTTTAGACAATTTGCCAGTGAAGCTATTTGTGTCCTGGAATGCAAAGAAAAAATAAATAGTTAGAATGTTCTTATTCGAGACAATTTAACCAAATTTACCACTTGTCCAGCAAGTAGCTCCCATCATTTTAGGGGCAATGTGGGGTCTGACCCTGTAAACGCACAGTTCTGGCAGCCCTTGTGAAGAAGTCATTGTGTCCATAGCAACACGCTGCAGAGTGAAGTATTTCTGCACCTCCTCATCTCCCCTCCTGGCACTGCTGGGGACACAGACCAGCTGTGCACGACTGATCCTGTTTATGTCACCACCGTTTTAACTTCACATTACAAACCTTGTTTCCCCTGTAAAGAGCATCTGCTCTCTGAGTGACATGTTTTTAATGTGCTGATTTATCATTGTCAGATACAGGATTTTTATTGCTGAAATTTGAATTTTGTATTTAAGGCACTTTTGTGATTACAGATGTTTTACATATAAATTGCCTTATATTACAAAAAATACATTCTGTACTTCTCAAGCAGTCTCATTCTCATGTGTTTTACTTTTTTATACCTAACTCTGTGGGGCTAAGTGGATGTGAATGGCTGTCTGCTGGGGATAACTGCAACCGAGGCTACAGCGCTGCATTAGACACTGCCCCTGCATCATGCGTGGGCCGTGGTGCTTGAGGAAACACGCTGGAAACAGAAACAGGGTACTGCCCACAGATTTCAGCTGCACTGTGGGTGCCCCAAAACTCTTGAGGTTTCTGGGAGCTCCCACTAGGACCAGAAATGCCAGAGGCTGCAAGTGCACTGCCAATTCCGTGCAACCTGGCTGGAGGTATCTAATGCAGCCTCGGCAAAGCACACTGCAAGAGAGCTGCTGACTTGGAGTCATCTCTGCACTCCCTGAGAAGGGGTGGGGAATGGGAATAAAGGCTTTTGGGACCTCTCTGAGGCAGTGCAACTGGAAGAGCAGTCCTCCCTGGAAGATGTCCAGACTCTAAAGGATAATGAGAGGAGGTAAACTCCTGCCTTTGTCTCCACTCCAAGAAAATAGCACAGCGGTGAAGAAGTTTGCAGCCATACAGCAACATCCACACTCTCTCAGAGCATCAGCAGCTGTTTGCAGCCTGTGTCACCAAGAAGCTGCCAGTGTCTGCTGTGCAAACAGCCTGGTGTGCAGCATGTCTCTGTGATGCCCAAGAGAATCAGGATGCACCAAGAGCACAAGACTGGCTGGATGGAGCATGGCCAGCCTGGCCCTACCTCCCACCTGCACCCAGCCATGGGTCTGCCTGGGCTGGTGGCCACTATGGATGTGAAAATTGCAGCAGTTCAATTCACGGTCAAAGAGTGGAAAAAATAGTATTATCGAAAGTATGTTGACATAGATATATGTCTGTGCTGAACTCAATTTTACTGCAGGTCATTAAGGGCACTCATGTCAAAAGTTGCTTTGACTCCTAGGTCTTGCTAAAGCTATTGCCATATCCAACAAACAGGTTTGTTCTAAACTTTCTACATAGCGTATAATATTCATAACCACTTATTGCTTTCTTAGCATTGTAACATGGAAACAGAGACCTAAACAAATATTACAGATTTCCATTCTTGCTGGCATCAGAAAAATCACTTGCATCATGTTTCAGACTTTTTGAATTCAAATAAAGTATTCATGAAGATACTCACCAGCTAACTAAATACGTGGAGCCACTCAAAAATTATGTACTGATACACATTGTACCTCAAACATAAGCTCGTCTCCAGATACTGTGTCAGACTGCAATTGATTGAATATTATTAATTGAGCAACCACATTTCTCAAACTGCCTTTGGATGATCATTTCCAGCTGGTGACTGATCATGTCACATTACCACGGCTATAATAGTTTTTAAAGTAAACAAAAATATTAACTACACCTTGATTTGGTTCTTGTAGAGAGAGACTCCATCCTAAAAATTCTATTTCCCCACTCTAGCACCTGTCCAAAGGGGGAAACACCATCAAATCTGCGATGGGCTTTACTACTCCTCTGTGAGATCTTACTCCATGACAGCCAAACTGCCAGGAGCCGAGCTGCTGCATTTCTATATGTGGCCAGTAGCTTGAGAAGGAAAAGGACACAATATAGACTGCAAAATAAAAGGTGCAAGAGTCAGCAAATCTCATGAGGTATCTGCTCAGAAGGGGACAGGAGACAAAGAAGATTAAAAATGTTACAAGAACTGAAAAAGAAAGGAACAGCGTATGGTTGGTAAAGAGCATGAGCAATTAGGTTATCCCACAGAAGCTGTGGAGAAGACTGGAAATCCCAGATGGAGGTAATTACACTACCAGTCCAGGGCTGGTGTGCAGCTTGTAGCAGTCTGAAATTTCTGGAAAGGAGATTCTTGGAAGAAATATTTCTTCGGGCTTGTGAGAAAGGACCCTTCCTCCTGTTGCCAGCATTTTCATCAAGACAATCCTAAGAATGTTTAATTTTAAAAAAATATATATCAGTAACATTTATTTCTATAAGAAGGAATATCGGAATGCTGCAGGAAATAACCTGTAAGTGCAATTCTAGGAGTAGCGAAATCCTAAAGCAACTCTTCTCATAGTTGTTCTGTGCAGCCTGGCAGCATCCCAGGGAGCACAGAGTAAAGTAGTTGAAATAACACCACCATCTACTGGACAGCTGGTTAATACAGTGAGCAGAGAGGTTGTACGGAGATAAAAGCATGTGTGGCTCCCAGTCACGGCTTTGGTACATACTAGAACATACTTGGTAAGCCCTCATCATATAATTCTTCCTTATTTTTATTATTCATGTCGACTGATGTTTTTCCAGGCTCCTTTCTTTGTAAGACATAGAAAATAGAAAAAAAAATGACTGCATTGCATGGCATGAGCAGGGATATAGAGAACGTTGTCATAGCAGTTCTGTGCAGGGAGCAGCACCAGTACAGCAGCTGTACCCCACAAATACTGTATTAATTTGATTCCCATCAGGACTGATATTATTTGCTCTTACAGATCTGTTGCTAGGTCACCTGCAGTTGCACACACCAAGCCTGCAAATCAGAAACCTAGAAAAGGCAATGTCCACTGACAAGTTGAGATGCGTGCCATGGCCAGGTGTGGGACAAAGCATGTGAGAAAGACCCAGAAGTTATTCTTGCAGGAAATATAAAGGCTGCAGGACTTCTTGCTGTTGGGTGCATTAGACATACAGCAGCCTCCTTCCATGCTCATTTCTGATACCAATCACTTTCAGTAACAATGTGGAGTATCTGTGAGACACAGATGGCATTCTGTAACAACGGGCTGCAAAGCCAGCAGCCTACCAGCTCAGCTAGCGGGGCTAAGGCACATCATTTTCTACAGCCTAAGGCACAAATTAGGATGATGTGGCTGGTATCGCAAGGAGCATTTCTGACCCCTTCCCCTGCCCAAATAACTGGTCTTGCTAACAATTGGATCAGCAGAGAATACCTTTCACAGGAGTCAGAAACAAGGCTAAAAGATGTATCACTAATATGGGGAGACAATGTGTTACTGCCCTCACATGAAAGACGGTGAGATTTCCTCCTTTGGCAGCGGAAGAATTGCTGGAGCTATGCAAGATCCCCCCACTCCACCAGCCCTTTGAGTTTTTACAAAGTTATAAAAGCTGTTAATCCCTCTGGCTATTTCAGACCCCCAGGGGAAAAGAAAAAAAGAGCAAAGTCATTAAATCTTCTCGTGCTCCTGGTAGGTGCTACCCAAATTTAAAATGCTTTCCCTTTCAAGAAGAAACGTCCAGAGGAGATGCAATCTGCTACCTGAGCTGCAAAGATTTGCCTGGAGGCAGGACAGTGCCACACGCAATGAAACGCTGCTAGGGGTGGGGTGGGGCGTGAGGCTGGATGAAAAACCTGGCCATTTTGTTGCAGGATACATGGAGACAAGGGAAATAGTCATTCATGCAAGGCTAAGGTAGAAGTCATTCAGGTAGGTAGAAGCTTAGGCCAGGTCCTATAGTTGTATGGGCATATATAGGGCTCCAGTATCTCTGCTGGGGGGCTTGCCGGAGCTTTCTCCTATAAAGATCAGTGCAACCACAGCTGAAAAGACTCACTGGGGATATTTAAGGTGGCTTTTAGATTAGATTCTATTGAATATTAAGGTATATTTTCACAGCTGAATGGTGGGTAAATCCCTAGCCTCAGAACCTTCTTTCCTTCTCAGGAAACAATATCCTCCCTTCTAATATATTTATTCACTTATATTTACATATAAATGAAAATTAATAGAATCAGATAGCCAAGGTGCGTTTTCTCCATCAGTAGCAGAAACAACAGCAGATCCAGTGCATTTATTATGATTAAATATTATCAGTGTCTGTCACGCATGAATGAAGCCATACCAGGAGCCGATTGTCTATCTCACACAGGAAGAACTTGGCAGACAGTTTTTACGTGGTTTTTTAAAGCTGTTACTTATCCCCAAGCTACTGGCTGGTTTATGCCAAGGTATTTCTGTTGTCCCTGAGATGTATCAGCCTCAGCACAGCTTCTAATTCTATGCAGGCAATGTACTCAGCAAGCTTGCATGAAATTTCTAAGTTCAGCAGAACTACGCAGGAATTATTTTCAATAGGACAACTGAGAGTAATCACATTCCTTATATCATAATGTCAAATGAGAGATTATTTTAATATCGCCAAAATATTTATTAAAGGATATAGGGAGAGCATATTTTCAGGTCAGCTGTGAAATGATTACGTCTGGACACCATCTGGAATCCTATAAGGATTTTTGACCTGAATGACCTTCAGGCTGTGATGACTCTGCATACTCTGTGTGTAAGTAAAAGAATTGCTTCTCCTGATGATACCACTTTAAAGAACATCATACGGAGGAAGGCGACATCTTCTAGTACAGTATTACAATTGGATCATCTTAAATAGTTTTGTGTGCTTTGCAACTGCTTTCTTGGAAATACCAACTGCCAGACTTTTTTTGCGTATTTTCCTTCAACAGTTTGGGGTTTTTTTTTTTTTGAGTTGAAGTATGCTGTTTGTTTTGGAGTGCCAATTTAGCTCTGCCATCCTGCGTATATCATCAAGGCAAGCTGCTGTAGTTAACCCAAGAAAAAATTTACTGGGAACACAAATGCTAATAAAGTTGTTGGTGCAATAAATTAATTTCTTTTGTATGGAGATCAAGTAATTCAGTGCTTACTTCAGAAAAAACCAATACAACCTATATTGTGAGTCCATTAGCAGCAACAACAAATCTTTTCTGGCTCTAGAGGAAGAATTAATTATTTACATGTTTCTCATTAACTTTTTACCTACTGTTAACAGTAGGTTTTTAAAAGAATTCCTTTCTGTCTGTGATCAAAGTTTTCCACAAGCCCATTTACAAGCAGTATCTTTAGCCATTTTTAATTATTTGCAGTCTATCACAAAGCAACATTTGCAATTTGTGAGCATTGCTGAAACACCACAGGTATTCCAGAAATTCCTGACAAGTCTTTTTAAGCAGCCAGTGCTTTTACTCGCTATCCTTGATCTGATCCTGTGATCAGATACCAGGGGTATCTTCACTTCACCTTCAAAATAATAGCGAATCTAATGAAGCTGTCTGTACACTCATCCATGGAACTGGGGGTTATGTATTTCCCTGGGGTTTTATCTCAGATTTGGCACATCCTGATAGTGCTGAGAGTGGGATTTAGGGCAACAGAACATGGATCCATACTGCTACTTTAGGAAAAAATCAAGTTTTTTACCGGACTCAGGTTTGGCAAGACAGTCTCAGAGAAACTTGTGATAAAATGGTCTTCATCTGAAAATCTTACAGAATCAGGAAAATTCTCAATGATTTAAGAAAAAAAAAAAAGGCAAAATTTGACTGGTTTAGGTACCATTTTGAGTCACATCTTAAAACCTAGAGAAAGCCAGAACATATCCAGAGATATTTCTATTTGTTGTCCGATTTATTAAGCCACTTGGACTCTCATGTCTCTGTGAGTTTAGGAAACTGAACCCTTTACTAATCAAACCACCCTCCAGACAGATTAAATAAATTTTTACAAAATTAGAGAAGGGCAGTAGAATAGGGATTAGATTGTTAGATTTATCGAGTCATGCTACAAGACGGACCATGCCTTCCCCAAATGGCTGTCGGGTTTTGCTTGCATCACCGATGTGCCTTGCTCCCCATTTGTTCAGCCCCAGCACCTAGTACATGGCTCTCTAGGGCCAGGATCCTTACTCAGGGGCAGTAATGTGGTTTTTATCCAAAGGCTGAAAATATGGCTAATGCAACCACTCTGTGAAAGTCAATTTCTGTTCTACGACCCTCCCTGAACTTGAGAGACTTATTTGCGATGCGACAAGCCAGACTGCTGTTCATCTTGCCGAGCGCTGCCCAGCGCCAGCTGCTTCTGAAGAAAGTTCAGCAAACTTGGTAATGAGCACTGGGGGAATAACAGAAGTTTCTTCTTCAGCTGAGCAGTAGTTGGCTTACGTTGTAAATATTTTATGTCTATTACACGCTCAGAAATGCTGTGAAAGTTCTGTGTAAGCTCTTGGATTTCATATAGGTATTCAGCCTACCTTTAAACACACATAGTAAACTCAGAGTTGGGTAATGCTATTGAATATCACAGATTTAAGATTTATTACCAAAGGAAATTGCACTGAAACAATTTATTGGAAACATAACAAAACCTGTGACTTGATGATGGATGACTTTGTTCTCTAGTCTTAGACCAATTATTTAACAAAGCATTTGTTACATTTGACTTTTGGCCAAGCCACAATGTAAGTTGACATATTCTGGAATAAATAGAAAAATGGGCAATTTTTAATACATTAGAGAGCCTACAAAAAACAAAGCACATTTAGACAGAGTTATGAAATCAGCTTCCTTGATAACTTAGCCAGTGGTATTTAGTCATCATTTAGCCATTAATATTTAGTCAGTTCTGTTAAGTGTGTAACAAAATGCTGTAGCAAAACAAATCATAAGCTCCATGTCCCATAATGCTACTTACTGAGTTAACTCTTCAGTGTGATGCCATTACCTGCTATGACTAGTGGTTCACAGCATGGAAGATCAAAGCAAATTTGGCAGATGCAAACAAACACCTACTTCTTCTTTTATAGCTCAAGTAGAAAGGCATCCTGCAACCTACTCTGCTTCAGCTTGGACCAGAGTCTTATAAAGCTCGGTGCATGCTGGGGAAAAAAACCCCTTCCTTCCTCCTCTGCACTTTGCTGAGAACTTCTTTAGCTTCATCCGATCAGCCCAGCTGGGTAGGCAAAGGGTGTGCCCCAAATTTTCTGAAAGTATTTGGAATGCTGAAAAGAGATCTGCAGACCATTATTTTAGGCTTATAAATAAAATTAGACTAAAGATATGTGGTAACCAGAAACAGTTAGAGGAGTTTTTTATCGTGTATAATGTGCACAGAGCAAGTCTGTCTTATTTTCATTGCATTCTTCTGAAAAAACGCTTTGTGCTGCTCTGGCATCGAACTCAAACCAAAAGGGAGCAAATGGCAAACCAAATGGCAGCCCCATCAGACCGATCAGACGGAGAATGAGAAGGAGAATCAGTCAGGATGATACAACAACAAACATCACCTTTTCTACGCAGCTATTAGGGAAATAGCTGCTTTAATGGGCTTCCAACCATTAAAAGGTAGAATTAGAGGCTGAATTAGAGGATTCAATTAACAGGCAGTCAGCTGTGTAAAACCTGTCATGTGACATTGATGCTCTAAATCCAAACAGGTAAATGTGATTAAAGTCCCTAATAAAGCAAAAATGTTTTTCTTGGTTTTATACGAATAGATAGCATAATGCTTCTATGAAATTTGCTGTGATAGGCTACTAATTTCTAGTGCCTGCATTGCATCGGTTTGTGCCAAGAAGAAAAATAAAACTGGAAAATGAAAGATTTTCTCTGCTGCGTTTGTACTGTTTTCACGAACCTCCAGAAGCAGTGATTGCAACATTGTTGGGTGGTTAGTAAAAAAATTCACGTTGCCAGTAAAACTGAAAGAAAAAGCAACTGTAGAAGGGAACAATGGGAATAACTGACTGTAGGCAAGATCTAAGTTTTATAAATACTAGAAACCAAGGGCTGTGGTACTCAAGGTGAAATGCCCCTTAAAAAAGTAGCTAAGAACATCTAATCCCCAGATGAGGTCATAAAAACGTCCATACTTGTTGAAATGGTTGACAACAGGGAAGTTGGGCCAAAAGAAAAGCAGCATTAGAACAATATCCTGAGAGAGGTCTATGTATAGCATGAGACAACAACACAATTATTTAAGAGCAGCCCATTATCTACTAGCCAGAAAGCCAAACAGGTTTGTAAAGTAGAGTTATGATGCCAATTTATGTGATATTTGGAATAAATGCTTACCTTAGTGAAAAAAGCCTGCACAAAATAAAACCTATTCTAGAATCTTCATTCCCTTTAAAATGTTACAGGTCTATAACAATAAATATTATTTTATTAATTTTTTATTGCTAGGTTTTCAAAGGTAGGTGAATTAGATGAGCTCTCTTCACAAGAGATGAATTTATGAGACAACTGTTATTTATAGGAGCTGAAATAATGTGTTTGTAGTGCTTCTGTTTTAATTTAGCACCTGCTTTTCCCTCCACACAATTTTCTTCAGAAAAATTCAGTAGTGCATTGATTTTTATCTCTCCAAAGATGAAAACCTGGAATTTGCAAAATGTCTGGTTGAGAATACAGAATGGAGAAAGCTTTGTGGAAAATAAACTATTGGGCTGGCTATAAATTGGCCCTTAGCTCCTGTGAGGTCTTTCTGAGCAATGTTGGAAACTTACTTTTCCCGTGGGGTGATGTGTATAAATCAGATTAACTCCACTGAGAGCAATGGAGTTAATATATCTGAGAGAGTCCATCCCCATATTTCTGACATTTCTCTAGTTTCAGTTATTTTCAAGGTGGGCTAAAGTCAGTGGCCACTTACAGGTTTATGACAATATTAGCAGTAAAAAAGCTGAGATTTTAAAAAACAGTTTCTGTAAGAGGTTTAGGAGAGTGTCCCATCCATGGCTGAAAGTACACTGTTTATGACCTGTAGTTCAGCAGCTCCTGTTCTACCTTCCCAGGCACCACTCCCCATCAACATGAGTTCTCCACACACCTTTTCTAACATAAAAAGTTTATAGTTACTGTTTAATACAGAATAGAGAAGCTTAAGAGATGTACCACCACCCTTTTGTTCTGGAAATTGATGTATTCTCCAAAATCCCTAGAGGAAAAAGTTCAGAAAAAAAGCAAAAGGAAAAAAAACCAAACCAAACAGGGAGCAGAGGATCCCTGTGGATGATAGTTGAGGTGCCACAGCTGATTTATAGGTCTGGAAAATATTTGCAATGCCCATATTGTACTTGTTCTGGGGATAAAGAGAGGATTTAATTCACTAGTACTATCAATCTGTTACCTTTCAAGGCAGTAAATTCACTAAATTCACTAAGAAAAGCAATTCAGCTTCATGGAGTTGTTGTTGTAATATATCATTTATCACTTACTGTATGTAAGTACCAATAGCACAAACATTTAAAATCATCAACAGAACTATAAAGAGTTGAAAGAAAAATGTTTCAGAATAAATCTCTGTCTTTTCCAAAGCAACCTAATCTGTGATAAGGTTATAGAGTGAAACATACGTTACCGGGAGCTTGAAATAAAATTCTTTTTTGTTCCATTGCATATGGTTTAACAAAACTGTTCAAACTCATTTCCTATTTGTATATGATGCTGATGGCAGGAAAAACAGAGGGAATTGTAAAAGTAGGCTGATATGCCTTGATTTCCCCCGCAGTGATCCAAGGAGGGTTCTCCAGGGGATTTCTCAGACACCCTAAAGCTCTATGCTGTGGGGAGCATCTGGAGGAGGAGTCTGTCTGCATTAAATCCGCTGGGGTGCAGACGGGTCTCCTAAAGCTTATCTTTAGAATTAATCTGATGGTGATGAATATCCCCATTAATACTTAGATTAACCTATCATTTCTGAAACAAAATAATATTTGCAATATTTTTCTTTTGTGCATGAATGTCGGAAGGAAATTGAATCAAATTAGGGTGGTGATCTACGCTGTAATACTCGCATTTCTCTGCCACTTATTTTCGCTCATCCACTAGTTAGCCATATTTCACCTTTTGATACCATTTAGATTGTATTTTCAGTAGAGCTATGATGGGTTTTTTAATTTACTCCTAGCATCCCTTGCTCATTCAGCAGTCAAAAAGCCTTGAAGAGGCAACATCTGTGTTGAAGTATAAGCAACCACCAGGTCTGCTCAGGAGGAGCCCTGCCAAGGCCAATTGCAGTAATCAAGCTTTCTTTGAACGCAACATCTGCTTACATAAACTCTCTTACAAGATCAAATTGTAACAGCCAAGATGGAAAAGGAGGATGAAAGAAGAGATGACAGGTATATGGATAGTCATTTTAATGCTGGTTCTATGCTGGTTTTAACCCAGGCCAAATTCCCACCTTTTGTTATTAAACCTGGTGGTTCTGCTCTGAGTCTTATTGTTACTCCTGGTTGGAAGATCTAGGGTGAGGGGAGGGGGGATGGTGCCGCACTGATTTGGCCCTTTGTGATTTTGATTTCTGCAAAGAAGGAAACTTCCAGAGAAAAATAAGTTAAATGGTTCAAGGGTAGGAGCAACACGTTTCCACTTCATGCCTTTCCACTGCTAACACTGAAGGAAAGGTCCTGTGGAACATCATTCTGATGTTGTTTCAAAGGAAATGGTTTCCTAAATGGAAAGCTGACTCAAAATAGAGTCTGCAATTTTTCTGAGTAATAGTGATTTTTGTATTAGCGTTATCTATCCATAATCAAGGCTATGAGTAGCCATTTCTCTTAATCTTTGTCTCTACTATCCATTCAAGATAAGTCAAGACTCAGGGAGTATGGGCAAAGAAGTTTTTCAGAAAAATTCTAATTCCTTTTCCCTAATATATCCTGTGTTATTGGACTAACCCACCACTGGAAAAGTGTTTTGAGAATTTCTGCTCCATGAGAGTATTGTGATACTTCCATATTTATTAATATTAATTTTGCAGAAGAATAATCAAAATGCAGGGTTTTTTTAGCCGAGAAATCCATTTTGCCCAAGTCACACAATAAGTGAGGCTGAGGCAGTTCCGTGTGGAGGACAGGACTGTGACCAATTCAAGCACCAGAGCAGCTCACAAAAAATTCAAGAAATACTGAGCTGATCTAAGAACACAAAAGATCTTTAAAAAATTTATCTCCTTCCTACAGATTTCCTGGAAATCATATACTTTTCTGAAAATGGATTCTGATGAGAATCCCCAGCCAGTTCCAATATGCAGAGTTTGGACATGGGTGTCCTCTCTTTATTAATATTCACTAATTGCCAATTTCTTCACATAGAAAAGTCACTTTACCTTCTGAGCTGCTGAGCAACTGTAGCCATCCTCTTAGCTATGTCTCAGGCTGCTCCGGAGCAGAGGTGAATTGCAGATGTGATTCATATTGACACCTCTGCAATCGTTTGGTGTTTTCCAGGAGAGTAAGTAACTTGTGTGAAGAATGCACGCCTCTGTCATCACTGTGCCCCAGCACACACGAGATCACACGGTGTTTGGCTCACCTGCCCTGGCAGAGGTGTCCATCTGAGAAGGGTGCACACTGCAGGTTTAATAAGGGTATGCTGCTCGCAGCTAAACTTCTGATAGCCAGGGCCACACACATGGCAAAACAGAGAAAAGAGTGAAACAGAAAGGTTCATCCCCCTGCCCACCCAGAGCTGTGGGTGCACCACATCAGGTCAGGGCTCACAGCCAGCTTTGATCCATGCCAAGAGACAGCACAGTTACGAGGAACTGATCTAATTCCTCAGTAGGTTCACTTACGCTGTCTCAGAGCCTGAGTGCTCATGCTCTGTGTACCCTTAAAGAACCTGGGGATAATGAATAGGTTTCTTCATTTGATCTCTACTTTAGAGTTTGAACTCCCATAGTTTGGCCCGCTGGCTAATGAGGAGTGATGGCACTGAAAGCCATCAGAGTTCTCCCACAAGGGAATTAGGAGCTGAAAGATAAACACACCAGATGATGGAACGTACAAATCGCTCTGTACTCCCCGAGCTGGGCGAAGGCGGATATGCTTTTGTATAATGAATTATTGCCCTAAAAACCACAACTAGTTCTCACTTAAATGAAGATTCCTGTATGTTACATGATCTTTTTCTCAAATTGTTCTCTGAAGAACCAGAAATGCTGTGTTCTGTACCCTAGAGCAAAAAACAGAGGAAAATACAAGCTCTAATCACTGCGTGACCACTGTTGATTTCCCCCAAACAGGCATAAGCTGAGACTAAGGTCTTGCCATTCGATGTCACTCACATGTGCAGTCTTGAAATAAGAGTGGAGAGATAAAGAGTAGCTGTTCGGCCTAACGAGGTGTGTGAATGTTGTGTTTTGGTTATGACAAGTGTGCTTGGCATTTCTCTGAAATGTATGGGCAGAGATTACTAAAAGAAATAGGAGCCAACAGCAGGAAGAGAGAATCCCAGGCCTGAATTCCTTCTCATCCTTTTTAGGAAAAGCCTCTGGGGGCTGGAGACTGCTGGGACTCGGTTAAAATCCATTACACCAACCTTTGCACCTGCTCAGAAGCTGCAGAAAGGATTGCAAGAGTCCGTGGACACAGCTAGCCCGCATCAACAGAGAGGGGATTGTCCTGGGAGCGCAGTGAGTTTATTCCTTGTCACGGGGCTTGGCAGGTAGGTTCGATCAGATAAAACAAGTGAACAAAACTGCACAGAGGAGGGTTTTGGCACGTGTAAATGTGTAAAAGCAGACTAGCAGAAAAATTTATACTGTTTAGTGAAGATATCTTTTCCCTCTGAAGGGCTCTGTCCTACGGGGAAAGTGTGTGCACAGGCAAGGTCACGCTCTCTCTGTCACTCGTGAATAACAAATCCCTTCTATGCCTAGAAAGCCACCCCAGGGGACAGCCCCATAGCAAGGGTGTTCTTCATAGGAAGCTGAAGGAAATAAACCTGCACTGTCGTTTTAGATCAGTTTCGAATGAGCGTGTCAGAGCTTAAAAAGAATTCTACAACTGCCTGCTGGCTCAAGTGCAAAAGGAAGGCTCTGGCCACACTCAATTTTTGAGAGGAGGAACATTGTGTATTCCTCTCTTCTCCTTCCTGGGGAGATCCAGGTACACAGACACTTCCACGTGACCTTCAGAAGATATCTGAGTGCTGGGATTCACTCCCCAAAACTTCACTGAAGCCCAGGACTTTGACACGCAACTCAAACCTCCTACACTGACTCAGGAGCCTGAACATTTCATACTTGGAACGAAGTGTCGAAAGTCACGTGTTTGGAAGTCTCCAGGGTATTCGCATTTTTATCATCATGTTATCATTCAGTCCCATCCTGAGGTGTCGTTCTGCATCTGGAGAATATAGCAAAGATTGTTGTTCTTAACACTCTTCCCACAGCCTTCCTCTTACCTCTGCTTGCCTCCCTCTGGGCTGTCCAGTCCTCTGCGCCCCGAGTCAGCCCAGCTCCTTCGTGCCACCCCCCCCCGCCCCAACATCGCAGCACCAACTCGCCAAGTGGGATGTTTCAGGCAAACATTGTCTCTTTCTTATAAAGTGAAGAGCTCTGATTACCTAACACGCGTATCCATCAAACAATTTTTGGCCAAGTTAGAGATGATGCTGCCAGCTTCCAGCTGTGACTTTTGGCTTGTTTTAACTCCCCTTATCCATCCCTACCATTGAAAATTAATTTAATACAAGATGGACTGGGGTCAGCCTTCAGTGTTTTGTGGTCTTTTTGTACAGACAGTGAAGCTAATTGTTTCAAGTGTTCACTACCCACACTCGACTACTCCAACTTTCTGAGGAGTTTCAGGTTCTCCTCTTACTGAGGTTAATGGTGTGGCAACTGTGAGAGTATTTTCCAATCTTTTTTTGCAGGTTTTCCATTATTTTATTTTCCCATGAATTTTTATATTAACATTTAGGGGTGGGAGAAGGTGGTGTTCGCTGTTCTTCTGACTTCTGTAAAGTCTTCTCTTTGCCTGAGAGAATGGGAAATGGGGAATATTTACACCTCATTGTCTGACCTGGAGCTGTTTGTTCTCCCAAAACGAAGGGAGCTACATCGAACCCTGGGGAAACTCCTTGGCTGAGGCAATGGGCAGCTTAATTTCATCTTTACCAGGAGTAACCACCCTCAAAGGCTCCCCGTGATTAAAACCTGCTTAAGGAGGCAACAGGTAAGGGGATAAGAAAGTCTACAAACTGTCCCCTTTCTCCTGTTGCCCTGAATACTTTCCACTTACATTTTTTTCCTGGTTACTTTTGCATTTGGTATCCAAAAGACCAACAAAGGCTGGATTACTTGTGGGAAGCTCTCTTGCTTTGTTGTAAACTGGTTTTTGTTGCCAATATTTGGCAAGGATAAATCTCAACCCCCAATAGATTTCAGTCTTTTTCATGTTAAAGTTAAACATTAGCGCTATGCCTTCCAGGCCAAAACTTAGAGCCAAAGAAGATTTGGCCCCTACCAGTTTGTAGAAACTGCCACAAATAAATTCAAGTATTAACTGAGAAAACCATGTAAAGGTCGAGGTTGTGTCCTGTTTAAATTAAACCATGATTTTTTTGTCATACATTTGTACTCAAGAAATGGATGGGGATCTCTTAGGAAAAAAAAAATCAGAAATACTGGGCTTGGAGTCTAATGATCTTGAAGGAATATAATCTAAACATCAGTAAAATCAATGGAAGCACTCCTGAAGACTCCCAAAGGGCAACAGGTCAGGCCTGTGAGATGGCTAATCCAACGAGCCAGTTAAAAGCAGCAAGTTTGAAACATCAAAATCCAACACCAAAATTAAGAAAAAAGTTTTAGAAGTTTCTTCTTAAAAAACCCTGTGTTTCCCTCAAAGAATCCAGTGGTAAAACTCCTCAAGGGATGTAGTTAAGCCAAACAAACGATGGAAACTCCTTGCCTGTAATGCAAAATACTTTTCATGGCTCCGTATATGCTTTTAGATTAAATTCTCCTTGAAATGATTTGTGTGGCATGTTTACAGGCTTGTGTATTATTCTGTCATCAGATAATTCACAATATCCTCATTTAAACATGCGGACACAGAATAATCAAACTTGTCAAGCCAAAGAAAAGAAATGCTGGCCCGTATGAAAAACACAGAACAGTGGGTGGGGATACAGTATTTTCTGAATAGATGCCACGAGTGCCAGAGTGTAGCAGGCAATTTAATAGCAAATTCTCCCTATTGCACAGTAAGCTGGCAAAACGTGTTGTCACACACGTTGATCACACCGACTAGAAGCGGCACACAGGACCCATGTGGTAGCAACAGGAGGCTTTCCAACGAGACGAAACTTTAGAAAAAATGCAGCTGAGCAACATGAGCGAGCGAAGTCTTCCTCTGCCGTTTGCTCCTGCTCGCTGTTGCTGTTACTATCGCTGGTGAGCCGACCTTCTGAAACGAACACCTCCTTTGTCAGGACGGGTTGGCAGAGCAAATGCTGCCTCACTTTATTTCAGTAGCAAAGGGCTATTCTCTGCAATACCAGACAATGATACAGGGACACGGGGTACACACCGTCAGGACCGCTGTTTGCCCTGCGCAGATCACAACTGCTTTGAATAAATGGAACCTCTAGGGATCTGAAGCAAAAACCAAACGATTTGCCAGCTTACGTTTGGCATTTTTAAACCCCTCTCACAGAAAGACGATGTCAGATAGGACTGCTCTGATCTGAAGTCAGCGCTGTCTGCTTTAAAATCCTCACGAGCAGGCATGATGGTTCACCACCCCGATATCTGCAGGATCACCTCCTACCCCGACACCGCGGTACACGCTGTCCTCACCCGCCGCGGGTGCGCGGGCGTGTTACCGGGTGTGTAAATCAGAGCAGCTGCAGCCCCAGCAGCTGCAGGGACACATGCTCTCAGCTGGACTGTTTGTGGGTGGGTGAGTGTGGTTTGTGTATAGCTGGAGGGCTTCCCCCTTGGAAATTCTGTGATTAATGACACATTAAACCCTCTGCAAGAGAGTGGATTGAAAAGAACAAAAAAAAAAAAAAAAAAAAGAAACAGGCAGGAAAAAAAACTGAAGGCAGGCAGACTGATGGCTTTTCCTGCAAACTTTAGTACTTCAAAAGTTAACTTCTAAGCAACTGCAGATGCGTGGATAAAACCTCTCTGGGACAATATGCAGCAGCCCTTTCCTTTCCATCAGCATCTCCAACTTGTTGCCTGCCTCTGTTGGATTCCCTTGTTGGCCATTAGCACTGAGTCAGCTCCATTAGGTAAGGACTTTGCGCTTCTTAATTATTTGATAGTCATTTGGGGGATAGAGTTCATGTGTATTTTAAACTGAGATGATCTTGTTTACATTTACTTTTGAATGTGGGTTAGAGTGATAGAGAGCTATTATTAGAAAGAGTCACCAGAATAGAATGGAAGTAAGGTTAAAATAAACAACTTCTAAGGCAGTGAAGAAGGTCACAGTGATAACCAAGCATGCTTACAGCACAAGATGTTTATTGTTCATCAGAATATTTTCACCTTTATTTTTTATTTTTTTTTTAAATAAAGACATCACAAACCTGTGAAGATTCTTATTTCCTACTACGACAAAATCAAGTGATTTAAAGAATATTCATAACATTTTCCCATAAACAGAATATATGAAACAAACCGTAAAAGAAGAAAAACTTTAAAATAAGCATCTATTCCCCTAAGGAAAGACATATATACACCATATATCAGAGTAACATTATAGATTAGTTAATTACCCATATAAAAATACACAGCTTACAGTCCCTGGCAATAAAAAGTTCATGAGTAATTTTTCTACTACTGTACACATTAAATGTAAGGCTTGTTTCACTCTAGCACAGAGTTCAAAGAGGACATAGATTTTACATATGTAGCTTGTTTATACAGCATTATTAATCTACTGCAGGAATACACTGAAAATCATGTTAGACATTATTCAACTAATAAAACCAGAGTTAATAAAAAAACCTGAGAAAAGCGGTAGGACCAGAGCGTGCTGTGAGTGATTACGGATACAGCTCTGGCAGACGCTGTAGCCTTGATGGAAATACATTGCAATATTTTACCAAATTTAATTCCATCAGAGTTTCAGCTAGTCTTAAAAGTGATTGTCAGCCAGCACTCATTAGCTCTGTGAAGATAAAACAATTTGAAGCACTCTTCATTGGAATATCAAAAGGTCACCCAAAAAGGTCTGCAGGACTAAACACAAGGTAAATGACCGTATCACCTTTATCTTCAAACAATGCCTTTAATTTCTGAAACCTTTTGAAGGGTTGCCAGTTTTATGGAGTGTAGCAGCTACTTATCTGATAGAACAAGCTTTTCATCAAGGGGAAATGACCTTTTAGCTCCTAGTAACTAACTGTATTTTCCACTGTATTTTTGTTACTGAAGGTAATATGTATAGACAAGCTTATTAAACTGGGAACACAAAACAAGAATCAAGCAATAACTTGCTGTCTCTTAGGTGATGCGGAAAGATTCATAAGTCTTGTTGGTTTTTTATATAATGTGAACTTGAAGTAAATGAAACTGCTCAAAAAAGTTTACATTCTGACAGATTGTGTTCTGACATTATAATATTAACAGAGCCATATGCTGTTTACTTTTGTACTCTACCAAACCTACTCATCCCATAAGAATTTAACTGTGAATAAGGAACGTCTGACCAAACAGCTTTTTGCAGATGCCTTGTTAAAAAGGAGAAGATGAAAAAGTCCTTTAAAGACCAGGGAAAAACTTTATCATCTTCTGCAGTCTTATTTCAGGGAACGAAGCTCCCAGTGACTGAGGATACTCTCATTATTTGGGGTTTTTACATTATTTCCTGTGACTAAGAAACGTTACCAACGTCTGCAGCTGCTCTCTGGTAGAAGATTTAAGTAGAGCATCAGGGACAGGAGCAACTCAGTGAGTCATAGATGTGGGAGGGCTGACACAGCACAGAGCTTGTCAGACTTTTCTCAGAGGAAATTCTGTAAATTAGTCAATCAAAAGAAAAAGACAATAGGTTTTTTATAGGGGTATTTTAGACAAAAGTATTTAGCTTAAAATAGAGAGTTACTTGTAATATCACCATCGAGATGGAATTGCTCCCCATCTCCTCTGGAGACTTTTCATAACGCACAATTGAAAAAGATTTTAATTTTGATATGAGCTTCCTGCAAAGGTACCAGCTTCCCTCGAAGTTCATGAAATCCACTGGAGTTTCATTGCAAGATGTTACACATATAGTAAAATCAGATACTATTGATTGTTTGCACGTTCACTCCTGTGGATTTTCCTCAACTCAGAAACACATAAGAAAAAAATCTGAGCATATCCTGAGGTGAAGAAAGAGAAGAGGGAGATTGGCATCGGGGGAAGGCCAGGTGCCTACAATAGGAAAGGATTATCTGAATGGTCTAATTTGATTTAAGAAAGTAAATGAGAATAGTCTAGCATGGCAAAAATTATTCACTATATCTGGCAATTTTATGAACCCCGGTCTTGCTTTCACTAGAAGAATTAGTGAAAATCTGAGTGTGCAATCTGCTTTGTGTGCTACCCACAAGGAACCCGTGATCTCGTTGTGAACTTCTGCTATAAAATCTGAGTGTCATGGACTTTTCATACTTTAAACAAAAATCTACTGAGGCTGAGAAAACATTTCCCCATTAGTACTTCAAAAAGAATAATTCGAACGATTTAGGACCTTTCCCACTTGCTTCACCTATCTACCATAGATGACAAACATTTCCATCCCTTGGTCAGACCTCGAGCATGCCACCCAGGTCCCCAGCAACCCCACAGTGCCTCCTCTCACCCTCTGGGTCCCTGAGCAGACAACCCCAAGGGAAGACCCGGGGTATCTGGCTTGGAAACAGCTTTCAGGGATCCAGCTCTCAGGGCATGAGTGAGTTTGGTCAGGGACAATCCCGTGACTTTAGAAGTCACACTGGGATTGATCTGGCTCCATGTCTTTACCCTGTGGAAAGCACAACAGACATTTATAGCACGGTGCAAACAAAAAATACGTTGCTGAATGCTTTCCTACAGAAGTAAACCCAGGACTCCCTGGCCATGGCAAATACACAGTGGCAACTCCCAAAGGGAGAGAAACAACCTTTACAGCACGTTTCTCTCCTGATATTATTTTTAATTACCAAAAGCTGTTTACATAGTAATATTTTATTTCCATCTTATTTAATTTTTTGTCAACATCAAGTAACCCAAATGGCCTCACTGTCTGGAATGAACCCACTTCGTATTGTTTGAGCTAAGAGTGAAATCTGATTTTGTCTGATTATGTGCTATCAAAGCAATGCTAGTAGCAGGAGTTGTACAAAGATTTCTGTTTGCTAATAACTTTTTTGTTCTGCTTCTTTTTATGCGAAAGACAACAGGATTATGGTTACCGCAGGCATAGCGCTTTCATAGGGAAGGCAAATTGGGTGGCTGTTGCAGTCTAGGGGTGGGAGAACCTCTTTCACCTTACAATGGATGCCTTTGTGACTCTCTGAGCAGTATCAGTAGGTTACTACTGGGGTTTAGGACTTTGAAATTTGGTAGGGAAGTAATTTTTAGCTCAATACTTTTGCCTTCTAATCTTCTGATGAAAATAAATGATTGTTTGATTGCTTTCGAAGGTGTACAGGCTTACAAAATACACGTGGTGTGAGAGGGCTGCCTTTCTGCTGCACCTCTCAAGGAGTTGTCTATTTTCCATTGACCTGCCAAATGTATATGCTGTTTAAACTCCTTAACAGCTATTTATTACTCGGTGCTGTACTAAAATTGAGGATCATTTTCCTGGACACTGTTCAGAACAGGATAGGACACTCATGGCCAAAATGCTTGCTTTAATGATCCAGTTCCTCAAAGTTATTTTGTCTCCAAATGCCAAATCCGAAGAAGTATTGTATACGTCTAACTTCCTTTGCAATCGATAGGAGCTGCAAGTAGTCAAGACAAATCAGTGTTTGTTCCTAAATTGACAAGACAAATTGCTGCAGAGAGGAAGCATCATCATTCTGTTTTACAGATGGGATGAAGACATGAAGTGGCTCAAGGTCATGCTGAAAATCCTTTGGTGGAGCTGAGATCTGTACTGAAGACACGAGTCACAGCCCAGCCCCATCACCCGCAGCACAACTCATAACTGAAACAAAAGCCAATGTAGTAAATAGCAGCACAATAAAAATGCTGAACTTTTCTCCATCTTCCTTGTAAACTCTGACGCACACAAATTCAAGGGAACACAAAGTACCATTGGAGGGTTTTAGACTACTCAACGTATTTTAGATGCCCATTACTTGCAATTTTCCCAAATAGCCTTCGATTTCAATCAGGAAAATTCCTGATTCACTTCCAAAACGTTCTGTCTACTTTGTAATATAAATATATTCAAAGAAAAGAAGAAAAAAAAATTCCTGAACTGACTTCATTAGAAACAGAATTTCTTTTCTCTTACTACCTTTTCCTACTACTACTGTAGCCTAATAAAATATTTCTGGCTCTGAAAATGTCTCTTTCATTCCAATATATTTCTGATACCAAATCCACTACAAAAATGAATATTATCTTTAACACTTGGTTGGCAGCATATTTTTTTTTTTAATGATTAAGTTTTCTTCAAAGAAGTGTACTTTAGCTTCAGTAATGACCTTTATTAATTTCATTGTGGCAGCTACACTATGTGTTTTGCCCTAAGTAGAGATTATTTATGGTAGAATCTGAAAAAAGTGGATTAGTTGGAAGAATATTTTTCAACTGACTTTGAAGCACCAGTAAAACCATGTGTTAGTGCATGCAGTTGTTTGTACAGCTTTTCTGGAAAGAGTTTTGTGTGTTAAGCTCTTAGGAGATTTACTTAATGAATGTATGCTTTCATTTGCTTCTTTCTGACACGTATTATTTTGATTATTCTGACGTCTTTTACTTTGATTGCTGTGTTCACGCTGCATGGCATCCACAGGGAGCTGCAAGGGAGTATTCTACATATTGAAAGGAAAAAAAATTGATTGCCTAATATAGTTGAGGGATTGTAGGAGCCCGCTCTGTTCCTTTTGCTGGTTTTATATTAATTCATCGATTGAAAGCAAGTTTATCTTATTCCCCTATTTTGTTCACAAAGCAGCTTCCACAAGCTGAATAGCAATTTATCTGCACACCACACTAATGCGATGCATCTCCTGTGGCAGCTGGAGCATTTTACAGCTCAACTGTCCCTTGACAGCTTTGTGTGTTGACAGTTTCGGTAAATGGTTCCTCACGTAGTGTCTTGCTAATGCCTCATCAGCTCAGTAGCTCTTGGACTTTCCCTGAACTGGTGGATACCCCAACTTTTCCTCTGCCTTACGGTAATAAGAAAAGGCACAACATTTCCCATTGAGACTCACCATCCTGTTTTCTTTCTTTTTAAAATGGCTGATCAAGTTATGTTTAATTTACCTCAGAAGGAAAAAGTCTACAAAAAAAAAAAATCTAAAAGATGATACAGAGACAAGATGGTTCTCAGAAATTCTGGCATTAATGTCTCCATAATAAGTTTAATGGTAAATATGGAGAATGACTTGGGATTTGAAGTAGACCATTCCTGTACAGAAAGGAGCCTGTCCAGTGTCAGCTCCTGCTTGCTTCTCATCTCCATTTAAAAATGTGTTTTGTAGATGTTTGACTGTCATGCAAACTTTTTATGGAATTTTATCTCATTGATTTTCTACAGACCTGTATGAAAAGGCAATGGAGGTAAAATTCAGTCATTAGTTTATTTAATAGCTAAGCCAATGTTTTGTTATTCATACCCTAATAATTAAAAATTTATTTAGAATTAGCATCATTAGACCTCACTGCATTAGTCAGATAAGTTATTTATTGACCTGACCCAGCTACCAGAATAGGCAGATGCACAAACATCTTTCAGAGATTATTTTTAATAGTCTTCTTTGTCCCTTTCTCTCAATTATTTACTTAACAATCAACTATGGTTACGCTATAAAATTACTTGACTGTGACTCAGCCTCCCTCAATAACACAGCATAGATACTTTGATTCATTCAGGCTACCTTATCGTCAGCTCTGTTTTCTTAATGGGATAGGAAAAAATATATGAAAATACGCAGAGCCATTTTCCCTGTTCTTTTATTAGATGTTAAGACTGGAGCTAGCAACAAAGACATAAACAGGGTGAAATCTAATTAATTCCTTGTTTCTCTTTTGCAAGAAATACAAGGAAAATGAAGAGGAGGCTATTTCCTACCCCAGTGAACTTGCAAATCATTCTTCAAATACTGAAATAGGTGGACATTTACATTTTCTGAATACGTATAAAGCAGAATAAAAGTAAAGGTGAAAGCAAGCTGTCGTTCTCCCTTAGCTAGCCCATAACCACCCCAGAAGTTGGTTTTTGCTCCAACAGTCTTATAAGTGCCAGCAGGACTCAGCCACCCACACCCCATAACATTCCTGAAGTATTTGGGCTTCTTTTCTCCTACAATATCCTTTAAAAGCCTCACTCATAATTGTTGAATATAGGTATCCTCTAGTTTCAAACAATTTTCACTCCTCTTCCTGGACTAGTTATTTCAATCAATCTTGTAAAAGAAATCCCTGATAAACCACTGCGAACAGTGGTTGCACACACCTCCCAGCACCAGTGCGATCCTGCTCACTGCAGCATACCTCATAGGACTGAAGGTTTGATATATTCTTAAGATACCGTAGTCAAAGACCAAGGCCTTGTAGAAGCACTTGGGCTAGGATGTGAAGGGCTGAAGTTTGACTTAATCCCTGTTCCTAGTGCGTGCTTGTGTGAGGGCATTAGGCTTAAGATAGAGGCGTACTTCAGGATAGCAGGATTTCAGCTGCAGACTATGATCCCAGCACAAACCACACATCTCCCAGAGGAATTTACAACAATCTTCACCTCTTGACATGATTTCTGCCTTGCAATACAGCTAGTTTTGACATAAACCATTCCTTCACTACTACTTTTTTCCTATTTTCCCAATAACTGATATCATAGTCACGAAAATCACCCACAGTTATTACTGCTGCTTCACAATGCCTGTTATCCACTAACATTCCTTGTTCTGTTTGCTGTTACCTATACTCTTTGCATGGGTGTGTAGACACTTTCTCTCATTAATAGACTCCTGACAATATTATTCATCTGCTGTTTCAAAACAACTTCATCTTCTGTCTTAAGTCTGAGCTTGCAGATTGCCTCCCAAGAATACCAAAAACCCTCATTAAGTGTTGGTGGGATGCGAGGGAAGCTGGCAAGCTGTGCCTGGATAGCCCCACGCAGCTTCCAAGGATCCCTGCACAGAAGTATTCTCAAGGTCAAAAAAGACGCTGGAAGGAGCTTCTTTACCACTCAGAAAGGCTGGTGGCACTAAAGACATCTTTATGCAGGCTTCTTTTAATCCAGTTTCCTGGGAAAGCCTTCATTGGCAGTGGAGCAGAGGCTTTCTGAAAGCCCCTTTGGTGAGGTTCTCAGATTTAAAACCTTGCAGCTGCTCAGCCCATGGGGATAAGGTATGCCTTTGACAACCTTAACATATATCAGTACTTGCACTGCTTTCAATGGAGATAAATTGAACATAAAACTAAAACGCTGCCATCCTGTAAAAGGTAGCACAGACGGCCACATGTGAACACACAGCACAGGAAACACTATTTTGGCCACCGCTGTTATCGCTGCTTCATGCAATTATTACCAAAACAAGGGCGGCAGAAATGCTGCAAGAGAAGTTATGATGGTCACAAAAAATACGCTGTACAAATCCATGAACTAAGTGGGATTTTTGCTCTGAATTCCATCAGGAGCTCACAGCCCAGCTCTGCACTGTGATTATCTGCATATAGACTATAGGACTTCCCACAGATAACCTACTTCAGGCTGAGTAACTGCTGCTGGTCCACACAAGGAAGGCTTTTCCTGTCAGATTGCTTTAACAATTGAAAACAATTAAAAATTTACTTTCCTACTGAGAGACCCAGGAAAACCCCAAAGTGCTAACTGATAGCCTGATGTTTTGTTAATTGTTTCTGACAGGAAAGCTGTTGTGTTTTAGGACAGAGGAGTTGGATCAATCTCTTCTGTCACAGACAAGTGCCCTCAGAATTGGTCTATCGATTACGCCGGAGAGTATATCTTTAAATCTCTTATTTGAACTATTTCACTTTCTATTAGTAATTAAATACGTCTTGGAATAAGGACTTCAGTGTCAGCCTCCCATGTGTTCATCTACTGTAAAGGTCTAAATAACTGCGATGGACAGCAGGATCATTCGTTCTGTTGCACAATGCGTATTTGCTATTTATAAAAAATAAAAATAAAGCAACCCCAGTGCAGAGTTAGACAGATTATTCAATTGATCAATACACATTTTTTTGATCAAAACCAAATGCCCAAGTGCACGAGCCTCCAATTGCCTCCCTTCCTAAGATGAAACCTGTACCAAAAAATAGTACAGGTCTTCTCAAAACTTGCATGTTTCCAAGAAAGGCTTCATTAACAGCGTATAAAATAATCAACACTTAAAATTCCTGACTAGCTCTAACCCAAGCATACAGTTTCTAAAAGAATGCACAAGCTAAATAAAAGGGGCAGTAAATTTCAATAATAGTGACAATAGTTGTTTGCAAGTCCCCAGCAATGCAGAAAGAAGTGATTTATGTTCATTTGTGCTTCTGAAACAATGTTCTAATGCACTGATTTTCAACCATTTTTTAAATCAAAGGTCCTTTTCTGCAGAGATAAAGCCATGGAGTATCCTGTATCCTCTATTGTTTTATGCTTAAGGGAGGACATAAGGGAAATGGATATTTTGCATAATCAAAACAAGATAAAGTTGAACTTAATTTTTGCTTTACAAGAATAATAATTTTACTGAAGGAAAAAGAGCCCTTTAATTTGGGAGGCTCTGATGAGGGCCCTGGAGCTGGGGGAGCAGGTACCTGCTGGCACACAGCAGACAGCTGAACAGGGGTATATTTGAGTAAATTCTGTACTAAGGGCTGGGGGCTGTTGCGCTATTTGTTACAAGAACAGAAATCTGATGTCTTAAGAGCCTTCTTCACAGTTTAAATAATATTTCAGATTATAAAATAAGCCTGGGAACGCCTGTTCTCTAATACCAGAGGGTTTGAGCAAGGGTCTGTTGAGGCATTCTGCTGCCCATCCAGTGCTGGCAGCTGGGGGTGAGAAAGGCTGCTTCTGGGTCTTGCTCCATACCCATACCTAGTAATTTCTTCAAGGCCACAAGAATATTCCTGCTCCTTAAAGCCACCTTCATTTCCTAAAGTGTTGTCTCACACTAAAGCATGCTGTTAAGCTGCTGCCATGTTTTTCCATTCCGGTAGAAATTATTGTTCTGTATAGCTTGATTTTCAGAGTGCATTCTGGCACCCATTTGGGAAAAGGCACTATATAAAAGCAAAATCAATGCAAGGGACAGTTATATTTCCTGAGCTTTTTCATTAGCTGTAAAATATATACATACAAGAAGGGAGCGGGAAACAATGTCAGTTTTATCTAGACTGAAAGAGGACAAGACAAAGCACAAGACAGTATGCATGGATGTTCACCGGCAGCAGTACGAACTATGCAGCTTCGCTGGCACAGGCAGATCTCTGCTCTGACTGTATCCGAACAGTCCTGCAAGATGTTGGCCTCTCCTGTGGCAGGCAACAAGCTACTGGAAAAAAACTACAGAACTATCTGTATTTTGGTAAATGAGATGTTACTTGACTTGCTCTCAGTTTCTGTTAAGCCAAACCGACCACTGGCTGAATATTCACAGGGGACCTTTGCCTTTGCTCAGCCCTAAGAATAAATAGAAGAGCAGTAAAATAGTGTTGAGCCAAATTCTTCCTCAACTTCCCACTGAACTCCACCCGAGCTATCTTTGTTCTTCTCTCCCAAAGTATACCAGAGTATTCTGCTTTCTACCTGTGCAGGCTGTCCTTTCAAGCATCCTTGGATAAACCTCTCATCACCTCATGCAATATCTTTAAGATTTGCAAGCACAGAGCTGGAACAAATGCTGCAAAGCTGTAATCTGTATTTCTACAATTAAAAACTCGAGGATATTGCAGTGAATTTTTCCCCAAAGCCAAAACATGCTGTGTTTAAACCCAGCTGAAAAATTAAAATTCATACTGCTGTATTAGCCAGTATTCTAACACAAGTTACTAGACCATGAGAGCAAGCATCTTATTTTATCTTGGAATATAATTTCAAATCACAGTCTCTTTTCAGTATCAGCATGCAATTATGTGACGAGAACATAGGCCTTCTACAATGGCATTTTCATCAGTAGGAAATACCTGTCGTCTGTAGAAAAATAATTTGTCTTGCTTTTTGAAAACTAAATTATCCCTTCAAAGATTAGCTGAAAAACACTGTATAAATTTATAAGCATTCCAGATTAAATACAAAGTTTTGCTTCTTTCTGGTGACCCCTAGTGATTTATTTTGTGAGAAGGTTCAGGAACAAACCCAACAAGTTATTTATTTCTCAGACTCAGATAAGGCATCTGGAAGATTTTATCAGTGTGATTTTGCCACCAGCCCATAATTCAGGGAACTGGGAAATAAGGGTCCTGAAAACTTATCAGTGAGTGACCGCTCATTTGAAACCCAAGTGAAGCTGTGAAGGAACACGTGAGCTGACTGTAATGGACAGCACCAAATAGCAGAAGAGCATTTGTAGACAGCCACTGTGTAAAAATGGTCTCTTGGGTATAACATAGCATTTATTCTACGTGACTACCATCAAGAAGCTTTGCACATATCTTCCCACGTTTCTCTGTTTGCCTTACGCTCTCAGATTTGTCATTCACAGAAACTCCCATCCTGTTTTGGCTTCTCTGAGGGCTCTCAGTAAGGTAAGAGAGTGAAGCAAACCAGAGTCAGGCTGCAAAACTAGGGAAAAAGCAGACATTAAGTGGAATTTCATTTTCATTATCACAGATATCTGGCATACAGATGAAAACTTATTCCAAACCCTTTTCATGAAGGTGCATCAGAAAGATGTCTCTCCTCCTGTTTGCACGACTGTTATATTGTGCGACAGAGGCGTAGCTTGTTGAACATGTAATTTCATCACGAGAGTGCTATTGCTGTGCATACACTGCTGCATCATAGGGAAGGTTTGGATGAAAAAAGAACGAGCCTCTAGCTAGCATCACCCTGCTTCTGCGGTTTTACAGCATGTCTCATACAAATAAGGGACATTTGCCCACCCGATTAATCCCTCTTGACTTACAATTATTAAGATGAGCTTTGGCAAGATGTTTTGGTGCTAATTCTGCCATTCATCAGTCCCAGAACTCTGCTTTCCTCCCTCCATACCCAGGGCCCACATTGTCCCACTGTCTGCTGTCTCTGGCTCCTGCTCAGTCTTTCCCTGGGCACTGGTTGGAGCTTGGACATTTTGTCTCCTCCAGCATCTTTCTTCCACGGGGAACGGGTAGAAAGGCATTTCTTTCTTCTCTAATAGTAGCAACAAGGTAAAACTTTACATTGTTAGCAGTCCTTTTGCATATCTCAGTATCTTGCTCAAACAACTGAGTTTTAGTCTGATATCAAATAAAATAGAAGAGTGTGTCTAATCTTTTATGCAGGAATTGCATTTTATGAACCCTGTAAAGCCATGTTAATTTAAGGTCCTTGGTCTTGTCCATTGATTTTCACTGGGAAAAAACTAGTCATAGGGAGAGCAAAGACTGGCTCCTTTTTGCATCATAACAGCTGCCCTCAAACCCATTTTCATTAAAAAAAAAAAAATAGAGATCAGCCTTACTTGTCACAGATTCCTATTGCATCTTTTTCATTGCTTCTTCCAAATCAAACTATTGACAAAATCAACATTCTCCATCTGAATATTTTGATTACTAAAATGAGGAAAGGCAAGAAAATTTCCTGTTTTTACAGCAGAAAGATTTATCACAGCTTGCTAAATTCCAGAGTGATTAAGTCATATTAAAGACATAACTAAAACAAGTGCTTGATTGCTGGCTTCTGAAGTCTTATACTTTGTTCAAGAACATGTTTTGATTTCGAATGTGATAATATTTCTTCCACTATAACACAAATATTGCTTCTCCTTCCACAATTGGTCACAATGAAGTCAATAAAATATGCACAGGAGAAATGCAAGGAGCATTTGGCTCAATATAAAAATTGATAATGTAACCACCAAAAAAAAAAAAAAGCTTTTTATCATCATAAGTCTCTCCTGTTTTTTTATAGTTTTCATTGGACAAAACAATCCATCATACTTGAACCTCATGCACATTCCTGAAGCCAACAGTTAGTATAAGTCAATTTTTAATTATGATATTTTTATAAAACCTACAATTTATTTCCTGATTTTGTAAAACACTTTAAACAGCAAGTCATCGATATAAATTATGTAAATCTCAAGTGACCCCAAAGTCATTAATCTGACTGGATTTCACTGTGAAATATAATATAGTAATAACCCACTCGCTCTGTCTGCCATCACAAAGCAGCAAAGATGGTTATAGCCATGATGAACAATGGGAAACCACAGTTTTGATCTACACTGGCGTGAATTGTAACCTTTTAAATAAAATGCCCATTGTGTTTAGAATACCTGTTGCACTCTCACATTTAGGGCCAAGGAAAAATCAGTCTGTTAACTCTGAAAAAGAAAACAAGATGTTATCTATAGCACCATGCAAAGAGTAACGAACCCCTACTCCAAAATATTGAGCTTTATAGTCAGCCTGCCTGTGGAACTTGTCCCCAGCCCATTCCTGCAGAAAACCACAGCAAATCCTGTTGAGGGCAGCAGAAGGAAATCTGCTCAGGAGGACCGAGCAACAGTAGCCCTTTGGTAGCAGCCTTGTGCTGTTTTCCAGCACTCCTTTCTGCTTCAAAGGAGAACCAAAGTCTGTTGTGCCTTCCCCGTGGCTTTTTACTGCTAGAGCCCAAAGGCTGCAGAGCTGCTAGAAAGGTGTTTCCACCTTTGCACATGAAGCACAAATTCCCCCTTCTCCTTTCCATCCCCTGTTGCTGCTCCTTCCCCAGAGTCACTGCCCAGCGAGGGCTCCGGCAGCCTGCGAGGCAATCACACCTCTCCAGCCCTGACATGGTTTTCTCTGTTAAGTCAGTTTGTGGGTGCCTCCTTTAAAGCCTTTTTAGGTTTTCCAGCTGTTCTCCTTTTTGGTGGCCACCTCATCCTTTCCAGCTGTTATCTCTTTAGGCATAGCTGTGCTGGCTCCATCCTCATCTACCAGCAGCAGCCTTCTGCCTTCCCTTCATTTGTGAGCACCGCCATCCTCTGTATCCTTGTGCACTTCATGCTATTAAACCACCACTGAAGTATGTGAAGGATGAGAAGATAGCACAGGGATAAACACGGATATTTTTTTGCTCACGCACAGCAGAGAGCGTCACAGGATTTAGCTTGTATTCTTCACTAAAAAGAGTACTTCTCCAGTCTCGGGGGGTTTTTTCTTTTAAAAGTCGGATGTGGTTATCGCCTGGGTCTCAATCTACATGAACTAACAGCCAAATCCATGTAGATCAAAAAGAAGAGGAGCTATGAGAAGGCAAAATAACCTGCCTGTTAGACCTTTCCAGCTTCTCTTGCTTTTGATGCCTTTCTGCTTTAATGAAGTTTGTGCGGAAGACCAGCAGGTCAAAGGAAGCCACTGCAACATTTTAGAATGTTTGCTAAAATGCTGTTGCAGAGCAGAACAAGATGGCTTAAAAAAAAAATCTAATGACTTTTGTCCCTTTCCTAGGGAACAATTCCCACATACTCCATTATTTTTTCAGCACTTTAAATGGTTTTTCTTCCTATTTACAGAGTAAGATATACAGTCTGTACTTCAGTTCATATTTTTTGAACTTCAGATGCTCTTCTCCATATTAAAACTTCTCACAGGCAAATGCATATTCTTATTTATACTTCTTATATTAACCCTGTTACGTGGTGGCAATAAAATTCCATAATAAGAAATCAGAGCTCTCATTGCACATTCACAAAGCCCTCCAAAGAACAGAGGAAGAACAGACTGTAAGTCTCATAAATCCAGCTTAATTTATTCATAATAAGAATCTACAAATCAGACATTTTTATATTCCAGATATTTATAAGATAGTGAACGTATAAACCCTCCCCTAACAATAACTGATGATAAAATAACCGAATAGATAATAGTTTGAGATTTTTATCATAAAGTGAGATATTATAAACAATAATATAGGTATTAAATCAAATCTGCAGTGGGTGAGGGCAAGGATAACGTGTCAGAACTTTGAGAGCTCTCTGATCCCCTGAACTAGAACCTTCCAGCTTCACTCCTTCAGTAGCTGCAGTAATACGCAGATATTTTCCCTTCAAACATAGACAAGTAACCTGTGGGAGGTACCCATTTTCAGTCTCCAGAGGGCTTTGCAGGTGTCACATCCACAAGAGAAAGGGGGTGGTCTGCAAGAGCTGCGAGTCCAGACAGCATGGCTGGCTTTTTGCAGGCCACACAGAGAAGGACTCATGTTGGTTGCACTCAGGAACCTGAGAAGATACACTAGAAAGAGAATTTGGCAAATGACACCATGCAGAGCTCCTTCAGTTACATTATAAAAGCTGCTCCTGTACAAGCCGTGTCACTGCTCTTGCTCAGTCCAAGTACCTTGCTATAGAGACAGCCATCAAGTGCATCTTAGGAATAGATATTTCACCCAAGTCACCTTTCAGTAAGGCGAAATTCCCCATTTTCCCTTCACACACGTTGTTCCTAGAGCAGATGTTCTCACCACGTTCTCCCTTAGCCTACAGAGTTCCCTCCCCCGCCATGTACCTATCAATAACATGAAATGCATCCTCATCTCCCTTTTGCTAGGCTAAGCAAATTAATTTTAATCTCCACTTACAAAGCAAGCTCTTCATTCCCCTGATTATCCTAATAGCCACTCCCTCTGCTTGCACAAATCTGAACGTGTATGCAGGGATCCAAATGAGGTCTATACAGTGGCATTAAATTAACTATTGCTCTACTGCATTTGCATCAGTGAAAGTAGCTTTTCACATTTCAGTGGAAACAGCCACCTTGTGATCAGATAGTATAGCCTTCTTTTATTGACCCAATCCTATTGTTAATTCTCAGGCTTGCTAATGCAGTGCTCTGCCCTGGAAGTATTCAAGTCTCATTTGTATGTGAACAGGGCTTAAAAGGGTTTGGGGAGATAATTCTAGATAACAGCATATAAGACACGTGCATACTCAATTCAATGGTGTTTGCTCGAGAGAGAAGGAAAATGAACGTGCAGCAACAAAGGAAATTCGGTGACTCAGCTAGAAAGGTAAAAAGCAGGAATCCAGTAAATATCAGTCTTTTGAGATAATAGCTTTCACCACTCAGCTATTCTTCACCAGTTCCTTATCTAAAGCCTCTGTGGCACATCCTGATGAGAGAGAATTCCACCCACAGAGCCCCACAGGAGAAAGCCAGGCACACTGCAGCCCCGCTTTTCAGCCACTTAACAGTTAGGAATGCTTTTTGTTGATCATATAGATTAGAAATCAAGCAACAAGGACTTTCCTACCTGGAAGGAAGGTTCTGATTTACAGTGTTTCTTCTTGGGGAACCTATTTCTCCTGTTCAAGATTGTTCGGGTGTGCTAAGGTCAATTTTCTCTGAGGACAGAGCAGCCAACAATGCAAAATTTGTGCTTGCGTGATTATCAAATTCTCTTGCTGCTCTCAGGAGTTCCCACACAACTAATCATTTCTGCCTTGCTCTTACCCATGTCAGTCATTGTGAAATACTCCAAAAAAATGTAAATGCAAATGAAGATCAGCCTGCTTCCTGCCTGCCAGCAACTTACAAAACTGATGGTGAATCTCTTCACAACTCTGCCTTTATTTCCCTGGCATCCTGAAGGGTCTATCTTTCTCTGGGAAAAATAAGGCACCCAGCCTGGTTTGTTGAAAGTCAAACCAGTGAGCAAGACACAGCACCTCCAAAACCCTTGTGTTTATCCTGCCTCCACCTCCCAGGAGAACATGCCACTGACACATCAAGGAGGGACCAATTCTTCATAGTCCAAGGGCTTTTAGAACCACAGAATGCTTTGGGTTGGAAGGGACCTTCAAAGGTCATCTAGTCCAAACCTCCCCCTGCAGTGAGCAGGGACAGCTTCAACTAGATGTTTAAATATATATATATATATATTTATTTAAAAAAAAAAGTGCTGTACTAGGCTTGAAGAAGCAGGACAGCAATCCCATGGCTTGGATGGCCTCAGTGACTGCTGCAGTCCCCTGCTGTGCATGAAATATAGGAAAGAGGGGCAAAATACAGACATGCTGGAATCAAAGCACCTTTTTTTTAGAGTGAAAGGAACAAGTACCAGTGTTGATTTTATCCATGCCCTGTAGGAGAAGGTGACTGTCTGGTGTCTGCAGAGAGCCACAGTCTTGCTCTCAGTTGGCCTAATGACACTGGCATTCACACTATTTCAGTCTTCAGGAAGCATTCACAATTAACTAAGGAGGGTAATACTTATTAGTGTCTGTATTTGACTTGAAGAGGCAGATGAATAAAACTAAATAAATGTCAATTGTTAGAGCATGGGACTTGATGAGGTTTTGGAAACAGGCGATAGAAGTTTTAATTGCATACAGAAAGACTTCAAGATCACTTCCATCTGATGCTAATGACTGCAGTTTCCCAAATCAAACCCCAGAATTCACGGCCAGGCTCCACACCCATTTTGCTTAGATCACTTCTTGTGAGTGGTAATGACCAGTCATGAAACAGCCAAAAGCCCAGGTGGCTGCCCTGCAAATGTCCATGTCGGAGCCTTGAGACCTGATCCTGCAGCTGCCAGCTTCACCCTGTGAAAACCATTAGCAGCTGGCTTTGCATCTAGAAAAAGAAAATGAAATATGCGGCATTTTCACAACCATCAATCAGCAGACGCCATGCCAGGAAAGCTTCATAATGTAGATATTTGCCAATTGATTTTGAAAAAAATGTTCTTTTCAGGAGAGAAACATGTAGGCAAAAAATATCAGATGATTTCAGCATAGACTCATGTGCATGGGGTAGCAACCCCTTTCTTTTTTGGACGGGGGAGACTGAGACAACAAAACACTTCCCCTGCCAGAGGTGCCAGCGCTCACCCTTGAACCTAAGGGCAGCAGCAGGAGAGCACATTTCTCGGCAGCCTTCTTTACTACCTCCCTGGAATTGAGCTCACCCCCAACCTTACACGATAAGTGACTCCACTTGCTTGCTGACTTTTCTATTATTCTTACTGAGAAGAAAGTTCTGAGAGCAGAAGACCTTAAAATGAAAAATAAAGTTGCAAACCTTAGAGTTACATAACAAATGCAAGTAAACACAGTGGGGAGCACTACAAAAGTATTAACGAACAAAACAATACTTGTTGAGTTGGGTTGCTTTTTTAAAGTGTGATGCTGATAGCTTTCAGTCATTTTGCAGAATCGATGCTTGTAAGTGTTGTATTTCCAATAATTTGTCTGCATGTACCCCTTTTTATTATCTTTCCTGACTTCCTGACAGAGATACTGAGATGTCTGGCATGAATCATGCTGTGAGCAATCCTTTTGTTATAACTGAATGAAACCAGGCTGATAACAAGGGCAATTTCATTAAAAAAAACCAGCCAGGTGACTGGTTCCACAGGACATTATTGAAATTATGCAGGCAGATCCCTAACACTATCACATTGTTTTAGATCCTGTTTTCTATGGCACAGGAGAAAGTATCTTTGTCAGCTCAGTGGAGAAAGGTTGGAGATGATTGAAGTAAAACAGCAGGAGGCGGCTGATGTGATTAAGTCACATCGCCAACTGCCCATGTATAACACAGTAATGGAGGTGAAAGTAGAGGGCAAACTAAAATTAAGTCGAAAGGACACAGGAGACAAAAGGCTACACACAGAGGACAAGGAGAGGATGTACAACAAGCTGATTGTACAGCAGGTAGAGCGCCATATTTTCATGCTCCATATTTAGGTATTTCCTGTTAATATTGATGCAAATGCTGTTCAAACTAGTGCTGGAATGGACAGTCTGTTTAGTGAGCATGCATGGAGAGAGGCATGTTTAATTAATTTTACAGTCATGAGCAGAGAGGTCAGATGACAGCTTGGGAGTAAAATCCCCAGCAATTAGATCAGACAACAAGAGGGGGGAAAAAAAAAAAAGCACTGGGGAGAAAACCAGGGTCAGCTCTGGACCCACTGAGGTTCACAGCTTTTCAGCGGTAAACAAGGTCTTTATTTTGCTACAAGCCACCAGAATAAGAATAGCATTATTGTAGGAAATCTTGGTTGCTACAAAAACAACATAGCCTGCTTTAACTTGTTCCCTCTGGGTAGAATGGTGCTCGACACAAGTCACAAACCAGCTAGCCATATGGGCCACACGGCAAGCAGGGTATCAGTACCCTAGTGCTCTCCAAGGAAGACATGATCCATAAAAAGTCATTAGAAACTTCCACAGTTTAGTGCAGAGGCTGCTGTGGGTCGCATCACGTCAGGTTGTCATGTGGTCCCCAGCAATCTCAAGCAAATAGGTTGGGGAAACCAAAAGCTTGCAAAGATCACTTTTGCTAGTCATCTTCACTGGGACATTTCAGGGTTTTGTGGCACTGTTTCAGCTTGAGGCCTGAGTTCACTTCAGAATAATTTCCGTTGACAATTTACTTCACTGCATACACTCAAAGAGTTGTGCAAGTCACAGTTACCACCTCCAATGTTTCCAGAAGACAGCAAGCCTGCCTGGTACAATCTGCAGTCATCAGAGACTATAGAAGGGGGTGCTAGAAACTCCTGTGAATTTATGTGATCACTAAGAACATATTATTCTCTCCACCTGTGGCTAAGAAATTATAAAAACTGAGAACAGTAACAGGGTGCTAGTTACTGTCCCAGACAGGATCTAACTTCTTCTACAGCCAGGAAGCACTCAGTGCCCTGTAGAAGCTGACAGGACACTACCTAGTACTTGGAGTGGAACAATTATTTCCCCTTCCATCTATTGACACAAAGTTGTGATGGGAAGTGCTCACAAACCAGGAAACTTCAGAGCTAAGGTTGGTTGTGCAGCCTTAATTTGCTTCTTGGACTTGCAAATTCTAATCCAGTCTGTTGCATGACCATGCACTGATTTGCTTGAGGACTGGCATCTCCTTCAGTGTCCAGGACAGATGGCACTCCATGATCAAGCAGTGAGTCAGAATTTCACATCATTCTTATTTGTGAGCATGTGGCTTTAATGTGTATGTGCCACAAAGTAGCAAAAACCATCATAGAAGTGCCATTCATTTCCCGATGGGCTTTTTCCTACTTTATTATAGTAACTGGATGCTTAATGCATAGTCATTAATTCACTTTCACAGCCTTTGTGGGGTGAAGGGCAAATATTATTAATGTTATCAAGGCAAAGGAAAGTAGTGCAGGTCCATTAGCAGGGAAGGAGAGCAGGTAAAGTGACATAGGGAACACAGACGCATTCCAAGTCTTTGTTGCTTCAGTATTCTCAAAGATATAATTACAATCAGATATTTAGCACAGTTAATTTCAAGACAGTAATAGGAACACGAGGTACAAAAAGAATAGAGATGGCTAAAAATGGGTATATCCAGGTTAACTGCTGAATCCACCTTGAGTATCAGCCAAATCATTATCTGAATTGTTAAAAATTATCTTCAAAAACTTAAGGATCTCTGAGAACTAAAGGACAAAGAAGCACAAATTTGGTACTTAACATCAAAAAGTGAAGGAAGGATGATTCAAGAACCTACAAGCCAGCCAAACTACCTTCAATGCAGGTTCCTAATGACTTGCAACTTTCAGAGTTATTAGGAATAATTAACAAGAATAAAATTTGTTACTGAGGGTAGTGCACATAAAGCACAGCAAGTCATTAGACCTGAGCACCTGGATTTGAGAGGCCACAGCTGGAATACTAGGCTTAATTTTGATCATCATACTTAAATACTGGACCAACCAGAGGCAGTTCAAAAAGGAAGCAGCAAAGCTAACAAGGGGCCTGGAGATGCAACCTGCAAGAAAAGTTAAAAGAAATAACCCTATATCAGAGAGGAAAGCACTGAAGCAGGTTGTGTTTAGTCTTCTTATATGGGGAGTAGAGAAGACAGCAATGGGTTATTCTCCTTATCTGTGGGCAGCAGAGGAAGAGTGAGACCAGCCTGACCTCCACACAGGCGAAGGCTGGTTCCTTTCTAACCAAAGAGTTAAGAGTTGGGATTCCTTGTCCAGGGTGATGGATGTCCACAAAACCCTTCACCTGGAGATATGAAGCCCACAGGTAGTTGGCTTAGCAATATTAATTCCTTCTTCAGAAAGGAGGAAAATACAGTGATGAGAAAAAGCTGTCATAGATTATTAAGAACAAATTGCACCACATGAGCTGAATTCCTTCTCTGCCAGCATTACTGGTCAAGTGAGTAGAAGGGAACTGTGAGGTGTGATATATCCTGACTTCACCAGCATCCCCAGGCCAACAAGGTAATGGTTTCAGAGACAAGGAAATGGAGTAGCCTGGGTTCGGCTGGGATAGAGTTAATTTTCACCAGGAGCTGGGACAGGACACAGCCAGGAGAGGTGACCCAAACTAGCCAAGGGGATATTCAATACCATGTGACATCATGCTCAGTCTGCATCTAGGGGAGCTGGCTGTGGGGGTGGACAGTTGCACTGTGCATCACACACTCTGTATATTCTTTTATTAGTATTATTATTTCCTCTTTTATTGTGTTGTCCTATTAAATTGTCCTTATCTCAATCCACAAGATTATTTATCTCTTTATGCTGATTCTGCTCGCATCCCACCAGGGGAAAGGCATGAGCAAGTGACCACATGGTGCTTAGTTGCCGGATGGACATAAAACATAATATGGGGCTAAAAGCATCCTACCATCTGAGGTGTCTGACCTCTGAACCCAGAGCTGCCCAAAGGGGAGCCAGGCATGGAGCTGCTCTCCCCTTCCATGAGAAGTACAGAGACTTTTTTTCTTCTCTTTCACACTGAAAAGAAAAAAAACCCTTTAAATGTTCAATTGAAAAAAAACACAGTTCTGTGAATATCTCAGCTGTCAAGTCAATGGCAAGTCAACATTTTCCAACAGAAAAATTCTTCAGAAAGCTCTCAGCCAGCTCTTGAAATCAAGAGTTCAGTAGCAGCTAAGCTTTAAGTGCACCATATTTCTGCATACCAGGGTTGTCAGTCAGGCACCCAGAAAACAAGGAGCATGAAAGTAATGATCACCTCTGACATGGCTGGAGTGACTTTTCTGGCATGACACAGGCTCCCGTGGCAGCCGTATCAATCACCTCCTCAGGGCAGCATTCTAGGAGTACATTTTTTTCTCCAAAACATCAATACCAGCTAACATTTTTTAAAACACTCCCATCCATTGCAGTCAATCTTATTCTTCATAATTTCAGTCTCTCTCTATTGGGAAATTTGGAGCGTATTTCATAGTACCAAGTGTCAAGAGAACAACCGCATCAAGGAACAACATCCTTTCCTTTGTCACTTATACTTGTTTGCCAGAAAAATACGCGCAGTAGCAAAATACACATCCACCCAGGCGAAAGAGTAAGTAACAATTCTGATGCACCACCACTTACTAAGCATCCTTTAGACACACTAACAAGTTTAACATTCAAAATCACTGCATGACCAGAGAATAGATTTTTTAGGTCGTTTGATCTTTTTATCCAACCTTCTACTTATTTTTAGTTCCTTCTTAACATTTGGATTATTTAGATAAAATCTTAATGGGTAAAGCTGCTGCTTTTCTAGCTTATCCTTGCAATTGCCTTAACTCATTTATGTGCAATAATCTCACAAAAAGCTTATACTTTTCACTTTTATCAGCCAGAAAGCATGCTGGAATTAACATATGGTATCTCACTCTATTTACTTTATACTGACTCCAAATAGTCAGGGGCAAGTTGTTAGCAGACAGTGAGTAAAACAAGCATGTAAAATCCATGCAAAGCCTAAATCGACAAGGGTGCGAACAACCTCCAGCACCAACCCCCCCCTCCCGCCTTGTTGTTGAGTAGCAGGGGACTGCTCAGAGCCCTCTCCTCAGAGGGACCCTCCAGATTTTCCCCTGCAGCAGCACTCGAGGCCCTGAGCAAAAGAATTTGCAAAGTTTTTAGGGAATTTCTGGGAGCTGCTCAGGAAGATAAATTCTGCATCAAAGCAATGCCCTCTGCTAAGAGCACACACCAAGCAACATTAACAACAGTGCACAAACATTATTCCAAAGGTGGAAAACAGGATTGTGTATAATCCATGATGTGTGTTGTTGAATGCAGGTGGATTACACGATCTTCCCCAGTCCTTTCCTGCCCTATTTGCTTTGCCCTTCTCTCATTGCCCAAATGTTCCCGAGTTCCTTGCTCCTGGCTCAGGCTAGACCTCAGGGCAGCAGGGACAGGCAGTCTGTTTTCCCCTCTGTTTCTCCTCCTAGCAAGGTTTTGTCTCATACGCGGGGATATTTTTCCCCTATCAGTGTAAGAGGGGCTAACTCAGCTGTAGTATTAATTTCACTTGGGCCAGAAGTGATTAATGGTTTGTTTATTCTCTTTATTCTTAACAGTGTTAACAGCTCCAACTCCTACTTGATCTGGCAGAAAAAAGTCCACTCTTATTTTAGCTATTATACATATATACACACCAATCTTATAACGAGGCTGAAAAGCAGACTCCTCTATCTCCACATGCCATATGCACATAACCATGATCACATCTCAGTTCTTTCAGCCTTACTGTCCTGGAAAAGGAGACTTAGCTTAGCTATTGTTTGCAGAGCCCTTTGCCAAGAGCTGAGCTGCCATTTCTTCTGAAATCACGGCCAAAAAAACCTACTGCTGTAAGAAATCTTTGAAAGGATTTGGGTGATGCAAAAATATTTGCAATAATAATTTGCAGTACGATTAAATCTGTATAAAAGTCTATGTAATTCTTGGCATATACCCACGAAGTCCATGGGCTATCCTAAGAAAAAGTTTGCCTTGAAAAAGAAGAGGTCATTTTTACTACCTTAAAAGAGGAATTTAAATGATGGGACACATTCCAAGAATAGGTCTGAGAAGAAAATGTGAAAGCTGCAATCCCATGATCAGAGTGATAATGGTTTTGGTCCCTGATTAAAGAGAAAGATTCAGCTTTGATGTAGTCTTTGTAGTAAAGGAGTCATAAAGAATAAGAAACAAATATTAAGAAATGAGTTTGAGAGAAATACAGAAATTAACTGGTTCAGATGGCCAATTCAATTTAGACCTACACTGTAATTCCATATCAGTGATTGAGACCCTAATGGCAGATCAGACGTTCATGCTGGCAACATGAACAAGTTTTCATCATGGCTAAGAGGAACTGCAACCTAAAAGGACAAACAAAGGTGAAGATTATGCCTTACTGTTGACAAAACATGTAAAAAATGCTGGAGGTGACAGTGATGCAGAGCGGTTCGGATGCAGAGCTAGGGAAGTCATTCGTGTGGCTGATCACCCCAGTATGGGAGATAAATCAGAATTAGACATCCTTGATTGAAGTAGAGGACAGGAAAATACATCTATTATGGAAGGATTGTCAAGACACCAAAGCGGTCTCCCCTCCTCACGTTCCCATGCAGATGCTGTAGCAATAGTTTAGAGATAAGAAGGATTATCAGGAAAAGCAGTAGGCTGTCCCTCTTTTCAACGCTGCTCATGCCAAAATGCCTCTACGTGCTTTACACTGAGTAATCAGGGTTGGGATAAGTGCCATGCCAAGACACTTCATTCTTCTATGTATTTATTCTGTGTTCATGCACTGCTTTCCTAACACCAGAGCAATAGGAGCTGTGGAACTTCTCGTTTATAATGTGATGGAGGTCTTGCTGGAGACCTGTATTTTGGATCTGGCTGTCCTGCAGTCAGAATAAAGAGCATAAAAAAAATAAGGACTCATCATACAGGGCAATTCATGTCAATTAAGGCAGTTCAGATCACACAGAGATTGTGCTCTTTGGAGCAAACTCAATGACACGAGTGCCCTCAGGACTCTCTCAAGCGAACAGACCTTGGGTTAAAACTGCTTTGGTGACGCTTTCCCCTACATCAGCAAGATCTACTGTAGTTTCATTTTGAACATGGTAAACTATTTGACCTAGGAAAAAAAGGCATATTTTTTTAAGAGCTGAAATATTTCCTTTTAGTGTCTTTGTAAATGAAATATCTTGGAAAGAGAAGGCATCAAGTCATTTAATTTCAGGTTGAAGAGGAGTTTAATTTTACTTTTAATTATTATCAGTCTGCCTTTGCAATTTTAGAGATTTTATTTCTCTGGAAAAACTGCAAGGTTTCATTTTAGATTGAATTAAGTTACTTTTCCTCACCGGACCAGTGAATTGCAAATCATCTACTTACTAAATTTTCCATGTGCCAGTAACATCTGTTCAACAGTTGCCTTTTTCAGAATTTGCTACAGCACAGTATTGTAGCTGTGCCTTTCTGTCCCTCCTACATGCAATCTTTTTCCTTTCTGCTTTCCTCTGGGTGCTGTCTGTACCTAGATTATTGCAGCAGAAAAATGCAAAACATTAGCATCTGTTAATCCTTTTATACCTCGAGTTTTCACATGTTTGGCCAACTCTGCTTTTCATTGCGCCTGTCTGTCTCCGGAATAGCCTCAAAATTCCAGATACAGCAAAATAACCCAAAGTTACTGCTGGAAGGCTATTGCAGAATTAAGATAATCCGGTGGTTTCAGGGTGTTCGCTGGATCCCTGGGAGCAAACTTTTATCCCAGTTTGCAGAGATTTAACCACTCAGTTGTTATTAATATTGAGCCGTGCTGCTGAATCTACATGTTCTGTAAGGAAATAACCTAGATTTTAGTGCTTTCCTTTACATTAGATACTTATTTCGGCAAATAATAGAAAGGATGAAACAAACCTTGTCCTTAGCCTACAATTTTACAGTCACATGACAGAGAAGGAATGAGAGACTAAAAAAAATAGCTAGCAAAGGTCTTCACAGTAAATTTGGGCCCTGGCTTTTCTTTCACACTATATTTGAAAGTAACATGGTGGGGTAAAATAGAGAGCTGCAGTTCCTGCCAAGAGGTTAAGCTGGAGGTAGGTGACCAGACAGTGGGGGCTGAAGTGGAAAAGGGAAAAACAACTGCATCTCAGTCCTGCAATTCCAGCGTGATGCATCTTGGCAGGCATGAATGGTGGGTCTTCTGGTGTCCAGCAAACAGTAACACAGACCTGTCCATAATTGGCCTTGAATGAGAGACAATAAGCTTTGGGCTACATAATTCCATTGATCCAGAGCTGATTTTTGAACTTCCAAGACCAAAACACACCCAACATGATCAGCTGCAGAATTAGTCTAGCCAATGCAAAAGACTCCAAAGCAAACCAAGCCAAACACAAATCTAAAAACCAAAAAAAGCATTTCAACATATATTTTTTTTTTGATAGAAAGAGAAATAATTAAGAATTAGGCAGGTAGGAAAGTTCTTTGAAAGGCACTACCTACATTTAGCCCATATCCAGGGTTAAACTATAGCAGTTGCTCTATCTCCCAGCAATCCCAGCCAAGAACAGGAATTGGGAAAAAGAGAGAACACCCACAGGTTGAAGTGCAACAGATTTAGCAAACCAGCAAAACTAATACCAAATGCCAATATAAAGTACGCAAAGTTATACTCACCCCAGCAAATGCACGTTGGTCACAATAATGGGGAAAGCAGTCTGCAGGAGAAGGACGAGCAGCAGAGTCAGGGGAAGCCTGAATAGGAACCCAAGCTAAAAAAAAAAAAAAAAAGGAAAAAAAAAAACCAACCTGCTCTTTTTACCAAACTTCCCTCTTTATATTGAGCATGATGTCTATTATGGGATACACCTGTGTGAGCCAGCTCGGGGCAGGTGCCCTGGCTGACTCGAAGCTGCTAATGGCCTGCAGACTGTGGCAGACCTGTGATTCTGTCCCAGCAAAACCAGGACAGGCACGATGAGGTTATTTTTGACCGCCCTTTGTCTCTGAACTTTATTCACAATAAATGTGATTTTAAGTGTAAAGGTTGCTTAAATAACATGGGGTGAGAGTGAGACTCCAGGAAGGACCTTTACGTGTACTGCAGAGCAGAATAAAATACCGGTCCTACCTCTAAAACAAGTGAGAGCACTTATCCAAAGCAGTTCAGCTTTGATAGTCCACAAGAAGCAATTTTCTTTGCTGCAGAGCATGTGGACTGGAAAGGCAAGAGGGCAGGAGCCACCACAACTGGGAGGCTGAGCTGGGAGATGCTTAAATTCCCACAGTGAGACTGGAGCAAGTGACAGCAGGTAAACCGTGTCCTTTAGGGACTTTGCATCCATCTCACCCACTTCAGAAGTCTCATCTGTGAAACCCTCTCCCACAGCTAAGTGCTTCTGTCAGAAAGTCTCTTGCCTAGAAAAAAAAGCAGACATTTTCCATCTCATTATAGCAAATAAGTAGAGGTTAGGCCAAAGAAACTGGTTTTAATATCCTGCTCCCCGGTTTCTGCTCCGCAGGGTTATCCTGAGGCAGCAGAACATTCTGGTGTCAGACTTGCAGATTGTCTTGATGAAATTATGCATTTTATAAACATAACTGAATATGCATTGGTGCGAAGAAAAATAACAGGAAGCGGAACAGCTTTGGAAGGTGGCAAAGTTGACATGTTCTTATTTATAGTGAGCAATATGTAGTTACACAACTATCCAAAGAGAGCAGTTTCAGCGGGAGGGGGATCTGCCATGGAACACCCAAGTGCTCAGGCCATTGCTGCTGCGCGTGACAGACCTGGTTTCAAGTCAGGAAAAACCAACTAGGTCCAAATCTGCCTGTGGAGTCCGAACCCAGCAGATGTTCCCAAGTCATTCCCTCTCCTCTCGCCTTTTCATTTGCCTTTTCCTGTTATTCTGCCAGGCCTGTTCTGCAGACTGTGGTCTAAGCACATCCGCGTGTCTCTGAGCGTATCCACTGCTTGCAAACAATATTTATACAACTCAGTTCGACATCAAGGCTAAAAAAGGTTAATGAGATCCTCATTTCCAAATGCAGGAAGATGAACATTGTGAGGGATAAAAAATAGAAAGTCTTCTTGAGGTCACCTAGGAATAAACGTGAACAGGTGTAAGGTCTGCACAGCAGCATGTGGCACCACCTCTTCTTGGTCTATCACAGGCAAACCCCTTCTTATTAATGGTCTGACAGGCGTGTTATTCAAGCCGCAGGGTTGCAAACATCATTACATTGCTGTAATATTCCACCCACACAGTGGCTGCTGTGGGAGACGCAGTAGTCAGTCTTCCATGTGGTTTGGAGATGTATGTCCTCAGCGTGTCTTTTGAAGCAGCACATACCTCCTTTAGTGGGAACTAAACTGTCTCTGAACTGGGTTAAAATAGAAAACTACCGACGTTTTAGCTATGTGTGCTTGTGAAGGATATTAGCAGACGCCAGACGGAACTACTTACACAAATTCTCTGTTCTCTAAGTAACTCAAAAAGCACAACGCAGAAATGACCAAAGCCTGCCATTCACCAGGTTTCACATAATCAAATTTTACAAGTTTCAAAAGCAACTCGGCAATGACTGCAAATTGCTGAAGAATAAAGCAGCAAATGATAAATTGATTGCCTGCTGTTTCTTTGTGTACTAATTTGTGTTATGGCTTTCCAATCTGAAATTGCGTGAGTAGATTTTTGCTGTTTGTTTTTTTAGCTCAAATTGCAAATGAAATGACTGTGGTAAACTGAATGCATCACGCGTAATGAAGAATTGATCAATTGTTATGTTGTAGGGCTTTTCTGAACAGTGGTTTCTAGCCTATTTTCTTAAGATGAAAATTACAGTTATTAGCCAATTACCAAGTAAGAATGCAAAACTGAGCCTGTTTTTGATAATAGAAAGATGGAAGAAAACCTGAAATAGTGCACGTCTGCCTATAATCACCTTGTTTTACCTACGAATGGTGATACACAGATAACATTTTCTGTTGAATTATTCCCTAACAAAAGAATTAAGCTCTGGTTACTGCCTCCTCCAGTAACGCTGGTTTTCAAACCTTCTTTTTCAATAAAAGATATAACTCTATTTTATAAGCTAGAAGTCTACTCTCACTGTTATCAGGCAAGAAGGAGGTGGAGGAGTAGAACTGAAAGCTCAGCATGGAAATGGCTCCGTGGAAGTAAAAAGTACTAGGATTCATCTTGTCTGGTGAGAAGAAACTGTACTGCGTTATCAGTGACTGAGACAGAAAGTGGTTCCCATGGAGAACCTCCATCTGACCATCTGATTTTCTTCTATCTACTTTCTAAAGAACTAGGAAGTGACACTGCTACCTCTCCTGTAAAAAAGCACCAGCAGCACGGCAACTGTGGTGGAGGAAATCCCCATCCCTTCCCATCCCTTCCCATCCCAACCCAACTCATCCCCACATGGGAAACCCCACACGCACCCTGACCAGCCCCCGGGGGACAGAGCTTATTTCCTGGCTCAGAAGAACTTCTGAGAACACAAATCTGCCCAGCACATTTCAAGCAATTTTTAAGCAAGTAGAAATTTTAAAACACACGAACTCTGTTCAAAGTTAGTTCGGTGTAAACAAGAAAAAAACCAGGTGGTTTACCTTCTGTGCAGCTGATCCTGATCAAAACACGTCTGCCTATAATATGCACCATATGGGACAACAATTGTCTCATGTTTATTCCTATGCCTCCCTAATCCCCTGTGTCCCCTGTAAGCGTGTGTATGTGTACCTGCAGCTCTCGCTGGATGGCCAGAGAAAGGCATTTTGCTTTACGCACATGTAATTACGGGGATGTGTTTTCTTATTATGGTAATTACATCCTAAGAGATTGCGCAGGTAGCAGGTAGCAGATGTAAATGCAATGAAGACTCAGCTGAAACCAGCTGAACTGGATTTTGGTTCACATCAAAAAGCAGCTTACAGCTGAAGTCCTTGTAGATTCCTGAAACCTTGATATTTTTATGAATGCTTTTACTACGCTTGGTAAATGAGGAGAGATGTGTGGAGCAACCAAAGCAGAGATGACCCTAAACAAGAAGGAGAATTAGTACCTGCTAGAACAGCGAATGGGGAATAAATTCCCCTAAATAAAAATAGTAAATACATTTATCTGGAGGTTTTAATGTGTAGGAACTGAAAGCCTTGTGCTTTCATGGCGTGAATAAGCATCAACTGATCTTGTTCAAGTGTTAGACACACAATGGGTGGTGTTTTTCACAACTGGAGGTAGGATGATCCGCCCATATACCACCATGGCTGAGGGAAATTGCTGGCTGAAACTGTGACCACCCTCTTTCTATAGAAGGAAGATAATCAAGACTCTATGCACAGAAACTGTATCTTCTGAATGTTGAAAAAACAGTGAGGATTACTGATCAACTTGGTTTCTAGAAATCTACTGGGCTCAATGTCTCACTTCCACAGTTGGGAGTACACAGCTTTATCTTATCATGCTTGCCAGGCAGGCTGCCGACTATTTCTAGCTCATGACCTTTTATTTTAATATTTTTACATCTATCTAAAGTGCTATAATGCATGAGAGAAGTTTTTGCACCCACAGCAGAAGCTGCTACGTACTCGAGCCCGTTTTGCATCAGCTCTTTCCATGTGTTGATGAGTGGTCAGCCTGTGAGAGGGGGAAGGACAGGGTCAAAGAACTGTGAATTTTGGTGGGAAGGTGGTGAGATGCTTCCAGGTTGGTGTGTTAGTTGAGAAGTGGAGCCAATCCGTGTACATTGCTGCAGAACAGTAATGAATAAAGCCTTACTCCAAAGGCAAGAGCAAACCAACCCATTCTTCCTAAATGTCAAAAACTTGTCAGAAAAGCCCATTATAAACACGTGAGGAGTGTGTGGCTGCCGAAGCCACTATTGTGCCAATGAATGGAATGAATAATAGCAATGAGTAACAGCACAACAATAGCAGGAAAAATTGCCTCGTCACCCTGCATACATTAGGAACTAAATCACACCCAGGACACAAGCACGAATCTGGCACTTGGCAGCACTAAGCTGCCTTCAGTCGGAGCCACCTTATCTTTCTGCCAGTCTCTGCTGCATCCTGGATTCACCGACAATAAGTTACTGGTGGCACTTTCCCCAATGCTATATCATCCATACAGAATTAAATTGAAGAAATGGGGGAAATGTGGCCAAAATTCAGCACTTGTCATGGGAGCAGTCTGGAAAAATGCGTGGCTCGCAAATCGTAATTAGCCTGTGTCACAGTTGAGGCATGGAAACAGCCCCAGCTCTCCAAGGGGCAAACCATGGAAATCAAATTTCCATCTGAATAGAGCCCAGTGAGTTCTAAAATCAAAACACGTGAGTTCGTTTTTGCTACTGCTATTTAGGAAAGCTACATTTGCAAGTGTATGTTCAACTGAGATTAGGAGGTAAGAAAGAACCTTTTCATTTTGTTTCACTTTTTCATTCTGAAGGATGAGAGCAAAATAGACCAATCAATAACAATAATTATATTTTTCTTTTTATTGATTGCTCAGAAGTCCTTAAAGGCATCAACATTAACTTAGAGATAACTTGAGGAAATCTATGAGGTTTTTAATTCTCTTCTGACATAGCAATAGTAAGTGACTTCTATATTCAGATGCTCAGCCTTCCTGACTCTGAAGTTGAGCCAAAATCAGCAAGGATGAGACTTGCAAAAATTCAGTAGATTAACTGACATGGTTTGCCTTTGTTGTTTTTTCTAACTGGCGCATTCAATAGATGAGGCTGTATTTCGCAAAGCAGCGGAACTAGACTTCACCTATCCTGTCCAGCTCCCCATTGCTTTCTATCCAAGTGATCACGTGTCGTCCCTCTCACACCCACCACGTTACTCATGAGCAATTTTCACATTGATGAGAGATGCCAGATGGCACATCCTGGAGACGAAAACATTTTAAAGGACAAATGGATGCTGGAAAATTCTTGGTTCACCCAGGTCGGTTCATCCAGGTCAGCTCATCCAGTCACATGCATTGCTGTCCCTGAAAATAAGTACTCAGTTCCTTCATCCTCCGCTTACGGAGCACTGAAGAAAGCACTTTTCAGCACATCTCCTGTGACAGTGCTCCAAACTCCACATTAAAGTGCCCAGAAGTTCCTCTGACTTTGCTAATGTTTCTTGCAGGGACCCCTTGTTGTCATCTACTTTGTCAGCCCCTCTTGACACCTCTTCCAGCCCTGTGCAAAATGCACCTCTGCCTCTATCTGCATCCTCCTGTGTGGGCTGTACATAGTGCATTATTCTGCAAAGCATTCAGGGGAAAGAGACTAGAAGAAAAGTTTCATATAATCAATTCCTCCTTTATAAACCACAAGTTAAAAATAGAAATGCAAGCGAAGAGAAGAGATACTAGCATGAATAAATAATTGTTTTCTGTGGAAGTGAACATTGGCCCTTGGTTTGTCAATAGTATATTGCTTTACTTCATAGAAGACCAGGATGATAAGTGACCTTGTTCCCAGGCAAATGAAACTCAGATGCATCATACAGACATCTTGAGATTGTAGGAGGATTTTTTTTCAACTACATTTTCTCTGAGGGCTATTGCCTTTGTGCAGAAAAAAAATCATTCCCTAAGAATTAAGCAATAAACTCTTTAATCCTGCCTGATAGGAGCAATCGCTAGTAAGAATTTCAGTTACATATTCCTTAAGTACAAAATATCAAGGGTGTCGTATCGAGCATCCATGGGACTGAGCGAAGAAGGAAAGGGAACTCTTCCCACATCGCTGCCTGTGTCACTGGTGCTTGGACCACACTCAGGCACTGCAGGAAGATGTATTGCTGGCTACATTTTGTTTCCAAACACAGTAGATCGCTACAGTTGAACAGTCTGCCTTGAAAAAAGAGTGCTTGCTTTATGAGACACACGTGCAAAAGAGTCTTCAATTTTACGCGGAATTATTTGAAAATTGCTTTATTTATTAGTTATCAAGGTTTTTTAATATAATTATTATGTTTTACCTATCAGAGGAACATGCACGCATGGTTCAGGCATTTTTAGGTAGTGATGACTTTCACATTCACCACAAATTTCTGCCTCTGAATATTTTTAGGAAGAAAATTTTTGTCACCAGCTTGCAGAATAATTGTGTTAAAATCTTATCCAGTATTGGTGAAATAAGGCAGCAACTTCCATCTCTAATAAACTGTCAGACATTCCTTAGCTACAAATGCCTCATCTATTGATAAGTTGTTGTTCAGCTTGAACTTGCATCCACCAAAAGAAATTTTTACATGTCAGATCAGAGCCTTCTACTGTTATTTCGAACAATTTCATTAAGAGCTTCAAAAGAGCTTCCCTTTCCCAACATCTGGCTTCCTTTTCTGCCCAAGCTCTCTCAGTGTATGGTAAATCATAATGCAGGGAAGTGGATGCCACTGACACACTGAAAGCCTTAGAAGCTTTCACTTGCGCTTTGCTACATCAGTGAAATGCAGCCACTGGACATGGAAGTGGCTGGTAATTAAAAAATTTCTTTCTGTCTCTAAAACAGAAAGAGGAGAAAACAAACACATCCTTTGTCTGCAACTAATCTGGAGTTATGGATTAACAGCATTTCAGATTGAATTTTTCATAGGAAGATCTTTCATAATTTTCCCGTGAAGACAAATTCAAACACTGGAAGATGTTCTGTTCCACTGCAGATTATAAGAAAAAGTGGAAATCTGAAAATCTGCCAGGGAGGGATTTCAAAAATTCACTGTATGTCATTAAAATGTCAAAAATATGAGTATTCACATACATAATTTGAAATATATATGTAAATTTACCTTCATATACACACACGCATACTTACATATACCTACATATACCATATACTTACATATACCTGCATATTTTCAAATGTTGAAAAGCTCCCTGGCACCTTCTCTCTCTGCCTTTGGGCAAAACCGTGTGAAAGCTGGAGGGCAGCCCCACTTCCCTGGCCCCAGGCAAGTTTTGGGGGAAATCTTCAGCCAGCTCCCATGTTGTAAGGGACAATGGCGAGAAAGAAATCTGCATCTGGGAACATCTCTTTCCTGGTTTCAGAACAACTACGGCACATTGCCAAACGGTGCTGTTGGTTAGTATAACCCAGTCATGGGGCTTTCCTTCACCCTCCACATACAAACTATTTTGTGATCTGCCAGCTATTTCCCAGAGCTTTAGAGTGCCCTTTAAATATATTACATGGCTGACACTGCTGTGCCCAAAACAAACATGCACCTCAGGCTTGTGGACTATATTTCTTTCAGGGTTTTCTAGATGCTGTCACCCATTGATATTATTTGATTTGCCGCTGCTATTCAAAGCAAACAAACAAAATCTCACAGCTTCTTAAACCTTCTTCCACATAAGCCACTGATATTTACTGGGAGCAAGAGCGACGGGTAGAGTTCTAGCACATCTGTACTCACCCTGTAATCACTTGCCTTTAGAAATAAAAACAAAGGTTTAGTGAATTATTTCCTTCAAAGTTTTCAGCCTGCCGCTCCAGTTTCCCTGGCATCTCTCCCTGACATGTCTGATGCCTCCTCCCACGGCCCTGAGCATCAGCCAGGACAGATGGACCTTTAACAAATTCCTGGTGGTCCCCACAGCAGCATCTTTTCCACCAACAACTCTGCCCAAGAAGTCCACAGGTAGCTCAGCTGCTTGCAGACCATCCAGCTACTAGCTCCAACCAGCAGATGTTTAAGGTGTTAAAAGTGTGGTTCTGTGTGGGGGACATCCCAAAATAATGCCCTAAAAACACCTTTCCAGGTGCTCATTTGGCTGGTCCCTTGTATTGCCCTGTGGAACTTCAGTCCCATCTGGTACAATATTAAGCAACCTACCACGAATGCACTTCTGGGCTGCTGCGCCCAGGATCTACTGACCTGCACATCTTCCTCCAGCTGTGGTCACATCGGTATTTCCTTCATCTGACAGCCAAACCTCAGGCCCACATCAGTATTTCAGCATGAAACACCAGTTCAGATACGCACTTCCTGCTCATTTTCCATCGGCTGTTTCTGGATGCTTCTGCCTTCTCCTCACCCGAGCAAGCCCACAGTCTTCCCCTTCTTCCATTTGCACATAACTTCGCACACATTAATGTCAGGTGAATCTCCACCTCCAGGCATTAACAGCAGCTTTTCTAATGGCTTCAACAGAGACAGATTTTCCCCATAGGACTTGCTTTATCATGTCACAGAGTTATTCAAATGCCATTGAAGGTGCAACAGGTATTGTTATTTGTTTGCTTTTTGTGTCAAAAAAAGAGCTACTCAGTGTCTCTTTGTAGCAAGTTCCTGCCAGAAAATTGTTGGGTTTAAAAAAAAAATATTTTAGTCTAGTGAAGTGCACAAATCCTTATGTCTTAGCAACAGCTCCTTGCCTATATTGAGGATGATGGTGGTTCTGGAAGAAGCTCTTTGCAAGAGACAATAGCACCAGCTGCTGTGCAATGTGTAATTCCAACAATGCTCTGGATGGAGAGCAGCAAAATCTCACTGCGCAGTTTAGTTTTTTCCTGAAGGAAATCTGTTTGGTCATAACAATGATGAGCACCTAGGTCCCTGAAAAGCCACTGATTTTTTTCATATGCCCTTTTAATGCAGTTACAGGAATAGAGCTGGGCAATTAAATTAGATATATAGGTTTCTCCTACATAAAGAAATAAATATTCCCTTTTAAAGGCAATCTAGCCTGCATTCCACAGAGTAACAGAGACTCCACCCAAGACACAGACGAGGACTTTCATTGTTCCTCACAACCGGGCAGACAGTTGTGATACTGAGCATCTCATCACTGTGTACAATCTTGACATCTGCATCTGACTTTGCCATGAATTAAAAATGAAGAGGAAGGTTTCATCTGATTAGAGCGTAGCTGCAGTCACCGTAAGGTACAGGCGGGCATCCCTCAGGTGAACAGCCAGCAGGGCTCAGCTGTGTCTTCTTAGGGTTTTTTTTAAATAACATTTTCACAATGTAGTCTGATGCTTTTATTTATTTGTTTGTTTGTTCATTTATTTATTTCTGTGGGAAAGGCAGTAACAATTAACTTGTACCATGGCCTGCAATTTGCATGTTAAAAGTCTACAATGATTCTGTCACAAAGCCATAATAAGCACCATTTTACAAAGGAAACCCTTCACAAGGGATTGTTTTGCTCATGGCTTGCTGCAAAACCCGGCTGAGCTTTTGCTCGCGCTCCCTCCCACTCCGTGCCGGCACACCGCCATCGAGTCCGGTGTGGTTCGGTCTGATCTGCATCAGGGTGAGAACAAAATCCGTCAGCCTGGCTCCAGGGGAGCTGACAGCGGATCAATTTGCCTTGCCGCCTCCTCGATGACAGCCTGCAAGCATAACTAAACCCCGTCACAGGTATATACACACACTCTGACATTTAATACAGAATAAAATACGCCGTTAGGGGTGATGGCTGCTTAAGCCAGCGCTTCGCATATATGCTCTTTAGGGAGTGAACACCAAATACTCTTAAATTTATTGGGCGAACACGCCTTTCCTTACCAACCTTGCATGTGCTCCTCCAACTCCCTCCCTGCCCTTTGCAAGCCCCATCTGCAGCATTCAGCTCCTGTAACCCTAACATGTGAAACAGGATTTTCTGAACTCCTGCAAACAAAACTGTGCGAAGGATGAAAAATAATTAGCTGTGTCTCAGTGCCTAATATATTTGCATTGTTTGGACAGAGTAGTTAATCATTGGTAAGACCACAGCATGGTGTGTGAATTTGGATTATAGCTAATACAGATTGAGCAGAAGGTTATTAATTACATTTAAAGGGACTATTTGATATTATTATTATTGAGAAACTGAGTGCTATTAATTATGTTGCAATGCTCTGGCAGGATTCCTGTGGGAATACTTTGCAAGGAGCTGTTTACTTTGACTCTTTTGTTCAGAAAGGAGGTTCTCAGGGCAAGCAAAAGGCACCACGAGCTGAAGTCCAGTTCCCATTAACACTCCTGAAGCACTGAGCGGTATTGAGGGGTCAGTGAGGGTCTGCATTTTGTAGTGGGTTTTAAATACAGGGTAAACTTTTCATTCGTGTAAAATAGTTGGTGTGCTGAAATGTCACTTACTGCCTGGGGTTGGGAATTGGTGAAGGACCATCTCCATGTGTCCCGACTGCTGGGTCCAAATCCCCGGAAAGGACATCTGAGGGAGGGAATTGGATCCCAGGTTTAATTAGAGGTGGAGTATTTCCAAGCGTTCTCTCTCTCAAATGGCTTTTATATGTAGAAAAGAAAAGCTTAGGGCACTCCTTTTTTTATTGGAAAAGAAAATTGTAGTAATTCAGCTGAATTTTGCATTGGAATTGCACTATCGCTTTGACAGTTTAGTTCCCTGAAAATTGCAATAAAGGTTCTGTTACGCTACATTTTGTCCCCATTTGTCTTGTATACCATTGCCTTGCCTTTGGCACAATAAAAATAATCTTTAAAAATAGTACCATAAATGGATTGACTTTGACCTTCCGAGTATCTTGTCAATAAAATAAAAATGATAAATCTGTTTCAGAGTGCCATGGGCATATTATTAAAGCAGAGTTATAATCTGAAAAGTGACATTTGAAAAATGGTATTATGGGGAGGGGTCTTATTCTCTGTCAACGGCATCACATAAATAAGCTCCATTTACAGTGCAAAGAGGTGATTTTGCTAACTGTCAGGCTCGCTCCTGAAATCAGGTTGTGCAATTCCTGCGATGTGCTCTCTGCCTCTTGCATCATCATTAGCAATTAAAGATTGTGCAGCAAGGAATCAGCTGAGCCTTCCGCTGCCGATGCATAAAACAGAGCAAGTCCACCTCAGTCTCCTCCCGTGACCCACTCTACGATGCCAACACAGCAAAAATGGTCTTTCCTCACAGAGAACTGGCTGAGGAAACCAAGAAAAGGCCCTTTTTTCTACATGATCAGCTTTTTGAAAAGAAACCACTTCTAAAAGAATCATTGCAAGGCTTCCTTCTATTAGGTGATAGGAAACTACTGAATGATCTGTAGAAAAATCAAGAGATGTATGAAAATAAACAGGGCAGGCACGTAAACAAGCAGTCGTTGAGGGGCAGCAGTTTTGATTCAAACTTTGCCATGCATGCGCTGAAGCTCTGATGTATTTGGCTTGCACATGCCTCAGTGAAGTCTGACCTATGGCTTGAGTATCTGCAAGCCTAACTTGAGTTGAATTCTGAAAAACTCTGTATTGTTGTTTTTTCCATAACTTCTTTTTCTCTTTTTAGCATTTCTTGTTCTCGTGAAGTGCACTTTATACTTGAGCATCACTTTATATTGTGATGAATATGATCATGCATATACTAGACTAAATAAAAAAAAACCCCACGTATTTTCAAAGCTTTGGAACCTCAAAACATTACTTGATTTCTGAGGAGGACTGATTCAGATGTTAATCCCCCAAACTAGACTGAGATCGCATTCAGGGGTTAAGGTTTCTGGCCCTGATTCAGATATGATGAAAATCTAGATAACTAAAAACTTCATGTTACTTAAGCCTCCAATTTTATATATTTAATTTCAGATTTGATCTTTTCCCAGTGTCTGCCTTGGAAATTAGCCCTCTCATATACTGAATCTGAACATAAGAGGATGTACCCCCTGTAAGCGGTCATTAACAGTATACAATTGAATTAACTTGAATTAACTTATTTAATCATTGTCCTTTTCCACCCTTTCCAGCTCCTGAGTGCTTGCCAGAGGGACACCACGTCCTCCGCAACCCCTACCGCAGCACCAGGTTTGACTCACTGGAGCTGCAGCGAACGGCAGTTCAGGACCTGGTTTGTGACCACTCCTTGCCACCAGCATGGTACCGCTTCATGATCAACAACAGGCCTGCAGAAATGCCAACGAGATGTATCGAAGTCAGTAAAAATTAAGCACTAAACCTGGTGAACTTGAATAAATCTTTTGACGTAGTTTTCCTTTCCAGCCACCTCTACATTCTTGTAGCCAGTAGACTGCAATGGGGATAGGTGAATGGTAATGGGAAAGCCTCTTTTCCTATAATAATAATAATAACAACAACAACAATAATAACAGCAATAATAATAATAATAATAATACTGTCATATCCAAGGGCAGTAGTCAGACACCAGGATCCGTATGGACTGGGTATTATTCAAACATTAAACAAGGTGTTTTCAATTCTAAAGAGAGATATATAGTAATCCACCTATGTCACTGCAAGTTATACTCTTTTCAAGCAATACTACTGCTTTAAGAATGGATTCTGAAACCTAACTCTTTCCCCATATAATTTATTGTGAATTAGGAGTATGTCCTTATTATCAAATCAGAAGGGAAAAAAAAATCAGAAAAATGAATATTGGAAGAGATTCTTTATTGAAACAAAAGGAGAAGAGAAATCTGAGTCTTTTCCCACTATTACCATTTTATGTATTATTTAGTTTCATAAGTATGCTAATGGCTGTCTAGAGCAAAAAAAGCTCCACCACATAAGACTACTCTCTAAAAAAGACAAACCAATAATTATCTGGGTTTGTGTGTGCTTAATGTGTATGACAATAACGTTTAACTCACAATCATTGCTGCTGGAGCAACTTGAGACCCTCACTAAAGTCACTGCCATCTCAAATAGCCCAGCTGCAGGAGGTCAGAACAATTTCAAACACACGGTTAAACAAAATTATTCAGAAAATAATAAACTAATTACCATAAATGACGTTAAAGATGAAATATTCAATCTAGAGTGCCGCAAGTTTAATATTAGGCGATGCTACTCCAGCTGGAGAACCTTTGCAAAATTAGCGAAGAAGGTTTCATATCTATTCAATATGGACCTGTGAACTTGTCACAATAGAATTACATCGTAATAATCTCACATTATCAAAATGTTAAGAGATAATTGTTACTTCTGTGGGATTTCTGACTCTCTGCATACACAGACTATAAATCTGATTAACGTGAACAAATTGGCACAATCATTATTGAAATATTCATTTCATGGCAGGTCACTCTTGAATATCCCAGTGCAGTATGAAGTTTATTTTTACAAGTTGCTCTATAAGTATATATATTTTCTATAAAATTATTTAATTTGTCATTGTATTTCAGCAGTTTTGAGTATGTTTTAATGCTCGACTGTATAAGATTTCTTTCCAATAATACACGCTTTGTTTCTTTTAATCCCTGCTCTGTAGGTTTTTATTCAGGTTTGTAGAGCTATATTCATTAGTTTAGTTTCTTATCTTGTAACATAATTCTTGCCATTGGTTTCTTCATTATCCTCTGAATGACAGTAAATCTCTGCTTCGCCATCCTGATGAAGGATTAAATCTGTTAGATGTCACAAGTGGAAGAATACTCTTCTCTTAGATCTTCACCTTCTAAATCTGCCTCTACGTTCTATCTCTTCCACTTAATTAAATTATTGTTTAATTTGGTTTTTCATTTAATTTGAGCAAAACCTCTGGAACAAAATAATTTAAATTAATAACTGCATAGCTTCCATTCCTTAATAAGCAGATATTATTGGACATTCCAGCCAGGCTGCAGTGAGCTGATTTTAATTAAACAAGTCAAAGACAAAATCCTGCGCAGATAGAGAAAAGAGGCTGACAATACAGCTGGAAAACTAAAAAGTACATTGCTCCAGCTCCTTGTAAAATATATGCCTGGTGATACCCTGTTGATACCGGCTGGATACAATTAGCTGCTTATCAATGGGTAAGATTAACTTCTTAATTCTAAGTAATAGTAGGTAAGAATTCTTGTCACCCAATTGAGCTCAAAAGGGATTTAAACTGTAATGGGGACTTAGAAGTCCTGCCCAGCCTGGGAGAAAATTGAGGCAGGACAAATGGCACGCGCTGGGTGGGCAGGAGGGAGGTGAGCTCCCAGAACCAGCCTGGGCAGGGGTAGCTGACTCCTGCAGACACGCTCTCAAAGCCTGCATTCTGAATCTTGCCACAAAAAAAAGCTCCATGATAGAAATGTGGCTCTGTCTGCACGAAGTTTCATAACCACTGAAAGTGTGGTGTTCAACAGAGAGCAGAGCCAAGTCACATGCAGACGTTAGAAGAGCCTCAGCTACAACCATGCCACAGCTAAAAGGCACAGCAATCTTTGTAACGAAAAACGGGTAAGAGCTCTTAAGAGTCTGCTTCTCACCCGCTAATTTAACACACAAGTGAAAAACAAAGGGAAAAAAGACAGAAGAAAAACCCAGAAGCTTTTATGTCAAAAAGAGCGAAAATATGAATCATATTCCTGAATCCTCCATCCCTTGAATCCAACAGCTGTCCGTAAACTTACTCCTCCAGACTGAAACAGCTTTCCGATTTAGGCATTGCCTGCTGAATTTCTCTGGGGGGTAAGGAATGATCCTGACCTTCTTCTTTCTGTTTCCTCCTGACCTCTCCCCCCGCGGTCCCGAAGGAGGCACAGCGATTACTGGATCTGGGCATGCACTCCCAGCCACGGCCACTTCCCCATCCAAAATCAAATCCTAGTAGAAAAGCAACACAAACTTGCAAATGTTGTGTCCCCAGGTATTTAGGCTGCTGCCGACAGATCACAAATAACAGTTTGTTCTTCAAGAACTGCCAAATTCACCGTGAAAGGCAAAAACACTTAAATAAGAAAGCATAGGGAAGCTTTTACTAAGATTAAGGCACTGTACTAAGGAGCAAGAAATAATGCACAGACATGGCCAGACCTAGTAGTAAAATGACCTTCAGAGAAAGAAGAAAAGGACATAAAAATTAAAGCTCAACAGAAAAGCTATTGAAAATACAGAGAAGTATTTAACAGTCAATATAGGAAACACATACACCAGCTACAGAAATTCAGGTTTCTGAATTAAAATAATACAGGGTGTACACACACACGTGTACACATACGTATGGACAAGCCCCATGGAAGGAACAAATACTACAAGGAGATGCGAGAGAACACCACGTGCTGATGTTATTGAAGTCAGAGAAAAGATCAATCTGTGGATTACGACAGGCAGGCTCTGCAGCGCTGGCTCACGCCTCACCTTGAAGCCAGAATTATGGCAGGAAATGCACTTCTTCCCCTCGTTTCCATGGGGGCAAGTAGCATAGATTATACTCTTCAACCTTAAGGAAAAAGGTCAATCAAGAATTTGATTTTGCAAATAGTAATTGGTTCTGGAGCCAGCAAGATACTCGATACCACGTGCATGAGTTGGCTTCGTTCCTTCTCGAAGCAATGATAATATTGCCAGCTTTGAGTAGTCAATTGCTAACAGCAAATGATAACTAAAAAGAGAGGGATTAAAACCAGAATCACCACTAGAACAATTGTCGTTATCAAACACTTGTCCTGTGCTCCAGGCTCGGATCCCTCCCAGTCTTAAGGAAACCCTTCACTTGGGTTCACATTACTCTCTGCAGGCTTGTTGGCATGCATGGCAGGAGCCTCCAAGTGACCTCTTGCACCACAGCAGAGGTCCACCAGCCCCAGGCGCTCGCCCTTGCTGGCAGCCAAATATTTCTGTCCAGAGGGCAGGGCAGGAACAGGGCAATAGTTTCAGTTTTGCCCATCACCAGCCCCAGGCACAACCCCTGGTTCAGGGGCTTCTGGAGTCAGATGGGGGTGGAATGAGGCTTTAAAAGGATTTCTTTGCCATGAGCCAGCCCAGTCACTGTAATTTTTTAGCATCCACAATCCTGTAGCAAAGATTTCTACAGGTTAGTTATTGATATAACTGACCATATAGTTAGTTATGTTCCATGTTTTTGGAAATGCCCAATAATATTACCTGCTCGTGAGTGTATACCAAGACTACTGCCAATATCCTCCTACAGAAATTTAATTCTTTAAATGAGCAAAACCATCTCCGAATTTCTGTATGCTCTACATTCACGCACAACTGTAAATGTGGCATAAGAAGGACATGTTATGTAGTCAGGGCCGGTGTTTTCTCAACAGCTGCATTTTTAACAGTATAAATTTATTTATATATATATACTAGGCTCAAACATAGGCTTAAATGCTAATCTTTGGTGTATAAAACAAGGTCACGTTAAAGCGTGTCAAATCTAACCTGCCTATGCTGCTTAATATTGTAGCCCCTGGAGAAGAAGATTTACTTTTTCCCATGCGCGGTTTAATTTCCTCCTCTATTCTACCTCTTGTAGAACATTTTATACTCACACAATCAAAATACAGTAGCTCAACTGTATATTATTAGTTTTTTATTTTGTTTCAATTTTTATTTTGCTCTGAATCCAATCCTACTTTGATTTGCAATTGTCTTATGAACTTAAAAACAAGTGACACTTTCAAGGTATTATTTCCTGTTCTCATCTGTAATTCCCTTTCTCACACGTATACCTGAACATTCCAAGATTATAACGGTGGGTATGAAGAGGTTTTGTTTTTCCTATTTTTTTTTTCAGGCATACAAAAAGCCTTCTGTAGAAACTACAATTACAGCCTCTATTGTTCAGAAGCACGGACTTAAAAGACACACAAGACAGGCACTGGTTTAATTGCTGATATTCCTGACGCAAATTCTGTATTTCTGCGGAGTTCGGCCCCAGATTGAAATAAAAAAATTCTTCTTTACTTTAACTTACTACAAAGACGTTTAAAAAACTGGGAAAAAGTAAAGTTTTGAGTGGATAACAGATGCAAAATCACGATGCTTAAGCTGCCAACCAACAATACACCAGAACACCTTCCATCTCCATCTGACTAAAACAATGCATTTCTCACATACGGTCGTACTTATTTTTAATAGCATAATTTCAGCGCAATACCCAAGTGACAGGAACAATCAAGCTTGATTTCTCTGTGCAATTATAAAGAATCATAGCGGTTTCGATCAATCAAATTAGTTGATTCTCCAAACCCCAAGTAGATGGAAGTCGACATCATTGGATTAAACAATAATGGTTTGTCCCATTGTTTTGACAAAGGGGGAACAAATTTAATTTTTGGTTTTTGTTTAGTTTTTCTGAATTGAATTATTTAAAAGATTAGCTGGTGCCTAATTATGAATCAAAAATACTTAATGAATGCTTACCTGCCACATAGAGGTGTTGAGAAGATTAATTAGGTAAGGTTTACAAAATGCTTTGAAGATTAGAATCACCACTTAATTATATATAATTGGATAAAGTATGAAAGGATACTAAGCACTAAAGCAGCCTGGCAACAGCCTGAAAACTCCTGTTCGTTTTAGATAAGTTCTCCTTTGTGCAAGATGTGTCACTGCATACAGATGCACCGAATGACCTAAATTTAGGTTTACAACAATAGAGTTTACTTCACTAACTTGCCATTACATTGACCAGCTGCAAGTCCAAATAAACGTGTCAACTGAAGCAATCAACTGCTTGTGATCTCTTCTATGGAGATGTCCACTGGAGCTCGCCATCCACAGCGCTGCTTAAAGACCTATGAGGGAGACAGGGTCTTCATTTCGGAAACGCTGCTGAATTATGGTGTGAGATTCCCACCGCTTTATGTTATTCCTAGAGCAACAATGGCTGTAGTTGTTGCAGGTAAATGCTGTGACTTAATTGTCAATCATTTACTACCTCTGTAGTCAATTTTCTGGTTATTCTCCCAAATGGCTGCTACAAAATTTAATGATAATCATGTCATAGCTGGGACTTGAAAATTTTGGCTATTTGAAGTCTCTTCTGCACTTGTCTTTCCAAAACATTTTTTTATTTATTTCTGTTGTTCTCTCCACTGCTGGTTGAATAACTGAATATACACTTGCTCTCACCTTCCCAGCATGGAGCAACTTGTCTGACTCAGATGGTCAGCACATAGCTCAAAGCAGAAAATAAATGCATGTATGTCATAATGCGGTCAGGAAAACAGAAACACTTGATTTATACCCAAATTCATCTTTGGCCAGCTGGTAATACTGTATCATAGGCTGTTACGATAACTTGCTTTCTCACAGAAATCAGTCAAAAGGGTTCGTTACTGCTTGTAATTTGTGCACATTACATTAATACACTATTTTGCTCAAAAGATTTCGGTGCAAGATTCTCCAGAATAAATCTGGGGTGCTGCAGATGGCAGCGGGAGGTTATCAGAGAGCCTGCACGCATGGCTGGTGGCTGACGTCAGCGATGCTAATCCAGACCTTCTCAAGCACTGAAACGGCTCACAGACTGGTGGCAAGGATAAATTCAAAGAGGGAGAAAATCAGCATCCTCTGGTTTCAGTAGTTTTTTTTTTTCCCCTCGATGGGTTAGTGGGGATACAGACCCACTTTTGTGTACAGATTGCATTTTGTCTTTTTTCCCAGGGAGAATGCACTTGCATCTGTCTATTTATCTACATGGCCCACAGCACAGCAGATAGATGCGTGTCTCGTTAATGAATTTATCTTTTCAGCACTGCTGCGAGGCAGGGAAGTACTATTACCATCTCAGCCACCTCTATCTCTGGTTTAGAGATAAGGAAGCGAGGTAGACAAAGAGATTTGCCCAAGGTCGGCCAGGGAAACTGAGGCACTGCACGTGCCTGGCCAGAGGCAGCCCAGCAGCCACACTCCCAATGGAGCAGCACTGACATGTTGGACCAGTATACACCGGTAAAGGCGGAAGCAAATGGATTCAACAGCTTAATTTGAGCAGCAAAATGTCTCCTACAGAAAATCATGACAGCATTTTTTCAGTTTGTTCAGCCATGAGTGCAAACGTTTCTTGAGACGCAGATAATTGCAGGAGATTGAGTCAACTCAAAGCAATGAAGGTCACTTTTCAGCAACCCAATGTCAGTGAATGGTGGTGACAGCCCTTTCTAGCGGGTGTTAGAAGCACTGGGAATGTCCCCCATAGCATGAGCGGTGCCGGCATCCCTCCTCCTGACTCCCCAGTGCCAGCCACGGGGTCAGCAGGAGCAGAGGAGCGCCCTGGGATGGATGGGTAGGCTGCGCTCTGTCCCCTTGCCAAACCATTTTCCTTCAAGGCTTTCCGTGAGCTTGCACACACCCGTTGAGCTCCAGTGCTCACCCAACTCTGCTGCCCTGCACCCCCCTACTCTAATTCTTCTTCTGGGGTTCAAAACACCTGCGAGGTGCACTCACAAATATCAGCATTTTAATGTAGTCTGAAAAATAATTATTCAGTCCAGCAATCTTTACTCACATGTGCAGAGGCTCTGAAGTCAGCAGTTAGCTGGAGTAACAGGAAATTCAAGGAGCAACTATCTCATCAAGAAGATAACACGAGTGTGAAGCAGAAACTGCTGAGCTCCAGTTGCCATCCTTCTCTCTGCGACCATCCTTCTTCCCCTGCAAACAGTAATTCTTCTCTGGATGATGTTTGCTCCACTGTTGTGTGTCGTTACAAGTGTGTGCTCATAAATGTGCTTTGGCAACGTGTTCCTTCACATCAGATCTCACTCTCTAGGTCAGAAGTTCACCAGGATACATCAGATTTCTGACATCTGTATTCTTCCCAGCACAGAAAGCACCAGTGTCCTTTAAAGCTGTAAATAAATAAACAGAACAAATCTCTTGAAAAGTTACACACAAGTGGTTTTTAAATAAAGGAAGGGAAGGGATTCGTCTAAAATTCCACATGAAAGCATTTTCATGCTGATCCTCCTCTCCCGTGCTCATGCAACCCCTCCCCGGGGTCCTGCTGCACTGGGCGAGCTCCTGTGCCTTCCAGAAGGACACTGGGGACATCGGCAGCCGAACGGATGGGCAGGGTCAGCCTCTCTGCTTGGCTGCCGCCTCACTTCTGGGGGAAAAACATTCTTTGGCTCATTCTAATGGTGTCTCTCTGGAATCCTTCTTTTTAGAAGACTGACAATAACTAGCTCCGAAAGGAAATCAGACCATGTCATGCCATATACTTTATTTTCTTCAAACACCTTTCTTTTTCGGGGTGTGCAGCTCCCACTCCCCCATCTCCGCTTTCTGGCTCGTATGGCTCCCAGGTAAAATCCAAACTACAGGAAGGCACTGGTGCGTGACTTGATAAATTTACCCTTCGACTTTCACCGCTTCCCCTTCTGTCACAAACAACTTCTGATCTTAAAGAGTGAAGCAGCAAACCTGGGCCAATGGGAAAAACACGGTGGTTTGAGTTTTTACCAACGTGATGTGTAGCCAAATATTCACACTGAGAGGAAGCGTGTTCCCGGAGCGTTAGAGATCGTTCACTACCGCTGGCTGATGACATGCAACGCAACGGCAGCAGTCACGGTCTGTGGACCATGATTGATATTGTCAATGTATTGTCAAACTATTGTCAGTATTTGGTGATAGTTTTCCAACTTTAGCTCAAATATCCGTATGCTTTCCATATTGGCAGATGATAGCTAACGGTGCAGAATGCGACTTGCTGTTGCAATTGGTTGTTTATCTTTTATTAGGTGCTGAGTATACCTGATCTCCTCACTGAGATACTTAAAGACAGCTTTGGATAACCATGTCCCTTTAGTCAGGGGAAAGAGCCTGGAAGGTACAGAAGGCAATTCAGATCTGAGATGCCTCAACCTCCATTTGTAAGTTTGGAAAGGTAAATCTGGTGCAGCCTCTCCCAGCCGAGACTCAAAATGCTGTGGTTTAAACCACTTAGGACCAACCCCTTCTGCTTTGGGATTTCCTTTGTTCAGGGTATCCAGGGAATCTATTAATAGGTGGAAGCCTGAAGGTCAAAACCCCCAGAAAATCTGATTAAATCATGTATATCCTGCACATGTTTCGTATATCCTGCATATGCATGTCCCTCCAAGGATGAGCGAGAGGCTCAGGCCCCAAAGACATGTCCAGTATGTGCTGGAGGGGTAGGGCAGAAGCTGACAGGACAGCAGGCAGCTGAAGCAGTAGCTGTTTGGAGGAAGGTGCTGGTGTGTGATGCTCTGAGCAGAGCAGTGTCCTGCTTTGGGACGGTCCTAACTTCTTGCCCCTCCTACTCTGTCAGCCTTTCCTTTCTTTTGCCACAGATGAAGCATGGATGGGAACAGCCAGCTGCTGTGTCCCAAAGTGTGCCTCCTAGGGAAGGGATCTAGCCTGGTTACATGCTTTCATTTTTTTTTTCACACAAAACAACCAATAATAGAGGAAAACTGGAATCCAATTCTTGTGTTCTTTGAGAATTTTATTTGTGTAAAGCCACCTCTCAAAACTGGCATGACATTTTCATCCCCACCTGCATAGCCTTTTCACTCACCCTGCAACTTCATCACACTCAAATTCTCGGGTTTTAGCAATTGTCCACAGTGTCTTAACGCATTTGCTGTAAACGCTTTCTTTCGTGTGCATCCTCAGATGAATAAATGCGGGACGCAAGCTCCGGTGTGGCTGTGGCTGAAGTCTGAATCTCTGCCAGCTCCTGGTGAGAGCAAGCGGCTCACGGCCTGTGCTACCTGGCAGGTCTTCTTCGGGGGCTCCAAGGACTGCTGCTTGTTTCGGATACCTGTCGCCGTCAGGAACTGCGGCGAATTCTTTGTGTATCTCCTGCAGCCTACTCAAGGATGCATGGGCTACTGTGCGGAAGGTGAGGATGCATGAAGTATTTATCAATAAGATTGCACGTGCCGCTCTGGCTGTGCGTCAAAAGGTCCTGGTATTGCAATGCACATCTCGGTGACCTTGCAAGTCAAGCATCGCTCCCAGTAAGATGCAGACCATGTAGAAAATAAATCAGCAGCAGTCCAAGGTGTTCCTGAAGAATAGCTATTATTACCAGTGCAAAATGTAATCTGGTGTGTATTACTGAAGGGTTCTTTGCTTGGTTACAGTTCACAGGTAACCTTTCCTTACTGCCTTTGCCTCCGCTTTGGCTTGAAGTTGCACAGCTGGTGAGCGGAGGCATCTCGGTTTTATTGAGGTGCTGTATCCAGGATACTGTATCTAAGGTCTGCTCTTATCTTCTGTAATCCAGTATCTCCCCAAAAAAGATAATTCTGAAACTCTGGAAGGAAAAATAACCCAAAGTGATAACATCTTCTTCACGACATTCATATAATTACTCTCGTCAGAAATAATTTTGAGCCTACTACAAGGGATCTAACCTCTGTTCGGTACCTAGGAAACAACGGAATAGCAGAAAGCAATTGCTCACTCAGTTAAACCTTCTGAACTTCGGAGCGTGTTCAGGTGCATATAGATTTAGCCAGAAAAGACAGTTCTTTCTCAAAAGGAAAAAATTACTTTCATACTTCCAGCATTTTTGGACAGAGACATGACACACTGAGAAACTAGGGTTGTCACCTTTCAACCAGGGAAAATTCAAGCTTAAATAAATTTTAAAGAGAGAGAGATCTATTTTCTTATCTTTATCAATATTTCAACATTCCCACAAGAAGCACAGGGAGGAAAAAAGGCTCAAAGGAAGTGAGATTAAATCACTATTTGAAATAAAAAATATCCATTAAAATAAATGAAACCGCTCTTTTATTTCCATGGTTCTGTCTCAGAAATTACTTTTTAACTGAATACAGTCATTTTCCAGTTTAAGCTTGCCTTTTTTTAAGCTGTAAGATCTCCACTACCCTTGTTTGAAGAATTTTTTACCAGTAACTTTTGGGTGATTAGTTTTGCACTTTCTGTTGACCCACGCTTGTTCAGTAATGTAAATCTGCCTGCATTTCTCATAAAAGAAAGTTTATCCCTCCCCATCTAGCCCAAACCAACGGCTTTCTTCCTTTTTCTTACCACTGCTGTTGAATCTTTCACCTTTTTTCTAGGCATTTCTGTGAGGTCCAGCTCTCCCGAGTCTTTAACTTCTTGTCTTTAGGATATTTTTGCAGTGTCAGGTGCTGGATGGAAAACACCCAGAGCTGAATTTTTTTTTACTGGGGCTTGTTAACTCACTACGTTAAATTCAGCTGTGAACATTGCACCACGGGAGCGTCTACGCAGCCCCAGAGCGGGGTCCAGCTGACATTGTCACGGCTTCTTTCCCATGTCAATCCCCCTGCCCCATCCGCTGGAGAATCGGGAACAGGACACTGGTCAGCACTTCCAAGCTGCAAAACAAAATGAATTTTAAGCTTCACAGCTTGGCAGAAGGGGCACGGCTGGGAAAAGCAGCGTACGTGCTTGCAATTCTGTTCACATCCTCCCATGAGCTGATCACCTAACTTTGTCCTTCTGGAGTAATTTCCTGCAGAAATCATGATGTGAGCCACAGATTGAGGCAGTTTCCCTCAGAAACAAAAGAGAAAAGGATATAAACCACCGGCCCTGATTCGTATTTTAAGTAACTTGTTTCTTTTTCTTGCCTCGTGTTATTTGCCCTGGACAGATGTTAACATTGGTTCTTCACTCTGCTCTAACATCCTCATTCCTTAGCCTCTTGGGCTTCTGTACTATTTTCTACACTCCAAAAAAGTTACTTACTTTATCCATTCAAAGGATTTGAACCAGCTTCATCTTCCGTTTGAGTCCAGGTCTCTAGAGATGAAAGAACATCACCCGACAGTATTATACATCTTTTTGTTTCAACTTTTAGGTGAGTTTAACAAGAAGAAAAGTTTCAGACATCATTACTTCTTGAAGCCTGTAGAAAGCAGGCTGTATTTTTAGAGCAATGGCATTATGCTGGGCAGAGGGAGACTGTGTTGAGCAGGCTCAGCCCAGGTACATCCCAGAACAGCCTGGAAAGGACCTTCACAGCATGGCAATATGGGCTGGGTGCTCTCTGAGAGTCAGTTTACCTCTGCAGCATAGTGATTTCTCATATCTTGTCTGTACTTATTGCAAAACTTGGATCAAAAGGCTGTGCTTCAGGGGAATGTAAAGCTGATGGCCTTTGCCAGAGTAATTAGTTTGTATTAATCTGAGCGCTTCACTCAATAACACTTCTCTTACTGCAAAATAAAAAAAACCAACACAAAACCCAGGTCAAATATTATAACAACAATGGGTAGTCAGTGCACAATTAGCAACTTTTGCACTTCTTATGGATATATTTTCTTGTTTGCATAGTTAATAATCAAATCACAAGAATATAAAAAGTAGCATTTCTCTCATGTATAGTTACACTGAATGTATTGAATATATAACTCTTCTTGTGGAGTGAACGATTCTAATACTAAAATAACGTTTTGAGCTGTATCCTTCTTTGGCTTCCTTCTTCCAGAGAAACTCACGAGCCTGGCTTTGCAACCAGTGATAAGCCCCGAGCTTGTGCAAGGTCGGGTCCACCTGAAGTGCACTTACAGCCACCCCTCCTCAAAGCCACCGCTGCAGTACGTGGTGGTCTGGTCGCGCCTGTCCACCCCTGGCAAGAAAGAGCAGGTTCAGCGGGACACCACCCTGCAGCCATTTTCCTACGTAGAGATGAACGGCGTAAATCTCAGATTGGGAGACACGGTAATGCCACCCCGTCTTCCGCAAAAGAGGTGGAACACTCAGGGGATGAAAGCCTTTTCTTAAATCTTTGTTCTGCTTTTATTAGTGCTGCTCCTTACCATCATACTGCAGGAAAAAAAAAAAAAAACAAAACCCAAGATGACTAAATTTACCAGATTCAGGGTGTGTAACATTTCCTTGAATTGCAGTGAGCTCACAGCAGCTATATCCATTTTACTATTTTCTAAAGGCAACTTGCATATTTGCATGTACGTTACGGCTTGAATGCCATGAAGTTGGTATGAGTGGTAGGTACGTGTGCCTGAGCCAATTTTGGCTTAGTGGTTTTTGTCTCTTGCAGCAGCAAGAATTTGCAGTAGAGGCAGGCTCAGCTATATGCACTCAGTAATTTTTATACTCACGACCACAGACACAATAACATCTTTTCACAGAAAAAAAGGACGGTACATTTTAAAATAGAGGGAGGTTTATTTTATGGTGTTTTTCATGGTATTCTGCCTCTCTGATTCCAAATTCTTGGTTCAATAGCATACTGAAAGATAGAGTTCATTACAAAACAATCTGTAAGAAGCTTATTTGATGGCTTACATAGCAACACAGATCTAGTTTCAACAACAACAGAAGCCAATACAAGACGTGAAAAAAATTGACTTGTGTATGAATTCATGGCCTTTCGTTGTACAGAAACAAGACTTTTAAAGTTAAATTAGGTTCATAACTTTTATAGGCAGAGATCCATTAGTGATGCTACAACGAACTGAAAGAATAAACAGAGATAATGGCTTTGTGTTAAAAGTAGGTTGGAAATAGCCTTGGCGTTTTGCAGCTCTTCTTCGAGATATTTGAGAAATATGAATAAGATTTTTCCAGTTCTTCAAAGGATGAGTCATTTATAACGGTAGCACAATCTAGATAGTTTATGCTCATTTCTCCTCATGATTGCGTCTCTCGAGTTCAGAATCTGACTGATGCTGCCCTCACTTATGTTGTAACACAAGGCAGACAATTCTGCTGGTTTAAGACAAGTTTGTGTTATAAAGAGGTATTTTCATCAAAATAATTTCACTTGCAATCACTTCGAATCTATTTTTAACAATCCTGGGGGATTCAGAGAAAATAGAGTCCTGTTAACTAGTAGCATCACCAAATCCTGATAAGACCATTTTGATTATATTAAGTTTTCAGTAAGCCCTTCTTTGTCCTCTGCTGAAACGACATCTTTAATTTAGTGGGTTTAGTGAGACTAAAATATTCTCTTCCTTGCTAGTTTTTTAAAGGTCTTCATGGCCTATTTGACTAATTATAATTATCCATAAATCATCACTGGTGAAACCAAGCAGCGAGGCCTCAGCTGTAACAGAATTCCCTTTTACATAATAAAGATTAAAAAAAGCATTACACTGTGTTTGCCGTCCCACGCTAGAAAGAGTCTCAAAGGGGCAGACGCTCCTTTCACCTCCAGTGGTGTAAATCTGAAGCAACTTAGGAAGCGTTGCTAGGGCTACTGCCAAGGAAGGGTGATGCCACTAAAGGGAGAATCAAACCCGGGACCAAACTCCACCACACAGAGACAGCTCGTAACTTCCACCTGCCCATGAAAGATGCAGGTGGAAGAATTTTTTTCTCAGGCAGCTTTTAAGGGAGGCCAGAACCCCACTGACAAAAGCCATACTAGAGAGGAGACAATGAATCGGGGGCAGTTTCCAGTTCTCTTTCCCCTTTTGTGTGGACAGCCCAGCGGTAGCATCCCTACAGCTGCGCACTGCCAGGGTGCATGGGTGGCATTCAGAGCAGAACTTGTCCCCCACATGCAGGATTTGCAGCGTTTTGAAAACTGCTTGCTTTTTTAACCTACTCTTGGTCTACCTGCATATAGCCTGAGTTTGGTCTCAATGCTTTTACAGCCTGAAATCAGCATCTTCTCTGTTAAGTTCTCGGAAAAAAAACCCCACTACAGCCAAGCAAGAAGACTTTTTTAATCACTTTTTAAGTGATTGATATCTATGCTATTTTTTATCCATCAAAAAGTCTCCACGTAATGGGTTAGTCACATAATAGAATATCTATTGATATATTTTAAGACACAGTCAAACCTTAGAGAAGAGTTGAGATTTACCAGCCAACAGTTCTGAACTTGTATTGACTAAACAGCCAGTTATTTTTTAATAGCCATCATGTGTGCTTTTCTCCCCCATCTTTGAGCTTCAGTTTTGTTATTTTAGACAGTAATGTTGGCAGCAAAATGTTCACGGAACTATTGCAGTCTTAAATAAATCTATAACATGCTGCTATTTCTATATAAACACTGAAAGAAGGCTACTCCATCTGATATGAAAATCCTGGCATTCCTAAGCCTTATTTATGCCATAGTGGCAGAGGTCATTTCATTCCTCGAGGCACAGCCATCTATAAATTATAGTGGCGCACTGTGAGTAACGAGTTATGCTAAGAAAGGTGTTTGGAAGAAAACCGTGCAGATTTTGCTCAGCACAGCAATCCAAAAGTTTACACAGCGAGGAGCAATTGTCACCAAACATCGTAGAATAAAAATGTTTAAGTAAAACTGGCCTTTCCCAGCAGCGTGCTGGAACTGGCTGCTTTGCATGGCACTCCGCAACAGCAGAAGAATGTGACTCGGCCAAAAAGACTGTAAATTAGTGCCTCAATATACAAAATTACTAATTTTTACTTGGGGAGTGAAAATTCTGCCTGCTTAAACACACACCCCAGCCCAGCCACTGCACTTGATAAAGTCAAGAGAAATAGGAAGACTTGCCTATTTGTAGGTCATGCCTGAGTTTACAATTTCTTTCTAAAACTTCAGGTAGAAACCGAGGAGCATCTCTGCAGAAACAGAACTCGGGCTGAACTTGTACAGAGATTTTAAGGCAGAAGGGGTCAGAGAGATGATGATCAAAACTCTGCAGCTGATAAGACACCTTACTACTACTCTGGGAAAATTTCTTTGCTTAGTAGATGAATGACCTACAGTCAGCTTCCACACACGGTTTGGTCATTTGGCAACTGGAAATATATATAAGCGAGTAACAAAGTGACTAGAGCTGGACTTCCTGCAGCGTCAGGTCACACTGGTGCACCAGCTCCCTCCCTCCCCAACAGCCCATCACAGGGAGAGTTTTGTGTTCAAAAGCTTTAAGGTCTAGTTTATTAATTAACTAAAAGTCAGGTTCTCCCTGCTTTCCCCTTCCTGCTAACCTCTCTGGTAAGCCTTAAGAGAGACTTTGTTCCTACCCCTTTCTGCAAATACCTACAGCCAGATCATTTCTTCGCGCTAATGAGAACTAATTTTTTTTTTTTTTTTTTAAAAATCTCTGGCTTCTCTAGAAATGTCATCCTTCAGCTCTACTCATCCTTGGCTCTCTTCATCAAGGCTGTAACCACACTCACACTCCCCAGCTCCCAGCAGAGCAACTCCTCAAGGCTTTTCTAACCCCAGCCCATTAGTGTTTAATTGAGCAGACCACGGCAGCTCAGAGGCCTTGATAGCCATCATGAGACACCCTTTCACCTGGCATGATTGATTCCCTGCCCAATCCTTCACCTGCAAGCCATGAGTGTGGCTGAGTGACTCCTATCCGTGTAGCCCCAGCCTGCCTTTTGACATGGGTGATATAGCTACGAGGGTAGATGCAATCTGGAGTTAACAGGGTTAATCACCCACAGCTTAGGCACTTGCATGAAGACTTCCCTGCTCAGTGAATGGGAAGAAGGAGGTACCCCTAAACAGTAGCTTATGTTGACAAGGTATCTCCCCACAGGTGACCAGCATAAAATACTGACCAAAGCAGCATTCCCAAATTCTCACACCTCTCAGGAGATTGGATGGCTAGGTGAGGAAAGTGTCTCCATATAATTTTTATTCTAGACCATCAAATTTTTATTCTAGACCATTCAATACTCAGATGTACCTGGCCGTACATAGTCTTTGGAAGACTGCTACCTGTAAAATTAAGTATTTCCACATTAAACCATTGCTGTTGTCACTGTGGGGCCTCTGGCCCTACAACACAGCTCAAGTCCTTGTTGGAGAGATGGGAAATGGATAGCTGGTCCTCCCAGCTGTGAGTTAGATGCTTGTCCTGCCCTCCCAAAGGCAGCATCCCATCCCCAGAACATAGACTGCACTCGGAGGGGAAACAGGGACTGGTACATGCATTCGCTTATTTTACCTGGCGACTACTTAGGTAAAACATGTGAGCAGTCTTGATGGGTGGACCCAAACCCAGCACTCCCATCTGCCAACTCCCCCTATTTTGAGGACAACTGCCATTGCCCCTGGGACACTGTTGAGATGGGTGGTGGCACCATTTCTGCCAGCGCCTTGAGAAGCATACAGCTGAGGCTGGACTTTCTGAGAGGTCCCAACATTGCCTGGCAAACCCAGGAGCCATCACAGATACCTGACTGATAAGGAAGGATAAGTTTTGATCACAAAACAAGTATCTCGTTTTGCCTTCAGGAACCCATCCCCTTATCTGAGCATGGCTAGGAGAGGCTGATGAAACTGGAGGCTGGTCTATTCTAGATGTGCCAGCAAGAATGCCCCTCTGTGCCCCTGCCTGCGCGCACACCGCCTTTGAAGATGGCAACAAACGTGAATGCGACTTTCTTTGAGCTTTTCTGTCTCTGCCCTTGGCCCCACGTCTGTCACCACATGCTCAAGATGCCACAGATGATCCCTGCGCTACATTCGGAAGTAATTAGGGGCACAGAAAAGGGAGAAACTGGAGGCGTCTTTGTGTTCAAATGAGCATAAACAACAGATTTGGGGGAGCTTTGGATTCTGAGACCTCTGAACAAAACCTCATTTTAATGTGCAAGTTGTTAGAAGGAGATGGTGACAGGTTTCCCAGAGCTACCTGACCACCACCAAATTAATGACTTAATTCTGCTTCTAGCTAAATATGCTGCTCACAGGGTACACAGCAAAGTGGGAAAGAATCTGATTGAATCCATGTAAATCTGCTCCAACACACAGGAAAGGAGAAAATTCTTAGCTACCAGGGCCTTTTTCATCCAGAATTTTGTACCAACAAGTTGTTTTCCACTCTATGGGAAGACCTGCCGGAGCACGAGGTAAAGGGAGCAACCCATGCCCAGAACAAAACTGATCATCCTGTCCAAGAGCACCCTTACGTTTCTGTCCCTTTAAAAGGGATGACAAAAAATAGAACTTGATTTTTTTTTAACAGATCCGATGAGTTTGTGGAAAAGTACTGCCTAACCTGTCACGGTCATCAGCATACTGCTGTCAGTGATGCTTTTATCTCTGTTTTAAAAAGGCTGCATCCTGAGATGGGGAGAGGGGGAAGAAGAGAAAGAAAAAGTTGATCACTGCACTAAAGAAAAAGAGCTAGTATTTAGCTGAAGGCAAAAAAAACCCTCTTCGGAGTGACTATCATAATAATTATGTGACAAACTGTCAACCTGTAGCTCAGTAGCCGATAACATATCTGCTGATTGTGAAGTGTGCACCTAACAAGGTAGAGACTACCAGGGAAGGAATGATATAAAAGAGAGAAATAAAATGTAACTCATGACGGCTGTCCATACGTTTCAAATTTGCAAAGTTTGCGCTACTCTCCAAAAGTGCAGAAGATGGAACTGATGGTCTAAGAATGTCTCGGTGCATCGTTCCGGAGGAATTTTTGATTTTAGTGTTGAGTGCTTTATCAATAAAATATACCTCTAAAATATATATGTGAGGAAATACAGCACTCACAGGGAATGAGGCTGGCTTCTGACATTTCCCAGGATGTCACTTTGGGGAAGATCACCAGGAGATGTTCCCATCAGTGCCAGGCGTTCCCGTGCGTGACCCTGCTGCCCCTCATTATGGCCCCCTCCTTGGCAGCGATGCTCCACGTGGCACAATCACAGGGAAGCCTCTGTGTGAACATCTCTTGGTAAAAAGCATTGAGGCCAAAATGCAAACAGCTCGCCACGTGTGAATATTGCATCTGCAATGCAGGTGCCTTCGATTTGCTCAATGAGCTCTGCAAAGGGATCAGTATTATTTTCTTAATAGGGGGGACATACATTATCCGAACACTTTCTCTGTCGTCACCGCCTTGTCAGATCACGATTTTGCAGGCTCTCCCTGTGGCAGCTGCAGGAGAAGCAGCAGGAGGCAGATCAATGCTCCACTTCTGCCTTGCCAGCAAGGAACTGTTTTAAAAACTCTGTGAGCTGAACACGAGCCTTCAGGGAATGCTTGGAGACAATAAATATCTAATGATAACGGGGACTTACTATCTTGAGGAGACAGCAACTTGTTCTCCTTTGGAGGCAAACTGGCTAAGTATGAAGTATCTGAGGAATTCTAGCTGCAAAGTGTATCTGTGAGGCCCATGTCTTTTTTCTCCCCAGTACACCCAGTATGGCCTCAAGGCTTCCATCTCGTTAACGGAACAAATAACACCATTTTCACCGGGTCACAGTGGCTGGAGCTGTCAGCAAAAGAGTGAGAAACTTTATGAAGGCAAAAACAGCCTAAAAAGCACATAAATGTGCAACTGAGCTGGACTGGAAATAATCCACCTGAAGAGCACAGAAAACACTTGATTTTTCCCCTAGCCATACAAACGACTCTGTACTGCTGGCGGAGCATTGTCGTTGTGCACAAATGAGTAGGAAAGAGGATTCTTCATTTTTGGAGACAAATCATGATTTGATGGTAATGACGAGGCATTTTTAGGGTGGTAGAAGAAAAATTCCGGAGTGGTATGCAATTTATGGCTACCTGACTGTATGAATACGGGAATATTCTGGGTTTGAGCCTGTTTTGCTGGTCATGAGGGTTGTGCCTGAGCTGGGAGGTGAGAGTGAAGAACAGCATGGCCAGTGGGTGGTGCTGAAAAATCCATCCAAAGGAGTTTATCACAATGGAAAATAAATTAGATTGGTCCCATTCCTCCTCATGGGTTACTCGAGGCTTAAAAAAGGCAGTAGCTATAAATATGCCATCTGACTGTTTGGAATTGATTTAGTATGTCACAATCTGTTACTCCATTTCCGAGAAGAGGCAGAAAAAAAAAATAATTCAGAAGTACAGTTTCAGACCCTATTGTCATTTTCTTTAAGGAAAAAATTCTGTAGTTTAATCTTATGATCCTAGAAATTATGTTAGCAGTTTGGGTTTTCTGAAACCAATGAAACATTAAGATGGCAGATGGTGTGCAGGCTCAGCAGGGATAAAGGTTGCGTGACTGTGCTAGGAATAAAACATAAATGGCCTGGTACACTGTGTTTAGCGGAGTTTTTTGGTTTGGGGGAATTCTTTTTTAGTTGGTTTTTTTTTACAACATAAACCCCATAGGCGCATCTGCATCATCTTTTATAATGCAATAAGAAAAAAAAAAAAAAAGGAGCTTCTTATATTGCTGACACAGTTTCTGAGACTGTCAAACTAATTTAAATTAAAAACCTGCTTACAAACATGGTACAGAGAGAGGATATTTGATCCATTGGACAGGCTGAAGTCTGGGATCCCAAGGGCTAATGTCCTAATCCTGACAGTAACGTCTATGAACAATGTAATTCTCCCTAATTGAGTTAATATCACTAGCCAAGGCGCTTGAAAAACTGCAGAAGAAAACACGTTGTAAGCATTCAGTGTTATAAATTGTTGAGATAGAAGCCATGTTTCTTTGCTTAGGAAATGCATTAAAAATTCTTCCAAATCTCAAGATTTATGCATAAACATTTTTAAAGCCTAAACTCCAAAAAAAAGCTTCACTAGTAGAAAAAAAAAAAGCTTAACAACTCTAGTTAACAGGAATATGCATAGTTATATGAATTTTCGTCAGGAAAAGCTTTAGCATCTGCTGTTTATTTATTACAGGTCCTTTGCACTGTCACCGCTTTTACAAAGGACACTCTTGAGCAGCAGTCGTTGCCTGAAGAGAGCAAAGGTTTCTATGCCGGGATTAAGGTAATGCTGATTTACTGCCTTGGCATATCCCTAGGGAATATTTATACATTATCTGACATGCTCTGAAAAACAAGACACAGAAACATAAGCCCTAATCATCATAACCACTGCTGCTTTTATCTTCTATTTGAGAAAATGTCTTAATAAATGACATGGCTTTCAGCCTGGTTGTAAACACTGTGTGCAGGTGTTGACACTAAAGCACTACAAAAGATGTGCAAAACTACCGTAAACACCTCCCAAAGCACTCTGGTGGTTACGTGTAATGGGAAGACACACCTACAAGGAAACCGAGTTTTGTTACAACCAAACCAGAACAAAGTGAAGACAAAAATGAATTTTTATCCATCATCTTCTTACGGTCAAGCACTACAAAAACCAAATTGCTGAAGACAAATGTACACTGAGTGCCAAAACCAGGTCCAATCCCACTCAAGGATTAGACCATCACACTGGCAGTCCAGGAGATTTTGAGATCTTCTGAGTATCGAAGCCTCATGTCTCCATAAATGGTGTTTGAAAAATCTGAAAATTTGAAAAATGGCAGCCCGTTCTGTGTGACTTTTGAAGAACAGTTCTGGGTGTTTTGGAAATGTGAGATTTTCCCAGGGAACGGACATTCCCGTTACTGACTAGCCCTGAGTAGCTCCTGCCCCAGGAGATCAGACAGAAATGTCACAACCTGAGCTCTCTCCCCTGCGCATGAGCCATCAAAGCTGTAATATATTATATATGAGGAAATCCTTCTTCCTGCCATAGCAGGGAAGAGGACTCGGGCAAAAATTGCGCTCACTTTGCACCTGGGGCAGAGTCCAACATAGAGACCATGACCATGAGGTAATGCCATACTTCAGGAGGTGGTATTTCTCCTAGTGCATTGGAACAGGAGCTCCTCCTAACCAGGGATATTAGAAATAAATACATTCCATGTTACCATGCTATTGTCAGGCTTAATAAAAACCTGTTTTGAGATTAGGAGATAAGAAGCAATTAGACTCTATACATGACAACGGCAAACGGTTTCTTAATTGCCAAGAATGTTAAAGTATTTTAACAATAATTTTACGTTATGAAGTTGAAGATCCTTACTATGAAGGTTATTATTATTATTATTAGGATTATTACAAAGATTATTGTTATTTTATGGGCAATTACATTTTTCATAATTGATTAAAAACAATCAAATTTTCATAAATATCAGTGTCGCCTAATTAGTTTGTCAAAATGATCTAAAAATTATTTTATTTCCAGTTTTTACCAGAATCACTACAAATTGCAGAGGATGGCAAAGAACATGTTTTGACCATTCTGAGCACTGTACCCCTTGCCTGTCCTGGGCACGATGATTCCTGTAAAATTACTTTGCAGCTAAGTACTGAAGATTTGGGTAAGAGTTTTACATACCAGCATCGAATCAATGTGAATACTTTTTCCTGTGTTTATGTTACAATGAATTCTATAGAAATTATAAGACATAAATAATAACAAAGAGCAGAAGCCAGAAAATCAAGAAAGCAGGCCACATGTTTGCTTGCAAAATAAAATAGGTGATAATATCAACCAGGTTTTTGGAAAAAAAAAAAAAAAATCTGACTGGCAATAACCTGACTGTTAGTCCGTTGAGATTTATGGATGAAATAACTATGAGCAGAAGAACTTATTTTAAATTCCAGGAGCATAAAATTCCATTTTAAGTTTTTGTAGCGGCAATGGTCTTAGGTAGAATAATTTCATTAATTATCGATAAGAAGCTCACCTGCAGATTTATTATTCAGTAAATGTGTACTGAAGCCTTTTTTATTTCTTTGGCTGGCTTACAGTTTTTGTCTAACTTAATATAAAAGGAAAAATTTCATTCCATGCTTATATATTATTCTCTTTCCGAAGGTACTTTTTTTACTTGAAAACACTGACCATGTCAATGAAAATTAAGAAATTACCATAAAATTCTTGTTCTTTTAATCAGTAAATGCTTTCCTCAGGTTAATCTGGTGGAATATCACGCCCAACCAAGGGGGCATGTATATATATATATATATAAATATATATATTTTTACTTTCCATTTACACTAAATTAAACATCCAACCCTTTTTCTAACAGGGCATTTATTTCTCTTCCATAAATGACTCAATGAAAAAAATGTTTAGAGAGAGGATTTCAGCCACAGTTTCTCTACCCGCAAAAACCCAGTTCAAGTGAATGTTGGCAAAACCCAGACAGTTCCCGATATTTTTCCCTTTCTAAATCCCTCTCCTTTCTCTTCCCATCATCAGCCAAGTGCTTAGACAGAAGAAAAAACTAATCCAAATGGTATCATAACACAATGTTCTTAAACTGAACGGCACCTTATGGTTCCAGCAGCTGTGTTGGCTCTCGTACGTGGAGTACTTTGCATTTCTCCATGGCTCAGTGCTGCTCTGTTCTACATACTGCTCTTGGCTTACAGTCTCTGCCGGTCCATCAGGCAAACATCAGCTGAGTTCATCAGAGCCGACTTTCTTAGATATTGAGGTAGCTAAGAGCACAGGCAGGTGTGTGGTGGGACATCCCCACAGACTTCAAGCAACTTGGACACTCACCGTTCGTGAGGATTAAACAACGATCAGTCACATAAACTGGCAAGGTCATTTTATCAAATTCACATTTTCTTAGGTGTGGATAAAGCCTTTTGAAATCTCACCGACAAGGACTGCATGGTCCAGGAGCTTTCAAGCAGGGGAGGCTGAGTTTGACAGATTGGACTGAGACTGAGGCCGACCCCTTGCCAGGGTCTTCTCCAGTCCCACAATGTGAATTTGACTGGAAGAGGGGAGGCAAGACTTGCAGAAGTAGCTTTATTTTCAAGCCCTCACGATGTGCTGGTGCCAAGAGGTGCCAGGATGGAGGCACAACTCGATCAATTAACTACTCTTTGAAGGAAGTTGTCACTGAAGTGGAAAATTTCCTTTAGTTTTAATCAACTCATTTCCACAGCTTAAACTAATAACCAGCCCTAGCCCTTGATTGCTCCATCCTGAGGCTTTTTCCTTGGATGACACTTGGGCCGTTTATGGTCAAATGAGTTACATACATTTACTTAAGGTTGAGCACCTGCTGCTGGGTGCGTAACCACAGGTTTGTTTTGTGCCTTTATTGTATTTAGAGTCCATGAGTTTATCTGAAGGAACTCTGTGGGCTTCTGAAAAAAGTAATGTCGGCCACAGTGCTCTAAATTGAAAATAAAGCAAATTTTAGCTTTACACCAAATAAATTAACTGACGAGCTCCTTGTCTAACTAAACCCATATCACAAGACTGTTGTGCTAATTATGTAGGGAATAAGTGATAAGAAAGCTAATTACAAGTACAGAAATATCTCTCTAAGTTCAGACAATATCATAATGAATGCCAAGGCACAGCAGAGCCATTGGAGTTCAGCTTCTGTTAAGTTTATCATTACTATTTTGACAAGATGATTTTCTTTGATTTTAAACTTTTGTTCTGGGTTGTGAGCTCAGCTCATGGGGCTGTGATGGCAATAACTATTCCTCATGGAAACCTCCAATTTAATGGAATCAAGAACCTTGAAAATGAGCCAGGACTTTTCTATAAGATGCGGGGCAGCCTTTAAGGATTTGATATGAGAGATAATACGCTATTAATATTTGTAGGTTTTTAGTTCAGTTCCTACAGAACTCTACAGGGTTAACTTAAATGCTATTTTATGACACTTTTCCATAAGGAATAAAACACTGATTATTTCATCTTGATAGAAATAACATCTTAAAATACTTGAATGCCATCTCCTATAAATTATTAAGGAAGTCTACAAATGGGAAAAATGATATGAAAATCACTTTTTCTCGTATCAGATTAATTACATTGCAACCATTTCTAGAACTTTGTTCTTATCAGCTGATAATTAATGGTCTGGGACAGAAAACTAAATCCTCGGCACAAACGCCGTCAGTCCTGAAACCAGCAGCGAGGTTCTGACCGGCTTCTGTAGGGCCATGATTTCACTTTTTACCCATCAAAGGATTCATGAAGGGTTAGGTAACTTCTTGAGGAGAAGATACACACCACGAAAAATGCAGATCAGATGGCTCAGAACTAAGTGCTATCATAATTAAGTGTTTAAATAAAAAACACATCTATGGAAATGAAAATCCAGATTTGTACTTTACCTGAGACCTCAGCACGAAGGGCCAGTACCCAAGAGAAGAGGGCATTACCAGTCCTGCTGCTAGAAGAGGTCCCTTTAGGAAAGATATGATGAGCAGAGGCAGACTTGCATGAATGTCTTGATTTGCCACTGCCATACTGGTTTTGTCACCATCCATCACTTCCCTAACCCATCACAGATACTTACGTAGCAAATATCACCATAGCTTATTACTTTTCCACATTCTTTTAGTGAATTTATCCTCACAATGCCTCTGTGAAAGATAGAAATAAAACCACCATCACACAGATTGGAAAGTAAAGCACCATAACTTAGCTAAGCCAAAAATACAAACACAAACCTGCTGCATTTTCCTTTGTGTCGCGGATCCAAAATTCATTAAAAACTGACTTGAGAACCCTTCTTTTCCAGATCAAAAATTCTGTTTATCTCAAATTAAATAACTCCCAGCAGATACCTCCTTATAATAACGCTAGTGAGAGAGAAATGTTTTCCAGAAACAGACTCATCTCTTTCTTTGTCATGGGAACTACTCGTCTTCATTCCCTGGGCATGGACCCATAAAGATAAGACTGTCATTCCAGAAATATTAGCACCTGTGGAAAGAAAAGCACCACTGAGTTTTAGTAAACTGTCTGCTGCGGGGAAAAAATAAAAGCACAGTAAAATGTGCAGAGGGATGCCAGACTGAGTCAATCACAACTGTCTTCATGCAAACCCCATCTGGTTTCAAGGCATGTGTGTCCTGGAATGTGAAACGTTTGTGTTGGACGGTAAACAGGGTATGGGCAACTGTTTGGATAACTCTTGTCAGACTCGGTGTTCGTGTTCATTTTAGATAGCCAATTACTGGGACCCCCAAACATCGCCCTTTCAGCGTGCCAGGTGGATCTGCTGCGGGCGCCCTGCTCGGGAAGCAGCTGTGCAGCAGCCGCGCTGACAGTGACAGCCGTGACAGACTTTGCTCAGGATGGGAACCGCGTCAGCCGCATCAGAGCTGAGCCAGTCGGATGGAGAGATTTGCTCTGGAGGGCTTACACACCCAAGGATGTGAAGGTCGGGTCCTAAAATAATTTAGAAAACGTATCAAATTTGCATGGGAGGTTTAGTGTCAAAGGAAATGAGACACTGACAAACCTTAACTACATAAAAATGTGGGGACCACTGTTGGCAGAGTGAACCCAAACAGCCTCTTTATACACCCAGAAAATTAACACGTAAAGCCTCGTGCCTTTTCAGATCTATGTTGGATTATTCGTCAGCACATCAGTAGGGCCCAAGCTGGGTTATAAACGTAACCAGGCGTGCTTGTGTGTGCTGGAAGGGGAGAGAGGGAGGACCCGGGTTAGGGAATTAGCCCCTTTTTGAGAAGGAGGGAGAGGAAAACTGAGGGTTTGGAGAACAGTTTCTGAAAAAGCAAAGGCGCAGCCGTGCCTCGGTAATGAGGAAGGAGGAGCAGGACTCGGCCGTGCCGTGTTCAATGTGGGACTGTGCCAGGCGTCACGGGGACACCTCTGACAACAGATGCGGCTGCTCTGTTTCTTCATTTATCCCTGGACAAAATTTCCAAAATCAAAATAAGAAGAAGCAATCAAGGAGACAAGCCACGTTCTCCCTGCGGGAAGCCTGGCCAAAGGAACGTGGTGAGCAGGGACCAGCCCGTTGTCTTTTGAAGTTGTTTCATGGCCTCAGATGAGAGGTTTGAGAGCCGTAATCCCGCTGCCCGAGAGAATAATCCAAAGCAAGAGATTTGACTCAGCTAAATTTCTCAGGGCAGTGGCACATCCCAGCTGGTGTATTTTAAGTAACAAAACCCCAGTGAAATCTATAATTTGGCTGCCCTAATTTTTGTGGGTTTGCTCATGACAGAATGGGATTAAACTGAATTTTTGTCTTCAATGCAAAAAGCCTAGCACGGGACTACACCCTTCCCTCTCCAGCACAGGCTTCTTTTAAACTTTTTTAGGTTCTTAAATCAGAATTTGCAGTTAATTCAGTGTAGTGCACTCACATACCCATATTTTTTCATGAAGTTACAAATGCTTTCATTAAAATATGAAAAAATAGAAAGTGTAAAATGAAATTAATCAATTTTAATAATAAATTCCATCTATCTCAGTTAAAATTTGATCTATGGAAACATAATATAGACATTACCTTCCCTCCCCACCATTTCCCCTGCTTTGCAGTTAATTAGAGGCCTTAATGTAACACAGTTCCTGCAACATATCAAGGAAAAATCCATATATTAAAATCCACATAATCTTTAGTCCTTCAGTCTTGCTGAAATATTTTTGATTTATCTGAAAATTGAACGGAAATGGTGGGCAGAATATCCTGACACATTCCAAACTTGATAAAGTAGGTTTCTTCAGCAAATTAAGAGTGCCTACAGCTAGGACTTGCATCCTTTGCTGGTATCATGTAGGAAAAGAGCAGAGCAGAAAGAGCCACATGGATTTGTTTGTGCAAAGGTTTTACTTAGGAAGGTTGCAGACGTGGAGAAAATGGGGAAATTCTGAGACACTTCTTTATGTCACACTGTGGATACAAATGATACAACTACCTCAGATCAAAATGCTGTTCAGGGAGGTGTTCAGTTTTTCAGTCCTCAAGACCATCACCCTGTGTCTGGTACGGCAGACACTGGTGGGTGTCTAAGCAGTGTCTCTGTACGATGGTTACGGGGCATTTTGAAACACAGATGATGTATTGCCTCAGGTGAGGAATTTCGTCAGGAAGTGTAGTTCTATCTTCACGCCCTTACTCATTTATTTATTTTCACCACTGTTCCTAAAAACGAAGTTCTGCTTTGTCACAGAAAGACTGCACAACGATATAGCGGCCATCCTTCATCCCCGCTCTGTGGGTCATGGTAGAACTAACTGAATTGCACCTCTCGACTCCTCATGGGCAAAGACCAAGCAAAGAATTAACAGCCCCAGCCTAGAAATCAGCCTGGCAGGATTATGAATTATGGGAAAACCATAACACTTCATCACTCCCACCAGTATGACTGGGAGCTCTTCGTATTGCAAATCACTGCACAAACCAGCCTTGCATTTCTGAGAACTGCAGAGTAGAGTATTCAGCTGTGAAAAATCCACCATCGTGAGCAGACATGGCAATGCAAGCCCAGCACTGCCTGAGATTCAGGTATTGCCCTACCTCTGGCTGTCTCCAGGAGTCTCAGACCTTGTCTGTGACCCGGCTTGCGCCCAAGTAACCAAGAGCTGATGCAGCTGAAGATCACTGTAGAGAGATCCTTTCCTCTTCTATTCATGTGCCGAAAAGCAGACAGCTGCAGCAGTCTGACTTGGGGCCTCAACACCAGTACCCGATCAATAACCTGCACATCAAACGCATAAATCATCCATTCAGATGCTGTATCAGGAAATCTAAGGTCAAATTAGGGGACAGGCAGTGACTGCTGCTAAAATATGCTAATGCTACTTAATTACAGTATATCTTATACCGTACTTCAGGCATTAAAATTAGTACAATTTAATAAGCATTCTACTCTCCTGATAATTTCAGTGAATGATCTACTTCTTAGCAAAAGAAGTTTAATAAAAGAGCTTCACTTCTTACCGATAAAGAAAGACATTGCATTACATCAGGTGGAATAGGTGCACTTTGGACTCCCTTATTGCATGTGATTAAACTCCATGGTTTGAAAGCAAAGCCTGTTTTGTACCCCTTCGCAATCATGTTTTAGAAGTCAGATTTTAGTTTGTACTTGACGCACGAATCCTGCCCCTAATGTGTTGTGAGGAACAGTAATGAAGAAAAACTGCTGGGTAGACTGTATTCATTACACATTTCATTTTAACTAGGTCACAGTTCGAGACCTCCCAACAGGGAACTGCTACTCTTTCACTGATCCACACATTATCACATTTGATGGATGGTGAGTATGCTACTTTGAAATAATTTGGCTCAATTACTGCAGTTTTTAGTTTCTGGATGTAGCATGCATTTGGTTTTACATTAGAATATCAAAAGAGCGTAGTATTAGTTTGCTTATAGTGATTAATGTAATGCCTCAATAACATACACAGTTTCCTTCCAGCTCTTTACGCTGTTTTTAACAAAAGGACTAGAAATGGATTAATCTTGAAGGAGCAATGGGTTTGAGTCTGAGTCATATTTACAAGACAAAGGTCAGAATCCAAAACCTTCTTCGAACAGAACTGTCATTGGGAGGAATTAGGGAGGAATAACCCCAAGCACTGTTACAGGTCAGCGGTTGACCTGCTGGAAAGCAGCTCTGCGGAGAGGGACCTGGGAGTGCTGGTGGACAAGTTAACCATGAGCTAGCAATGGGCCCTTGTGGCCAAGAAGGCCAATGGTATCCTGGGGATCATTAAGAAGACTGTGAGCAGCAGGTTGAGGGAGGTTCTCCTCACCCTCTACTCTGCCCTAATGAGGCCACATTTGAAGTACTGTGTCCAGTTGTGGACTCTCCAGTTCAAGAGAGACAGGGAACTACTGGAGAGAGGCCAACAGAGGGCTACAAAGGAGATTAGGGGACTGGAGCATCTCTCTTACAAGGACAGGCTGAGAGACCTGGGGCTGTTCAGTCTGGAGAAGAGAAGGCTGGGAGAGGATCTCTCCAATGCTTATCCATAGCTAAAGGGCGGGTGTCAAGAGGATGGGGCCAGACTCTGTTCAGTGGTGCCCAGCAACAGCACAAGGGACAACAGGCACAAACTGGGACACAGGAGGTTCCATCTGAACATGAGGGAAAACTTCTTTCCTGTGAGGGTGACAGAGCCCTGGCCCAGGCTGCCCAGAGAGCCTGTGGAGTCTCCTTCTCCGGAGAGATTCAAAACCTGCCTGGATGAGCTCCTGTGCAACCTGCTCTGGGTGAACCTGCTCTGTCAGGGGGGTTGGACTAGATGGTCTCCAGAGGTCCTTTCCAACCTCTACCGGTCTGCGATTGATGACTTTGAGATGGTGTCTACACCATATGGCACTGTGTTAGAAACACCCCAGTTCCCCACAAGTTAGCCATTACGTCCCTGTAGCAGCACAGCACACAGGGACAGTCTGAGCCTTCCCAGCAGTTTACTCACAGCCGCTGCAAAGTCACTCAGCCCGAGGATGGTCTTGCATTCTTCTACTTCCAGAGCTGGTTTATGCACAGCTGCATCTCTGCGTGGAGTTCACAGTCATAATTACAACTAAAAAACCAGAAAGATGGCTTTACTGTCTCAGATAAAAGAAGTCCAGAAATGACAAGTGGCACGTATCAGGGAGAGCACAAAGATAAAGCTGTACGTCCTTCTGTACTGTCCAGATGTCCTCCTATATTATCCAGCAATAAGTTGCTTAAAGACTTACTCAGCCAAAGCTGGAATTTTTGTGTTTGACAGCCTGTACTGTACAGAACTTCTCCTCAGTTCTATTTAACCCAGCTATTTAACATAACAGAAAGTTTTAAAGTTTGCATCTGGCACGTTTGATCCAAAGTTGCTAATGATTTCAGATCACATTCCAGTTTTGTCATTCCGCCGTTAACTACCTAATGGCACAGATAATGACTTTAGGCTCGCAGCGTCCGCAGGGGCTCGGCAGGCGTGATATTCTAATTTTGATATCCTTAATGTCCCAATTTCAGTCCAACATGCTCTGGAGGTAGCATCTGAAATGACGTCAAACCTGGAGAAATCTGTCGATGAAACGTGAGTAGAAAAAGGCAGTGACTCTGTTAAAGGTTATATGTCTGCCTCAAATAAAGATTTCACCTAAACTGGGTAGTCTCAGCTAGGAGAGGAGCTCTGCACATCCAGGGCTTTCCAGTTTCCCTCCAGCCTTGAATACCATTTATAACGTGGTCAGGCACTTGTTTCACGTAAGCGTGGTTGCTCGATATCTAGAAGCTGCAGAAGAGCTATAAAAGGTGCAAAGACATTCCCATGCCTCATGTATCTGCAACTATTTCAACTCTGGGATATTAAACTAGATTAGAATATTATTTCAAAACTCTCTATACATTTATATTGTAAAACATTCCCTTCTGATTTAGGGCAGAATGGACAGTGATCTGCCAGGTTGTTGTGTTTAGGAAGTCATAAATTACTGAAAAATGCCTCTGGAATGGGGGAAAGCTCTCAGCCATGTAGCGCATTTTTACATTGCTTCCATGGGGAAAAAAGGTCTAAAATAAAATAAAGCAATTTTATTTGAATGACTCATTTTGCAACCCTGTTACCAACAGCACACACTAACACTTCTAAACAATTTATGATTCTGTTTGAGCACAGGCAGTTTGGAAAAGCCCATCCTGAGGCATCCTGCCTCAAACAACCTTGAAAAGGCAAAATCCCAGGTTTATCTTGCCCCTTCGAAAACGGCACATTTCTTCTTTGTGGATGGACGTTTGTTACTGCTCTGTCCAGTGTAGCTTTAAATGAGCCAAGCTGATGGGGCTTCTGCCGGCTCAATAACTAGGTTATTTTGCTAAGATATATCACTTCTTGATATTCAGCCAAGTTTCCTACCCATCATTTCACAGTCCCATTACTCCTACTTATATTCCCATTTATTATTGTAAATAATTTCTCTTTCAATTATTGTAATGATTATGCCATCCTATTACACATCACTTAAGCAAATTCTTTGTCTGCCTATCCAAAAAAATGTGAACACATTAGCGAATTATTTTAAAGGTCTGCATTTACGGAGTGGGGAATGCAGTTCCTGCTTCTGTCCTTATACAAAACTGTAACCTAAAGACAAAGGCTGACACAGAGGTGTGGAACTGCGACATTCCCTTTTGGTCATAAAAGGGTACATGGTGGGAAATCCTGTTTGAAATGAAGTCTGCGTTAGGTATTGTGAAAGAAGAATTGTACAAAAAGCTTGTAGGCTCAAGTAAGAAACCGTATGCGTGTCCCTCAATAATAAAAAAGTATCGGAAAGAGACCAACCTGCAGATTTTAAACAGCAAAGCAAGAGAAGAGAAAAAGCTAAGAGAAGCTTCTCCTAGAGACTACGAAGCAATAGGATGAGTGGAGCATCTGGAGCTACATCAACTCTGAGTGCTCTGTAGACACAGGCTCAGGGGAGAACGTTACTCAGGAAAGAAAAGGAACATCCAGAATTAGCCAAAGAGAACTGAAAGAAATAGCAGCCTTCACCCACCTCTACAAAGATGTCAGCAACCAAAGCTTAATAAACTATCAAAACTGCTTCCACAATCAACAGCAGAGCATCCATCAAACAATATAACCCAAGGAAATCCATTTGTTCCACCATAAAGCCGGTAGGTCAGCTTCCGAGGAGACAGCAGACTCTAAGATCATTATGTTGTAGGCAGAGCTGCTGGGGATGGGTGGTGATCACCTGCCTCTTTGGCACCCTCTCCACCCACTCGAGTCCTGGGGATGGCTCTCTGAAGGCCTGTCACATGAAAAACAAGGGGAAGTCTGAAGATGGGGAGCATTGCCAACAGCAAAACGGTAGGAGCATTTTCAACACAGGCATTCACATAAACATCCTCCTGCCTTCCAAGAGTTGCTTACCTTCCTGACTTTCCCATTAGCAACGGTGAAGAGAAGGAAAAATACACAATGGGAAAAAGCAAGGATGAAAACAAACATGAAAATAGAAAACTGCAACCTTTTTTGGTTTCCAAAATTTCAATGAAAAGCATTAAAAACTTAAAATGTAATTTCCCTTAAAAATACCTATTCAAATAATTTTTTTAGCAGATTTGTTGGCAAACTGAAAAATGGCATGAAAATCTAAAGATTGGAAGATTTTATTTTTTGGTAGTAAAATTTTCTTACTGAAATGGTCATTTTTCATATACAGGTTGCTTCGTGAGATTTCACAATAATACTTCATTTTGCAACTTCTACAGTGATGCTTCCAATGGTTTTTAATCCGACATACTGAGCTCACATTACATCTGAGGTAGGGAGCTATTCATTAGATAACTGAAAATCCTAACTCCCACTTCTGATGATAACACTCCCCTTTGGACTGCCGCCTGCATCTCTTGTAATCTTTTCATTCTTTTGACCAAAGGATGTGACAGAAAATCAAAGAGGAATGTGTCATATTTTACAGTGTAAGCACAATCAATTTGTGTATATTGGAGCAGAGATGTGAAACAGCGTTAATTATACTAGCTAAAATCCAGCGAGAGCACTTCCTTTTAGAGCAAAGTACCTTCTAAATTAGACAAATGTGAAAGTCTGGTAAGGCAAACGTATAACCCTCATTACTAGTTATGGCACATTATAAATATAAAAGCTTTTCATGCCATAAATTGTAGATTCTTAAATATGAAGTACCGGCTTAAAACTGAATACGCAGAAAATCCCTTTAAGGCAAAATATAAAAAGAGAAATATTTCTTGATTGGTGAACTATATATATCATTCGTATTATTTTTCATTTTACCTTAAAAAAATGAAAAATATTTCTCTTATGATAATCACAGAATCACAGACTGGTGGGGGTTGGAAGAAACCCCTGGAGACCATCTAGTCCAACCCCCCTGACAGAGCAGGTTCACCCAGAGCAGGTTGCACAGGATGACGTCCAGGCAGGTTTTGAATCTCTCCGGAGAAGGAGACTCCACAGGCTCTCTGGGCAGCCTGGGCCAGGGCTCTGTCACCCTCACAGGAAAGAAGTTTTTCCTCATGTTCAGATGGAACCTCCTGTGTCCCAGTTTGTGCCTGTTGTCCCTTGTGCTGTTGCTGGGCACCACTGAACAGAGTCTGGCCCCATCCTCTTGACACCCGCCCTTTAGCTATGGATAAGCATTGGAGAGATCCTCTCCCAGCCTTCTCTTCTCCAGACTGAACAGCCCCAGGTCTCTCAGCCCGTCCTCGTAAGAGAGATGCTCCAGTCCCCTAATCTTCTTGGTATCCCTCTGTTGGCCTCTCTCCACTAGTCCCTTGTCTTTCTGGGAAGCCCACAACTGGACACAATCCATCCATCAATATTATCACAGAAGCAATAGCACCATTTCCTGCACAATGACAAAATCCCTCAGCTCACACAGCTTCATGCTTTCTGTTGGCTTTAACGGCATTGATCGTAGTAGCCCACAACTAAGTCCTGGGCATGAGTAGCCCTGCCAGACGTGCTGTACTTTTTGATAAATCTGTAGAATTTTATACATCCCCAAGCATCTAGTAACTGCTGAACATACTTTGCTCCCTGAGAACAACATGACCAGCCTGGTGGGACATGTCATCAAATCAAATAATTTGGTGGCAAAACTGTGGTGGAAAATCTTTAGGGGCAGCCACAGAAATAATTGAATTAATAAAAAAACGAAGTGTACCTTAGTCAATAGGAAGTGCATTGCGCTAGTTAATCTAACTCTACCAGTAGTAAGTGTTTACCTGTATTTATAATCCCTTGTGTCCCTCTCTTATGATAAACCAACAGAAATGATTCCAGACTTAGAAGTATTTTCTAATTCTTGGATTAAGAGCACAACTTGAGCCATGATTTCATGCTGGGACAAGAACTTGCTGCACCCCTTGAAAAACAACCCAACCACATAGATGGGGAGGGTTTGAACCCTTTTCCGCCCAGGACATCCATTGATACGGACTACTAGGGAAGTAGGATGTGGAATTGCATTGTGGAGGGAAATTTAGATGCAAGCAGCGGTGCCTGTTTCACAAAGAACACACAGAGCTGCAGTAACTCTACTTACGGCTTTTAGCACCATAAGTGATTCCTCAGATGTTGTCCAAAGAATCATTATCACAATTACAGTTGTATAAACATCACAAAAGTTTACCTGACTACATTCAATTACCCATTCGAGTAATTCAAAGGCAGCTGAAAGCTTCAGTTTAGACACATTGCAGATTTGTTATGTGCTGTGCAATCTATGCATATTTAATTGAAGGACTCCAAGTGACTTCCAGGAGACTTGGATTGGGTCCACTGTCAATGCTTATTAAGCAGTAAATAGCTCCCATAACTGCAATGATATTTATATGCATATGCTAATGCAGTCTTATTTACCAGATACAGCTGATTAGGCTGGGTACAGCCGTTCAGATGCATTATTTTCCATCAACCTCTCTAAACACCTTTCCTTCTAAGCTCCCCCTGATGAAGAGAACTGTGGAAGGTGATTCTCATAAAACATCCCTCTGTCTCTTCTGTGACGATGCCCAAACAGAGCTAGAACGTGATATTAAAAGAGATTATCTGGTTTTTAGTTGTCCTTAGTTCTAATCAATCCTAGCAACAGCATCTGCGCAGTGTGTTTAGGATTTATGGACCTGATTAGAAAATAAGATGAGACAGAACCATTCAAAATCTTTTCGTTTTATGGCCAAATTCACAAAGTTTTTCAAGATGGAAGATAAAGTCAGACATGTTTTCTAGCAGAGAAAAGCAGTTGGAGTTTAAATTCTTACTGTGTTTTAAGCTACATAGTTATCTAGGGCTTTTGTTCTGAAGAGAAATAAGATGCAAGTATTTACATGGTAAAAAATCTCAGTTCTTGAGTCATTCATTCCTCCATATAGGAAACATTAACAGATGGAAAAAATATTGATGTTTGTGTGACAGTGCTTAAAAATAATCCTGTTATTTAGTTGAGGTTTATACATTTCTTTTTGCATTTTCTTTTCATGCAGAAAAGAATAACGCTTATTATTACAAGCCTAAAGCTTAGTTTCCCCATTGCTTAGTTTCATAAAAACCATGTTTAAATCTAAATGCAGTGCCTTAAAAGGAAGTAGAATAATCCATCGTATTTAAAGATGGCAGCTGTTGGCTTGTGAGGAGAAAACTCCCGCAATATATATAAAGTATAGAGCTACTGTTTTCTTAGCTGTTATACATCATGTTAGAATAAAACAGAGTAAGAATAAGACAAGCTTATGGAGTGAGAAAACAAAGAACAAGCAGAGGAACCTCTCGCAGGTCCCTGTTGGGGAATCAGCTGCAGGCAGGAGGAGTTTCACCTGGCTCGCAGTGGGGAAACACTTGCAAAGTTATTGGAGTTATTCTGCTCATGTCCTCACTCGGATGGAGCCAGGACGCTGTGCACAGAGAAAAACGGAAGACCCAAATGGTTCAACACGCCGCACTGTGTGATTGCCCATCCATTTAGAGCAAAAGTTGTGCTTACAGGGAAGCTGTTGGCGGGGGAACCAGCTTCCTTTTAGCAGGTTTTCAGTAGAACCCCAGTTTTTCACATGAGGTATTCACCTAGCCACAGTCAGCCTTGTAAAAGTTAGTGATAAGTCACAGGAGAGGTTATTTGGGCACTGATTTTGCCTTGAAGAATAGCGTGCTGTAAAGCAGCCGGTTAGAATCAAAACATATTTATTACGGCCTGAAGGCAGGGACTTTTTCCCATTTGCTTTTTATCAAATGTTTATCCCTTTTATCCATGCCTGTTGCCATAGCAGCAGCTGGGCGACAGCTACCCGCTTTCCACAGGAATTCTTATGTACTTCCAGCTAATAACTGTGAGGGCATTCCCTTGCTTACGGTGCCGGAGAATCGCTTCCCCACGTGTTGATTTTTCCCTCCCTCAAGGCCAGCCACTGCAGTGGTCTAATTAAGGAGCGTTGCTCTACGAGTACCAACAAACTGTCTTCATGGGCAGGTGCTCCGGGTCTCTAAATTCTCTTTTTTTTTGTTCGTTGCTGTTTAGGCGCTATGACAACTACAAAATCGGCACCTTCCTTTTGTGCCGGAGCGTGTCGCGGGCATTTGAAGCGCACGTTCGGCAGTGGGACTGCGGAGGCCACCGCTCCGCCACCGCCTGCAACTGCGGCGTAGCTGCGCGAGAGGGGGGTGACACCGTGGTGCTGGACACCTGCAACGGCCATTTTCGGGAGAGCAGACCCCAGCTGGCCATCAAAAGCACTGAGGCATCGCCACGTGTCAAAATCCTCAAGTCCTACGGAGGGAGAAAAATAACAGTATGTGGACTTTCAAATACTCTTGTTGTTCTTTAAAAAATGTGAGTTTAATATTTCTGAATTATTAATGAAGTTGCTACACAAATATCTATCTGAAGCCATAAGAGCGCCTGCAGCAAAAGGTACCGAAAAACAGGGAAGAAGCTGATTATAGGGTTAGTTTAACAAACTGTAAAACAAAACAAATATCTCTGGAACAATTTCTCGGAGACATAGTGGAGTGCCAATATTCTTACTTACTCTCTGCACTACGGCAATCCGCTCTCAGTTTGTTTATGCTAGGCACTACCGAACCACAGCACATAAAGCAAATTTCTTTGCAGAGCTTATGATATAAATATTCAAGGGAAGATCACAGGTAGCAGCATAATGGAGTTTTAGAGTGGAACGGTAAGGCTATATTAGTCAGATCCAGATAGCCTCCAAAAGCCATGAAAATGGCTGCAAATGTGCAACATTTGGCATAATTTAAAGTGCTTTCCTAAAAAATATATGTCCAGAACATACTTTGCATGAGCATCACTTATCCACACTAATCTAATGAAATCACTGGAAGAATAAGAGCAGGCTGCACCAGGGGCTTTGGCGAGGAGAAGAGCCACAAATTAATGCCAAGAAGATAATTTTATCCTAGAGTTGTATCATCAAGATTTATCGCCAAGAAACGTTTTGGGTGAAGATAGGTCCATGATAGAGCCAGAATGATGCAGGGAGTGCCTGTGCTTGACTCTCCTTGTGCTCTCACTTGGAATACATCTGAGTAAGGTAGTAATTGAAAGTCTGTTAATTATAGAATAGAGAAAAGGCAGGAAGCAAGCTGTCATTTCATTCTGCAACTGAATGCAATATAATTACTGTTTTATTACTAGAATAATCCTAGCATGGAATCCCTATTCTCATTTACACCTCATGCAAGTCTCGGTGAAACAAATCAGGACACCCCTGGGACACAAATAAGAATCTTGCACTGATCTCAATGGGAATCCTAAAAACCATGCAGCAACAACCACAATCCCTGATCAATCACACCGCTGTGCACGGTGCATCCCCATTTGCTCAGCAGTTGTCCATCGCCAACCTCGCAGAGCGCAGAGCCAGCTCCCCCATAGCTCCTGCACCGTTCAAGGCTGATGCTTTGAATGGGGTTAAGTCACTCTCTTTTCTGTGCAAGGTAGTGGCTTCCAGCAGCCAGTCACTATAAATCTCTGCAAACTGAGGTCTCAAAAAAGCTTCTTCAAAGCCTCAATCAGCAGCATTAAATCCAAGTGGGTTACAGAAAACCTGGGTGGTTGTTAGGTCCTGGTGGCAGATGGGACACCTTGCCCAGGGCAGCAGGAGAAGAAAGGGTCACAGCCCTCTGAATCCATGAAATTAATCCACGCCTGGAAATACGATTCCAGAGAGAACAGAAGACTGAAGCAACTCATGCTGTCCTTACTGCAAGGATTTTATATGCAGCCTTGTAGGAAATGTTCCTCCCTGTAGTAAAGTATGTAATGAGAAGGCACGTTTCTCTGAAGAACAAACCAAATCCTGCCCAGCACTGTGTCAAGTACAGTTCTCCTGCTCTACCGACTAAACCACTAAGAAAAAATTAATTCATCAGGCCATGCCATGGGGAATATTATTTTTTTTAAAAAAAACTCACCTTGGGAAACAAATCAATCAGCCAGGGTGAAGGTACAGCCAAGGTGGAGCTACAGCCAAGGTGGAGGTAAAGCCAAGACCTTCTGACAGAACTGGTTACATATGAGAACTTCCATTACCCAGCAAGGCCCATAAGTTTTGTAAAAAGGATGCTTTAAATGCCCTGATCGAAACACAGCGGGTCTGAGTTCAAAACATTGTGTCCCTGGCTGTTATTGCAATCAGTGGCACTGCTGCTCCGCTCAGCTGGACGGGAGATCACTCACGGAGAGCTCCTCAGAAAGTATTCTCATGCCTGAAATATGACTGGGAAGACAAAATGGGCAAGATTATCATTAAGTGCAGCCAAAACGTAAACTCTGGATTCCAGCACAGAAATAAGCCAGTTGCTTCTTCACAGATACAAATAGATTTCTTGGGGAGGAACTTTTAAGGGACCAAAAAATCTGCACCGAAAGAAAGAAAAGCAATGGATGTTATTTGGCTGAATAAATTAGGCAGGGGTCACTTAAAAAAAGGAAAATAATTATTTTGAAATTATTGTAATGAGATGTTTCCAGCTTTTTAGTTTAAAGATTAAATGAAAACATTGATTTTTAGATTAAAAAAAAAAATTAAGGTTACATATCAGGATAGAGTTCTTCTGCTCCCACTCCTGGCACAGATCAGTTTCAAAATAATTTTCTTTCTCACCTGTAGAAATAAAGCAAACAACCAACAGTTGAACAGACTTTTTTTTCCTTTTTTATTTTTTAATTATTTTGTTGGGACACCAATCTGAAAAACCCATTTATCCACATAGTTACTTCTTTGTCTTAAGCTCAAGATATATTTTTTCCCTTGTAAAGGTCAGTATAAGCCTACTATGAGTTCTTTAATGAGAAAATTGCTTTATCCACTTTAAAATAGAATCATTTTCTGGGTAATCTGGCCTTGGAAAATGAAATGATTTTTCAGAGGGAAGAAAGCTGCTTTTCAAACTTGGCAGTTTATCTGAAATAAATTATTTTCCCAGGCAAAGACACAAGGGTGGTCTTATTATCATGGAAGTCGCTTCAAAAACGAGCTGTTAACTTACCAGTGGGAAAACTTGAATGGATGTAATTATTAATTTAAAAAGAAAGTACTTGTGCAGCTTTATATTTATGTAATGTTAGCAGATATTAGTGCCATAGAATCTGAAAGCAAGCTGAATAATCGCACAAATAAATATTTATACTGTATCTAAGTGATCTTAAATTACCTCTGTCATCGTCAACGGCCTGCTTTGATATTTTTGTTTATAGAAAGGGACTTTTTTTTATTGCATAAAAAGCTTGGTAACAGCTTCAATCCACTGCGCATTTTCTTCTGCCTCTTCAGATCCTGTTCCCTTCGGGAGCGTTTGTTCGAGCTGACCTGAGCGAGTGGGGAATGGGTCTGACGGTGAGGACCCCGGGCAGCGACTTCAACAGCACCAGAGGTTTGTGTGGCCTCTTTGACGGGATCAGTGACAACGACCTGAGCAATATGCCTGAGGAAGACTTCATAGAGGAATGGAGGTACAGAGCGAGAGAGGGTCCCCGCCTGGGAAATGCTTGGTAGCGCTGTTTCAGGGGGTGTCGATAGGTTTATTTCATTACATACCCCCCTAATGACCTGACAGAGAGATCTGCTTAATCTTGCGAGGGAAGCCTGGAGACCCATCACCATCCGAACAGCACGGGGGCTTAATTTTCAGACAGCACAATACACATAAGCGGTTACTGAGAGACAAGTTTTATATTCGTAAGTGATGTCATGTCAACAGCTGTGCTAAGATCCCACTCAGCTGTTAAAAAAAATGCAGTTCTCACCCACACTGAAAAATGCAGATAACTGACAATAGGGATTCATTAAGGGTTTGGTATTTCCCTTGTTCTTTCATTCCCAAACACTAATTACAATATGTGAGTATAGATTAAATGTTACATTTTGACAAAGTGTGGCAATATATGTACCATGCTAAAACTTAATATCTACTCTACTAATGACGACAGTGAGCTCCAAAAACTTTTGAGACAGAAGGTCTGGAACCAAAGCCAGGAGTCTGATGCCCTGACATATTCCTGCCCCTGCCCCTCTCCCTATCCTTATCCCTACCCCACCTCTTAATTCCTGTTGCTGTACGTTAAATGCCTAATAGGTGTTCCTAAAACCAAAATGGGTTTGGTTGACTGCGTACTTTTGTTTCTGAAGTATGTTTTGCAAGTAAGGAAAAATAAGGCAAATGCCTGAACATCCCACTTAATTGGTACGTGGGAATTTAGTGCAATCCTATAGAAACAATGAATTTTTAGACCCATTGCATTTCAGAAAATAAACAAGCACCTCTACCATATTCTAGTTACAGTCAATGGGCCTAAGTAATGTTTATTTAATGGCAATTTTGACCTCTCGTTACAAACTGTACTATTTAGAATTCAACATCCATCTTTAATAATATGATAATCAGTCAGTGCTTGCTTCTGGGAAGGCAAATGGAGAAATAGTTCAGTGCAAGAATGGATCAACTACAAACTACCCAAAAAAGGGCTAACAAGACCCTTAGGAGGACTTTTCCAAAGCAAGTTTGCTGAAAGATCAGGAGCCAAAGCACAGTATATGGGAATGTGAGGAGTTTTCTAGGACTCAGTACGTACGGTGGAGGTAGTTCAGGGAAGGCAGGAGAAACTCCTGATAAGTGAGAAGTGCAAGAGGGGTGATGAGTTTCACCTTGCAGTACTCCCAAGGACGGATTCTCACGTACCCTTCAGAACCTGGTTGAAAAACTAAGTGAATGGAATGGCTAAGGCCACCTCTAGAGGAGACTGGATTGGTCTCTGATCCACCCACAGAGAAATGGTGCTGTAAGAAACAAAACCTAGAGGCTGGGTTTTTTTTTTTTTTTTCATTTTGAAATAGCTGCTGCTGGTTTTTAAATTGTAAAATAGCACTGAAAGCACGCTAGGTTTACTCCAGCACCTGAAGGTAGTCTGAGAGCTCACCGTCTGACAGCTCAGCCCTTTCCCTGGCTCCCACCTCTCTCAGGCAGCTGCAGGGCTCTGAATGGCACAGCTCTGTTTTCAACATCAGCTTTCCATTGCAACTTCTAAATGATAAAACAGCATGAGAGCTTCACAGCCCTTAACTAGCACCCCAACAAAGAAAAGCTCAATTTTAAAACATGTATTTTAAGTAGGTAAAATACATTTTTCATACCTTTTTTCAAATCCTTTGAGAAACCAGCAACATTGTTATTAATTTTGGATTCTCTCTCTATAACAGCATCCAACTCAGTTTGAAAAACTTGTCTTTAGGTCTTCCTTCATTATAATGGGCAGCTAAGAGGAATGAAAGTCCAGCCATCCTACTCAGGGGACAGAAGGCACATCCTAGCTTACTGAGGTGCTAGTGATACGTGCACACCTGTGAGGAAGGTTGGGGGTTCCACTGGCTTCGTCCTTTCCACTCCATACACCCCCTGGTGTTGTCCTGTTGACCAGGTCTGACCAAAGGGAGCTCTTTGATCTCCCACAGGAATAACGAAGTAATTGTGTTTCAACAAAACATCAAGGCAAAAGAGCTTAACTTTACTGAAAGTTTCCGTCCTCAGTCTGGACCAGTTTATGTGATTTTTATTTATTTATATATTAAAATATTTTATTTGTTGATTTACTTATTAAATAAGTTGTATTTACCCTGGCCTCCTGTTTATGTAGTAATCCCTTGAAGAAAAGAGCTACTGCTGCTGCCTTTTTTTAGGTTTACAGTTAGTTCATGATGGTACAGTTCTGGGCAGCTTCAGCTGCAGGTCACACCAGTAGGCAGAGCTGGAGAAACAGCACGTGCAGGATGCCCACTCAGACACTAAACTGCGTTGTCTAAAGGACTAGTGCTCTCTCAATCACCAAATAGGTTTTATTGTCTTAGATTACAGGAAAGCGCAGAAGAGCTTGTGCATTTCTGCGAGCATGAAAGCCATCCTGTCATACTGCATTGCATTCTGCTCTGCCTGTGCATTGAGAAAAATGGTTTCATAAATATCTGGGCTCGTAGAATCATAGAATCATTTAGGTTGGAAAAGACTTTTAAGATCATCGAGTCTAACCGTAGGAGAAATTGCTTCATTTTGCCTGTGTCACCGTGACGTTTATTTAAAAGTTAGCATTGTATCAATGATCAGAACAGAAATATCATATATGCCATTTTCAATATATTTTGGAAAAATTGCATAAAGACAATTGTGTTTTCTACAACAGTATCTAGCATCTGGCTCCAAATTGTTGTCAAATGTTTTCACCTTCCTGAACTCTCTACATTCTGGCTGCAAGACAAAATTAATGCCAAAATTATTTTAAATTTGTGGTGATATTTCTAATTTGTCTGGAAATGAAGTGCTGCCAATTATTGGGACAAGAAGCATCTTTTCCTATGAAGCTCCAGGATTTCTCTTGTGTTGCACAAATGAGATCTATAAGAGATCTTGTGCTCGTGAAATTTCAGAATAAACTTCAATCATGGCTGTTTATTCAAACTGAACTCTCTAGAAGTTCATCCATCACTAAAGCTGGACTAAATTAAAAAGGGGGAAAAAATCACCTCATCTTATGTGATAGCCTAGCCCTGGGATCAATAGAAAACTGCTTTGCGTCGAAAGAAAAGCTCAAAGAAAGCTCCATTAGAAGACAAGAATGAAATAGAGTATACACAAAATATTTTAAAGAAAAAAGTTTAAAAGAAAAAACATGATCCGAGTCTTAAAGGAAACAGCTGGTTAAGAGAGCACAGGGAAATAGATAAATAGGATTTCCATAATAAAGCATTTGAAACAAATATGTCTCTTTTTGTCATTCTCCAAGCTGTAACTGAGTCACACCAGGGACAAATCCAAGGCCTTATTTCATGTGTAATATGCAAAGGGTAACCTGCACCTTAGAGAAAGTTCTGCAAAGAGAAGTCAAGCAGTTAGGCAACGCTCCAGCAAAGCACTTAAGCATCTGTTACTAAAATGTCCCCACGTAGTGCTAAAAAATGTACAGGACAACTCAAGAAGGGCAGTGTGAGAGTGACTAAAGAAAACAGAGACTAAACTTAATCATTTTCTTAAGTACTTTGGTAGATTGGGAGTTTATACATTCCCCAGCCTCAGGGAAAGAAAGTTTACTTGGTATTGCAGACTAATTTGTTGAAAGTTTCCTCTCTCTAATCTCTTTCTATTTTTAAATCAGAATACCTCCAGGGAAGAGTTTATTTGACAAGACTCCAGCACCTTCTGAGGGAAAGCAAAGGAAAAATTACTGTCGATGTCAGAAGGAGAGCACTAAGCCCGTGCCCATGATAAACACACTGAATGCCTTTCAGGCTCCGTTCCCGCAATCCTCCTGTTGCCATTACGATCACACGGATTACACCTCTGCAATCCCATATCTAGATGTTACGTCAGAGTTTGTCACTCACTCTGAAGTAGAGTCTGCTTTAAGAAAAGATGAGAAATTGTCCTCCAAGTCTTTTGATCAAAGCTATCTGCCTAAATCAGTCCAAAAACGAGGCAGCCCCAAGGGCCAATTCAAACGCCTCGCACACAACGTTGCTATGAAAAGCAACAGTTCCATTAATTCTACCACACCAACAGAAGAGCTAAGGAGAGCAAAAAGGCAAGAAGACTCTTATGAGGACTCATCCCTTCACCCACTGCATGGCCCAAGCCAGAAAGACTCGGAGAGCTTTGCATATTTTTTCCCAGAGGATTACTTTGAAGGCATTCGGACAAAACTTCCACTGTCTTGGCCCACTCCCAATGGCCTAACTGCCACCAAAGCTCGTGACATTTGCCACCAAACCCTTGCCAATTCCACCATTGGCTTAGTGTGTAAAGACCTCCTTGGAAAACAGATGGATGAGGCAATTGACATATGCCTTTTAGATCTGCAGCTCAAGGATGACGTGGCCTGGGTGAGGGCACTGATAGCCCTTTTAGAAAATGAATGTGAAAGAAGAGTGCTAGGAAACAGAAATAGAGCGTTTCACGTAGGAAACCAGCCATCTGCTACCCAGGAGGAAATCCTCACCGTTCTCCGGTGTCCTGCTTTCTGTAACGGCAATGGACAATGTACTGAACTGGGCTGTCAGTGCTTCGAAGACCACAGCTCGTATGATTGTAGCACCGCCAAAAGTAAGTCTAAAATTCTGCTTGCTCCTACCCTACCCAGGTTTCCACAGTATTAGGTAGAACATCCGCACAGAGTTGTGCTCTCTTCAGATAGTGCTACCACTAAGATATTTGATGAATTAGTAATCAGTTTTTGACCTTGAAGAGCCGATCAAAATACGTGGTTGGCTGGTCCTTCACTTTTTCGCCTCAGTAACTTTTTAAAAATGGATTTTACAGGCCCCTTAGCAAATTGGTTTTGCAGAAGTGATTTTCTTTACATCTGATCTATCACCGGCATGCTGACAAGCAAGCTTCTGACAAAAAAGAGGGTCCTGCTCACCTTGTGGTCAATATTCATGTTAACACTGTATAGATATTTCTTTGTTTCCCCCTGATCAACAGAGAATAAAATTTGAAAATTTCTTTCAAACACTGTACTCGCGACAACAACAACAAAAAAACTAAAGCTGACAAAATGAGCAGGTAACATTGTCAAAGCCATAAAACAGCTAAAGGACATATTCGAACCTGCAGACCTGATTCTGCAAATATTTATGAATTACATTGCACACAGGAGGCTATCCCACCAAGTCTGTTTCTTCTTTACGGTTGAGCCCCTCAATGGATAAATCCAAGTCCAGCGTGAGTACTGACAGTGCTTGAAACTAAGCACACGCATAAAGGTTAGCGCTAATTTCAAAATGTAAGCCCTGCCTCAGCAAACCACGTAAGCTTATGCTTGAAGTTACAAAAAGGTACTTAAGGCTGAGCCGTACAGTTGAGGTCCTGCAGCTTAAGCAGTGACTGTATTTCAGCTAAGCTGAAATGCCGAGGTGTGCCTTCTTAACCCATCCCAAATGTGGGGAAGAGCCTTTTTCTGCAATGCTTAGGCTAATTAGGACAGGTAAAGCTCTTCTCTAGGGTCGGTCACCAAGGCTTAGCTGAGTCATCCGAAGCTCCATCCAGCCCTGGGAGCTCAGCGGCGCGTCTGGTACCCCAAAGCATTTACTAGCTGGGATGGGATTAGCCATGTGCTTCACAATAAACATGTCTTCAGTGCACTGATTTAAAGCGGTTAAAATATAACCTGACATTTCATTTTTGTTGATGGCAGGCTAAAATTTGCAGGATCATTTCCTAAATACGGAGGAATTCATTGTCTGTCGCACTGAGAGCAACTGACACCAGTGACTGAAAAGCAAGTTGAGCCATGTTGCAGTCATTGTCCAATATTCAATTCAATGTTTAACTTCACTTCTCTGTGATACAGTCAGGTTAGGGGGGTTGCTTAGGCCAGATTTTTAAATTCTGTTTTATCTTGCTATGGTTAAAATCCCTCAGATTAGAGGAAAATAACTTCAATATGATCTTTCAAGTAAAAGCTAATGGCACCTTGTCTTCTTGCTGCGACATCAAGTATAAACAAGAGTACAGAGCATGGCCTGAGATTGCACAGGGAGGTGAGAAGTGAAAAACAAACATAGATCAGCTGTGGCAAACACACCGTAAGCCATTACTACTCCCCAGTCTGGCTGCTTCGTCCATCTCTGACTGCCTTTGCTTCACTTTTCTCCGGTTGAGGAAAAGGTGGTAGCTGCTCCTTGCTTCAAACCGCTTCTCTTTTGGGAGTCTGGTTCATTAGCCTTCACAGTACATCAAATTATTCCCTCCAGTTTTCCAGAGGGTCACTAGTATCCTGACTCCCCCCAGCAGACTCCAGCTCCCTCCATCCTGGAACCTCCACTGCTCCGCTGCTCTGGAGCTCCTGGGTGGTCTCCACTGAGCGAGAGCTGCTCCATGGAGGCTGCGTTTTTAGCACGAGCATCCTCGTGCTTAGCCGGATCCCCGGGGAAGCGAGCTTGGCATTGGACCCACAAAAGAGCCGCATTGCTGCCATTAGGAAAGTATAAATTTCCCGTAGTGTTTATACTGGTGGGTTGGCTGGGGTGAGTTTGTGAGTGCTGTGACAAAATTAACATCAACAGCTTCAGCAGTTTTCCTAACACAAGGCAGAAGGCTCTTTTCCAAAATTCCCGTGCAGTTTTCCCAACTTTTCAAGGGCACTATTTGATTTAAAAAGTGAATGTCCCTTGCTCTCTCTACTGCCCTGGATACAACACGTTATTTTAGCTGGAGCTAAGGACTTGGAATTTTTATTAACTAACACCTGTAAAATATTTTCTGTGGGTGTAAACTTTCAGAACAAATTTTTTTTTAAGAAAACCTGCAGAACACATTAATAGTAACTACTAGAGGAGAGACTGCTTTTCAGCTAAGTAAAGTGAGCTAATGAAGAGAAAGCATTAAATAAAAATACAGTAGAAATTGCCATTTTGAGCGACCGGTATTTATTTTTCTCTTGAGAAAAGGGTAGTGGCAGAACTCTCTGATGGGCAGGGTAAGACTTCCCGAAGGTGCACCTAACCTGGGAAACATTTACCATTCGTTTTTCTTTTTTTCTACTGTACTGGTGACAATGTATGCTGCCCTCTCATCAACAGCTGTCCCTCTCCAGAGGTGTAAGACAACAGTCACTCCCGGTATATTCCACACCATGAACACACACTAGGAACTTGTTTGTACAGAAGAAAAATGAAGGAAAAAAAAAATCAAAAAGCCGCAACAGATTGATATTAAGGCGAGGGGAATTAACTTTGATCACTAAAATCTTCTCTGCAAAATATAGATTTAATTTTTTTTCTACTTCTAATCTATCTACCAGCTTGTACAGGGTAAAACCCTGAACATTCAGCACCATTCACTGGGATAGGCCCCTCAGCCCATGGAAACCTCTGAGCTGTTTCATGCATGAAAATTAGGATCTCAAAGAGGAACTGCTGTTTCCCAAACACCCTTTTAGACAATAAAACTACTTAGCAATTCGTTGTGTGTTCCACATCCTAAAGAAAATATTTATTCAAAATATTTTGCAACCTGTTTTTCATTAAAATAGGGGAAAAAAAAACCCAGCTGCTTAAGCAAATATAAGCCCACAGACTAGTGAAGAAAAAATCCATTAGTGTTTTTTGGAGTTTTTGTGTTAAAGAAGAGATCATCCTTCATATAAAAACCTAGGGTTGGTTTGGCTGGATTTGGCTTGAACTGCTGCGTTTTTCTCCCAAAATGAAGACACTAAAAATAGAGAGGATCCATTTCCTGACCAAATTTACCTAAGACATCACGCTATTTACAAATGGGAACGATGATGGTCAGGAGAGTTGCAAATACCTTCTGTAACACAGGTTCTACAGCTGCACAACACTTCAGAAAAAGATACCTTTGAATCTGTAAATCCCTATTGCTTGACACTTCCCAAAGCATGCTGCTGGAACAGTCCTCAGCTTCTCCATGTGATGGCTGAGTCGGAGCAGAATGAATTTCCCCTGATGTCAATGGAAACAGTTTGAAGATCGTCATCCTGTCAGCCCCTTTAAGGAGAAGGGCTTTAGTTTGGGGAACAGAGCATTGAAAATTAACTTCTCAGCATGTTCCGTGCATACTCACCAAGATTTTAGTGAACAACCGTGATTAAAGTTATGTTTTCTCTTATGCTAATTTCTGAGTATTTGACCTTATGTCTGTGCAACAATCTTTGAATCTTACTTCTGCATACACAGTATGTACCTGCGATCTGGATGGCAGAAATTGTCTTCACCCAAGTACTGACAGAGGCCCATAATAAAAAAAAAAAAAAACAACAAACTGCAAATTTGTCCACAGCTTCTCATTTACTTCGCAAGGTTTATGCTTGTCCTACCAGAGCCCAAAGCCTGAGCCTTGGACCCTGGAAACTGAGCTGACTCTAGTGCTTTCAGAAAGCAGTGGTCTGCAGGGCGGTCAAAACCACAAGGCTCTGAATCCAGTCCCCTGGAGAAACCTCCTCCAGCTTTAGGATCCCTTGGAGAAGCGTTTGAAATGGTATTAGGTCCTTACAGGAGGGTCAATAACTTGATGTGGTTAACATGGTTTTAATTCTTGATACCAGACATAAAAGCATACTCGATAAAGAAGAAATTAAGAACCAGGTGTGTCTTGTGGTACTCGCTCCTCCTTCTCTCCCAGATATCTCGAACGAATTAACGCTAAACTGGTGAAAGACCAGTACATGCTGGGAGGGTAATAACGCAGCCAGCCATATGGGTGGCTCCACACCAGAACCCAGCAGTGAGCAGGACCTGGCCACTGGGTTAGTCCATCCCTTGTATTACTGGTACAGAGATAACCTGATGGAGAAGCCTTTGAAGTTCAAGTTGGCTTTGAGCAAAATTGAGGAAAAAAAATATTCCAGAAAAATTAAAATGAAGCCAAGGTAACAACTGGTATGCTTGATTTGCAGAACCTTTTCCTTTGTCTTCAGTATAACTGTAGAGAAGCTAAGAGAAGAGTTGGTTTCAGCATTAACTATGGAGAGGGAGAAGTACTTCCAGAGTCTAGAGAGAATCAGTGTCGTGAACTGCAGTAAGCTCCATGAATTAGACTATTTATGAATTCATTTATGAGTGATCTACAATAGTATTTCTCTATACGTAAAAATGCAGAAACTGCATATCTATAAAAGTACCCGATCTTGTAAATGCAATGTAAAGCAGATCTATACACCCAGCCAGAGGTCAGATCCCCTACAAGGAGAAATAAAATCTTAGTTCTGGCATGCCAGTCACTCTGACATTATAACAGTTAGAAAAGGTCAGCTAGTTAATTTGGTACAGGCAAGCAAGATAAGTATTAGCGTGAGCTTCACCTTTAGCTGTTCTTGATTTTTGAGTTTCATTCACAACACTTTTTAAAGACATTTCCTTGCTTTTACATTTCATAGGCAGAAATGTTCTACATAGACAGCATAGAACCAGAATCGTTTGGGTTGAAAAAGACCTTTAAGATTAATGAGTTCCACCGTTAACCTGGCACCACCAAGTCACCACTAAACCATGTCCTTAAGCACCACATCCACATGTCTTTTAAATCTTTGCAGGGATGGGGACTCCACCACTGCCCTGGGCAGCCTGTGCCAATGCTTGACGACCTTTTTGAATGCAGAAATTTTTCCTGATGTCCAATCTAAACCTCCCCTGGTGCAACTTGAGGCTGTTTCCTCTTGTCCCATCGCTTCTTACTTGGGAGAAGAGACTAACCCCCACCTGGCTACAACCTCCTTCCAGGTAGTTGTAGAGAACCTCAGCCTCCTTTTCTCCAGGCTAAAGAGCCCCAGGGTTTTTACCTGCATGGTATGCATGTGAGGTAACACCTATTTTCAGGGAAAAGAACTACAATAGCACACAGTAATAACATGCTTCTTAAATGGCAGTTCAAAAGACTGGAAGTCCTCAGAACTGAAGCCCTGTTGACGTCACTAAAGCCAGGATTTCACATCAGAAAAGGCTATTAGAGATGAAGAATTAAGATCAATCTCCGAAATAAAGCTGCGTGCTCCAACGGGAACAGCTTGAGCCCCTTAACCGGCAGCTGAGGCATCCTGACCTGGCTGGCAGCACGCAGGCAATCAGCACTGTGCAAGCACAGGCGGGATAAGCCTTTGGGCTTTTGTACTAATAAGCAGAGGTTTTGTAGGAAGGGAAGAAAAGGAGGAGAAATGAAGAACTGAATTAGGTTTCTGCAGGACATATAAAACTGCTGCCTCTTTCACTTCCTTTTAAAAAGACAGGACCTAAGAAAGAGAAGAATGATTTTGGAAGTGCTATTAAACGCTGTTCTTAGGAAAGTTGTTTTCCAGGAGGAGTTACATGAGTAATGAAGGAGAAGGCAACTCCTTTGGCTGGCCATATATTTTCCCATTAGCTCCAAAACAAATCTCCGTCTAATTTTCTCAGGCTAGTATTATAGACGTGAATTAAAACTCCCCCAAGAGCACGGAGGCCATCAACATAATTCAAATATCTTTTCCAAGGTCACCCCATCTCAGCCACGCTGCCGGTACATAATGCGTTCTGCCACTGGTTCTGACCAGCACGCACACACAAAAAGATGGCTGTGCAGTGTTTTTAGAGATAGAATACAACCCATATTTGGAATAATTTTAAATGAAAACATGCGGAAGGAGATGGGCTTTACACTTGTGCTCTGCCTGACTCCAACAGGAGCAGTCCAGGTGGCCAGGGCTATAATTATCCTCACATAAAAACTGCAGTTTGGAGTTGAAAGGCACCTCTGAAATTTGGCAATGCTCCAGAAGCTTAGACTTTCTTAATGTTGCTTAACATTTTATAAAACCCCCCAACACCTGTATAAGGTGCTTAAAATGTCATTACCACCTGTAATTAAATGCAGAATCCAATTACCGCAGATAGCAAATCAGGTTGGTGCCTAACGATTGTATATATTGACCGTGTTGCTTCTACAGAAAAAAAATCAGGACTAGTAAAGCACACATAGAGGGATGTAATATGTAGATTGTATGAAGCTCTAAAGAGCAATTACAAGATAAAAGGTAATGAGGAATAATGAGGACAAATTAGTTGCAGTGAAGTAATGACACTTGAAGTTTAAATTTTTATGTGGAAAGTTCTGGGAAAAAAATAGCCAACAGAGAAATCAGAGAGCACAAGTGGTGGTGAGAAGGTGAGAGGTTAATGCTTACCAACAGGCAGATATTCCATTTACATACCAATAAATTCCAGATATTAAGAGGTTCTGTGAATGCAAATGCATTTTCAGAGCTGTGAACCACAACCACACAGGACCCTCAGACCCCCCGCAACAGCAGTTACATGAATTACACTCTGTTATTTTTAGAATGATTATATAGACCTTTCTGAATTTATCATACCGCTATGGGCTGTCTTGTTCACGTGCTCTAGTTAAATAATATTAATTAAAGCACCAGTTATTAAAAAATATAAATTATGTTGAGCTGAAGTATAGAGTCAGCTATTACAGTTCCTCAGGTGGGGTCTTCCAAACAAAAATGTCTCTCCCCTATGGAAGAATAAGCTCAGAGCTTTAATCAGGCCAGTCATGCAAGGTGAGGATGAAATACGTGTTAGAAATAGAAATATTTTAATTTTTTATTTACATTTTCTATAGAAATCTCACTGTTTATATAATTGTGCTTTCTTTTTAAGCTCAATTCCTGTTTTAGAGGACAAAACACAAGGAAGACATTTAGAGAAAATATTTAAATAGTTTTGAGATCCTCAGGTAAAAGGGGACAGAGTATTTCAGTCCTCTATGTCAAACATCTGCCTTGGAGATTTTGCATGGGAACATACTGACTTTGAAATAAATACGTTTCTCCCACTTCTATCAGTTCAGTGGTCCTTAAACTCCAGACCATGGTGCCATAATGATTATTTCAGGGCTCTTGGTCTGTCAGGTAAATGGACACTTCTTGGCACATGCAATATGTACTTTGTTGACGTGATGCATCACAACAGCACAGGCAGAGCTGGTGTGACCAGACCTTCAAGGGAGGATCACATCTTACGTCACCATAAGGGCCTCTTGTGGAATTTCTGTTTGATCTGCTCCACAGGAACCCATCAGGTTTTCAAATTTGTTTAGTGGACAAAGAAAAAACTCCACCAAGCTTTTCCCTAACATGGCAAATCACTTTACAAGGTAGTGAGGATGCAATACTCTTTAACAACTGATTGCATCACTTTTTCAAAATGGATTTCAAAAGAAGAGTCAAACGTGCTTGTGAGAACACCACCATACTTGCTACTCTTAAACTTTTCTGGCCAAAACAGACTGCTAGTAAAAGAAATTATTAAATGGCATTATTTTTTAAAAAGATTTTTTTCTTTTCCAATAATAAGTCCTTGGGCTTAATTCTCCTCTTCATTATAACAGTTCCACTGACTTTGGTGGCCGTAGTGTTAACCATTGCTTCGATGAAGTTTATGTTATCAAGGAAAAAGAGTCTCTTTTTACAAATGCTCTTTTCTTTTTTCCTTTTTTCTCATATGAATTATTGCCTTTTCCAGTGCACAGTGTTGAGTTTTCCTATGTCGCCAACTGAGGGAGGTTTGAAAATTTCCTGTACCTCTGCCCTCCACAGTCCCCCGAGCACGTACTTGTCACTCCACAACTGATGGACACTCAGTGAGGCAGGTACTGCAGTATAGTTTAGGAGCTAATTCAACACGTTTTTCTTCAGTAATAATTTCGGTAAAGCAGAGAACGCTTCATGCAGATCTCTATATACAGTAGTGACATAAAATACACTTTAATATGCTGCTTCTCTTCCACTGGGATTGCATTCTTTACGTAGAGCTTAAAGATATTAAGGATATATTCTTATTTCCTTCAAGCTAACATTAAAGAAGTTTCACTAGGATATCAGTCCTTTGTGTAAGAGGTTCTGTATAACTTGAAAATGAAAACCTTTCTTTTGAGACTTGTTATCTCCACTTAATATCGAATTTTTACTTAGCTTACTGGATAATAGTGGAAAATAGATAAAGAATAAATATGGAAATACATATTATGCTATTCAAGGTATTACTGGTTTCAGTTATTCAGATTTTTCCTAGTTAAACCAATTTATGATTTAATACTGAATGCGAACTGTAAAAAAAAAATTTTCTTTAAATGTTTATTTACATAACACTGTTTCTTTCTCCCAGACATCTAGAGAGGACTGGCCCTCATCTGAGTGAGCTGTGACTCCTAATAATGGCATCTTATATGAATAAAATTATTCTACAGTACCTACAGGTCTGGGCCATAAAAATCACATCAGTATACTCTTTTCAGGCTAAAAAGAAAGGTAGCATTACCGGTCATAGTTACAAAAGGCACGAATGAATGAAGACCTCCAGCCACAAAATTCTAGTAAGAAATACAAAATTTGCAGAAGAAACATAGTTAATATATAAATAAATAAAGGAAACCTAACCTACTATTGATGCATCCAGACTAACACCTGTGTTCTCTGTTTTATGTGGATAGAGGCAGATTTTTTTTTTTTCCCAGTCACATAAAACACATTTGTGGGTAATTCTCAGAGCTTCACACTAGTTTTGAAGCTTTTCTTCTTTTCGTAGCAGTTTTACTTTTCTTTTTGATGGTGCAGATGCAATAAATACGCATGTGAGAAGGCATACATCAATACCAGCCTTAATCTGCTGCTTTAACTCCCTGTTCTTTCCATTCAAAGCGCAGACCGGGCTGAGCGGGAAGAGGGCTATTAGCCTGGTAGTTACAGAGTCAATAGAAACCGAGTTTTAAAAGCATATCAAATCCTCATGATAAGGGACACAGAAGGTTGCGTGCTCAGTGATCCATACTGTTCCCTGCAAATCAGATCAGGGAGATTAGTCTTTTCTGGTGTTCAGTTTATTTGCTTCAATGCAAAGCAGTGAAAGCAGTTAAGTGAAACATGCAGCTAAACAAAACCATTTTCTGAAGTATATAGAATTAAATGCTAGAAAAGTTTACAGAATTGTACGTCTGATTTAAACTGGCCAAAGCCAGGCACTCCAGATGCGTGCCTAGAACTTCCTTACATCAGGCTGTTCGCAGGCACCGCAGGAAATTTCCGCCTTAAGTCTTGTTAAATCCAAAAGAAAACAAAAAGCCCTGAACAACCAACCTCCTTCCCCAAATACTCACACACATGCACACGTGATAAATAACAAATTCATGATGGTTTATGAGCTATAGAATTAAAACCTGCGAAACATTAAACGGTCTGATGTAAACCGATCAAAGCCAAAAATTCAGAGCAGACCTATAACGCTTTTCTATCATGCTTTATGTTCTGTAAAGAATCCACCAGTATAGAACGTTCAACCAATTATGAATAAAACCCCAAGTGTAATAACCAGATCTTATTCTAATTCAGTAACTGCAAAGATGGGAAAATTACTAAAAACAACCAATTGGTTACTAGCATGGACATAAGGACCATGATGACACCCATGAGCACCCTCGTGCCCAAATCCCTGAGTAGCATCACTGCGGTCATTCGTGGGGAGCTGCCAGATGCTGCCAGGGGTTCTGCCCTGAAGTGCCTTCAAGGGACTGATGCTAAGACCTGCTCTGCTCTGCCAGGAAGCACTAGGAATGCGCAACTGCATCTTGCATTTTACCACCTATCGAGGCCGTCTAGAAAAGAGGCAATATTCTATAGTTAACAGTGTGCTCCTCTTTCTATTGCCAAAGCAAACTGCTAGCAAGCCTTTTAAAAATGGAAGGATCAAATAAACATGAAATGTCATAGGGAGATTTATAAAACGAAAATAATCTGCCATGCTGTTGCAGCATGTGGACAGTTTTGGTGAGAAATTGAGCCAGTCCATTTCTCGCACGCAGTGAGTGCTGGCGAGATGCTTGTCCCATACTCTCCCAAGGCTCACTGCTGCAATCCATACTGGTACCAGAGACTCTCAAACAGAAAACCAGGTTCCCTCCATGTCAGCTAAAGATCCTAAGTCTATAGTCTGGTACTGTGACAAAGTTTGGTGCTTTGAGAACTGGTTTTGGAAGCAGGGACAAACACAGTCTTCATTAGAAGGCAGGGAGGTCACTGATGCACAAAACTGCTGGCAAACAGCATATAGCTGCTGATACTTTTTCTCAGGGAGGATTTTCAATGAGCTGTGGGTTAGATAGCATGAGTTCCAGAAGAATGCATTCAATAATTGTGTAGGATCACTTAAGAACCCTACATACAAAAGAAATAAATACAATATTGGTGCATGTATTTGAACGGAGGCAGCTTCAGACTTGCTCTGCCCAAGCTGTGAGTCAACTAAGCATCAGTCTGCTCTGACCCAGAACCCGCATAGCTGCAATAGCTGAGTGTCCATGACCATGCCAACAAGCTTTGGCACAACAGCTTGTTCAACCAGCTACATGATTTCAAGGACAGGGCAACCAGATGACCTGGCCAATTTTCTTTTGCACTTCAGCAAAGCTGTGACCATATCCCGAGCTTATGTTCTGGTTCTTGATTTGCTTTTCATGACTTAGGTTGCTTATTTATCATCCCGATCAAGAAAAGCAGGGCAGTCCGTTTCCTTCTTTTTATTTGAACGAAATTCTTGCCAGTTTTAGTTTCGGGTCTGCTGCTCCAGCATGTATAGCTTTCAAACACTGCAGAAGAAGGTTTATTTGTGCTAGGATCCTTTTCTAACCAAAAGTGGAAACCCAACAGAACAATATCTGTCCAACAGTAAGACCTCAATAAGTAGTTTCACAAGATTCTTGATTTTGTGTCAACCATCTCCATTTTACTTATACAACTGTGCATACTTATTATTTACACAACATGCTTCAACAGATATCTATAAAACCAATCGTGGATTTATGCAGGGGGTTTTAAGTCTCGTATGCAGCCTGTGCTCCTTGTCAGGTTTGACTCGTGTAAATGCTTACAGAAAGAAACCACGCTGTCAGCACTGCCAGAAGCTGTGAACTTACTATTCCTTCCTGCAAATTCCTACTGGGGTAAGGCAGAGGGACCGGGAGGGTCCCCATCCCTCAAGGGAGGCACAATTCAAGCACCCCAAACCAAGGAGATCCCTTACTTCTGTCTAATCACCTGAGGTCTGGAGGCTTTTTAGCTGCAACCTTCAACTCCAGATCCCATTTATTCCAAGGCAGCTTCATTAAAACCCAAGATTTTTTTACTTTTTTCACCCACTGCTGGTTCACCAGTGTCCCAACACGATGCTCTGCTAGGTGACAGATGCATTTTGGGTGTGTTTATTTGGTGTGTGTGCAGACCAGGCATTAGAAATGCATTGGGATGCCCATATTTCAGCCAGCAGATGTGATCATATAATTTCTTAAATCCTCCTCCATAACGTGACTGCACCCTACCACCCATCTGAGCTCCAGTTTTTAATCTACCAGTCAATCTCAAAGTATGTTTTTGGCCTATAAGACATATAGAGAAAAGAAGGAGGTTGTTGTGTCCCGGATTTTGCTATATTTTGGCATTCATACTCCTAAACATAAATTATTACTGTCCGAACAGATCATACTTTTCACAAGCTTGTTCCACGCACTGCCTGACTCCCTGCGGATTCCTCTCCTGCCTCTAACTTGCTCCTCCACAGACATCAGATATCCATCCCATCCACAACCTCCTCTTTCTCTGTAGGTCTGCACTTTTGCCCTTACTCTCACCTGGGTGATATTTTCTTGCCAACTACTTGCAGCTCTTCTGCTAAGGTTTTTCAGACTCTCCGGTAATTTCCTTCTCACACATCCACCTCTCTGGCCCACAAGGGTATGCCGTGTGCAGGCTTATTAACTACCCACCCGCTAACACGGGGAGTGATGAACACCTCCTGAACCTTGACTCTGTTTCCCCCAGCAAGAGCAGCATCTGTATGGGTGAGTAGTCAGCTACCGACTGTCAAGAGATTTTTCTGGAGCTAATAACATTGAGACTTCACCGTCCGTGTTTGCTTGAAACTGGTTAATATACAACAAAACTAGAAGGCAGAGGGAAAGACAGACAGAAAACCAGACATTAAAAACCAATGTCTAAAATTCCTACACCCATTAAATGTGATAGTTCGTTTTAAAAAGCAGTTAGATAAAAATAATGACCATTTTAAAAAGTGACGTACTGCCTGCGCAGGTCTGAACTCTAGTATCCGTTTGTTTAAAAAGGAAATATTATAATTACTTTCATTTTCCCTCTTCTTCCTCTCCTCCCAGCAGCCCTTGAGAAAGGCCTCGGTAAAATTCTGCCTGGGGACTCCACCACCTGCTCAGTACCAGATTTCAGCTGGCCAGCAATCAAGGACTAGCGCATTAAATTAAATATGGTTTCCCACACAACCGTGTTGCATATTCCTCCCTGTAGAGCTGAAGGTGGTTTGACACGGGCAGATGAGGTAACAGGAAAAAGCCCACTTGAACAGCAGTGCAATCCCCTCCCTCTTCCCCACCTTTGACAAACTACGGAAAATACAAGACGCATTTTTCCTCCAGAAATCTTTCACCCCCTTCACCAGAAAAAGAATTCTGATTTTCATCCTGATTAACTCACAACATGGCAAATCTTGAGAGACGGTATCCAAAGCATATATGGCAACAAATTTCCTCCAGATTTAGATCAATTTAAAGATCTTGTACAAATGCGTGCACAGAATGGTCTGAGAGAAATCATTACGAAAGGCTGTGCTGATACTGTAAGTCATTTCAGAAAGCATTGAGGGTGGATAATGTTGCCCTGGCCCTGACACAGTTGTGTCGTGATAATGTCAGGATGCTCATAAAGGGGTAAGGAAACCCTTGGGGAAGCACTTGGGGCACATCAACAAGGAACTAAGCTGAGAGTGCCTTCCTGGAAGAGGAAGGGCTGTGGGAGCACGCTGCTGTGCCTCACTCCTTCCCAGGCTGCGAGATTTTACTTCGCCCGCAGAAGCCTGAAAATCTGCAATGATAATGAAAATGTTAATGCAGTCTGAGCTACCTCAGTACTAGTGGGGCTAACTATTAAAATCTCATGAAAAAAATAATGAAGCCTTTTTTTTTTTTTTATATTTTTATGCACTAACCACAGAAGAAGGCAATTTATCAAAACCATTCACTACATCTGACTTACAGTTTTGTGCACTACAGGAATCCACAACTAACTGATGAATGCTGACAAGCTGTAAACCATTTCTCTTCTTGTAAATATTGCAAAGCATCCAACAGGGCTGCTAATACTGCTGCAATAAAATCAATATAAGAAAATAAAAGAAAGGCTAAAAGCATTTGAGAAGCGCAGAAAAAGTCTTTTCACTATTTTTCACATTTATGTTGCCTTCCTTCCTTTCTCTGGAAAAAAATGAGGAGTCGTGCAGCTCTGTTGTTATGGGCTGTAATCTCATGGGATGGCAGCGTTCAAATGGCGTTCGTCCTAGTTACAGCCTAAATGGCAGAGCCCTAAAGGAACCGTGCGCTACTGGGGACGGTTATCAGCTCAGCTCAGGGCATTGTGCCCCGTGAATCAGCTGAACCAATATACCAATAAAATCTGTAGGAAACACAGAGCTTCTGTTTTAGGTATGCCACAGCTCAGAGAAAATTGATGGGCGCTATTGCTTTGCCAGGGAAGTGGTGATGGGGCAGGGAAGAGGGACGGCTAAGCAGCACCTCCGCACCACGTAACAGGGAAACCAGCTGGAACTACACAGTGCTGATGCACAACATGCCTCCAAGGGCTCCCCGTCATGTCCCCGCTATTAAGTGTTGTTCAGGAAACAAGAAGCAAATTCTCTGCTTTGTGTTCTTTGTCATCACAGTAGTTTCTCCTCATCATTAGAACTGCAAATATTATCAATAAAAATAGGAAACCATGATCCTGACTGACTGCTGCTATTGACATAGGATATTAGAGACCTTCTCAGTGTTCTGCTACCCAGGTGTCGATGTAAGTATCTGCCCAGTTTTATTTTTTCTAAACTAAAGATGCGAATTCTGCCATCCAATCAGCTTGCATTTTTGCTCTCTAAAAATACCCCAATACGAAAGCAATGAGCAATTTTACGCGGTGAATACCTAAAGTACAACAGAACACAAATGAAACTTTCCCTGAGGATCATAAAACATCGCAAAAAAAAGTAATGGGTGAAATTCAGCCTTGTAAGGAGGGTAGCACAGGCTGTACGCCACTTCAGCCCCGCTTAAGGCCTCAAAATAGGATTTAAGTGAAGCTTTGCTGGGGCATGACATTTGTGCTGACACTGTGCAGAGCCGAGTGCCACCCGTTAATGACTTAACCCTCACAAGCAAGCATTCCTTTGAGGATCATTGCTTTTATTGCATCTATAGCTTTTGAAAACAAAGGACTGTCTTTTGAACTGCTGTTTCACACCAGGTGGAGCCTGGTGGCACGGTCATCTTCAGATAGTTCCACTTCTCATTCTCATGCTGCTCTATGCTATGGCGTGACACCATGTCCTCTCAGCTGTGCTCCCATCCTGTTACCTGGGTCAGCAGAAGTATTACCACTGGAGACCTATTAATAGGAAGCTGCAGCTTCAGTTAATTGGTTCCATGAGCCATATAATGCTCGCTGACACATCTTGCAGTACTGGGTGCACAGCGCAGTTATTCAACGGGGGATTGCTGCTTCCCTTTCCAAGAGAAATTCTCAAGGAGACAATGAAAACCCCATGGAAAAGAACTAAACCAAAACACCAGGAACAACAAGAAAATCTCTGATAAACCAGAACAGAACTTCTCTCTAAAGCTTTATATCTCTCACCCTTCCAGAGCAAGCTTTGGAAATCACAGGCTTAGAGAACGGGGGCCTCTGTGACGTCCGTGCCTCTGATTGCGCCAGGATCCGGGTGTTTGGCCTCGGCTTCAAAGAGTCGCCCAACCTGCACTGCGAGGTCACCAGATTAATTGTAAGCAGCTTCCCATGGGCCCGTAAAGTATTGATGATACAGTCAAACTTTGGCCTGTTTATATTAAAGTCTTTTACCCTGAACCGTGCTGAGTGCCATCATTTCTCACTGCCACAGCGGGGTGCAAATACTTTCCAAACCCATTGCAAATATGTTTGCTACGAGCAAGGGGAGGTGAAGAGGCTCAGCCCTTTCCAGGACTGGTTCCCTGGAAATGCACAGCTCTGCATTCTTGCTAATTTTCTCTGAGGGGTTTTGCTTAACTCTCTTTTGGATCAGCTGCACTGTAGTCCGGTGAAGCCTGAAATCACAATATTATTTCTTATTTTGTGCATCTGGAATTGGTACGCTTGGTTGTTTTCCTAAACACATTTGCATGCTAAGTTTTGTAGTTATATATAAGCTTTCCTCAACATAGTTACAGAGGCTCTTATTTGGATTTTCTTAGTTGTATTTTGATACCAAATCAGTTTTAATGAGTATTAAACCCATCGCTTCTGCTAACACTATAATTTTATTATAAACAACCATACACAGGCAGTGCTAGAACTGAATTTTTTGGTGTATCAGCATACTCAGATATGAAGCGTTTGATTCATCTCATAAATCCACCCCATAAAAGACATTTAGGCTGATTCAGTGCTAACATGCTAATGAGGCACAGCCAAGATCTGCCTACCATGCCCAACAAGGGCTCCATAGGCTACTTACAAGCAGTGATATCTTGTTCAGCTGATCTAGATCAGCAGCTGACATCGCCTTCAACGAGCTGGCTGTTGAGCTCCAGGAGCAAACACGAAGTTGCTCCACTGTATTATCCTGACTCCTCCCAGCTGCTCATCCCAGGCACAGGGAACAGGGCTTCCTAAATCAACAGACCACTTGCATGCATAGATGAGCCTGGCCTGTTCTTTACTGCAGCTATAGCAAGAGCATAATTCCTTTTAAATAAACCATCTGGAAATGCCTTCTATTATTAATTAAGAGTACAGACAGATGTTTACAACTGGAATTTCTTTACATGAGCCTTCAGTTTCTGCACTGTCCTTCTGTTTCACTGTAGCATCTCAATGGCGAATGGATATCAAGAGAACAAGAAACCACAAAAGCGGATTTTCTCAGCTCAGAGGCTGTTGACTGCCACATCCCTCTCCTGAACATTACAGAGATGGAGGCTGTGCGCTTCGTGGCTGGTGATGAGCCATTCGCAAGATGGCAAGTGAAAGTAGGAATTTCTTATGTTTCTAAGAAATTATTTAGGAGAAAATCAGTTGTCATGGTAAATTAAAATGCAAAGCACAATTTGCTTCCCTTTAGAAATGAAAATGCCTACAGAAATACTCACATTAATGCCATGCAGGGAAAAGAAAAACCCCAGCACCAACCAAAACAATATGAGTTAAAACAAGGTGTCTTTGCAGGCAATCCAAAAGTGCAAATTACAGTCACTTCTCCAGGTAATCGCCTGAGATTGATGCAGTTGTACTGATCAATTGTTTAGCATTAGTATTTCCTTTCTGGAAACCCCAGCTCAAACCCCTGATTAGTCAGCATGTATAAGACAGCCTCGACACCCTGGTTGCAAGACTGATGCTTGCACAGTGGAGGAGCAGAGCACTGGAAGGCTCTTGGGCAGCAGGTGAGGGCTGGCACGGTGTGAGTGGGGATGTCATAGTCATGATCTTGGTCTTGAATGACTGCAGGAAGAAGCACGCCCAGTACCTGCCCATGCTGGGTTCTCTGCTGTGGTTTTAGTCCATTTTGTTCACAAAATTATACCTACTTTTAAAATATTTCCAGGAAATCAGTGCCTTGCTGACCCTGTGCCCGCTACCCCTGGTCTTGCACTCAGCCTGGATGGTTATTTTCTGCAGATTGGTTGGGTTTTATGAGACTGAGATCATTTAAAGGCTCTATAACTGAGAAAAATATATTGCCATTGTAGGAAGACTGCAGATGTGCTTTGAAAATCGCAGCATGTCAAAACGGAAAGCGTAAAACGCTCACTTTGCTGTGGCGTAACTGCCTGCCCTGCACCCCACAGCCGTCCGTACCTCAGACTGGGGACACGTGCTGCCATGTGGCTAGGGGAAACAGAAAGATGTTTAGCGCTTTTTCTATCCAGTCATTTATTTTAAATCGATAGTGTTTAACAGATTAGTGTGAGATCTCTGTGGGAGCAGAGCCTGACTGTCGGCTGCTGGGGTGGACCTTGGACCTTCCTTCTGGAGAAGGCGCTGTCAGAGTGGGCAGACACTGAAGCAGGAGGGCAGTTCCTCTGCTTAGGGCTCCAAAATGTCTCAAGAGAGATACGAACTCTGCCCACTGTGCGATGAAACACCACCTCAGGATCTGAGAGGGAGATACCCTTGAGTTTCCTGGCCCAAGAGGACGGCTAACATTTTTGCATGTGCACAGGGCTCTTTATCCACCGTAACCAGGACAGGTTCCTCACTGCTTCAAACGTTCTGCGATGCAGCTTGCTTTCATGTGCTGCTTTTCAGCCCTGAGGCGGTCTGTACGATTTTTTTCTCACTTTTTCCTCTCAAAACAAATACAGACTGTCTCTTTCCTTGCACTTAGCTTCAAGAAAAGCTCTGCACCTAAAAGCCTCCTGCCCTTTCCCTCTCCTTCAAACCCTGCAGGAAAAAAAAAAGGTTCGTGGCTATACAGCAATTGCACAATTAAATCATCTTGGTCCAGGTGTGAATACTAGTTCTGCAGATGTTTTTGCTGATCAAATTGGGAAGGCAGAGCTCAGTGCTCAGATTCAAAGGCAGCTGGCCTTACGCGGAGGCACAGAGAACAAAAAGATGGAGCTTTTCAAGATAAAAATTTGTTTGAAACTAATTCTACAGATGTTTAAAAATTTGGGCTCCAGAAAATTCTTGATAAGTCTTACTGCAACATTGATCTTCTGGGTTACGGTAATAGATAGTTTTTTAAAATGTAGGCAAAGGACCTTTCAGAATAAGAAAACAAACCAATTCTTTCTGGAAACATCAGTGTTCAATATTTTCAGAACGCCTTCTCTCTCTCAAATCAAATTTCAGAGGACTCAGCAAAGTTTCACACAAGCTTTTTTTCACGACCAACGTTGGGGGAACAAAGGTTTGACAAGCTCCTCTCAGTGCTCTTTCGTTTTATCTGCTCCTGTATTCATGTTTCAGATTTTGCTCACTCTTTCCATGACGTGCTGCTGACATAGATAAGAAAGTACATGGGGCTGCACCAGAGCATTTGGTATAATTAGCTTAGATATCAAAATACAAACTCCGACTTGAGCAGCAGATGACTTGGGCTTTCACACAGCTGCCTGGGTGAAGAGGTGAGAGAGCTTGGCAGCATTTATCTAATTCGGGAAGCAGGCCTCCCGCTTACCCTCGATTCGTTAATGTTGCCTGTATTTGTCAAGAGCAGAAAAAATATTTGTTAAAATGTCAGAGAGGCAGAAACCAAATCTGAATTCAGCAAGTTTTCACATTTTTCATTTACAAACACTTGTATGAGTCAAATCGTATGTAGGTTATGAGTGATATAAACAGCCAAGATTGTTCCATGGTAAATGAAATACCTCAGGTAGAAGTGACAGACCTCCTGGTTGTCCTGGCTGCTTATCCAGAAGCAGCGGCTCGCTCTTTCCAGATGATACGTATGTTGAAGCAATCAAGGCACAACTCTAAGCATGTCTTTGGCTTTTAAGGGCCAACCAAATTTGAAGAGAGGTTTGCTCAGCTTAGGTCTCATTGAAGTATTTGTTCCACATCACTAAGGTGACTAATGGAAAAGCAATTAAAACAGCTATAAAACAGCCCAAGTCTAAAAAGACACCAAAATGGGTGTTTCTAATAGAATGTAGAAAAAAATACAGATTAAAAAAAAAAAAATCAAGCAGGCAACAGTTACATTTCACTTCAGATGGAACAATTAGTGCAATTTTATAGCTTTTTATATTTTTCCCTGTCTACCGATTTCTTCACCCATTATTAGTGCATTGGTATTGAGACAACACTGGACGCTCTGACAAGAGAATTAGATGAAATTAAATGTAAATTGCATTAGGAATAATACAATCTTAATGGAAGTCTTGTTGCCAAGAAGCACTGTCTTTCAGGAGAGCGTGAATTGAGGAGAGTCACCTGTTTTTTTTTTTCCCTCTTCTCAATCTTTACATCTTTAAAAAGAGTTTTTACCTTTAGTGTAACACACAACAGTCTAATATCTCAACTGAATAAGATGCCCAGGGAAAAAATGTGTTTTACTTAGAGATACACCAAGGAATTTTACTGAACCAAGGAATTTTACTGAATTTTCGACCAATTTGAATTAGTCCAAAGTTCTCTTGCACAATTCCAAATTGTGAATATCCATGAACACTGCTTGTTTATCTCCTTGTGATGGTTTCTGCAGAAACAACACTCCTAGCTCGCAGTGCATTCTGAGCTGAGAACCACACATGATATTGTGGGGGCACCTACTGAACCATGTTGTGTGAGCTTTCAGCTCACACTTAGCAAACTTATGATAGTTGGTGCTTTCCATGAAACTTCTTAAAGTAATAATCACTCCCTGTAGTGCCAGTTAACTTTGTTACATTTAACATACATGCTTTCTGTGAGCTGAAATAGTTTATTAATAATCGAAAACTTTATACACTTGACCTTGTAAGAGCCTCTTGTAAAGGGTCCGAGGATGTTTCAGCTTTGGGGTCACAGGAGGGATGGAGGAGGGGTTGGGAGTTGTTTTTATAGCAAGAGGACAGAGCTTACCTGACCGATCCAAAGCAAAGGCCTTGTTAGATCTGCTAAACAGCGGCTTCAGTCTGACTGCGAGAAGCCACAACCTAAAAAACTCCTGACAGAACCGGCTTCGCTTTCCTGCTCGAGCTCATCAGTGTTTACGGCACGGCTTCCAGCAGCGTTGCGGGGTACTCTTTAACGGTCACAAGGCTTTCTCAAGAGCTAACCCTTTCCATACCAGTCTGGCAACTTTTCATATTTATCGTAGAAAAATGAAAACATAAACTTACTTAACCCCTTCTTATTGTGTAAGCATTTACACATGGAAAATGCCCTGCCAAATGAAGGCTTTCTAAATTACCTACATGCGCAGCAAACTGTGAGCTGGGAGAGGAGCTGGCTGTTCTAGCGTACCTTCCTGTGGAAAAGAGCTCTCTGGTTACACACCCTAGCACTTTGTTAAGGTTCACTTAAAATCACCTAGATAATACACATTCTCTCTCTCTCTTTTTTTTTTAATCATCCCAAGGACTTGACTTACTGATTTGTCATTAATAAGAAAGTGGTGCTGAATTTTAGCCAGAGCACTTAATTTCATTTCACAACTCCTTCAAAGACCCCCTTGTAGGACTTGAGTACAGTGTCCACAAGGGTATTGGAAAAACCCCTCAGAAAAAAACCAAATACCAATCAGACAAGTCGAATGCCAGCTGAGCCAAAAGATCTTTTGGTTATTAATGAATGGTTTCCAGTTTGGAGCATTAAGCAATTTGTTAGCTTGTACAGCCACTCACAAGTGGTTTAATTCATCTTGCTGGCAAGGATCCAGTTCAAGGGGGCAACAGTATCTGCTCCAAAATGAGCAGACAGTCTCCATATGGAACATTATTACTTTTAAGGACGATTTTTTGTATCATTTAGATCACTAACGATGGCTTCCAGTACAGTAATTCCAGAGTGCTGACCCTGTACGACGCGGTCTGCCAGGCCTGCCAATTCCATCCAACCGGACTTTGTAAATTAAAGGTAATTTAAAGATCATAAAGGTTTAATATGGATCGTTCATCTCTCCCTTCGCCCTCTCCCTCCCTTTGATGTACTGTGTGTAATAACTGCTTTAGAAGAGGAAAATCTATTTCATAGGTCAGCTGCACAGCCTAACAACTTTTCTTTTTTCTCTTTCACGATCTCCTGTCTGTGATTTTATTTCTTTTTTCATATTTACACGGGGTGTGAATGCCTGATGACAGACCTTTCTCAGGCAGACAATATTTATACTTTGCAGTTGTTAATGGGAATAAATCAGAGTGAGGAGTCTCCCTGAAAAGCAGCTTACCTTCACGTTTCAAGTGTCTCTGCTATTTTACCTCTCCTAGCCTGTCTGGTGAGGGTATTGTAACTGTAAGGTATATCATTTCTATACCCATTTTCTGCCTTAGCAAGGGGTATACTAAGATACACGTTACACAGGTTTTGTCATGTGAAAACACCCTTGAGCGAACATAAAACATTCTTGCTTACATTAAACACTGCTAAGTACAAACATAGAGCATTGTGACAGTTTCAAAACCGTAATCAAAAGTCTAGTGCTACGTTTTAAACTACCAATGCACTGGGAACTGCCTGGAGAGCACGATAAACCTCTGTTTTCCCGTGGAATTACTAGTGTAACAACCCCACCCCTCCCCGTCCCTTAAAAAAAAGAGCTTCTCTGCTCCTATTTTCTGGAGAGCTGCATTAGACAACTTCTCTGTTTTTCAGTGGGGCTTCAAAACAAACCTTTGGAGGGTATTGGGTAGGATGCTTGAATGTGCTGATGCTGCTTTCCTTTTCCAAGTGCAAATGAATAGCAGACCACCAGTCTGCATTTTTATAAAATGAAGATTAATCAGGTATATCTTAACTCATTTGCCTCACTATTCTCATTAACGCTAATGGGAAAATACAGTTTTCAAACTTGCACCGATTGCAAGGACATTTCAATTAAAGCTACGGCGGTTTGTTGGTTGCTTTTTTTTTGTCACAGGCTTTTTCTTACATTTTTGAGAGTTGGAAATATATGTTTTCTGAATATGTTGGTGTTCTCTAGGTATTATAGTAATTTCTATCCTAAGAGGCTTCAAGGAACTATTTGAGCTAGGCTTCCAATTGCATCAGACCACATTCTAATTACCCCTTTTATAACATTACTCTGTAATACCTAAATTGCTTTCAGAAAAGGCGTTTCAATTAGGGGACATTTTATATCAGTCCATTTCACATTCTGTGTTCTTCCTTTATGGAGCCCATCCTGTACCACACTATCACATCAGACAAAAAAAAAAAAAACCAAACACATCTTTTTCATCAGAACATCAAGCCTTTGAAAACAACAATGTAATAAAATCAAATTAACATCCAGATTTTAATGTTGAAGATCTGTCACATTCTATCATGTCGGGGCAATTATGAGAGTTCTTTTTGTTTCTCTACCTTACCCACTACTCTTAAAGTGGTATTATTTAAAATATTGACTAATATAGTTTGCAAAAGAAGTTTGAGAACCTAATAAAGCAGAAGATAGAAACCAAAGCCAGTAACAGCACACACATCCGTCTCAGAAGAGCAATGAGTATTCAAAGGAAGGAAAGGAAAAATGTCTTTGGTTCTGGTGGCTTCTCCCACCATAGCAGCGACATTCCTGTCCTCCCAACAGCGTTCCATGTTTTGCTGGGAATCTGCAATGTCAAATAAAGTCCCACCAACAGGCTACAACCAAAAGGCATAACTCTGCTCTAGGACCTTCCCATGCCGTAGATGTTTAATGACATCTGTTAATTTTGTCCCTGTGTTTGTTTCTCAGACAACCCAAGTGCCTTCAGCCCATGTGGAAGCCATAGGGCCTCCCTGGCCCTGCTGGTCACTCTAAGTAGGAGTGGAGCAGGTTGGCCCCAAAGGCTGCTGCGCCCACAGTGCACCACATGAATTTCAGCTGGGATGTTCTGCCAGACCTAGGCACTATCGATGTGTTTACCTGTTGTTTGCAACTATCTCATGGAGCCAAAATCCAGTGCACGTCTTAATTCTGCTTTTCTATCATTGCTTTTTCACATTTTTATGAAGAACCTCCAGAAATAATTAAGTTACCAGAACAGGATTCCAAATTTTCAGATGTAGCTTTTACCCAGTCTCTGTTTTTGCTAGTCACATGGAGCTCGCTGTTGAGCGTTACTTAATAATCATCATATTAGGAGTCACAGCTGGGAAATTCCACATAAGTGTGGAAATGGAAAAAAAAAATCACATTCTTTTGTATTCATCAATGATAAACAACATCACATTTTGCCTAAGCTAAAACATTCAAAGCTACAAGGATCTCAAACTGCAACTCAAAAACCTACATGTCTTGTTTTCTCCCTGTCAGGAGAAAGCACCAGCATTTAAATTGCTGCTATTTTATTGTTTCAAGAAACAAGTGAATTTCTGCTTATCTCCAGAAATTATTAACTGCTAATTTCTTATCTTTCTTATTTATTTTTTCCTTGTCTCCACCTCCCACCCATTTTTATTTCCTTTTTTTGGCAGGAAAATACTTGCAATATAGATGGACTTTGCTATGGTGAAGGAGAGCCAAGCCCTACCAGTCCTTGTCTTCTCTGTGAACCTGACATTTCTAAGTTCACCTGGTCTATTAATGAAAGTAAGAGTTTTTCCTAAGATTTAGAAGCACTTTTCTTGGAATTTATGACTCAGTCTATGAAATCTGTTGCTCCTTCATTTAGCTAACATGAATCTACCCTGCGTAGAGCACGTGGGCAGTTTGCAGTGGGAATAATGGGGTGCACCAGAAATACCGACTGACCAGAAGCAGCCAGTACTCCACTGCTGGCACTATGCATCTGGGCACGTATCTTGTTCTGGCTGAAACCTGACAAATCTCAAATTAATAAAAGCAAAATAACACCTGAAATGCCAGTGCCCAAGTCAGTCAGCTAAAGGTGATGGACCCTAAATACCTCTGTCATCGTCTCACAGGTACACATCTTTAAGGGCACAATTTGGGGAAAATACTGTTTTTAAAACACTAGCATGTAATTTTGGTATGTGGAAGAAATATTTCCTTTCCCTCAACCAAATCCTGTGAAATGCCACTCAAAGGGCCCTGGCTTGGTAGGGAGTCTAAGTGATAGGGATCAGCCACTTATTACCTTCACTGCCAGAGAACCTAAAGCTCATGGCAGGGGTCACGGAGAAGGCTGCCTTTATGAAGCACCTCCTGAATGCTGAGGACTTAATCATAGCTTTTACATGGCAACACCCCCAGTGTAAACAACCACCACTACTTACCGCATGCTTTACCAATAATCCACGTTTCTAGCAGCATTATCCTTGCAGTGCATCTCCCCACTGACATGAGCACATTTGCATCCAGTCAATATAAAGATTCTATTACTGCTTTTATGTAGATTCGTGAGTTGGGTCCAGAAAGAGCTTCTCTGCACTTTCAGGTTCTGTAAACAAGCAAATTCCAGAAAGGTATGTGAGTGACAGGACCAGTTTGCTTTGCTTGTTTGCAGTTTTATATTCCTTCATGGTGACTAGGTCAGCAGGGCCCTTCTGGAAGGAGAGGAAGATTGCTCTTGTCCTTGGGGAACAGCTGGGGATGCTCAGGGACAGAGGCTCCTAGAGAGTGCAAGGTACCGCAGTGGAAACAGCAAGAGCTGTAGCGCAGTGGCTGGAGACCATAGCTCCAGCGGAGACACTGGCGAGGAGAGCAGTGAGCAGACATGCTCTTCTCAGAGGTGACGAAAGGGCCTTGAAAAGGACCAGAAAGGACCCAACAGTTTCCAGCAACACAAGAAGTGAAAAGTTGTCTGAAATCAATTTTGGAAGCAAGAACACAATAGGAAGGGAGAGTTGTTCATAAGTCCTTTCAGTTCCTGTTGTAGGAGGGTCACTTCGAGTTTCCTCTATTTAAAAACATTTGTCTCTGGTTTATGTCCTAAAGAATCCAGCTTTTGGAATTTAAAACTCCCTGTCAGGAAAAGGTGTAGGCAGGTCCATCCCAAGGCAGACTTGTACACCTGAAAGCTGTGTTTTTCCCCCAGCGATACAGTTTAGTCTAACGAGAGGTATTATCTGTGACTCATAAACCTTGGCTCCTTTCTGTCCTTCCATTGCATTGGTCACAGCATCTCTAGGGATGAGCTGATCACGATTGTTACATAGACAGACTCATTAGTAACACTGAGGCAGTTCAGTGTTAAAACGAAAAAGGCTTGAGGAAAAACTGCATTTGTTTTGGAGTTGACAAAGATATAAATGATTTGGGAAATCTGAAACAGATCATGATTCATTTTTCAATAATTTCAAAATTTAAAAATACTGGAAAGAAAGGATTTGTCAGACTAGTTTTCAAAACTACAAAAAACTTTTTTAAAGTCCTGCAATAATTGGGAGTGTCTATATTTAATTCACTGGATGGCAAGGAGATCTCTGTGGAATTGGAAACACTCTTATTCGCAGACTACTTTCAGAACATCTGATTTTATGGTATGTTGTGCCTACCACATCTCGTTACCCTCCATCCAGTTAACACCTTTGCCTTTATCTGTAAATGCATACCCGGCATCAATATTTCATTGATTACTTTGGGCACAACTTTTATGGGCTCTGTGGTTTAAGTGTTTGGGAAATAAAAGGAAAATTAATAGATGGAAGCTTTCAACAGTTATGTCAGGACAATCTGCTGGACAAGCAGTTTAGAAAGCTCTGATAGCGCAGCAGCAGTGAGTGGAGAGGCACATTTAAATAATTGCATAATGTGAGACATGCTATGGAAAGCAAACCTTGATTAAAAAAACCGCCTCATGATGACTTCCCGTAAGCATAATGCAGTCCTGATGAGAACTCATATATAGCTCATAGTTTTAGAGCGTGACTTGAAGTGAATCCTCAGTATTAGAGATGCACTTTAAGTTAAACATAATACGGTCAAATTACATTGTGAGAAGATTCCTTTAAATACCATTACGTGTCAATTTGTACTGCTGGTTAAAGAGGAAAGATGGCTCGAGACTGAGGACATGGAGAGAGAATTCCCAGCCCCGCACAGGGCTGCTGTCACCTCAGGGTACTCATCCTGCCTTACCCTTCCTTGGTACTAATCATAAAATAGTTTCCTCTACCTCATCCTCCTTACATACTTACAATATAAGTATCTTCAGGTAGTGTTTGTGTCCTACTGTGAAAAAACCTTGTACAATTAGGCTTTTATCTTCTCCGTGCCAGCAGAGGTACATTGGGGATGCTGCGATGTACCTCTGCTGGCACGGAGAAGACTCTTATTCCTGATGAAAAGTCCAAGTGAATTCAGTCAAACTGCTACTTGTGTGTAAAGGCAGGAGAATCTACTCAATGGAAGAATTACACAATTTCACCCCGCCCCAAGTTGCCCACCCAGTTAATTTGTCATTCATCATTTCGAGACTTATATTTAAATGGATAGAGTGGTTAAATCTATGTATTGGAAATACAATTGTTTAAAGTTTCAGTAAGAATCGGGGAACTAGCGGGAGGCTGTAGAAGCCCTGTCTGATCTCCTCCCATGAATCAGATAACACATTAAAAGTAATCCAAGTTTGGTCCGGGAGGAAAGTTCAGTGTAGGACATAAAAAAAGCAGCAGGAAAAAGGGGTGCTTTTTGTTAAAGCCGTTCGCTGCCTCTAACATCTTAATTGCTTCCTCGGTCAGGCTCAGGGTACGTTGTGTAGCTCTCTCCTTGAGAGCACTCCTTCAATGACCCACGCTGTGAATCTTTACACGGCAGAAACTGGAATTTATGTAATCATGGTTTCATTTTTGCTGTTTAGACAACCTGCCTCCTGTGTTCCAGGCCCCCTCCAGCCAGCTGCTGACATTTATTGGTGAGAATTTTGTTTACCAGTTCCTCGCAGTGGATCCGGAAGGGTCGGCTGTGCTATTCATCTCAGAGGCTGGGCCACAGGATGCCAGGCTCTCTCCTGCTGGCCTCCTTATCTGGAAAGTTGACTCGGAAGATACGCAGACCTTTGAATTCACTGTGTCGGATGAATGCAACGCACAGAGCAGATATTCTATTGAGGTAAGGAAACGAGCACTTTAAAGGAACAAGAAAACAAACCTGTTTATCATGTCGTTGTTTTGGTGCCATTGTCATTACAGCTAATAATTTGTTACTGTCCTGAAAACCAAGACTTCAGCTATTTCCTCATAAGTGTATATTATCCAGCACAGCAATAATGATTAATTAATGGAATAAATATCTCTAAGAACATAGAAACTATATATACAAGGAACAAGAGAGAGTGCTATTGATTGCTGCTTGAAAGAACACTCTTGCAGAGCTTTTTAATGGCTCATTAATCTGCTTTAAAATTCACATTCTGCATTTGGACTGCAGAAAAAAAGCATATAACATGAAAGACCAAGTTTTAGCTATAAAAGGGAGATTATAACTCATTCTCAATGATATTTTTAGAGGATGTCTTGCTCTTATGTCATTATTCCACACTTAAAGTTTCTTGGCAGAGCTTGTGCATTGCTTTGTCTTTATTGTATAGCCTAACATTAATCCTGTGATAGGATGAGCTAATAAACCGGGATGCAGACTCTTGACATAAGAACAGTTTTGTGAAGAAAAGGTTTTTATTCCTAAAGGCTCCTACTTTTACTCATTCAAAACACTATCGTCAAAAATACCAGTCTGCCGAACCCACACAGCAAAGGGGAAACTGGAGCCTAGGTAGAGTTTTAATGGAAATATTTCAAATTAACCCTGTGTTTAACTAGGTGAGGTAACACAGAGGTTTGAATCTGTGAAGGGCTGTTCTTTTACATACGTAAAATACAACTATGGACTTTTGTTCCCTGAAGAGAGAGACCAACTAAGGGATGCCACGATCACGTTCCTGCCTGGGAGCCATTTGTAATGTGAAGCAGTACAGAGGGCAGGCAGGCAAAGAAAAAAGATTTTTTCATTTCTCCTTTGAAGAATAAGAAACAAATTCTGCCTTTAGATGCTATGTAAAAACTGCTGTTACAGCAAATGCTTTTTTTTCTTATAAGAAGTTAGAATGTGCCCCTAAATGATGAAAAACAAAAAATTCCCTTAAAGTCAAGCTTTCAGTCAAATAAGTATGCTGAGTATGAGACCATCTATCTAGACAAAGGAAATTGGTTAGAAATAAGTTTTCATAATACTAGATAACACATTTACACTGCAAGTGTGTCCCTTCCTCAAAGGTAACTACACACGTCTCGGCTGTGATTATTCAGAGGAATCTTACCACGACTCCCTTTTGCCTTCCTCAGGTCAGAGTGAAGCCCTGCAGCTGCCTCAATGGTGGAACATGTGTTACCAATATTAAATTCCCTCCAGGCCTTGGTGAATACCTGTGCTTATGTCCAAATGGATTTGATGGAGAATTTTGCCAGGAAGATATTAATGATTGTAAATCAAACCCCTGCGGCAGTGGAACGTGTGTGGACAATGTGGATAGCTACTTCTGTAAATGTCCCCCTGGTTTGGGAGGTAACACCTCACTGTTTCCATCTCTGATTTAGCCAGAGCTATATTGTGCTACAGGATTTTTTGAGTGCAGCATGACCACAAGGATGTGCCAAATGGATCACACAAGCTTTCTCTTCTGCTCCCATGGCTTAGCTTCAGACAGATAGGAAATGTGCAAAACCAGCTACCTAATTTATCTATGCTTGAGGAAGACAAATGACCTAAAGTCCTGTGGTCCTGAATTGATCACTTAAGGAGGCTATGAACCTCCCTGATCTCAGTTGCCACCTGCTTATATCCAATGGGATTGTCCATCCATGAGATGAGCTAGGAAAAGACTGAGTGGCAGAGAGAAAAGGCAAAGATCCAGGACCTTTTTGCACTGCATAGTATCTTATTAAATTAAGCCAAAGAAAGAACTGGGAAATAATTATTTTTCTAGTTCTAGGAAGGAGAAGTAGACATGGAAAACACAAAAATAAATTGTCCTTCAGTCCCACTTGAAGCTTAATTAAATTTAAGCATTAGAAAACCACAAGCCCATTTGGTTGTCAGACAAGCTGACGGAACAAAATCTAACCTTTTACACTGTTCAGGGTGACGGCAATATGATTTTAAGAGATGAAGGGAAGAGGGGTGTTCACTGCACCAAAAAAAAAGATTCCTTCAGAAAAGCCAAGTGGAAAGCACAAAGAAGAGGAGATGGAGAACAAAAAGCAGGGCAGCCAAAGAGGTGGATGCAAGACATACGGTGTAAACAGGAATGGAGTAAAGACCTGAAGTGGGAGGAGAAAGAGAAGCATCTCATAGATAACAAAGATGAGGAGAAAACATGTGTGTACCTACCATACAATTTATATTCAGTTTCACTGCCCTCAGGACATCTGTGAACAACTCACACAAGAGAAAAGCACTTGTGACAGTACATAGACTATGTCTCCCCCGTGCTCTGCAGGCTGGAACCAGCAGAGCCAGCCTTTAGACTCTGCCGCACTAAGCTTCTGGAGTTTGGCTGAGCTGAGTCACTGCTGGGTCTCGCAGAGCGCCTACCACCTCCTCCAAGCTGGGACCCATGCTCCGGCTGCTCATAACACCACTCCCTTCCAACACAACCCGTTTGCACATTGGCCTAAACATACCTTCTGGAGTTTCATGGAAGCTGCTGTCTTTTCATTTCCAGTTTAGTTCTTCAGGAGATACAAGGCAAAGCTGAACATACGGGACCTGAACAGGAATTCTAAACCTGGCTCTTGCTTAGCTCTGCGAAGTGCCACTTAAAATAACACCCACTCATGCAGGTCACTGTGCAGACACTGGAAAGTGAAGACATTGTGTTACTGTCCATTCTTGTCAAATTAGTCTCCCACAAGATAAAGGTGCTAACTGAAACTGTGTTAGAACATCTATCAGATCAGAACCTTTTCAAAAGCAGAGTAAGAAAAAACCCACCTTAAGCTGAGCTCAGATTTCAGTTCTTGAACCTGTCAAAACACCTACTCTGTTCACATAGAGGAGCATGAATGAATTCATGAGACTCATAATGTTGGCTGCTGTGCAGTGCTATAGGTTTGAACAATCAAGTAACATCAAATGTAAATAATGATTACTGCTTATAGCGTGTCTATATAGAACCAAATTCTAAACAATAGCAAGGAACAAATTTCACCCAATGGGCTCATGAAGGCAGCAGGTACCCTTTCTGCCTTTCAGCACTTTGTGAAACCTTTATTTTGGCCATATGAGACTGTAATTCCAGATGTCCTTAGCTATAAAATTCCAGCAGAAATAAAAAATAATTCAGAAGAGGAAGTTCAGAAAATGGCCTAAAAGCTCTGTGACCCCTAGATGGTATTGACTCCAGGTAATGGTACCAAAGAGCCGAAGCCTGCTGCCATCCAAAGTGTTTATGCCACCAAAGACTCTACTGATGCAAGAACACACAAGCCTAAGGTATCAAGAATAATTAAAAAATGGGTTTGGTCAAAATATAAAAATGCCCAAAGCAAACGAACACTTACAGAAAGAACGTCTTGAATCCCTCTAGAAATAACATTCCTATGAGCACAGGGAAATCTGGAGAACCTTTTAGGTTGTATTTGTTTAAACACTGGAGTTATATAATGAGAACAATTATTCATTGCCTGTAAAGAGGTGGAGTAAATGAATAAAAAGCAATACAGTTCTGAGGTAATAACTTCAGAGGATCTGCTCCTGTTGTTTGATCTTCACCCGTTTCACGCTGCTGCCCTTCTCACTTTATGCAGTATTGCGTGTAGACGGAGGGAAATCAAGCTCTATCATTCCACATAAAACAGTCTGCCATTATTACAACGCATTGTTGATAACTTCACATGGAGCACATTCTGAAACACGGTTCTCATTCTCACACAAATGGTAAAGAATTAAATATCCAACACCTGAAAATAACGTGCTTGAAAGCAACACACAGCTGACTCTAGAGACAGGGGCACAGGACGCCTGGATGGCCAGAGAAACACTGGTTTTCCTGCACCCTTAATTCTTGCCTGGTTAAATAAAAGTCCATTTGTTTTGCTGTTCTCCCTTAGCCCCAAATGCTAAAACACAAGCAACAAGGAAAAAACGAGATATGACTGAGTGACCTAGGAATACATCTCAAAGTTTTAATAGCAGGTGAAAACTTATAAGCAAGTGGAGCTGAAAGCCAGCTGGGAAGTAGATGCTTTCACTTCAGGGCAGGTTCCGTGACAACAATAAAAGCTCATCCTCGATGCTGTGTTTATGTCTCAATTCCCCAGAAAACCATCAATAATCTAATGAGAAGGCAATGCTATACCGCTCAAGTGACAGCACCACTTCACTGTCAAATCTTTACAAATGATAGCGAGCAGGTAGGAGAAACAAGAAATTAACTCTTTTGAGAGCTTCCCAAAGACCACTGCGAGAGAAGCAGCAGCGCAGGGAACACAGCGTGCTGCTCAGCGGTCGCAGGTCAGCTGCGTCAGTGTGTGCAGGCAACGTAGGGCTGTAATGTAGGAACAGGAACAAGGCAGGGAGAGAAGCCACTGGAAAATTGGAGAGAAGGATGACTCCAGAATTATTATTTATATACTTTAAATTTCTGCTGTGACTTATATGCGTTTATCTCATCGAGTGCTCAAAGCTCATCCGTTTTTCTTCGACATTGTTAACAAGATAACAAGAATCCCTGTTGTTTCTTCTTTTGGCCACTGAAAGCAAGAACATCACCCACCTGAGAACAGAACTCATCCTTGCAAACTGTGTCTCAATCACAAAATCTTTGTTTCCCCATATACCAGTGATTAATATAAAGTTGCAGGGCAGGGAGGAAGATGGAACCATAATTTCAACTTACTTTTCAGGGAACGGAAGAAAATCCCGATTTGTTCATGGTTTGTACTAACCATGGAGTCCCTACAGGAGATTGCCTGTTCCTTTAGTGTCAGCTTAATGTGAACTCAGTCAAAAAGTCTTTCTCTGCATCCGTAGGTGGTCAGCTCCTCACAAGGCATAGAAGGACTTTATTTTCTCAGCCAATTTCCCATGCAGGGATGGGGAAATAGAGCCGGCACAGAAACAGATGTTTCAACCTTGCAACCTGAAGATCTTTTATTCCTATTGTTTTTATTTGTACTGTAGCAGCACCAAGAGAATTGAGACCCCCTTGTGTTGCAGTGCACGGGAGGTCACGCAAACAGGATAACAGACAGAAATCTATCTGCACTGAGAAACGTCAGTTCCTGCTGCTTCTTCAGCAACCTTCAGCCAAGCTTCAGACTTTGCAAACACTTGTCCTCGGACTCAGCTGGATTATCATTATGCCCAAATTGACCAGATACTGTTTAAACTCAAATCTCTCCGAGTGAAAATAGGTGCTTGCATAGTTCCACCTTTACATTACAAAAATCAATTGAGTGACTGAATTTTAAAATTTAGCTTATGGGGATCATTTGCTTGTTGTAATTCTCTTGTCTCTGAGATTTTTAAAGCCAGCCCTTTGCAGCAAAAATAGAGTACAGAGGAGGGAGGAGAGGAGACTGAGGGAGAAGTGGCTGTTGTTACTGAAACTGGGAACTTCATTCCTGCTGTCATTGTCTGTGGTATCATGTTTAGTCTTTAAATGATACTCAGAGAAAGAAAATAATTACTAATCTAATCAGAGCGTAAGCCATTCAATATATTCCATGATGTGATGTCTAATAATTTCCCAACGTATCATCAGAAAGCAGTATCAGAGAAAAACAGCCTGATGCTACGAATGTGCTAATGAAATTATACAATAGAAATAGCAATCCAAAGTGTAACAAGGGAGGAAAAAGTAAGTTAAGCCCTGCAATGATACGTGATCTCCAGCTTCAAGGCAAGAAGCATGCAAAACCAGAACAACTTAGCTTGAGGTGGCATCAGAAAAGGGACATGGCTATTGAGCTGCTGGTTTTTTTTTTTCCACGAGACAAAGCAGGTCTGAGAAGGTGATGTCACTGGTGGTTTTAGGCAGCTCAATCAATAGAGACTTCGAGTTTTTTACATGGAGATGCTATTTTAACTGTAAGGGAGCAGTAGAAGCTATCTGAAATGGTGAAGCAATGAGAGATTATATTGTAGGAAACAAATTAATAATGCTCTGGTTTTATCATCATGTTATTCCCTCCACTGTAACAAATGTATTTTTTGAAGAAAAAAAAATTATTTTATCCTTAGATCTTCTTTCATGATAAAGGTGCATATCTGGTATAGAACACGCCTTTCTGTACCTTGTGGTCCAGGTACCTGGTCTTCTCCAGAAGAACACCCTTGGGTGTTCCTACAAGTGCCCTACTAGAAGTGCTACGGGCTAGTTCACGACCTGCTATCAGGGCTACATGTTCTGGTCACCAGCAACAGCCAAGCAAATTTCCTCAAGTGCACAGAGACAGCAGCACGCACACCTGAAGCCTTGAGGGAGTTTTAAACACATTATATGTGATCACTCTGCATCATTTGCTGTTCAGAGAGTAATTTAAATTTTTGGGTCGCCTTCCCCTTTAGGTATCCGTTAAATCATCCAGAGCTGTGAATTTGAATAGCTCAAATTGCTTCAAGGGATTTTTAAAACCCTATTTCCAAAATCAGCTAAAGTCAAGACACATTATTTTGGATTCAGATCTTATAGCAGCTCATCTTCTGAAAATGTCTCTCAGCCATAGTGCTGGTGTACAGAATTTCTTCAAATTTTAATTTTAAATAGAAAAAATTTGTTTTTTAAAAAAATCTGATCATTTTGTAAGGTTTACTTTCAGCCAGACTCGATCGGGCTGGTTCCCAACAACCTATTAGTGATGAGAGGTTCACATAGAAATGAAAAGCCCAATAGGTGAGTACATGGCTTTTCATATCCTAAAGCCAAAATGGTGACATTCATTGGCTTCTTCAGCATATGACAAAGATCCCACATAAACAAGCCCACAAAAGCAGCAGCATCGATGTGAAATGCAGGTGAAATAATTTATGTAACCTGCAGAGTTTTCTATGAGCAGCAGTCTCAAGTTCAGTACTTCTGGTGCCAATAATGACGGTAATAAGCAGTGTGATAAAAGCAGGTTTAAGTGAGGCAGTGGGGAATTTGGCTCCAACACGAGTGACGTACCCTCTAATGAGTTTACTGCTGAGAAGTAAGCCTGAGTCTACTTCAACAGTCGAGCCGAGGAATAAACAGGGAATCTCTCCTGATTATTATCCTCCCCTTTGTTTTGCCACAGGGCTTACTTGTCAGGAAGACAGGAATGAGTGTGAAGAGAGACTTTGTTTTCCTGGAGTGTCTTGTACGAATACCTTTGGATCATATGCATGTGGAGTTTGCCCCAGTGGGATGGAGGGAAATGGTAAAACTTGCAAATGTAAGTGTTTTGCATGATTTATTTTAATAGATGGGAGAAAAAAAATGTGTCCAATTCTACTACTATTATCCTTATTTGAGTACTTTGCCACTCGCTTCAGGTATAGACCTTTAAATATACAAAGCCGACTCTCGTCATGTTATATTAATAAGGATAATTGCAAATGGGTCTCTGCTATTTTTCACTGCAGTTTAGTTTCATTTTGGTTAGAACGAACACCACAGCTACAAAAAATATATTTTCCAGATGCCCTCTAGATAATTTGCCAAGGAGGCTCCTTGTGTTCTCCATTATTTCAGTGGAACACATACCATCCACTAACAAGTACTTGGGGAGCAGCCCCAGGATTACTTTTGGTTTGGGTGAATGTTGTGTAAGCAGGATGTAGGGTAAGAGGCAGAAGGTCCACGTGCAAACCCCTCACATTCTTTCAACTTTTTTTTTTCCATGGTTTACTTTCATTAGGGGACACTGTCCACAGCTGCTGAGCTCATGCCTGGCATGCCACACATCCCAATTAGTGAAGGAAAAGGCCAGGAACAATTTTACACCTACTCAGTATTTGCTTTTGGGGCAAAAGACTATTTAGAAGGGAGACTACAGTCACTTAGTACTCTGCTGAGACCTGCCCAGCGCGTGGGATGCAACCTGCTCGCACCCTGCTTGTCAAATGTGTGTACAGAACGTTTTCTCAGCTACCATTGGTTATTTCAAAGTGATTCGGCATCTGCTTCAATGATGCATGGTTTTGTAGCTAATTTGACCAATTAAGGATATACAAAATCATGCCTCTTTTTAAAATATATCAAAAACGTCATTTCTCCCTTTGCATTTTTTTAATTTCAGAAAGATTTCTCTATTTTCGAAATGCACAATTATTAGAAGGAATAAGCCTGAGGACTTCCTTGTCCACCCAAAATAGGTTAGAAATAAACCTTTGTGGTTCTGATAGACAGACTTAACATACCTACTGAAAATTCCTTTGCTTAAGCAAGTATAAAGGCTTCTGGGAGGAAGGAGGAGAAAACAGAAGTAACTTTATAGCTCATTGCATGTGTTCATATAGTCATAGTCTCAGGCTCTATCAGAATATCCAAGAGACTCCGGGCAATTAGTTATTTAATGTCCAACATTATCCACATAGACTTTACAATCCCTAATTCCTTCAAGAAATTATCTTAAAATTATGAAGAAATCAATATTTTTTAGACTCTCCACCCATTTTTCCTCTTTACATCCATGTATACTCTGTACAGGTATTTTGACACAGACGAAGTTGCAGCTGAACTAACCAAAGCCAACAACTACGCACAACACAGTTTCAGACAGAAGCTTTCAAGGAGAGGCAGGAATCAGACCGAGCACAGGTCCCAGTGCGTAGGCTAGCATCTTCATCCAAGTAACAACGCTGTCAACACGTGGGGACCTTCTTTACGCCCTTAGCTCAATAAAAGTCTCCTGTGCATATTAAGTACGCCTCCCAGATCAGCAAAGTTCAATGAGTTGGGGCACAGTCATTTTTTCTGTATTTGTGCTGAAGCTTTGCTGCGTGTCAGCAGCTGACTCACCTGATTTGCCTTTATTTGCTTGATGGTTGGCTTCCAGAACAAACTCGTGTCAGGTTATCTGATTTGCTGTTACTGTTGCTTTTTATCATCAATCACAGCTAAGCTCTAACACCTTGTTTCCTTGTCTCCATGCTTTCTTTTCACAGCTGTGCTTGCTGCTGACAGCACAAAAGCTTTCAGCATTGAAAAAGGCAAGGGCAAAGGTGACTTGAACAAGACCGAGGTTAAGCAGCCGCTGCAACCCTTAGAGGCAAAGGATTCTCCTGTAATTAAGAATTTTAACATAAGTGACAGACATGGTAGGTATAAAAGGATATGAAATTCTTTTATCTGTTTATAAATTCAGAAATCACACGTTACCATCTTAACAGTAAACACAAACTATCTGTTTATGATGCATCATAGAAAGAGTTAAAATTAAAAAAAACCCTTAATACATCAGGCTATGTATTGCTGCTAAACGATTTTACATGGAAGGGAGACATTACAGCAACAGCAGTCAGAGTGGTCAGGCTTATCTAGAAATCGTATCGCTTCTGAGGGAGAACAAAATCACTCCAGATCTTAGTGATCAATGGAAAGCGGGACGGTGAGAATGACAGCTCATACCAGCCTGCCATAGCCAAGTGAGGCTGACGTTTTATTTCAGTATTTGACAGCAGCCACTGAATTAACACTGAGCTTTGAGCATAAATGAATATCCACTCTTGAAGTATGAACTTGACTGTGGTCGTTGCTTTTCCCAGAGATGGAGCACGACAGCGCTCTCTAACCTGGGCATGCACCTGCACCGTTCTTAGGCTGGCCCTGTTCGAACGAGTGCTGCATGTTCAGTTGATTTTCTAGTGAAAGCAAGGAGCAGAAAAACTGAAACTGTCATGTAGGGGAATATGTAAAAGAATAGATTATTTCTTTCTCACCTTCTTTTTTTATATCCGTACCAGGCCAGCCAACACCTAACCAGAACTTGCCTCTTACAGGTATCCATCATAATGCTGCAGGTAAGGTGGAAGAATAATGCTGAAAATACTTGGGAAGCATGATCGAGACCTCAGTGGTAGCAATTAAAAAAGATCTACAACTGTCATTAAGATTTTATTCATCATCTGTTCTCTGCCTTGACACTATTAAATACTTCCCAGGCAGTTCATATACACTTGCTATTCAGTGACATCATAAGTGATAAAGTATTATATACTACCGGAGTGTTAAATTCTGCACGAAGTTCTAAGATAATTGAAGTAGTCCCCTGTCATACAAGGTCTGACACATTAAGGATGATTTCTAGATCAGAAACATATGTACTTGACAGTCTATTTTTAAAGGTAGGGTGTATGTGCTGAAAGGTTTGGTGATTACCTTCCAATTAGAGAAGACCGAAACGATGTCAGATAATACAGTTTCTCACTCAGTTAATCTTTCACTTACGCTGAAAATTACAGTTTCTATATTATTCATGATGAACGCCAAACAACTTTGAGTAATAAACTTGAAAACATGTAATTAGAGGACTAATAAATCTTTCTTTAATGAGAAACAGCTGTTCTGTTACACGGTGCCTACAGGACATTCTCATGTTTGGCTCAAGGTTTGGGAACGTTCTGCATTAATTAGACTTTAAAAGAACAGAAGCAGTGATAAAGCTTTAGCTGGGCTTAAGCAGTCGCTGCTTCATTTTACATATGCATTTGATTTGAGAAATCAAAAATAAACGTGCTTGAACTCCCTCCTCTTTCAGGCCACGCAGCTCCGCTGTCACACATCACTACCTGTGCCAACAGGCCATGTTTTCCTGGCGTGCTGTGTTTTGATCGGAAACCCCCTTACATTGGATACGTCTGCGGCCGATGTCCAGCAGGGTTTTTTGGAAACGGTCGAGTCTGTACCAAAGTCCCCAGAGCAGGTACTTTCTGATTTTTAGAATTTTAAAAAGTTTTGCATACAAAGGCTGTAAGAAAACATGAACTCTTATGGCATTACAATATAACGTACTTTATAATCAAACACTGAAGGCTTTTTTCTTTCACTCTTACCCGATGAGCAGCTAGCGGGTCTCATTTCAGAAATAGCTGGCTCTGTGAGCTGAAATTCAAAGATTAACCACCTCATTTGCTACCAGGGAGAATTCTTCACAACAGGACTTACTAGATGGAATGAATCACCACATCTGTATCTCTGCCACAGCTCTGGCATAGGATTTCAAAACATGTTTCCTCCTCGGTAAGATCAGAAGATGACACATGCCAGTATCCCTCTGCTTTCCTTCTTTTCTAATTCTTTGCTGCAAGGCATCTGTTCTCCAAGGTGACCTGTGCAGGTGATGATAAACAAAGTGTCACGCAAGAACACCCATACCAACAACTAAAGGCAACAGATAATTAAAGTATTTCAATAGTACCGTTTGTAGCCTGAACAATAATCTTCCATAGGGAGCTCTGAAACTCACCTGGTCCCATTAATCTCTGAGGACTGATCATTAGAAGAGATCTTCTGCTGTGATGAAAGAAAAGCTGGGTCCTGACCTCAGGCAGACAGTGGCAATAGCATAGCAACCACTCAGCAGTCATCCGATCCCGCGCTCTCTCAATGAAATTCTCATAATTCAGCGTGCGGTTCTCTAGGGACAGTCTGGATGGATGTCCCCTTCTCACCGCACAGAGTGATTTGCCAAGCGAACTCATGTTTATTCCTTAATAAAAGTAGTTACTAGGTCAGACTCCTTGGTTTTCCTTCTAAATCATTCCAGACCGATTGGCTTGAGACCTGCCAAATTGTCCCCCAACATCCTACACTTGACAAACCACCTTCGCTCCCCATTCTGCATCCAAATCAATGACTGTTACCGTGGTGTTATATTTTAATGCACGCTATCAAAGCGGAAGCAATTTTACTGCTTAGCGTAGGTATCCCCCAATCTCCTTGAACTATAAATTGATTTTAGCCAGTTCTCTGAATCTAAAGGTCACAAAAATAAACCCAACATTTTTCTTTCTCTAGGAATGCGTATGTACAAAGTATTTCTTAGTCTGTCAAAGTCCCTAAGTCAGCTATTGATTCTTCTATACCTTGGTGAAGCTGTAAAAGCAGTTAAGAAAAAAAAAAAAAAAAATCATTCTCCGTATAAATAAACTAACATTTCTGGTATTGCCCAAAGCTGCACCTTGTTGTTAATGGAATAATGGGACATACGTAAGGTCATTTAAATGCTGTTGAGTAGAACAGATAGTCTGCAGCGGTAGGAATTGGTACAGCAAATCAGACACCCTTACACCGTGCTTATATAAACATCACCCGGTACGTTTTTGTGTGTTCTAAAGAGAGAAGCGCAGGCAGCAGCTGCAATTTGCCGTGATTCATACCTGTCACGCACAACTCCAGGCAAGGTTTAAGAAACATCCCGAGTAGCAGGATCTGAAAGTAACACGTGCCTCTTTCAGCTGTGTATCAGAGGCTGGGCGTTGGGGTTTTTTCCTCTCAAATATGCAAACGGAGCCCAGGACTTAGCGCTGCAAACGCGGCCATCCCTGGGGAGGGAAGGAAGAGGAATTCTTTCTTCTTCCGTCAGCATCTTATATTCACTCACGTGAATTATATCACAATATAAACAATGAGAATCTTGTGCCTCAAGGTTGAACGAGAGTAGCCATTTGTTTTGATATTTAGAAATGAAAGCAACTGCTGCAGCTGTAGGAGCATCCTAATTTATGACCAAAGCGATCGGTTTAACTTTCTTTCCCGTGTGCTTTGCTAGTTGAAGCAGACGCATTGTGTGGCGTCGATGATTAAAAGATACCAGACAAAAAAGAATGAACTCTCAATTAAATTTATGTACAGTTATGGATTATGAGGATTGTGAAATCCTCCCCGTTAGAATAACAGCTTCTCTCCCCTGTAACTTATGCTATCAGTCTTCAAATGAAACAGAACAAATCCTCTTCAGCTTGCCACAGTGCTTGTGAGGGAACTGAGATTATGTGCCACTTCTTTCTAACTCTAGTATTTTAATCTAAAAATACTCTTGCTAATCCCTATTTTGTACTTCTATTGGCTGCTTTTGACATGGAGTTATACTCAATTGTTGTGATTTAAGGATTAAAGGATAAGCATTTTTTTTCATACAGAAACTGCAAAAATTACCCAACTGCCTTTGTAGACTACTCAGGAGAAAAAATATGCCAGAAGAAAATTGTCTCTTAAATCAGTGTCTGATGAGATGCACCCAAAAGTCCTTCAATTTTTATTTATAATCAACGAAGTACCACTTCCTCAGCACTGGTATGTGATAGGTGTTAATCTTCCGATGTACTCGACTCACTGCAAACTCTGTAACTCCACAAATGAGTTCATGAGCGGTATTTACTTGCTCTACCAACAATGCAGGATCTCACTCTATTCTTACTTACGTGTTTTACCTGGATTAGATCAGTAGTTTGTACCAGTTTAAATCAACCAGACTTCGTTGCAATCGTTCGTGAAGTACATCAGATGAGTCTTAAGGAAAAATATCACTGGTATCAAAGCCGGTATGGAGTTTTATGGATAAACGGAAATTATTATTTTAAAAAACACATTCTTAGAAACAAAAACCTATTCCTCTGCCTTCAAAATCCATAAAGCAGGTATCCTACATTTTTTAAAAAAATTCACTAGCAGGATCAAAAGTCCCTTAATTTTGCTGCCATTGGAATAAAGAGGAAAGTCTAAGGAATTTAAATCTATCCAGGCTTCTCTGGGCACATTTCACATTTGCATAAAATATCTGCTACTTTTTTGTTAGAAGAGGCAGATCTATTAAATCAAACCATGCAGCACCATTGGTCATATTCTTGGCACAAGGAAAATGAATATATCCTAACGGGGGATGCTGCTGCTGTTACTGCGTGCTGCAATATTAGTTCTCGTCAGACGCTACTGGTACATCTCTAGACTGGTTTCATCACTCTCAGTCACAGAGATACCCATCTGTTTGCACTTTCTTTAGCAGGTTAGAGAGGTTGGTGTCATCACAAAAGATTTATTTTTTTCCTATTAGTAAATCAGCAATTTTACTGGACAAAGCAGTGCCGCATCCTTCACTGATAATAGATGGGTTGTTCAGAGCCAGCTCTTTGCCTCTCCTGGTTTAGGGAGCTGAAGATCAAGGGAGAGGATTATTTTATGATCTCTGTAATCAAGTTCTGCTTTTCCATTCTGAACACCACTGCTGGCTCTCCTGCCATAGCAGTTAATTTGCAGTGTTGTAGATGTTTGGCACTTGATATACTTTTGTGCGTACCAGCTATCCGTTATGTTTATGTACTCTATATTTTACACTATTCCAGTATCTGCGCTGTGCTTCCGAATTCACTTTGATTTTACATCAGAGACACCTCTGTGACCTTCTCATTTGCACCACTGTCAGATCAACATCAAGGTGTGGATTTAAAAGGAAAATAAAATGTTTTGATTTAAAAGAATGTGCGTGTTTAAACACCCAGTGCTCAGTCCAACACCAGAGGAACGTACTAGCCTTAAGTTTTACATTCTTAACTTTTAACTTTGAAATCACTGCTGTCATTATTAGCACTCATCATTGATCACTGTCCATGAAAAATAAATAACTTCAGTAAGAGCTCTGGCCACCAACCCAAGGTTTCATCTTGGAGCTAACGGCAGGAGTAGGGAACTTTTACTGCCTGGAACCAATCAAACAGTTTTGCTTCAAGAGATGTTTGAAGAACATAATGGAGTGCTTTCATCTCTTATCTAACAGAATTGATGATTTTGCATGAAACATCAGGACCCAGATTCCAGTCTCACTTACACCAGTGTAAATCATAAGTGATTCCACTTTAAATGAACAGCGTTAGCCTAATGAAGTGAGCTGAGCACTGCTCCTGGAAGATACATCTCAAAGCCTGTTAAGGTAGGCACATCACATACAGAACTCTAAAATGCCCAATCTGTATGTACCAATAGGTGTAGATAAGACACACATTTTCAGCATTCAGAGGGTGCTTTGCAATGAGTAACTAACCAGTCTTGACATGGTGTAAGCAACGAGTTGCAAGGCTTACTTGAAGACAGGAGTATCTTGATGCTGCAGTCATTAGCTGTGAAGTTGTCTGAGATCTTTGCAAAGAAGGCATAACAGAAACATCAAATAAATAATAAATAATACTCTGATTTGGCTCTGTGTGGTAATAGCTCTCTGCTATTCTTGTGGGCTCCAGAACCAGAAAGCATTGCATCTCAATGCCGTGGCTTCCAGCTCCTAGCTCTGAGTCAGGCCATTGAAACTTGGTCCACAATTCATCTTTGGAATTTATGGTGGAAGTTGCCAATCCATTTTGTAAACTATGTTTCAATATTTCTAGTTTGAATATTTTGGGACAAAATGTACTTTTTTTTTCAGACTGACCAGTTATGATGTAACGATGTCTTCTTCAAGGGGTATGCGATGAAATGTCAACTGAAGTGGGGTTAGAAATGCCATACAAAGACATTCCATACAAATTTGGGCTCATGAAAGACACAGTTTTGCAAATGGCATGCCAGTAATCTTCGCACAAGGCCAGGATCAGCTTGGCGTTTTGGACATCAGCTGTGACCCTTTCCTGCCCTCTGACTATGTAATTGCCACTGAAAAATCCACTCCTGCGCTTGTCAAGATAGAAAGGGAGTCTAAGAGACTCTCTGATGGCTTTCTCCTCCTTAGGGATACCTAATAAAATATTAAGTATTTTCAGAAAAAGATCTGAGGCCCGTATGGTATATGCTGTGACCCAAACATTACAACTAAAGCAGGCATGGTGGGAAGAATATGTTTAGATATCTTAAAAGATAAACGGTTTCCAGCTTCACTGATCCATATACTCTGTCAATCCAGAATTTGTTAAGTGCTTCCAATATAGAAGATGAATTTAGGAAATGATGTAGCTCAGCAATAGAAGACCAATGAAGCCCAAGCCATAAAACCACTAGGGAAGAGGACTCAGCTGTACGCCATGAATAATATTTACATTCAATCAGAACATCAGGTACAGATTGCATTTCTCTCCTACCTAGAATGTGCCACCTTTTGCTTAAGCAATCACTGCGCCATCATGATTTTTAAGCAATAACGACAACTCACGTCTCCAACAAATAATCTACGGAGGATACAGGCCCTGTAGTTTTTTTACACTGAGAGAACAGAGAGCAAGATCATCCCCTCTTAAAATTTCCAACCTCATTTAACCATCTAGCTATAATAGCACACAGCTTTTAAAGAGAGCCAACCCTGTTTGCACAGATTTGGTAAGATTGCTCTTTTGTTAAAGGCACTTAGAAGCCCTTTAAAACTGTAACTAACTCATACTGGACCAATATCTTGGCCCCCTTAAAGCAACACGAGAGTTTTGCCACTAACTGCAAAAGCAAAGCGGGACTTGAAGAAAAAGGTTTCATATGCAATGCAAAGCACAGCACAGCAGAGGGGGGTAAAAACAGGTGTGAAACACACAGACTCACCATTGCTCAGGACAAATTTAGGACTGGTTCATTAACATCTTACAGTTGTTAATGAACAGGTACCTACAGATGTAGTGGCATTCACTTCACTGGACTGGCTCGCGGTGATATTTATTGCCAAACCATGTGAATTTTGCCCCCAAAATTACATGTCACATGTACAGAGAGAGTTCATTTCTGAAGGGGCACAGCCTCAGCCTATAGCTAACACAAGATAACTGATCCTTGGGGATACAGGAGAATATGACTTCTCATGTTGATAATTTATTAGCTTAGGAAGCTAATAGAATAGAACCATAAAATAGCCCAGGTTGGAAGGGACCTCTAAAGATCATCTCGTTCAACCTTTCTTTTCCCAAAGAGAATTTATTTCATATATTATGATAAAAATACAAAATACTTTTGTTTTGTTTTAATTTCTATAGGACACAGAGGTAGAACCACATGCCGGAGGATATCACCAGAGCTCAACTGATCTATAAGTGATGGAAGGGCTGATAAAGCTTTTATATTATTAAAAATTAACAGTTCTTGTTAAGAGTTTCTCCATGCTAACACATAGTCCTTACAGTACTTATAGAATATTGTCATAATAATCTCAGATGTGAATCAAGTTACTGGTTTATGAAATTGAAAATTTTTCTTAAGCTAATGTAATACCTCATAGGAGAGGTAGCTCTTAAACTTTCTTCTTTCCTTCTCCCCCAAATGCCTCTGGTCACTTCCTAACTTCTCCTTTATGTTTCTTTGAAGGCAAAAAAAAAAAAAAAAAAAAAAAAAAGAGTCCCTAAGGGACCTCAGCTTGCTTCAAAATTCTTCTCCATTAAAAACAACAATAATTCCTCAGAGCCTGAGAGAAAGAGAAACACAACACTGTAGAAATGCCACTACTTCACATGTCTCTACTTGCTTATCCTAATGCTCTTTCAAAAAGAAAACCACGAGCATTATACAGTCAAGTCTCATGATATGACTGTCCCCAACAAGCCACCATAGAATTCAAAGGGCAGAAGTAAGGTCTGTGAAGAGCTGATGACACCTATGTCAGCAGTGAGCTACCAGTAAATGACCATACTTCAGGAACTGTTGCAGTAAGAGCACGTGCTGATCAGATGGAAGATAAGCTTCGAGTTAGGCACCAATGCCGCTTAGCTTGGATTTAGGGATGCCGACTCCTCTTCTAAACGGCAACCTCTACTTCAATGCACATTGTTCATAGTCCTCAAGCACAGCTAAACAGACACACCATCTACCACTGTGAACCTGCTGGCAATAGCGAAACAGCCATTTCGTTAAACCTCAAACAAATTAACAGAACTAAGAACTGTGACACACCACCTGAAAACTTACTACCAAAGTTCCTTGCTTTTTGTTTGCTGTACTAGAAAGCAGCCATAGGTTGTTGCCAACCTAATCAGTTGAAATTGTGGCGAATTCCATAAAAGCATGATTTAACCAAGGGCATTTATATGTGCTTATATGTTATTAAAATAGGTTCATTACCAGTCTCCAGCAAGGCATAGCTCAGAGAGTTTCTTGGCTCCTATATGTAAAGTAACTCATCTTTATGTGTTTACAGTGCAAAACAACATAATTACAGTTAGAGACCATTTTCTTCTTGAATCAAATAAAAGGAGAATTTCAGTAAAATATTCAAATTTAAGCTCTTTTTTCTTTGAAGAAATACTACGGAGTTTCTTTTGAAGCAATGTAATGAACTTTTTTATAATCTCTTATTACAGTTCTAAAGGATTCTACATAGATGTTTCAGAGAACTAGACAGGGTTGCTTCAGAGATGATCTGTCTTGATTTAGCCAGTTTTGTACATATCTATCAACCTATTCGAGCCACGAGAGAGTCTGAAGGCCCACGAGGCATCATCAGATAAGAACACAGATTCTATTAATTTTTCCATCTCTCACAGTGCTGAGAAATAAAATACACCGTCAATTCCTGAATAGAAAATATAATGTCGTTTTATGAACTCTATCTTAATACTGCCTTTGTAGCTGCTGAAATAATACAGTTGTGGACTCAAATAGTTGGAGAAGGAATAACACAAAGAAGCGAGGTAAAAGTTCAGACCTGAAAGACGGTCAAGGGATAATGAAAGAAAGGACAATAAAACAGTTATGAGGGAGCTAAGGGGGTGATCCACGGTGTTTTAAAACACAACCATACTTCTCCCTCACCTCCTGTTTTGTTAGCTGGACATTCAGAGAAAGACACAGGAAGAGCACTTCTAAAAACTGCAGCAGAGAATGGGTTAGACCCAAGGAATGTAAAGAGCACGGAAAGGAATCTAGTAACAAAAGAGCAAGAGGAGCAAGGCTCCTGTGCAAGGGGTGAGAGTGCATCAAAAGTGCTGAGGTTTTCCAACTCCTAGGAGAGAACTTTTCAATTAAATCTTGAAATAAACTGGAAGGTAGGAGAGGTGTTAGAGAAAACGTTGTTTGTTTGTAAAAACATAGCTGGTTTATAGATCTCCCTATACAATCCCGAAGAGATTCTGGTAAAGAAAAATACTAATAGAGGGAAAAACAATCCCTGTTGGGGGAGCACACTCATATCTTTGCAATCAGTAATTCTTACACCATTTTTACAAACACTGCCGCTGGTGACCCTGATGTTAAAGTTTCTATTGAAAACATCACAAAAGTAAAAAAAAAAATAAAAAAAACCCCACACCAAAGAACAGAGTCTGCAAACATAGTGCACAAAATGCATTATTTTCCTCAAAGACCTGTTTTTTTATACAGCTATCATTGTGATCATCGCCTTCTTGCACCATTCTTGCACCTTGCCTGCTTATGGTGCCTTGTCCCAAGAATCTAACCAAAAGCTGATGAATCCCTCCTTGGAATGCAGATACAAGTATATTACATGAAGCGTCATGTGTTAGGATAAGGTTAATATTTAGAAGTGGTTTGTTACCTTCAGACTTGAGTGTCATGCTAGAAATCCAGCTTATAGCCTGTATCTACCATTTTCTACTCAGGACAGCTAAAAAGGAGCCGATCATTTAACGTTTATGGAGAAATCTGGCTTAGATGAACTTAGATAAACTAAGGCAGTACTAGTGCCCCAGTTCTTTACAGTTTTTGTTTCTCTTAGTCTCTAAATTACAATGTATACCATTGAGAAAGCTTTATGAATAGAAAAATACTTCATACAAGGAAAGGGCTGTACCTAAGCAAAATCTTTCTAAGGCATTGTTTTGCTATTTCTTGAGTACAAAAGGGATTATCTTTATGTATTCCTTGACATATCTTAGATAAGACCAAAGAAGCTCTCTGACACGCAGTCAGTAATATCATTTCTGTGTTCATGTTTACCTTCTGACCAAGAATCTCGGAACCCCCATTTTCTTTAATATGCCAGTTAATGAATTGAGATATCACTTACATTGTTCTGAAATCCTAGAGGCAAATGAACTATACAGCGATGCAAACAAATACAAAAGACCTTTAATGTGACATAAGCAAACACACTATCTCTTCCTGAGGTAATATCTTCTTCAATACTCACATAAGATTTCAGCATCCCAGAACTGGAAAAGAACCGCCTTGCTGGCAGAGTCGAGACCCCATTCCGTTCGTGGGAATCACTTACTCTGAATACAGGGAGATTCCTACACAAAGTTTAGTGGGTGAGCTGGCTGATGACCCCAGATTTTCTCCTCCACAAGCAGCGTTGTGCTAGAGCAGAATGATTTTGTATTTCATACACACACACTAAATATGCGTTGCAAATTGTGAATGGAGTTACAAAATTGGGTATGTGCAGCTGCAGCCACATTGGACAAACAAAAGAGTCTGAAGCAGAGGAACAGTTATAATCAGAAGGGGCTGATAGATGCAGACTCCAAAGAATATTCCCTACTGCTCATGTTTGGTAGGTGAAGGGGAATAAAATTGCTCACAAGGTAGCAACATCAGCAATGCAATCTCATTTTCTGTCAAGCTGAAACATAGCTCAGGGACAGTGAACTAGATATTCACCTTTGAATTTCATCATTAAAGCAACAAGTGAGTAAATTTACCCGTCACAGAAGTGGTGGTTTGAGGTCACAGATTTTACTAAGACTGAACACACACATACAGGTGGGCACAGAGTTGTGCGACAGCTTTGCTCTTGTGCTGACTTGCCTGATGTTAGTCACACCAGGTCCTTGAGCCACCTCACTCTGTGAGCTAAACAGCCTGGCTGGTTCTATCCATCTCCCTGAAGCACAACTAGTGGCCCGCACGCATCTCCTCATCATTTTTTGATTTGCAAGTTCCAGTTCTGGGCACCTCTTATTAAAAAGTTATTATTACTCATATCCTCTACTTCCACATTTTTCAAAGTGTGGATTAACTTTTGCCTGTGCCCACTTCCAGTGTATTGTGTGTTCCTAAACCCTTTCACAATACATTTGATTTTTCAATTTTTGACATAAAATCCAGGTAAAAGATTATAAACTCTAAACTTAAGCTCCTATCTAAACCTACAATAATATCCCAGACTCAATGCGTCTTTAAATGTTTTTGTTTCAACAAAAAAAACCCTGGAATTACCAAAAATTACCCCCGAACCTTTGTGAAACCCGGGAAGCGGAAGCTGTACCTCACTTAAAGGAGCTGAGGAATTTATTGCAGAAGCTGCTGCTTGTGATTGTACAAGAAGGGACATCGATGACTGGAAAGTGCAACCAGCATCTGAATGTGGGGAGATTTTGGCTGCTTACGAGGAAGGAAAGTAGAATCAAAGCTACATTTCTAAATATTTGGCAGAGGGAAGACATTAGGTTATGCTAGGATGGCTAAACAAAAGATTTAGGAATTAAACACATTCTGACTGGAGAAGAAAGTTATGCCAAAGCTTAATCAAATAAAAGAGTAACTTAGGAATTGATGGGAAAACAGAACTTCCCTAGTGCTTCCTATTTACAGCAGCTCCATTTCCCCTTTCTCACCAAGTAAATACAGAACAAAATATCAATCTGGAAAGGTAGAGAGAGAAATGGGATGATCCTTAATGACCAGGTAACAGGACTTCTCAGACCAGTGTAATCTTTCTACTCTGTCTTGACATTTTAAATAAGATTTATGTGCTGGTAGATGTTTCAAATTTTAAATGATGACCCACATATTGCAATATGTCAGAAGAGCATTTCTCTGTAGACATTCTTCTGAATGAGAAATGTGCTAGACAGCATGTACTACTAAATGTTAATAGCTCTAAAACTACACAAATTGTAAATTTATTGAATTGTGTTAATAATGAATTCTTAAACTACTCACAGAATTCTGAAATAGTTGTAACCTGATCAGAATTGAAGGTGCCAGATGACCTTGCTAAGGAGAAACAGCCAGTCTCCACCTGAAAGAGTAGACTGGTTTGAGGCATTTCATTAGATTAAAGCAGAAAGCAGCCCTTGAGATCACATGGTGATGCTCAATAGTGTCTCCCTCATGTCATTATATAAAAAAGTTACACTTAGATTTAAAACAAAAAATCTAGGTTTCTAACTCTAATAGCTGCGAAGAGAAGCATGGCAATAAAAACATAATATTCTACAAGAAGCTAAAGCAAGCGTTTGAGGTGTCAGCCGCTAGTTGTAGATCAGGATGGTGCTGTCTCCAAGGCACATGGCTTGGGAAGGTGCGGAGGTGCCTGAGTCTAAGACCAGCAAAGGCTTGGGTGAATGGCACTGAGCAATATGGTAACCAACACGGTCCACCCCGTCCCAGGCAGAGTATGAAATGTGTGCTGCTTCTCCGGAAACAGAAATGGTTGGGGTCAGAAGGGGATGTGATTTCTTTTAATTCAAGTCTGGATGTGGCCTTTTTCTGAAAGCTTGTAAATGCAAAAATCCCCCAGAAACTCAGAAGAGAGAATATATATATTAGATTTATTTTCTGTGTTTCAGAGTGTTGATAACTCATCCTAGGTTTAAGAGACTGTCAAGTGTCTTCTCTGCTTGTGAACTGCTGTTTTCACAAGCTTATATAGTCATTTTATTACCTTCAGAATGAACATGATCCTCTTCAACTACAGATACCTAGTAGTTCACTCTAAAACGCAATTCAAGTGAGAGAAGAAATCAGAATTTGCTGTGCCTTAACCACGCCATGATGGCATTGGCAAGCCAGAACCAGAGACTAGTTATGACAATTCTGATTTATCAGTTCAGTGCAAGTGGCACAAAATATCTGACACATCTGGTGAACCAAAGGCTGGAGGGTTCTCATCATGGGGAACTCCTGCACCACACAGATGGGAAGTGTCCTGGTGTTGAGTTAGATGAGGGATGTTGAACTTCTGCCTCTGAAATTTGCCCTCCGTCATGCTTGTTCTAATCTTCCCCAGATAGAGGGACCACAGAGGCATCTATCTTCTCAGGGCCTGATCCATCCCAGCATTACGCTGTGCTTACAGTGGCGTAACTCCATCAACATGAATGCAGCTCCTGCCATGCACAGCTGGGGCAAAGCAGCAGGTTCTTGGTCTCTTATCTACCTCTGTGAAAAATAAACTCAATCGTTCCACTGCTGCACATTTTCCCGTTAGTAGAGGCAGAAATACTGACAGGTAGTGAAAATGTATTTTTGTACTGTCATATAACCTTGAGCACTTTGCCTTGTCATTTTTTTGTTATTTTCATCCAGTCCAATATGTAATCATACAGTGGCATCACAGAGAAAACCAGATTCATGCAATCACAGTTCTGCATTGATAATGGGTTATACCTTTGAAGATATCGATTGACTGCAAGGAAAATAAATTGAAGTAATACAGGATTTGAGAAAGCTGCTGACTACCGACAACTGAGTCTGCAATCTTTTGGTATCCTTCTTTGTTTTAGTTTATTTAGATATCTGGAAGACTGCAGAAAGAAATTTTCAGGTATTCGAGAAAAAAATCTATTGTATTCTAATCCTAACTAAATTGCACAGTATCGCTGTAAATTAAAAATCTGAAGTAACGAAAGCTGAGAGGACACGGGGCACCACATTTGAATAACATGAACATCTTACAAAGTTTAGTGACCTCTACAGAGTAGATGATGGACATTGACCAGTATATACCATAACGAACAACCAACCAAAACGTATTGTTACTCTTCATTGGTAGTATTACTGGAGATGTAAAAATTGCCTTATCATAGATACACTCCAACAGTGTGCTCCCCCTCACAGGGAAGGCTGAAGCTTATTTGCAGGATGGGTATATCGCCTATATCATCTGACAATGAAATAAAAGATTTCCCTTTCTCAAGTAGTCAGTCTGATCCCCTTACTAAAATGTGGTTAGGAGGAAAACCCATTTAATTATGACACAGTGGAAGGAGCTGAAAGCTATAATCAGGGCTCATTTTGGAAATTTGTCAGAGAGGTCATTCAGCCCTTCACTGTCATTCCTGTTGATTTCTGGTCTGCAAAGTGAATTTTCTAAAGGCAGTAATGATCATCTGTTACTGATCATTTTCTATAGGGATATTTCTTTCATCTTTCTCATTAATTTTTTAAAATCCTTTGACTTCTGCTATCCTCTCATGCTCTTTGCTGATGTCCTCCTGCTTCATCATCTCTTCTTCCATTCTGTGTGCCTCATCATTCATCAGCCTTACTTTGGACAGCAAAATCCATGTATTTACCTACTGCTCTACCAAATACCATGTATTTACCTACTGATGTCCATAGCTCGATCCAGTATCACTGTAAAACTCCAAAACATCATGCTTCAGGGCAATAAAAACTCATCAGCCACCAGCAGAATGACACTGTTTATCCAACAAATAAACACAACTTTGAAGGCCAGGATTTGCTCTGATCTAGTCAATGCTCTAACTTTCATTTTGACCTTTGCCAAGCATCTTAATCTCTTTCCTTGCTAACTATGGCTAATTTCTACGTCAATAGGAGTTTTGAGAAAGAGATTAATATTTATATTTAAAAGGAAGAGGTACGTTCTGCATGGGGTTAACCCTAGAACCAAGAGAGGGGTTTTGTACAGGATCCAATAAATTCCGTTTCCTATGGAGTGAGTACGCCAGAACCGGTTAAAAATAGTTTCTTCCATTCATTAGAGTCAGCAGATGGCCATTAATCTTCCTGAAAGTATTGATTCAAACTACTCTTCTCCACTTTCAAGGCCCTTCACAGACTACCCTCTCCCCATCTATCATCCCTCCTTACACAACTGAAAAGGTGGCTGGCTTTGAAACAAGTGGGTGACAGTTACAAACCAGCAGTCTCTCTTACATGCTGCCCCTCACGTCTGGAGGGATCTGTACACGGCATTAACAAAACTTTTCCATTTGTCTCCTTTAAATGCTTTCCTACAACTTTCCTTTGCCATAAGGACTACAAAAGCATTATACAGTTATACAGGACATACATATATAGGACACATCTTGCCAAGGGCCATCTTAACACAGTTTATGTCTTCATCTCCCATATCTATCTGTCCCAAACTGCAATGTCTTGTCTTACTCCTAGACTGCAAGAGCTTGAAGGTAGAACCTTTCCCAGCACCATATCACAATACAGACAGTTAATAAGAGACAAATACTAGATCAAGTGGTTAAGAACTATAGGATGCACCATGGAAAGGTGCACAGTTCCAAAACCTCATGGCCTAGTGTGAGCCAAAATTAGCAAACCAAGAGCTTTTGTAGTAAAGCAAGAGTTTTTGCCTGGCTGCAATGGAAACCCTGTAAGCTCAGTGCTGCACCTTAAAGAATAACGCCTGTCCTTCTCTGAGACTTACCACCTTGGGCTCAATGTTAAGCCAGCATAAATATATATCATCTAGCTCACGAACTGCCGTCCTGTAAGTTTTGGTATTGCAGTTCCCTGTGCATCCAGTGCTGGTGTCACCCATAGCAGACAACACCGTGTCATTTCTACACCAGTCACCACAAACATGCCCTTAGCATAGAGGACAGATTAACTCTTTTACTTCTAGAATTAATTGATGTTCTGTTGTTTGCTCATAAGCCAAACGTTCACCGTGGTTCTTTAGACTCTAGACCAGCAAAATTGGCTGATACAAATCTCCCTTCTACCCTAGTTTCAAGATCTTCCCAAAGCCATATGGATTTTGCTGGAAGAAGTAGTGAAGATGCTAGAGGCTCTCACCAGGAAGACATTTTGAAGGCATCAAGAAACACATATGCCCTTCTTTCCCAAACCCAAATTCCAAGACAAGTCTTTTTGGAAAGAAACCCCACAGTCATAAACGCTCCATCCCTCACAATGAAAAGAAAGACTTCTCAAGCTCAGACATCGTCAGAAAAAATGCCTGATAGGGAGTCCACAGCAACTCAGAAACAGTATTTTCCTGAAAAAAGAAGCGATACACAGTCTTTCCTTCTTCTCGAGGAGCCAGACCCCAGAGCCCCAACTGTCAGTGCAACAACCCATACCCCTCTCCATTTTAAACCACACAAACCAGGTACAACACAGACTGCTCCTTCTCATCGCAACACAAACACAAGTTCATTCTTTGCAAGGCCACATGCTGTTCAGCAAACTTGTCCCAAGTACAGCTATTCTCCCAGGAAATGGCCCGGTCAAGTCACAGCCTTGAAGACTAAACCATCCCAAGATTTCCCAACAGAGCAGCAGAGAGCATCTCCTTTGGCAACGCGCCTCACCTCCCCGTCCCATTCACTTGATACAGCTCCCCAGAGTCCTAGTGCCCCAGCAGGGTCTGCTCCCCAGGCGAGGCTTCCAGCACAGACCACAGCAGCCAGAGAGCCGCACAACACAGCGATGGATCATGTGGAACTGACAAAAAACAGCGGCGGGACTCAGAGAGTTGTTTGCGGTACTACGCCGTGCTTTACTGGTGTGCGGTGCGAGCTGGCCAAAGATGGAGGATTTAAATGTGGGACTTGTCCCACTGGATACAGCGGTGATGGAATTGCCTGTGAAGGTAAGGGGGGGAAATCCTCTTTCAAATGCTTTTATAACTTCAAACCTGGTAGCTCTCCAAAGTAAAAATTTTAATAAATTTTTAGTTTTTTCTAGCTGGGATCATTCTGGTTTTCAAAGCCAATAATGTTTCAAAATAACAGACCAACTTTCTATAACTTTGAAAAAGCTCTTTCTGCTTACAAAAATGACATTTATTTGATAATATCTAATCCGCTGAAACCAGGGACAGATTGCGATCTTGTTTACGCTTGCTTAAGGCCAGATTCATTCTACTGAAGTCATTACATTTGAAAACATATAAAATGACTGTGGGAAAGAGTAAAATTGACTCAATTTCTCTATTCAACACATATTCTAGGGAAAACTAATTGTTCTACTACCTTAAAAATTACTTTTAAATATCTAACTAATACCTTAAATACAAAACTGAACTTGTCATCTGAAATGTATGGCACCAGAAGGGTTTTCACAATATACTGAGTTATTTATTAGACAGCTTAGAATATCTCTGTGAAACAATAGCATTACGCACATTGTTGAAACAATTAATTCCCTGACTTAGCTATCATTAATTACAACTTTTGTTGCAATCCCTCTCATAAGTTGATATCTTAATTGACCTTTGACTACACAAAGCAAAAGCATTTGCATCATCCTTTTCAGTCTCTTTCACGTACGGTTTCTCGTGCCCGGCGCACAGAGCAGACAGGCGTAAGGGGGTCTTGGCCGCGACACACTGCGGAGGAACTCGCCGGGATTCCTCGCTGTAAGCAAGGCTCCGTGGGGGTGTAAAGCTCCCAGCAACACCAAAGCGTCCTGAGCTCATAGCAGTGCTGGAGACACGTTATAAAACGTGTAAGAAAAGGTTACTATAATCTTGGGTGCTATAATTTTTGCCTGTTTCCACATTTCTAAAGTGTCCCTTCTAAAAGACTTACAGTTACTCGGCACAAAAGACCCTGTCTTTGAGCTCGGATTTATAACTGGAGGCGGAAAAGCTCCTAGTACTGGGAAGGCCAAAGTGAGTTTGACCACAGCATGGCCCCCCCTCAAAGACCAGGTCCACATACCTATGAATAGTGATGAACATGGGTGTACGGCTGCTTTGGGTATATGTGGTATGCCCATCAGTCTAGTCCTTAAAACATAAACCTACCTCTGCCTTTCACCGTCTCTCACAAGACAAGACGGTTTCTTCAATTACGGGTATTACTGAAAACCTCTCTGGAGAGTCCTTAGGATGAAATACTTTATTACCAACATCGTTCTCTGTCTCGGGACTTGATGACACGATACACAAACACCCTTTATTTGTCTCTTGTCACTTACCATGTCACCTGACTCAGTAATAAGACTGTCTGCTCTCTGCTTCTGCTCCATCCCGCGCCCCTCTGTGCACCTGCGAGCAGCACCTTGGCGCGTGACTAGAAACGTGAAGAGCGCCCATTGTACCTCCAGCCATCGGTGTCTCTTCCACTGCCAGATGCAGCTGATTCATCATGACAGACGAAGCTGAAAGACGAGGCTAATCCCTTGGATGAAGGCCTGTCATAACCTCAGCTATCAGCACCTTACAACGCCGCCACTGACTTCCCTCGAAACACTAGTGCCCTCTAAGAACAGGAGGCAGCAAAACTGAGCAAGTGATCAAAGCTTAGATGAGACCAACAGTTGTGAAATCTTCAGGCTTTGATGCAACATCCGTGGCAACTGAGCAAAAACGTTGACGGACTCAAACACTATTGATAGTTGTCACCGTCCTATTTGATATCAAAATTCACCGAGATAAAAGAAACAGCCCATCGGTAGCAAGTTTTAATACCTGTGGAGCTCGAGGGAATGTGACCTTTGTTTAATAAGAGTGTTTGAAAATACTCTAAGATAATAAATACTTTACTGAGTGATATTTATCTGGTGACAGAATGTAATTTTTTTTTCCACTTGTGCAGATTCAAAGTCAGGCTTGGAGGACTGGTAAGGAAAAAATAAGCGGCATCCTGCAAATGAATTTCTCTTCTGAAGTAAATCATACCACGTTTTATATCTGTAACATTTTTATCCCTTTGGACAAGTCCCTCTGTCTCCCTGTTATGATTTAGTTGGAAGTCCTTTCCCTCTACTCTGTCTTCCTGCTTTGGTAATCACAGATTCACAGCTGTCCAGGCTGGAAAAGACCTCTGGAGATCATCAGGACTAACCTCCTACCTTCTTTTGGAAGAAAATAGCTAGATGTTGGTGTGTTTGGCTTATATTCAGGCATCAAAACTGCGATGTGTCCAGATGCTCCCAGCAATTTCCATTTAGACCACTCCCTTCACTACCGACACCTTTGTCATTTGTAAAAGGTTTTGCCCATCTTGCTTTGGCGTAACAAGCATTACAGAGTCTTAATTCTTTTATTTCTGGCAGCAGATACTTCCTCTGCAGATGAGGTGGGATGAAGTAGTTTCTCAAGGCTTTACTCATACGCCCACGCCCTTTCCTGCACCTGACCAGGTTCTCAGCTTCTAGAGCTCTTTCACCTTCCTGCCCAAAGGCAGTGTCACCATTTATCAGTGGTCTAATGCTAAGACTAGTCTGCTAAATAGGCAAGGCCTTAAAAAACTTCATTTCACAGAAGGACTTTGGAGATAGACAGCATCACCTAAATATAATAAATAAGTAATAATCTAAAAATAATAAAAAATAAGCAGGGGAGATAAGGCCTACCGCAGCCCACTGGATTCTCCGGCACATTCTCTTGCAGAAGATGCTCGCATTAATGGAGTAAACTTAGCCAAGTGTTCCTCTGGTGATGAGGGAGGTTGCTAACTACCTAATTTCCACTCTGGGCACCCTTTTCAAGGATATATACCATAAACCCAATGCATTGCTATGGTACCCTCCTAGCAGTTTTATGGGACAGCACCCATCATCTGCCAAAGCGCACTGCAGAAATGTCGTAAAGATTACGTTAAAGCTTATAGAGCTTCACATGTTTCAGCACAGTATGCCAACCAAAACTCTGTACTTTAATAATGCATAACTAGTCCAAACAGGATTATTTTCAGAATGTTTCCGATATGTTGTCTAATGTATTACAAGTGGCACAGATGTAATGCAGCACTTTCTCACATTTGAGGCTAATACTCTGAAATATTTGTTAGTGTTGTTAGTCACCTTAGAGCAATCGCTCTTTGTCCTGCCTCTGTTCTCCACTCTACACCAGGGACACAGACCCTCACTTTCAAAGATGCTGTATCTACTGGACAAGGAAACAAATGCTGCCTTTTCCCTGGGCTTGGTTTATTCACCACAGTCTGTCCATATGGCACTGTCTGAGAGCAGCTGTTGTACTTCTTGTGCTCCCCAGGGTGCCCTAAGGTGGAACATGTTCTTTCCATTCGATAACAGGGCTGGAGTTAACAAAAAATTCTGCTCTGGGCATCATTGTTGTGCTTCTTTCTGACAGACCTAGACCAAAGACTGAAGATAGATAACAACTTAAGCCAAATTTCTGGTCATCCTCTGTTTTATTTCTCTAACCCCAAGTTCATTTGATAGGGAGTATCTGGTTACTTAAACCATACCATTAAAAAGTCAAAAACCCAGTTCTGTAGAATACAGACAATTATTTAAAACTATTTTTGATTAGGTAACAGTTAAGGACTAGTATCTTTCTAGTTTTTTAATAGTCATGAAAGTTCCTCCGGATTCCTATGGAAGATAGCGTCATGCTACTTTAGAAACGTTCTCTTAAAAAGGCTAAGTCAACAAAACTGTAATATTTTAAGGGCTTTGCACAGTATTTTCTAAGCGAAGGGGAAGTCTAGACCAGCAGTAGTCATGCTTTCTGCTCAAGAGTTAAAAACACAGCAGTGCCTTGACATTACAAAACCACTGTTCAAATCAAATAATTTCCAAAATAACAGGAAAGAAGGAGTAGTTGGGAAAGTATTAGGACGTCAGGACGAACAGCTGGATGAAATGAGGCACAAAACTCAGGTAGCTGGCATTTGTCTGTTTTGGCACTTTCATACCCTGAAAGCTCTACCATAACAGACCAAAAGTCCTTCCCCTATCTCCAATAGCTACCAACAGCAAATGTCTGCAGTATCTGGGAAACACGTAGGGATACCATCCAGAATAGTCCCTCAGCAAGTTATGGATCATGTGCTTCAAAGAGCCAAGGTGATGCCTTTGAACAGGACCCTGCTCAAAGTCCAGTTTTGCAGTTTTCTATCCTATCCCCCCAAGTCATGCCTTTCCCAAAGACCTAATCTATCCACTTGCTTTTTGTACAAAAGATCTTCTGTAACTTTGGTTCTCCCTGTCACCTTCTTCTGCATGTTTTCCACTTCTGCTATATCTTTTCTGAGCTGGGGGACCATACTTGAACACCAGACTTAAGGTGCAGCTCACCGTGGATACAGACCATAATAACATCTGGTATTTTGTGCTCTGCTCATTTGTTAACCGTTCTTAACACTTTATCCGCTTTTTTGACTGCACATGAGCACTCAGCTGGCATTTCACAAACCAAAATCCATTAGTACAACCTAACCAGAACCATCGTCTGCAATTGTATTCCAAATTTATTCAAGTTAATCTTGATAATTTTCTATTTGCTGTGATGGGTATTTATTTCATAACTGGGCTCCAGACTGCTGACTATTTAAATACGCACAGAGTTATTTTAATTGCACTAATGTATGCTTTAATCCTTGGCTTTATTGCCTTTATCTGTGAACATTACATGCAAAAGAAAGGTTTCAGTCCCCTTTCAAAAGGAAAACCTGGTAACTTTCTTTTCCATTTTTTTCCTTCTTTTGTGCTGTACGTATTCAAACTTGATCTGAACATGTAGGAAATTAGACTAATACATCTTTGAAAGAAAATGAATAACATACAATGATTGCACGAAACAAGGTAGACTATGCTCCTTCCAGTGAATTCTGTCCTGACCTGACCGGTTTTCAAATCTTTAAATGGAACTGCTCACATCTCAGAGCCTCACCTCCGTGGCGCGCACCAGGACCTCACGGGTCAGACGGCACAGGGAGTTTGCTCGCTGTTGAGATGTTAAGCGATAACTCTGTCCTGGAAGCCATTTGCTGATTAGGCTATTGAAAATGGAGGAAACACCACAACACCTGGTACTCCCGAGGACCCCCCAAGTTATCGTAGAGTAACTTACAAAAACCGCATTATTTTAACGTAAAAAAGTTTTTCCTTTTTCTAAAAAGCCTTTTCAAAGAAAACAATAATGGGCTTCTCCCTTTTCACCTCCAGATTTTAAATTATAAACATAAACATACATATATATGACAGCAAGACTGACCATTTGCAGCAATGTTTTCCTTTTTACCATTGTTTTATACCATCCAAAACCACTTAGTATAAAAACACTGCAATACCTTTGTACAATTTACAAATGTTTATGGAAAAAAATATTCATTCCAGAAGATGAAAGATAGAAGTTTTGGGAAAGAGTTTGACACAAACAGTATATTTCTATTATGGAGAGAAATATCTTTTAGGTGAATATTACTCTCGCTCTCACATTGCAGCCAGCGTTCAGTTTTTATCTTTTGCCGTTCACCAGTAACAGAATAGTTTTGAACATTTTACTATTAAATGTCACCGTAAGAGCTAAATGTTTTAATATCCAAAATACCACATTCTTTTCTGACAGTTCAGATGCATCTTGAAATGTGTAAAGGCCAGATGGAAAGTACTCTACTCAAACGGACACATTTGCTTTAAGTGCTACACACCAAACACACTGAAATAAAGCATAATATCTTTGAATGTCACTGTGCTTGGCAGAGCACTTAGGCACCTGGAGGCTTTATGCAACCATCGTCCTACAGAAAAAGCAATCACATTTCACGTCCTACAAAAAGAGTGGCGCATTTTACTCAGGTTTTGTGTTTCTCTGTCTCCATGCAGCGAATATTAAGCAATTCTAGCTACTGTTAATTTCTAATTGCAAAGAAATTCCTTTTTAAACAAGTCCTGTGCTTTCCCAAGCCTGGAGGAATGGAGATGGCTCAGATGGACGTGTGTGCAGCAGATGGGTCAGCACCCTCAGCCTCCCATTGACTTCATGAGACCTAGCGCAAGCCCCTTGAACACAGGGGTGGTTTATAAATATAGCACTGCAACCATAAAGAAATAACAATTCTTTTGAAAACAGCTTCAATGTCTTTCTCTTTCTTGCACTTTCCATTTCATCAAGTGGATGGTACCTGCTCTTCACCCTAACAGCACAAGACCCCAACCTGCCTGAGCCTCTGACCTGCTCCAACAGCTGCTACCTGTGGCTGAATTGAAAAAAAAAAAAAACCTTTGGAAAAGTTCAACACTAACTGCCTACATGGGTCTAAAAAATTGACATTGCCTGGACAACTAAATAGATTTGATTTAAATTTTTTTTTCAGATGTAGACTTCAAATTTCAGCTAAAAACGTGTTGAATTGCAAATGTCTAAACCTTATAGCCCATCAAATCAAAACTAAATCTAGCTTAATTACACTCTCAGCATGTATAGTATGGATCTAAACTATATCCAGCGGGTTTTCTGTTCTCAGGCATGTCAAATCCTGAAGTTATTTTAATGCAGTATTGAAAATTTCACTGTTAAAGCTGTATGGTAACAGGAAATGTAAATACTGAAGTACCCGACGAGTGGATCTAATACCAAATATATTTCTTTAATGTTATTTGCAACAAAATGGTTTATTTAAAGGTACCTTCTTGGAGCTCGTCTTTGTAACTGCAATTGGAAAACGCGTGGTGGCTCTCAGTATCGTTCTACATGGCAAAGCTCTTAGGCACTGGCTTTATCGGAAGCCTTGGTGATAATCACAAGAGGGGAGGAGGCCTTCAACACGAACTTTGTTTAAATTATGTGGTACCACAGTATTTGCCCTTCATTCCGCTTTCCAATGACACAGTCCATTTTCCAGTTTTAAGAACAAAATGTGTTACATTAGGGTTTTTATTTCCCTTGTAACAATACTTAAAATGAAAGATGCTTTGTTTCAGATCTCTCGCTTCATTTTGCATTTTCCTTGGAATACCCTTGCTTAGCTTCATATCCATTAGAAAAGACAAAACTCTGCCAGTAAAGTGTGCCAAAGTACAACATTTTTCTCTGTATTCTCTTCCCAAGCACATGGAAAGATACTCTTCATTCTGTTATGTGAGGTGGCTTTTTGTTTCTGAAGGCATGAGTGCCAGGTAACACACGCGCCTTGATCTGCTCCTGCACGCAGCACTTTGAGTAAGAGTCAGTGGTCATCTTCTACCTTCAGCAGTCTCCTCCTCTCCTGCGTTTGGCATACAAAATTACTTATCAGAGGTGTTAATAGAAGTTTAGAAGTGCTCATGACATCAGATGTGAGGTACCTTGGATGTCAGGTTTAAGAGGCTAAACCTTCCAGGATGTCTGCACGATACAGCCATCAGGCTCATAACCATCAACATTTAAAACAACAAGTGTCTTCAGCAAATAGCCTGTTCCAGGAGCTGCAGTGCTTTCCAGAATACACCGGCTCCTCCTCTTCGTTCCACAGAATGACTCTGCATACTGCAGTATGGCAAGAAATCATTATCTGACATGCTGCTTTATCTGCAGACCTCACACTGCTTATTAAACATTAAAATTGTTGTTCACGTTTGTCATTTTGCTGACACTTTCCCATACAACTCTTCCATACAGAAGAAACACTTCATCTCTGCTTTAGTGTAACTTCTGACACCTGTTAAGGCTTCCTGAACATCCACAAGGTGAGTTTGTAGAGAAGGGTGGGCACAGTCTTTGGTATTAACGACATTTGCACTTGATCCATTTTCAGACTTCAAACATGGGCACGCTCAGAAGTTACGTACAATCATGTTAAATCTCTCCCTTACAGACATTATCTAGCTACTCATTCGCTAAAGCTGTAGTACTAAGGTGATACCTACTCTTATCCCGCAGCGCTTTCCTCAGGAGCCAAACTACTTGTTGGATTAATAAAATGGTATGGGGAAAGTATAACAAGTGTTTTGCTCATAACCACACAGAATGGAATATTTGAACTGTGTTTTTTCTTTCTCACATTTTGTTCTTGCAGTCCAGTGTGATCCACCCTGTGAGCACGGAGGAACTTGTCTATCCCAAAACACTTGTTCTTGTGCTTATGGATTTGTTGGTCCTCGGTGTGAAACAAGTACGTATGAACTCATTGAGGCTCTTCCCCTCATTACATATTTGAATTTGCAGAAAATTAGAAGACAAAAAACCCCCTTTTTTATTCTTCTATTTCCCCTTAAACTGATGATTGAATACAGAAGATCAAAGTATAATACATTGAAGTAATATAGTACCTAACTATTTCAGAACATATTTACCAGCAGCATAGTTGTATTATGTAAAAATATGTACATCTATATCAACATTTTCTACATAAAAGTGCTTCTGGGGAAAAAAACCAAACAAGCAAAAACCTCCATGTTATTTATAGCAACATATCTGAAATTCAAGGTTGTGTGAGTGAATGCAGTAATACTAATTTTGAGAAGACAAAAAGACAACCATACCTATAGGAGTCACATTGCTGTGCAATACAAGTTACAAAAGAGGTTCAACATATAGAACTTGTGGGGTAAAAAAAAAAAAAATCAGCCTTCAAACCCTTCTATATAAGGTGAATGGTAAAACATGTGCAGTTTCATTATTACAGTCCTCGCTGCTTATTTAAATAATCAAAATTATATTCCTGTCAAGGGGAACTTATCTCTGAACCAGAGTAGCTGGAATACTTAAGAAGCAGAGAGATTTAGATGCAAGACTGCTAATAGAGAAAGAAAACCAAGGAAAGGGACCGGCTCATCCCTCAGTTTACCTCCTGGACTAACACCATTAGTTATTTGCTGTAATAGAGCAATTTTAGGATCTGTATTAGTGTTCCCAAGAAGAGATTTTGACCCTTTGCATGTCTTCCAGTGGTGTGTAACAGACACTGTCACAACGGCGGGGTCTGTGTGTCACCGGATGAGTGCAGATGCACAAGTGGATGGAGCAGCCCCTCTTGTGAAACAGGTAAGGGGTTAGAAATGCCTCGTCTCACGTGTCTTTTGCTGCCTCCAATCCATGAGATTCCCACAACTCAGCAACCAGCCTGGGAATTGCTTAAAGAATTTAAACATATGAACATAAACATAGTAACGGGCAAAACCTCAGAAGGCTTTGAGTTTATGTAAATACTCATAGGTTTAGAAGTTTGTCTAGATCTCAGGGTAATATAGAGAAAACCCAAAACCAAAAACTTTTTTGGAGCTTTTTAAGCTTGTGTGATTTTGGAGCTTATTCTTAACATACACAAAGCAAAACTAAAGCTATTCACTATTTCAGAAGTTACAACCTTACAGAAGCTTCTGCAAATAATAATAATTCTCACCAGGACTTTGGAGATTGTAAATCAACCTATCTCAGCTGCCGTGGACATAACCTCACTCTTTGTTGGTCTTGTTCATGAGGAGCTCAAAGCGTGATTCCTGCCCCACACCCGCGGTGGCAGAGATGAGAGCAAGGCAGCCATCTGCGCCGCTCACGACCTGGGCGACTTCCAATGTTCATTGCTTTTAACCTACACATTTCTCTCAAGGTGTGATGGTGGGGCAGAAGGAAAGGTTTGGCTCTTGGTGATTTTTAACTTAAAAGTACAGTTTATGGAGACAGGAATAGAACAAGGCCAGTTTAAATGAGGGCAAGAACGTAAGCAAGAAAATGTGACTTCTGCTGCTAAGTCAGCAACTAGGTAAACACTTCTAATACTGCAAAGTATTAGAAAAGTAAACTGTTGGAAACTGAGACTGACCACTATGAGATTTGTGGTCCGGTTCTTGGCACAGAGAACATGACCATTCACCCTCTAATGTTAAACATCCTGCTGCAGCCAGAATTCACACTGCTCCTCCTGCCTGCATCTCACACCTGCAGAGTACCTGCAAAAGGCATCCGCAAAAGCGTGTGTGCTCGGGGGAAAAGCCACCTCCACCCATTAGCACAAAATGACAAGGTAGGTGTTGGAACTGTGTAGCTATTTCCAGCCAGGACTCACAGTTTTGAATACATACAGCTCAGACCTTCCTCTCAGGGTCTAAGCACTAAAAGCTGGAGCACATATTTTTCCTCCAAAGGTACAGCAGCTACAGCAGTCACCTGAGACAAGGCATGCAAAATAGTGAAATATTAGAAGGAGAAAGAATGAGGAGTACCTTAATCAGTGCCAAACCTCAAGGCTACAGAGGCAGTCTGCCTCTGCCATAGTGAATATTAAATTACTAAGCACCATCAGCCTAAGTTACCTTTCCTGGAAGGTGAGAGATGTCATTTTAACCTGCATCTCCCAGAGACTGCACTTCCTGTAGGTGTTTAAATGACAGACCTATTGAGGACACATGAATTAACCTAGCAAAGATCCACAGTAAACGACTGGGATGCCACTAGCTACCCTGGTTCCCACTATCTCCTGTTTTTCCTGCCAGAGATTACTCTCCTTGAGTTCTGCAAATTTATCTGGAGTGGCTTTAAACAGGATTATTCCAAGAGGAGGACAAACACAGCAGTAGAAGCAGGAATTTCCAACCCAAAATAACAGCAGCAGGATTTGTTTGTCTGCCAATACTTTAGGTGAAAGACTATCAGCTCACCTCTCCAGCACTGTTTTGCGTGCACTACACAGTATTTTGTGGATACTCTTAGGGTTTTCTGCCTCAAGTGATATGATAGGAGTCTCTGGACGAATACAGATATAGAACCAAAAAAAAAAAAAGAGGGGGGGAGAACAGACTTAGGGGACTTCACTCATGGAAACAAACATTGACAGGGTATGAACGTCTGTGAATCATCCACGACAATGAGGCAACTAATCCGAATTCACCATTAGCAATGACTGAAGTCCATTTTGACTTCGTAAGTGATTGCTGCTTAGTCAGAAAAGCCTCTCATCTAGACTAGAGTTTAACTTTTTCTTCTTATTTTCAGATTAACATTTTATTTCTCCTTTAGTTCATCTGAAACACTTTAGTCACCCTTATTTAAATTTAAATGTAATTCATTTAATAGGCTATTCTGTAAAATTCTGAAAGACAAAGGGAATAGAGCGTCACTCTGCTTTTACAATGAAAACTTTATCAGATTCCTTATTCTTCACACACTGACTTCCCAACTAAACTAATTTGCAATTCTAATACTTTAATTCAACAGTCAGGTATTTGCCACATAGAAATATGTGAGACAGCTTTTAATTCCTAATGCCTGCTATTTCATCTACAGTAATAACAGATAAAGAGGGAAAGGGAGCTCAGCCAGTGGCTTTGCTGGTGAAGCATGAGCCAATATGTTGTGGGAACTGACATTTAAATGAGGCAGAACAAACGGAGGTTTTGAGTGTGTACCTATTCACGGAAACACCATGATGCTCTGCAGAGCTCAGACAAAGCAGCAAATGGTTAATATCTCCTCTCCAGGATATCCAGGCTCTACGCCATACAACTACCTTTTACTACCTTGAGATCCTGTCTGGTGAGGATATTAGATCAAAGGAAAACATCAGAGATAAACTATTAAATTACATTTTAGTTCATTCTCCAAGCTATGCTAAAATGTCACCGATACACTCCCACTGTGTTGACAATGAGATGCTGCAGCACAACTGACCAGCTAGGATTGTGTGAAATTTATCACAATATCAGTAGAAATGTTTACTCTGACATCTTTTTGCAGCAGAAAATTTTCTACTCTAGGAAATCCAGAATTATAAGAGGTTCACATAGTTACCTTATATCCACATACAGCGGTGTGCGATCCTGTGTGCTTGAATGGAGGAGTCTGCGTACGGCCAAATATGTGTACATGTCCTTATGGCTTCTACGGGCCACAGTGCCAGAGAGGTAAGAAAGTTCTATTTATCATCTTGATAGAGGATCCAGGCTTAAAATATAAGCAGCATCCTATATCATTGTGTGCCCCCACATGAAGTATATCCAGAGACGTTCCTTGTCATAACTCCCTGTGTGCTCCTTTGACGTTACGGTCTGTTGTAAATCTGCCATTATTTTCTTAATTATATTGCGAAGGAGCAAGCGTTTATCTATGATGGCATTAACGACAACTAAACAGTTAAACTATCTGAAGCCTGTGATATCACTAATTAGCAACTGTTTGATTAAATGTTAAACCTGGCTTTACTTTGTTCATTTTACATAGGTTATAGCATGTCTGCTCCACAGACAGATGATAATTTATATTCCAACTGGGCTCACAATATCACCTACCTGACCATCCTAAAGCATAGTGGATGGGAGACTTGTATCAGGCTTCTTCAGATCCCTGCTCAAAGACCTGATCAAATATTGCTCTGCCTGCCATAGAGCAAGAACGGATTTTGAATCCCCACCCTAAAGGATAGAGCTCTAAACTCAGGCTAACGGTATTTTGGGCTTCTTCACAGTTTGTGCTACAGGAGTTGAGTTAATGAATACTTTAACTACCCATTAACTCAGGCAGAATAGACAGGAGAGATGAACTTATGTCTAGGGCTCAAATAGGAAGATCCTGTGCTTTTACCACTGGCCTGGCTTTTTTTAGCATGGCTCTAATAACCCCTCCTGAATCTGGGAATATAAACACGCTTTTATTACCAAACCTGAACCACGTCAATATTAGAAGTTCTTGTCTCTTTTTCCCTCTCTTGTTTCCCTGGGGTTCCTAGATGAATGCAATCCCAATGCATATTTTTGCAAGTGAATGATTCACACACACACAAAAAAAAAACTAATTGCAAATGGAGCTTGCTGGAAGCTCTTTGTTTTTGTGATGTTGGGGGTGAAGCAGAGAATGAAAATGATACAGACTCTCTGATTTGATGATCTTTCTCTTGAGGTTCAACATGGGAGGTGATTTTCAACATCTAGGTGATTTGGAATTTGAATCCTTAAGTGTTATGGTTTAGGCAGAACTAAAACTTGAAAATAAGTATCTGCATTTGCAGGATACGGAAGTGATAAGGGGAGAGAGTGGGTGGATGCTGAAGAAAAGCAAAGACCTTCCTTCTGCTTCATTGAGAAAGAGGGAATAAATAGCACCAAAACCCAGTTAGCAAATCTCAAACACTGATCTATATTTCAAGGGCAGAAGCCCTTGAAGAAGTCATTTAGCTAGAGACTTAAACACATAAGAAATTCTAAGGAATATTCCAACCACTTCACTGCAGGTGTCTAAAGGAGACCCGTGGGTGCTAGGAGTCATGTCCCACATTGTGGGAGAATCGGGATCTCCAGGCAGGCATCTGCCCGCATCACCCTTTGGAGAGACACCTTTTCTACCCAACTAAAGAGAAAAGCCTCTGCAGACTGGTCTCCCCACCGAGCACCTAAATAAGGAGCCTATAGTCAGGCAATGTTGAGCCCCTGTGCGATTTCAGTGCACAAAACTTTCGCTCTCCTTTCACTAGCTCTTTGCATTCCCCCTTGTAAGAATGGTGGTCACTGTGTCCGAACCAACGTGTGCTCCTGTACCGAGGGCTACACTGGAAGAAGGTGTCAGAAAAGTAAGTTACAAACTTCTCTTTACTTTCCAATATTGACTTGAACAGTTTTTCTCCTTTTTGCACATGTTCAATAGAATATTTATTGTGGATTTATGCTGTGATCTGTATTTCTATCAGATAACATATAGCACTACATGATGTTTAAAACCAATTCATTAATTAGAGTAGCAGTAAGTCAATGTTGGGAGTAGAACATTTTGCTAGAATCCTCTCTGAATATTTCATGCATTCAGAATGAGTAACACTCATATTTGGAGACGAATTAATTATTTTTCATTAAAGATTTTTTGGGAAAAAATTAAAGTCAAAGGCACAGCAGCTGACTGAGATCCTTAAAATTAGAACATCATACTTCTAGCTTAATTAAGACAGTCAGTTAATAACTCTTCAGACTTGCCTTTGTTCTTGTCACTGAAAACTCCCTCTTCACCTTCGCATTGGTATTCATATTTGATTCTTCTGTTCTTCTGGGGAAATAGGTTATTTTGGCACTTTTACAGATTCTATTGCTCAACGATATCTGTCACCCAGGGAGTTTAGGATATGTACATGAAAACTTTTTATTATTATTTCTTAACCAGTTTGAAATTGGCAAAAGGGGAGCTGTGAAAGCAACCATTCTTGGCAGGAAGAATCTGTACGTTTCCAGAGCACTTTATGTATCTCACACATGCAGAAAAAAGCCAGTAAAAAATTTCCTTCCAGCAACAAAAGCCCTCTCAATCCCCACACTACAGCCCTCCCCTCCTTCAGCAGGGACAATCATGATGCACAGCTCTGCCTGGCTGCAAAGCACACAATTGAATAGTCTGCTCTGGCAGGAACAAGCTGGAGGGAAGAAAGGATGAAAAAAAACCCCTATGTTTGGCATCTTGTTTTTGAGGTTAGAGAACATCAGAAAAGTGCCGTTTCCAGTTTTAAACAACCCACCACAGCTCCAGACAGATCAAAGGCAAAGGGGGTGATCATGGCTGCGGTCTAGCAAAGCACTCCTCCAAATCCTCCAACTGCTACCAACCCACAGCACGTTTCTTTCCACTTTCAAGAAGTTTGAGGTTTTGTTGCCCGTTTGTTATAATCTTTTGCAAACCTTTCTGGTATGATGAAAATATTTTTGTTGTGTCCAATCTCAGCCTCCATTCTACTGCAATAAGCACTACACAAAAACTTTAATAAAGGACCTGTGCCTGTGATGAATGAAGAGAAACGTGATTAAGATGGCAAATACCACTATTTGGTTACTCTTAGCAGCCACTGAGTGTTAGTAGGTAAAACATGTTGAGTGATGGTTTTTTTCCTTGCTTAAAATCAACTGCATATGGGACAGGTATCACGAGCCATAGAAAGAAGTAGGTTATTCACAAGCTTTTCACAGCAAGCAGTTGCTAGCAGAGCTGTACGTCTTCTTGTTGTCATATGAAACAGCTTCTCTCTTCTCTGCTCCTCTGGAGCAAAGGATTTCTGCACACAGCAGGAGTGTCTCTGTTGACCTCCACAAACCATCCCCCCCCCAAATAAAATGGAGAAAAGTAGTGCTCCCATCACACCTGGGGGCTGCTCTCAGTCCCATACATCTCACAGCTCAAATGCAAAAGGCATTTCATACCTTTTTAGGCATGATTTTATATAATTTTCAACTGGCCATCAACCTGATTGGTCGATCAGCTGAAGCATGGGGCATACACTTAAAAGGCCAACAATATATACACTGACATGTGTTCCTAACTCATCTACACATAGACAAATGAAAAAGCAGAAAGCAAGTTCCCTGCATGAAGAAGTTCCACTACCCAGCTCCTTTTTCTTAAATAAAACATATGAAAAGTACCACAATATCCATTTTATGTTCCAAAGAGCTAATATGTCATGTAGCTCATTCTGTCTCATTTTTGGTGTCACTAGTAGTATTTATAAATTTATCAAAATAATTTTCATAATCCTGGGGCCACTTGGACCACTGACTTACTAGAGGTGAGACCAGCCCTGTGGGCTGTGTGCCTGAGTGCTCAGAAACCCAGTGTTCCTGCTAACCTTCCTGGGAGGAGTATAGCAAGAAGAAATCAGAAAAAAGTAGATTTTTACTTTATAGAGAGGGTATTCCCTGGATTTGAGCATCTTTTCTGATTCCCTTTGAGGACCCCGGGTAACCCAGCTGTGCTCCGAGTTGCACAGGATACTGCAGCTTGCACAGAGTTGTAATAACCTTACACAAGGAGAAGCATGAAAAGAAAGATATACATGTAAAGAGCAAAACTGAAATTAGATACAGAGTTTGCTGGAAGTTTAATACTGCAACAGCTACCATTTGTAAATCACCAGGACAACGTTCCACATTTTTAGAGGAATGCCCAGAGGTGAGCCTGTGGCCCAAATCTGGGCTAGTGGTGTTTAACCTGTTGCCGCCAGGCTACGCCGCGCTGAGAAATGTACAGCTGGCTTAGCCAAAGTGAGGAATGTCACAATTCTGGGAAAAACAATTCCTCATGAGGAGTTTTATCCTTATTTTAATTGTTCTTTGCTCTCTAAATAGGAATTTGCAGAATCCTTATGCCCTTTTACAATTCTAGTACAGTTTCAAAACCCTCTGACAGCAAATCAGCTTTACTATGTACTTACACTGAGTCTCTAATCTTAGAATTGGATTGGGTGGATTATTACCTGCTTCACAAAACCTACCAAGATAGAGTGAGTAAACTCAAGACTAAGACAGACAAGTCTAGAGGCATTTCCCACCCATATATTACATGCGAAGCAGCCTCACATTCTTGATCTTTAGTTTGGGAAAAATGTAGGCAGGTTTGGGAAATTCCCCCTGAACCATAAAACCTGAAAAATAGTCTTTTCAGAAACAGTGATCTTGAACAAACATTACCTCTCTGGACCTGCAGTGAATGCTTACAATTGTCAGTCTTTTCAATTTTGTCATTGTTTATACACAGCAGGACACAGTTTTTGCACATTAACCTCTGAAACCTACTCATAATGATAGGAATTGCATCAGAAAACCCTTCGATTTCAGCTTATATGCTCTGACATGGAGTTAGAGCAAGGGGGAAATTCCCTCCCATACACAGCCCTGATTACAGTAGAGATGCCAGAGTTTCCAGGCTCATGGTACCATAACACGCTTCTGGATGACTCCTTTGATGGAAGTACATGAAGTCAGAGAAGCCAGAAGCACTTGGATGTCCATCCTGGAGATAATCCACATATTAGGGTTGTTGCTGTGTGAACCCAAGTGTCTTGCAACTCAGATGGAAGTGGCAGCTGGTCAAGTGGGACACACATTTGTTCTTGTGATGAGTCAACATCATAAGAATAGTTGTGGGTGTTTGTGTCTCTAGTAATTAACACTCAAAATTACTTTTTTCATCTTAAATATCATTAAAAGGCACTTAATATCCATAACTGAAATAACAGAATAAAGAATTCACACACTAAACAAATTGTCATGATACCAACTGTATGAAGTTGGTTTGGGGTTTTTTTTTTGTAGGAACAGTGTTTAAAGGCAAAGAAAAAAACTCCAATAAGTTTTTGGTCACTTACCCCTGGGGTATTTTGGCATTGTTTCCACTGCTTTTAGACACTTGTTCTTCCTTAATATCTCACAGAGAAACAAAAGCTTCTGTTTACTTTTGGCAGCTTCACACTCTTAATTGAAGGAGCCAATTAAAAGCCATGGCAGCCAAAGTCAGGTTTTTTCTAAACTGAACCCAAATATGCTATCAATTTATTTTAAATGTATAACAACATGCCTTAAGGTTTTCATTTCCATCCCTGTACAGTTTGGAATTTCTAACACTGCCTGACACCCAAAAATGTGCAGGACAGAGCGGCAGCATCACGTCTTTGCCATTCGGGTTTACTCTTTGCTTCCTCAGTGCGCGGAGAAAGGCGTTCAGTCTGAAAGCTTGTGTTTGTTCCGCACAGAAATAAATATCTTAAAATGTGGAAATCAGCGAGGTCTGATTGGCTGCCAGCTGAAATAAGGCTTTGCCTGGTGTGTTTACTCAAAAATAACTGCCTGGTGATTATGCAAACCCAACACCCCCACCCAGGACGAGCGCGTGTCAGAGCTGACAGTGAAATGTATGGTTATGCCTCAGCAACTGTACAACCTTGTATTCTCACTTGCTGCACATTGTTTTCAGTATAATCAGTCTTGTTGAGCGGAAAGAGGCAAATGCTGGCAGTATCTCAGAGTAAAATACATTTCTGGATCGACTTCGCATCAAACACACACACTCCGTGTTACTACTGAAGACAAGCTATTTGCCCCTGGTTTTAAACTGCCTTTTGAAAAGCTGCACAGCCATGACAATCCTGGTCATGAGGCTTTAAAGCAGCGTTCACACCAATTCCTGCTACTTCCTTAGAAAAATTGTAAAGAAATTAGATTACACGTCATTTATTTACTACACATTTTCATAGGACTGCTTTAGAAGCAACTCTTAAAGCAAAGCGAAAAGCTGAGTTTTCTTGTGATGGGGTGAAGGGGAGAAAAAGAGAAATACTGGGACCACACATCAATCCCTTCTCCACTACTATCTGCTTCTATCGAGCTCTTCTGAGCAAAAAGGCAAGCCACAGCTCCCTCTGGAGCTCATCAGCTAGCAAAGGAGAACCGTGCTGAACATCCTCCTCCCTTCTGCAGAACACCAAGCCCACCCGCAGCCTGACCTTGGCCTGTCTTTCAGCAGCATGCGGTCTCACCGCCCGTCTTGCAGCCAGCTAGCTGGAGTTTACGTAGGGTTTAAAACGGACCAGGTTTCTGCATGCATCTACTTTATTGTGTCAGGCCAAATCTTGCCGACTTCATATCCCATAAAACATGGCACTGACATTAGGACTTTGCAGATGGAGCTCAAAGTTAGTAGATAACTATTTCTCCAGTCCAGTAATTCCTGCAGGCAGGATTTATAGCCAATACACGGTGCACTGTATAACTCATGCTCATTCTTCCAGCTCTGCTTGCTCCTCTTCGCTCCCCCTCTCTTCTTCCTTCCCAGTACCATGAGGACTTTACTTGCATGAGAGCTAGAGGCAAACTAATTGAAAATGGGAATACTGGGTTTCAAAGGCAGCTTTCTGCTAAGCAGTGTCACATTATGAAAGTCACTGATTTCCCATATTCCAGCCTCCCCACATTAAGTTTCTGTAGGTTACTGCCTTGCCAGCTGCATATGCAGGAAGATTTACTGCTCAATTCAATTAGAATTCCACCAAATTATCATCCTGACAACAGGTGAGATAGTCTCTGGAATATCTTCTCTGAGTAGGCAGATTGACTCAAGCTGTCTAAAAGCAAGCAGTTCACAAGCCAGAAGTCCAGCACACCCCCCAAACAACTGAGCAGGGAACAATCCACAGTCCCATCTAAAGGGATGGAGTAATGCTTTGCATTAGATGGCTTTTCACATGTCAAGGATGCGCTCAAAGGCAACAGCCACTTGTGGATGGCCAATATCCTCAGACAGCGGGTGTCTGAAATAAGTAAACAGCTGCTCGTAGCAGAGAGACTTGTGGCTTACTGCTGAAACATGAGTTTTGTGACAGAAGTAGAAAGACTGGCAGGTTGCCTTATTGACTGGTTGGTGTACAGTCTGGAGGCACAGGAAAAAGAAACACTGGTCTCAGTTCTCACTTGATTTTCCAGCCCTTGTAACAGAAGAGGTTCATGCTAGATGTCATCTTCCTTCCTTGGGCAGGAAATAACAGAAGATGAAAAGAAGGAAATCAGGGCTACTACTGCCTTTCTCGTTCCACTAAACACAACATGCTCCACACATCTTGCCTGGGGGAACAGGGAGAGCTCTGACTTCCCAGAGAAAGGGAGGGAGCCAAATGGGAGACAGTAACTGAAGGTACAGCCTGGGTCATGGTGTGCTCACAGAGCAGTGCTCCTCTCTGCTCACTCTTAGTGCAGATTTGTGACAAAACCATTAGGTGGCCTTTAAAAGCTGCATTTTGTTCATGCATGTGTAGTTGGTGCATTTATTTTAATAGGGGCTTTGAGCACATATAGTTGTCTCAATTTATTTTGCAGGAAGAGAACAAGAATGTATCTGGGTAAGAACTGAATCTATATCTTTAATAAGCCCAAAGGCCTTATTAAATTTTTATTCATTCCATAAGCAAAACATTCACAGACTACAGCATGAATTTTAGTGGAGTAGAAAGATCTAGGTTTTGAACCAATATTTCTTTACTTGTCCCTTAAAGGCACTAAAGAAATGTGTCAGATCTGCTGCTGCATGTAAACACGTACTTTGAGAGTAGGGATTCCTGGATTACTGCGTTTCCCTTTGCAGTGGGCTTCTGTGTGAGGACATGCCTTTTTCCACTAATTGATTTGAGAAACAATACTTTTGGGGGTCTATTTTAAATCAAAATATTTTTCAAGTGTCTCTTAAAAAAGGAGCATGGGATCTACCACTTGAAAAGCCCAGAGGACAGACAGTTCTGGAGATTAACGTCCATTTATCCACAAAAATTCATCAGCAAGACAATCCTCCCCACCATTGATTCTCAAGTAAGCCTTGGCTTACTGTCCAAGACAGATAATAACAGCATGACTAACAGATTAGAGCAGTGCCAATGCAGGCAGCAGGTCTCTTCTGAACCCCCTGACTGGGCTCCCACCTGAGGTCCCTGTTCTTCAGCTGGGTTATCAGCCAAACAACAGCAGCCTGTGGCTGGTGGTCTTGGCTTGAGACCGTCTCCCATGGCACTGTTGTTCACCTCAGTTACTCTGCCTGAATCTCCCTTTTTCTTTGTACAGATGAAAATAAACACTAACTGCATCAAGCACAGGCGATGGCTCAGCCCACTCAGCGCAGTGAAAACGCGCCTAAACAGCGGGTCACACTGCAAGCACAGAAGCTGCAAAAATAATCAGCAGAGGAAAACAATGTATATGAGACTCCTCTTTCACTTCTTATTCAGGCACAACAAGAAAGCAGCTCAACAGAACAATTTATACACATGCTGCAATGGTTCACTGACCTAATAAAACACAGCGCATTCTTCAGTGAAAAGAAAATGTTACCAAACCCAAGACCCTAACGGGATGGGAATGTAAGCTGTGCTGAGAGTATACTTCACGTTTTCTCACATAAATTATATACTAACAGTTACTAAAGTATAGCTATAGCTTCCTCCAAATTAATAGTGCTGTGATCAGACTAAAAACAATCAGTAAATGCGAAAGGTTTTGCTATTGATCTCAAAATCTGACCATTCCTAGCAGAATATTCCCCAAATACATAAATGTGCACCTGCATATTTGGCTTATATTAGCTTCCATTCTGAAAGCTGCTGCAATATTTCTCAGCTATCCAAACGTCACACCATTGTATCTCTAGAATGAGCTTCACCTGACGAGAGACAATAGGCAATATGAAGATCAGGAGATGCAGAGGGAGAAACATTTCAGTCCAAGGTGAGCGGAGAGATCCATTCTGTATTGAGTGACAACCCCTCATTGGTTTCCAAAGCTTCCTGAGGTTTAGAAGTCTTGCCTATTACACACTACCAGGGAAGCTTTTGGAGGTCCAGATGGAGAGATCAGGATCATCTTTAACCAACAGAACACATTATCATCTGATGAGTGACATGACAACAGAAGGAATGCAGCACATTACACACCGACACCTGGAGTTTAGTCCAGCATGTCAGTACTTTTGCCATACAGTATTATTTTCCCTTTTCTCATGAACTAATATCTAAATTAGATTTATTTTTTTTAATATCTATAAAAGCCTCATAGGTATACAAGAACACACACCAGAATGAAGACCAGACATAATTAGGCAAAGCACTGACATTGCACTGCTATCCACACAGTCTACAGTTTTTCAGACCATTTTTTCTTCTGAAATGTGTGCTAGGTCATGGCAGCTAACTCATATTGCTAGAACCGTGTGGTAAAGCGAATATATTATAAATGCAAACTGTCACCAGACCCATCACAATTACATTTACAGCTCCCTCTGTGTCTTGTAGTAATTTGTTCTCCTGCACTGCATCCCTCAGCGGTTTCTACCAGATTATTTTTACCATTCAGAAAGGTAATTTATTGAAGGAGTGCTTTGCATCTCTGTCAGAGATACATGAAGCAAGAAATAGGGATGAGCAAACCTCAAAATGATTGGTAGCTTGATATGGGTAAGGATCCAAATTTTAGAACCCTGAACAAAAATTGCTAACAATTTTGGTACATGACAAGTATTCCTTCTAAAAATGGAATCTGTGTCTATAATTACCAGCATTCAGTGGATCGCACATCCAAGGAGAGCCTGGAGAGAAAGTTATTTCTTTATTTACAAATCCAAATCAACATAGATGCAAAATTTCAGATGAAGGAAAAAAAAAAAATCAAGTTCTGGAAAAACGTATGTGCCTAAAACTCAGCACAGGCAAAGCTAGTTCCTTAATGCCCTTGGAAGTAGAAAAAAGGGGACTGGAAATTGCCAGTGTCCCGAATCCTTAACGTGTTTTTCAGAGCTATGTGCATCTGGGACCTTCACAGCAGCAGATATATTGGTACATCCATCTCGCTAATGATCTGTTGCGCATCAGTTATACCCTCTAAAGGGGAGAACAACATTTTTTTTTTTTACCTTGACTAGTTTCTGCTAGTGTAAGGGCAGTTAGAATCCAAACAACGGTGCCCTTTTTGGCCAGAACACACCCATTTTGAGAGTCACTTTTTCAAATTATTAAAGATCATTCAACAAGATTAAACCTTTATTTGGAGCCTAGAAACATCCAACCAATTGTTTCCCTACTGCAGTCAGGATAATGTTTCATTCAAGCAATGCTGCTCCAAATAGATGGGGAACCTTCTCTCCAGACAATCAATTGAATCATGCTATTTTGTAAGACTACTGACCTGACCTTACAGTTCCTGTCCTGTGAAAGGGATCAGCAACATCCCAACATATGAAGGCTATAGTCTCATGATTGTGCCATTCCTGACACAGTTCTCCAGGTGTTTTATCAAAAAGTGATGTATATTACCTACAAACATTGGCAAAGGACTAGAAGTGCCAGTTTTAACACAAAACCCACTGCTTTTACATCTATTGGATTCATTTTTGTTCTCAGCTTCAGCTCTGTCATCTGTATTTTCCTGACAAGACCAGCCAGTGTTATTTTTAAATCTGTCCCAGGCTCTGTGTCATATCTCCCCAGCTACAGTTCTTTGTTTTTGAGAATGTCACAGCAAATCAAGATAACCACTAAGCAGAAAGGAAACAAATGTTAAAACTACATGCACACATACAAAAAAAAACCGTGACTGATCCACATTCCTGCTCCTCTAAAGAGCAATAGAGAGAGCAAGTCAAAATACGCACTAGACCCATGGAGAAGTCAGTCCAAAACCAACACTAGCCAGAAATAAAAGCAGTGCCTGTGACGCCCATGGAAATGACAGCACAGGGGTGGTGACCGAAAGGCTACGTTGAAGTAGATATCTACCAGTAGGTGTTCTTTTGGCCGCATTTCTGCCTTCTGTCAGGAAAGCTGTAGCCTGATGCATTACCTTAGCTGGCCTACACAGATGTTACTGCTCGAGGCTATTCTCTCTCTTCCATCCAAAAGCAGAATGCATGCAGAAGCAGGTCAATCTTTTCAGCTTCTACAGGGCATTAAAAAAAAAGGAAAAAGAAAAGTTGTCTTGAAAACTACATCTTCTAATCAGCACTGTAGCAGGTCACGCTGCCTCTTCATCAGCAGCATGGCTCAGGATACATGATGACAGGCAATTTGATTCCAAAACAGTCTGTGCAGTCTCATTGTCAGGAAAGGACAGGGATGCTCAACTGCAGCAAGGAGTACCCCTGAAACATTGCAGAGGATCCGCTTTTGCCAAAATTTTAAGGGTCTGATTTAATCTTCTCCATTTTGACTTTGAGGGTGGTGGTGAAGACTGTCCGACCTCAAAATTACAAGCTCTTCCCTAATTATTATTATTGACTTCTAGTGAGAAGGTGTCATCAGCTACATGCATCAAAAGGTGGTTTACGTTCAACTTGAGAATTTTTTGCCTGCTAATCCATAGAAACAGGGGGAATCTGAAGGAAGTGTCTGGCTTCTTTTAATCACTGTAAACTAATCAGCAACTATCGCTGCCTAATAGTGTGACTCTGTTAGACCAAGAGATGACTCTCAGTTGTTTCTAGTATGTGCAGTCCAGCAAAGCATGTCCCATACTTTAATTTGCCCCCCGCTCCCTTTTGGCTTTGCATAGGATGGTTATTGTGCTTAATACTGTGTACTTTTTAGGGGAACTGCTGCAGTAGATGAATGGCAAGGGCAGCGAGAGGATGACACTGGATTTGTAGCTGTCCATTGCCGTTGCTGCTTACAAAAGGAGGAACTACTTGACTTTCCAGACAACACTTAAGGTGTTGGTTGTGGGTTTTTAGTTTTTTGTTTTTGGTTTTTTTTTTTTTGATGTTGGTAATCTCTGGGGTTATTTATTTTGCAGAAAATTCTTCCCTTTGGCTGACAAAGCAGGAGGTCTGACTACCTTAAAGCTGTTAGGGCTGAACAGTTGAACTATGGAGCTCCACAGAGGTTGTTAAAGAAAGAGTTGCAAGAAGCACTTCACTGGGTCAAGTCAGCCTAGAAGGGACAAGCTATGAAAAGTGTCACAGGATATTTTAAGTTATTGTAAGGTCAAAATGCATTAAGGCCAAAGATAAATAGCTGCCACATAAAATGGAAAACTTTGTGACTTGAGAATGCCTTTTGGTGCATGGAACCGCATACATTTTGTATGATGTTCTGTGCAACATCTATGTTTTATCTTAACACCTGCAGCTGCTTGTTACCTTATCAAAAAAATCACTCCTCACCTGAAATACAGCATGTAATCATGCTTTTCCTTTAACCTGCATTATCACCTTCCACATAGGCTTCCCTTATCTAATGTACCAGTTTTGGGAAACATAAGATCATGGAAGTTCTGTCTAGTTTTAAACAGTGGCCTCAGAATTGTGGCCTGTTACAGAACTGAGGAACTCTATTGCATATGAAATTGTGCTGTTCTTGAAGAGCGTGGAGATGTTGATGGTGACAGCAAGGGGAATGGGATTAGGGCTTCGGTGATTCTTACTGACTGCCAGCAAGCCTGCACCCACAATAAGTTGATACAGGACTCCCCGCACCTGCAGTGACATACCCTACCAAACTGCCACCAAGGGAAGACACAAATGTGTCTCTACCCATGTCATTAGGGCAAGTCACCAAGGCAGGTGGGAAAACCTATCAAACCCCTGTTGTCTTTGGGTCAAGATGCCAGCCCTTTTTTAAATGGGGAGGGGAAAAAAAAAAAAGAAATCGAGTCTTTTCAAAGTCATGCCCATGCCTGGGAGGATTACAATAAATTGATTTGTTCTCCTAGTGTCTGATAATTTATTTAGTTTTCCTGAGAGAGGCTGTAACATTTGTTTGCTATTTTGAAATTGGAGCTTCTCCACAGGGGCCAAGGAATGGGACTAGAAAGGATCCAAACTAGTTATCATCACCAAATGTTGAAGTCTGCCTGATGGGTATTGAAATGGAATTGTATTTAAGAAGGCTAAAGAAAGCGAGAACAAGGTGGAGATGTCAGGCAGGAAAAGGGGAGAGATAACACTGCATTCATTTACATAAAGTGCTCATGAATTCCTTAGCAAGAAGGGAAAGTATCTACCCAGGAGGGCAGGCAGGCAGAAGTGCCCCTCCAGTTCAGAACAGGTTTAGTACTTCCCTTTGTTCACTTTGAATTGAACTCCTCTGGATTTATCACTGAAGTGAGAGATGCCGTAAGCAATAAACAAAGGAAGTTCATGCTGTTTTCATAGTTACTTGTTCATTTGTAAGGCAGCTGAACAAAGAGAAATAGATCAAGACAAAAGTCAAAATGTCTTACTCAGACCAACACTGGTCCTCACCTGTCCCTTAAAGTTTTGCTGAATTACAATGCAAATTGAGCCAGAACAAGTTTGGTTATACACTAACAGTTAATAAAAAGCACACCAGCCTGACTCCCTGTAATTGAAGGAAGAGTCTCTCATTCTACAAATTAAAAAAATCTGGTGTTAGTTCAAAACAATCAGGAAAGTCTTACAATGTAATTGTTTGCATAAGGTTAAAAATACACAGAAAATAAGGGGGGAAAAGAAAAAAAGCCTATTTGAACAAGTGCTATTGTGCTTCTAGTTATTTTTTCTTGGCTTTACTTTTTAAGGGGCTGGGGGGAAGACACTGTCCAAGCTTCTTATGATCCCAAAAATCAAATCTCTAGATTAATTGATTTGGGGAGAGCAGGTTGGCAGTGGGGACACTATGGTCTGTGAATATCACAAAGCATAAGGCCATCTGAAATCTGGAAACAAGTTTTATAGTTTGGGGGCATCTTTTCTAAATTCTGAATATCTGAGCTGTTTTATAATTGCAATAGGAAATCAAATATAACACAACATAAGATTGTAGGTCAGAAGTTCATTGTTGGAGAGATGGGATCAAAAGGGAGAGAAAAAGGAAGTAGGAAAACAGATTAAATTATTTCAGAGGTATGGTTGCTATGACACTTTGAACTCATCTTGGTTTTAACTAGCGGTTGCAGCACTTTTTGATAGTTCAGCAAGAACAGTGGATCCCTGTTAGCCTTAGTAAGCAGAGGCCAAGACTATAGCATGGATCAGGAGAGGTGGAGAACAAAGGAAAAAGACAACAGCAGTTTAAGGGCTTGGATCCAAGCAGCCCTTATAAGTGTGGGCAAGTCTGACCCGCCTCAGGGCAGGTCATGGTGTGGAGGGATCCAGGAGGCTTGGCACAGAGCAAAATGCAAATGTAGCAGCCAACCAAGAGCAGCAATGTAGCGCTAAAAGGTGCCAGCACAGCAGCATTTGCACTGCAGGAATAGACCAGGACACAAAAAGCCACAAAAGCAATATTTCCCCAATTATTCCTCTGAATCACTGAATCTAATCTACCTATCTAAAAATACCTGATCATACCTAAGAGATCATACCTAACAAAGGGTTATTTTCCCATCAAATAACAGCTGCTGCATTTTTTGCATGGTATTTTTTTAATAATCATTCCTATTTTGAGGCTCTTTGCAGGATTCTACCTTCTACAGTAAATGTCTGAAGTGGAGTTGTGGTAGTTTCAGAGCCCGGGGATGCCTTGAAAAATCAGAAATGCTACAGCATTAGTAGTCAAGTTCTGTTCTTACTGCTGATGTGCCAAAAGGCACCATGATCTTAAGGCTCATAAAGGCACTGTAATGCTTCACTGTAGCTGTCAGCCCCCTCGCTGCCTGCAGAAGCCAGCAGCCTGCTCCCTGCTGAGGAAGAGCTGGGTGTTCAGCAGCCACCCAGCTCCACAAGCAGGGAGGACTGATGATTACTGCAGTTGGCAACAAGTCACTGGGAAATCCCACTGCACCTATAAAGCTTTAAACATGGCAGGAGCCATTTGACACAAATGTTCTCAAACCTTCATTGTTGGGTTCCTCCCGACTCGGCTCTTGTACTCCAGTCCAACCACTTGCTATGGAACATGGCTTTGTCTTCCACCCAGTTACCGAATGCCTTCTTCCATGTAAAATGCAAACTGTTCCCACTCCATCACACCAGCACTGCCATGTTTCTAAACTACGCTAGCTCCAATGGGTCCCTCCTAACCTTATTGTAACAAGCAAGGCGAAACAGGAGACAAGGGCTTTGGGTATCTGCCTGCAGCATCTACTTGTATCAAAGAAGGCTGGGATTGCAGATGTCCGACTGGCCACAACAGTGAGATTTTACCATGGGATGTTGTAAAACAACAGTATTGATAAATAGAGGGCATCATCGGAGACAGAAATTAGCAATGAGATTTCTAATGAAATCTAACAAAAATTATCTGGTTTCCTGTGGTTGAAAGAACTTAGCTTTCACATCTTATTCACATGAAAGAATCAAGTCAAAAGGTAAGTACTTTAACAAGTAATGGAGCAAAAAGGTGATGGGGGAATAGGTGCATTTAGTTTATGCGCTTGGTTGAATTCAAAAACATTCCCAAAACTGAGTGAAACCAATCCACCCTCTCCAAGTCTCTTCTTACCCAAATGAAGATCTGAGAACATGTTTTCCAGTCATGAAGGGAAAGTTCTAACAAGTATTCAGTCTGTCCACAGCAGACATAGAAAAAAAAAAATCTTCCTTCTTTTTCTGAGAACCATTGTAATTCATGTCTCTCATTTTTCTGGTGAGGCAGCTCTTACTGGAGCTTCCCCAAAAGAGCTTCCACACAAGACACAGCATTTTCCAGAAGGATTTATGGGAGCTATCAAGCCCCTGTGTTTCAGATTCTCAGACCCAAATTACTTTTCTGGTTTTTAATTACAAGCAATTGAACCTTCTGAAAGGCAGCAAATAAGTCTCTAGTAAAGCCTTCCCTCATTTCCCAGGTACCATGTTCTTCCTTTGATATGTTTGCAGGTGTCTGTGATCCCACGTGCATGAATGGAGGGAAATGTGCACGCCCAAATGTCTGCAACTGCCCAGCTGGCTGGAGGGGAAAGCACTGTAATAAACGTAAGCACCTCTACTGCCCATCAAACAGATCATTATTACTTAGTCAACATCAGTTGTAATTTTTTTTTTACTACTAAAAACAATATGGTGGCTTTTAGAATCAGTTTTGCTACTTCAGCAGTCTGCAAAAAGCCTGTTTTAAGTACAGGTAATACAAAATGCTATAAACATGAGATGCTCGCAAAGGAAAAAAAGCTGTGTAGGGGAAGCCTGGTTCTGCTCCATGCAGCTGTCTGGTATACATCTTGTTATAGAAATTCATTTTTATAGTATTAAACTTGAAGCATTGATTTTATGTTTTAACTGCCTCACATATTTTGTTATATTTTACAGAGAAATGCCATGTATTTCAATACAGAGCTATTTAAAGGCTGCTATAAAGCCTTCCAAACTGATACACTCTCAAGGTCACCAGATACATTTCGGTGCATAATTTGGAGAACGATTTGTTCTTACTCCATAACTCTACCAGATCTGACTAGAGTTACATAAAAATGTAATTAAAAAAAAATCCTCTCACCCCAAAATATTTTTAAGGAACATTTTTGCTTACATGGCTATTCATTACCATGATGTTGACAGATAAACTGAATAAATTTATAATCAAGATGACATACTATACGCAAACTGGATTAAAATACTGGCATTTTACCCCTTGGGTCCTGATAGCAAATATGATTTCCAAACCAGTGTTTTGAAATTATAATATTAACAATTTATTCAGAAATTCTAAAGGAAGTCTGTGTCTCTCACACATATACAGCAGAACATGCATTCACTCTTTTGGGGTCTCTGAAGAAATAAGATATGCAATAAACATGTCAAACTTTACTGTGACAATCTACTGATTTATAACATGGAACACAGAAAATGCATGTAACACATTAATAGGTCATACGGAGAATATTCTTAACTGATGGAGAGCTGAGCATTAGAAATAGCAAAGCTCCCAGTAGACAGTCAAAGATAAATTTAAGAAGTAAATATCAAAGAATCCTGAAGACTTCCTAGCTGATGACTCACTTCTTTAGAAATTAGCCATCTGGGATCAAACCTAGCAGGTCATCTTTCAGATTGGTCTTGAGCATCCAGACACATCATGTACACCTCACTTGTTTCATGTCAATCTGCTCAGCTGTTTGCCTGCAGAAGTGTCTGAATGGTGGAGAATGTGTAGGTCCAAACATCTGCGAGTGCTCTGGAGGATGGATAGGAACGCTGTGCCAGACCCGTAAGTGCTGCTTTAATTGCTACAGTTTTGTAGTCACGCATGGTGCACTAGAGATCTTCCTGCATTAAGTTTTCTGTTTTGTGTATATTGTATTGGTTAATAGTTGGACTTAATCTTATAGGTCTTTTCTAACTGGAGTGATTCTATGATCCTGTCACATGTAAAAGTCAACCATAAGATGACTAGCACCTAAATTCTGCCTCTCATTTGTCAGAACTACCTTATGCTGCCAGTAAAACTACTACTTTCAAAGATGTTTCTGGGCTCAACATCAGTGAGATAAAGACTTGACATCTTTTACTTACATAAATGCTGAACTCAACCTGTCAGACAAAATTAGTAGTCTTAAAGTTAAATAATTTTATATACAACATAAAAAAGGGATCTGGGACAAAAGGAAATGGAATAGTCCTTTCTGCATACCCAGATGGCATTAAGCACAGAAAGAAATTCTATGTATCTGCTAACCTAAGAGCCCAATCCTGTAAATACTGTGTCCAGACTGACCACTGAGACAGCTGGAAGCATTTGCATGTGGAAGGACTGGAAGGAGCTGGTATAAAAAGGGATCCATTGTTGCCTACTACCTACAGGGTCACTTCAGTTTGTGAATGTTACTAGCTGTACAGTAAGAGGGCAAGAGGAAAATATCAAACCATTATCCCCTTCAAAGGGCAATCTTTCTTCCCTCACACGCTCAGAGCATGATCACTTACGGAAATCTTTTGTCAGTTCATTCAACAGCTGTGTAATTGTTTTTGTGCCAGCTGTCTTCTAGTTCAAATGTGAGAATGTTTAAAGTTATTAGTTGATGACATATTCTTGACTCAGTTTATTAAATAAGCAAATTGTGCTCATTCCTGTGAAAGGCGAGTAAGGCTCACTATCGGTAACAGTTCCTGCTGTCCTATGCAGGCACACAACCCTGTGCCACTTTTTACTTACTTAACCAGCTCCTTTGAAACTTGGCTCCCAATCACTTGCTAGTCAATATTTCACTATTCCTTCCTGTTTTCATTGAAGCGGGGAATTAAACCAGCTTTTAGACCAAAGGAGCTGGCTGAAACTCCTTGGTCCCCCAGCAAACCCAAATAATGGTTGGGATTTCCAGGTTTTTAACTAGAAAGACAGACATTTGTTAGCAAGCAGATGGTGAGGTCTTATAATGTTGCTCCAGGGTGTTCACAGCAATGCAAGGAGGAAGCAGGGAAACAAGAAAGTCTACACCTAACATCTGGAAAGATGAAAAGTTTTGTATAGAAGTGTAACCCCTGAAAGCAAGTCTGGTTTTGTGTTTTCATGGGAGCTGCTCGCCCAAGTCCAGAGCTCAGTAAAAAAAATGTGTTCATATAATGTAAACATAAAGGCCTTCTGAGTGCCTCCCTTGCTCAAAGAAGTGCTCACCTTCCCCTCAGCTCTGGCACTGAGGAGCAGGTTGCTAGCAGCAGCTAAGAGGACTGTAACCACCCTCTGCTTACATCTCTTTGTTGCCCTCTTATTACTATGGCCTGTTTCCCATCTCCCAGCAGCACACAAATAATGGGCCAAATCCCCTCACTCCGCCAGAACCAGTGCATCTCTGCCAAGCAGACCTTTGGTTCGTGATGCTACCCCCTGTGCAAAACTGCTTTACCACATTTGAGCCCCTGAGGTTTCCCTGTGCTCAGCACCCCCTTTTCTGCCTGGCTGCCTATGCCCAAATTCTGCACTTTGCTATAGTATCAACCACAAGGCTCAGTACAGCCTTGATTTGCACCACTTCAGCTACCAACTGGCTGTTAAACCCCACAACAGAGCAAAACACAGTTTAAGGTAAGAAAATAATAGAAACATATTATGAAATATTTTACTATCATTAATATTATTACTAATTTATTACATTTTATATAAAAACATTTGTTGTATGTGAATTTATATTAACTATTACTTGTTCTATTTTTCATATTAGTAATCTAAGTTGTTCCATTCTGTAATTCCATCTCACCTTACAAGGAACAACATGTATGATAACTTTTCTCTGGAATCACTTCTCCACTATCTGGAAGCATTTAGGGCTGGATTGTTTCTCTGGACCTTTTTCAAGGGTAGCAGGAGATTAGATAACCCCAGCTTCATTCTTTTCAGCCTCTAAATTCATGCAGCTGCCCTTATTGAGATGGCAGAGATGAAAATGGAGATACAGATTTCGTCTACCCACTGAACCCCATTTTTTCCTCATTAACCTCCTAACACACATCCTTCGGTTTTGTCACCCTGCTGGATCTACAGAGGCTTCCACTATTTTCTGGACATTTCTCATATGGAAAAAAAAAATTCAGTCCTCTGTAGTGAGGGTAGCTCTTGAGAGTAAGCCATTAAGCCAACAAAAAAAGACAACAGACAAACACTGACAATTCATCTTGGACAGCTACTTTTGCTTTTTCTTTAGTAAGAAGTCACAGACCATCTTCACCAGCGCTGTTCCTAACTCACAAAAGCCTAAGCCTACACAGACAGGTCAAGAAGACATTTGAAGGCACCAGTGGATACAGCTGACAATATTTTCTTAATCTTCTACTCTCAGTTTTATAAAACCAGAAAAAGAAAATTGCATTCTCTACTTGTAGGTCCCTAATAATTAATTCAAATATTGATAAGTGCAAGTACCAACGTCTCAGATTTACCTGCCAAGTTTCATCAGGAAAGAAGGACATAGATCTCCATCACAAGTGATAGCCCCAAATCCTTCACCCTTTCAGTGGACAACACCATTGCCAGTCACCTAGAGCAGATTCTCATCTCTGATGCAATGAAGATTGGCACTGTCCGAGACAGAATAATTTTACCTCTAAAGTCTTTTGAAAATGCTTCAGAGAACAAGACGAGTCTTTGGCTACCACTAGACTGCAGAACTTTGCAAGAGTAAAAGTAGAGACTTTTAGGAGACTTTGCTAATGGATAAAACAGAATGAGACTGTAAATAAAGAGGTCAGTCAAGAAAACAGTTTTGTTCCCCACTCATCTGTAACTGAATGGAATAGCTTCTGAAAGAGAATCAATAAAATAGGTCATTTGTGCCAACAAATAAGGTGTACGGTGGAATACACACATTACCCTTGATAAATACCTATGACTTTGATGGTCATAGTTTAAGGAATAATGGTCAAGTTTCAGGCTGTATTGCAAGAGCAGGGAAATTACCTTCTGGGAGGACAGGTTAAAAAATGTCATTGAAATATGCAACATGTCTCAGCTATAGAAGAGAGCAGCTTCATAGATTAGGCTCCCTCCATTAGAACACAATTTCTGTCTGACTCCGCTTTTAGCTTTCACAACAGCAGCACAAATATTCCAAAAATTCCCTCTCCGAAAACACAAACAGTATCCCAGGACCACCATGTTTTCATCTTTCCATACTAGATATCCAGTCTAAAGCTCCATGCTTGTGGCTTCCCCCACGTCCTTCAGTGTTAACTCACATGTCTCTTTCTTGAGCTAGAAGGGAAACGTTACACCAAATCAGTGAAGACCTGACAGTGCAATCTGATTACCCTGACAGATACAGCTGAAACACAACCCAGTAAAGTCAGAAAGCTTCTGGCCAGGGACATAAGTCTGTTGTTTAAGGCTCTGAATGCAGGATCAAGGTATAATTCTAATAATTAATTATAAAGTATAAGAAGGTTATAGTTGTGAAGGATCATCATTAAAATTCATGCTGTTATCTTCTGTTCTAATATTATTGAACCCATACTGGCTCCTCATTGCCCTTCAGAATATCTTCTCTTTATTTGCATGTTATAAGTGTCAAGCTTATAGCCTTATAATTTCCTCAACATTCTTCCTCATTCTCTCTCACTGCCTTGAACAACATCTGAGACAGGCTTGCTTTCCTATGTAACCCTTTCAAACCTCAAAAGGAGAAAAATCTTTAGAAAGAATGTAGTTCACATGCAAATTATAGCTCTGTTCTTTTAACACCCAGGGATAAATCTCTTTCTGTAATGGACATTTATTGATTATAATTTTAACATAAGCTTAGCTTATTAAATTACTCTTTGCTGAATCCGTACAGGATAATGCATACAGAGCCTCTGTCATTTTTAGTGTTTCGCGGCTTAGCATCCCTTGTAAATACATTTATGAAATATTCATTTGAACTTCAGCTATATTATTATCCTCTGTGATTTCAAGTTCAATTTTCTTCCAAAATGTTTTTAACTTTTCTCCTAACTGAGCTCTTGTTTTTCTGAGCACTACAGCAGGAAGCAGGGGGTGCACAGACAGGCAGGTAGCAAAGGATAAAAAAGGAGAATATTTTTATCCTTTTTTCCTTTGTTTGCATCAACTGAGAATCAAAGGATCCACAGACAGAAAAAAGCCTGGTACCTTACCTAACGCCTATTCTTCTGCCCATGCACACCAGTACAGCCCTAACTGATACAGGGGCCTCCAGAAGAGTCCACCTCTCTTTGCCTTGCCTAGTCTTATTTTATCCACTACCAAGCTGAAAGAAGAATCAACTTTCATTTTTCCCCCGCCAAGCTCATATCCAACGAATAACAGCACTATCATACACAGTTCTCTTCTAGCTTACCATACAGTGGAACAAAACTGCTGTGGGTACAAGGAACCTCTTCTGCTGACATGATTTTCCCAGTGATAAATATAAGTTCTTTCAAAGTTCATGGAGGAGCTGAAGTAGCATTCAGCAGATGATGAGCACTGTTCTAGGTTGACCATGATTTCATTCCTCCTCTGCCCCATCCACACCCAGGATTCCAAGCTGGGTCTCCCCCTCTCAGAAGGAGAAATTCAGAAGTCTGCAGCTGCTCATTCTGCATCTGAAGGAGTGTTTTGCAACAAACACCTAACAAAAACAGAGTTTGCTTCTTAAAATCTTGTTTCAAAGCAGCACTTTTACCTTTTCAGAATAGCAGAAATATATCAACTAGCTCATGTGCTAGGAAGGCAAGTCGCTAGCTCCAGGTCACTGGAGTCCTGCAGCAGAAAACCAGCTGACACAGCTGGCATTTTACAAAGATGCCCCTGAAGGTCACCAGCATGTCCAGGTCTCTGCGTGTTCTTGTGCTGGACATGTTATGGGTCAGTACTTCTGCCACAGCACGCACTCTTGCTGCCCAGCTGTACTAATACGAGTAGCAGTTTGTCAGGCTGTTTACAGCTTTCCCTTTTTAAGGTGTGTAGAGTGACAACATCTGCTTCTTTACCTCTGCCCTGCAGCTGTCTGGCCTAAAGTTCATTGCATTGATTTAGATTTTAATATGCCCTACTCTGGCAAAACCTCAACCTCCTCACTGAGTGATGGAGGACACAATAACCTGATCAAACAAAAAAATACAAGTTCCACATGTTGTTAAACAGCTCATTCCTGGCCTTCCAAGGTCACTGCAATGATTAGTATAACTCAGAATCACAACTGGATGGCTTGGGATCTCACTGTGTGTTTCCTAAAGACATTTCACTGGCCTGGTCTATCTCTGAGAGTTCAGATCATAGCACAAAGAATCTGTGTTGAAATCAGAACCTAAGTCCAACAGTCTGACATTCTAGAATTTGATCCTTCAACCACTTAGTTTGTTAAAACTGATTTTTTGTGGGGAAAAACCCTCATAGGGATACATCAAACTCTTCTAATCTGATGGAACACTTTGCTCCACGATGGAGGAGATAGTATTGGATCATTGACACATGCCTACTTTATTTTTAGTTCAGTCTTAACAGTGTGTGGCTTGCAGCCTCCTATGTGCCTCTGCCACACAAGAAAATATAAGACACTTGTTGATACATATCTGACCACTTCTGAAAGCATTTAGTGTGACTGCCTGTAACTAGGGTACAATATTCTGGCAATATTTACAGAAGTTTAACTCATGAGATCTAATTAAAATACTATGACATGTGAGTTCTCCTTGAATGGGTGCCCTATGAATTGGCTGTTCTCTTTCCTCTATGCCAAAACATCATAACAATATAAACTGCTAATGAGGACAGAAGACTGGCTGAAATTTGACTAATTCAATTGATTATATCTTTTCTCTCTTAAAAAAATAACACCAATTCTTTCATTAACAATATCTTCAAATATGTGTCTCTAGTCAAGATAAAGTTTTTCTGATTCCTTTTTACTTGGAATAAGTAGCTCACTAGTGGTTCTGTGGGACCACGAAATTACATGTTCTCATGTCCTGGTTTCCAGAGGTGTAAAGAATTTTATTTATTGGAATAGCATCACCTTCAGGAGCATATACTTAACATATCTTTTCATCTCAAGTCAAGAACAGATCTTTTAACAGCAGATTGGAACAAAAGAAAAAACAATTTTGACACAAATATGACCCAACCATCAGTGCCCAAAATTTATCTTGGCTTTCCAAATGATCCATTTCCAACTGAGTTGAGGCAATTACTTTAGCACAGTCTTCTCTTTCCTCACCATTGAGGGGAAGAGAAAAAAATAAAGAAAATCATAAACATAGACACATGGGCATGAAAAAGCCTACAGCAAGCCATTCTTAATGCCTTCAATATTTTTTTATTTATTGTCCTTTCCTTCATCACATGAACTACAGAATCATAATATATTTCATCACTACATTTTCAAAAGCATCTAAATATTCCTTTTCTAATTAAGAGACTTAGAATAAGTGTTTCCTAAACAACTTTGTCTTTCATTTGTAGCACTTTGTGAGCAAAAATGTCTCTTTGGAAGCAGATGCATAAGACCAAATGCCTGTGCTTGCAGAAGTGGCTATACTGGTTCAGCATGTGAAAAGAAGGTAAGGTCCAAAACCACTGATTCTTACAGTACGAGGGATATAAATAACCAGATGTAACTGAAATACCCTACAGGAAAATGGATTAAAGTCTCATTAACCTTATGAAAGATGTAAATAAGGTTACAAAACAGTTTAAAGGATGTTTAATATCTCCTAAGCTGTCAAAATAACCCTGTATTCAAGTGCTGTACAAAATCTTCCCTTAAGGAACAGCTTAATACTTCAAGCATAAAACCCACACAAGCTGTATCTATTCTGGTAGTTAGGGTCATCCTTAATACAGTGCTCCTGTCCAAACCCACTAATCATCTGCACAGCAAACCCTGGAGAAAAATAGCTAGTTGCAGTCCAGCCCAATCCTGGAAGCTTTTCTGAATTGCAAGGGCAACCTGCTCCTCCTCACCAGACACCCCTCAACTCGCTTTTCACCTTCCTGCCTTCTTAACATCACCTCTTGTTCGCAACATGAAATCACAAGCCTTGCACCCAGGAGGTCAACAAGCAGCACTTGCTCTTGTTCATTCCTCCTCCAACCCAGTTCCTGATGTCCACAGACAGCCCGCTTCATCTTGCGGAGCTTAACCTCAAACTGTACATTAAACATTACTATAGGCATATCCACAAGTGGCAAAACACCAAAACAATTCTCCTGGTCAGAGAGGGATCCACATTTCTCCTCCAAGTAACTTTGTTAGATGCTCTTTTCCAAGATGAGCTCTTCCAGCACCTGTTGTTGCAGAGGCACCCACAGAACAGACAGCAGCAGCTACCCAAAATCTGCAGATTTATTACAACCAAAGTTGCCCAGCACTCCAACAGACCAAAGTTAATTACAAGTTCAGATGCCAGGCAGGAATATATCACTACACAACAAATTCCTAAACTGTAAGGAATACTCTTTAAGAAAGATGAGCCAAAAGGTGCACTTACTCATAGAAGAAAAAAATCTCCCCCCAAGGGTACCCAAAAACCACAGGGTCACTCACTGAAAAGGGGGTGAGGATTTACCCAAGGATATAAAATAATTCACTCACCAAAGAGGGGTTAAGAGCTCACTCAATCCTGAAAAAGTTTCCTTGGACAGCATCCCAAACCAAGGGAAGAGTCCCCAACAGCAAAGCTACTGCTCCAAAGAAGACCAACTCCCTTTGGGTCTCCAGCAGGGCTCCATTTATACCCCAGTCAAGTCTGAACTGAGGTCCTTCTGATTAGTTGGGGCAAACACAAGGCAAAGGCAGGCTACGGGGGTCTGGACTGTGAGGTGCCAAGTGATAGCCATGAGGCTCCACCTGATCTTTATCAGGTGTTTGGGCAAGCCCTGGTCTTTGTCAGGGTGGCTGCAGCTGTTAGCACTTGCTACTCCACTACCAAAGGTGTGCTCCTGCCTATGCTCAAACAGAGCTGATGGGTCTAAATCTGTGCCATCTGTGAGGCGAATAACAGCCAAAATAGGTGGCACCTTTCCTGCTCCGTATCTTCTTGCTGTGATAGCTATTCCTGTTGCCTTATGAAGAAACAACTCTTTCTTTCTTCCTGGCATTGACCAAAGCAAACTGAAATCCAGCTCGTGCAAACCATTTTTTGCATGAATTTGAGAAACATTGAGTTGGGCAAATACTATCCTCACCCCCCAGAAAAACCCAATTAGCCATGTCCAGCTACCAGAATGGTTTGCAAGGTTTTACAACCAACAGCTGGGCTTGACCTGACCACCACATCACGGTGGTCTATGTCCTTGGGTCCAGTTTCTTCCTCATATCACCACTAAGACAAAACCATTTCTTATTTCTTGCCTGCTGTGCCCAAACACTGTATGTATCAACTTGAATTTCCCTTTCTATTCTGAGTACTGTTTTATTTCATTTCCTGCACCCTCCGTCTGTCAGAGAGTCTTCTCCCTTCCAGCGTCACAAATACCCAAAACATTTTACACATTTGCCATTGTTAACACCACATTTTTAAGCCATGGTCATTTCTCGTAACTCGAACGCTATTCCACTCACATGCCTGGCTGGCCCAACCTGCAGCTTCCAGAAAGGCAGGTTGCCCTGTCATTTATGTATATGGAACAGCTAAGGGCAAAAATCAACATATTTTCATTTCAATTACATAATGCATTAAGAGAAAGCATGAAAATCTATTCAGATAGTCACTTTTATCTGTTAATGATAATTAAATTTTAATATCAGAATTAAAATTCTGTATGGATTTTCTTAACAAGTACATTCTCATACTAAATTACAGCTCCTACATCAATACTGAAATGCAGCTGATGTAGATAAGATGAGTAAGGGTTGTAATTTTCTATGTATAAAAAATCTATTAAACAGGTTGGCCGTAGCCTAGGAAAATATGGTGCACATTTTCTGAAATCGCTAACAGAAGAATTCCAAATGGAAACAGGAATATGCCAAGATAAACAGGAATTATTGTCTGCAGGTGTTCATATCCAGAAGACTTTCTCTTGGTAGGTCGAGAGTTGCCCTTTTTGATGCAGCAAGCCATGATTACCAGGATTGCTTTGGAGCATTATTCTAGTTGTGAAAGTGTGAAGTACAATATCTGTCATTCCACAAACGAAGCGGAACTTTGTTGCACTTAACAGAAAATATTAAATCAAAAAAACAGGCTTCCTTTTTCACGTGAATAAACTATTACACAGTAAATCAGTCTTGAAAGAAGAAGAAAGTAGAAAAAGGCTTTGCATATCATGCATGTCGAAAATACCGAGCCATAAATGGTACCTGTAAACACACGGGTCTCTCGAGCAATGATTCATCTCACAGTTTTTAAGACTGTTTGAAGCACTCTTCAGTTTCATGGCTTATTCTGCAGAAATACTGATTGGCTGCACTGATAGGAACATGTGTTGCTTTGATGTGAAGAAGAAATGATCTGAATAAAAGGGAATTATCAAGTTTCCTTCAATCCACGAGCCTTGCTGAAAGCTAGAATCAAAGTCAGTAAAAATATGATGGATTTGATGGAGTTTAGTTTAAATTATATGGCTTATATGAAAGCGAATGAGGTACCCCTCCAAAAAGTCAAAATTATGAGAGATATTCAAAGACAAAGCTCATTTACTAGCATGGCTTATAGTAAATTGTAAACAGAGGAATTCATTCCCATATTACTGTAGAGAAATCAGGATGACAGGCCTCCCAAGAGTTAATTTATCAGACTGGATAAGGTACAAGCGAACAATCTGAAAAGGCTTTAATCAACTTCTCTGAAAGCATCAGCTGTGGAAATACCACAATTTATTTAAGTGATTGTTCAAGTATTTAACTACATTATTAAAGCACAGTTTTGTTTTATCTAACACTGAATATAAGCCAAATCTGTTGCAAGTAAAAGTGATACTTTTTGGGGTAACCTTGATGGGCATGGAGAAGTTCTCACAAGTCTTTCAGTAACAAGATTTACATGTTTGAAGATATTAAGAGTCTCTGCTGCTTGATTTTCTCCTGAGCTAAACCAACCAAGTTCAAACCCTGTTCTCTGTTGCTCTTGTCTAAATTTTCTCCGGTTTCTCCATATTCTTCCTGACATGCTGAAGCTGAGCTCCAGTGCAGGCTAGTGCCCAGCAACCCTGTGTGGCTCCTCAGCCTCTGATTAATTCATTTACATCAAGAGATTTACATTTTTCTACAGTGCTGACATCTTATCACATTTCCCATTTGGCACTCGTGCAGTTGACTTTTCCTCTGTAACCATCATCTTTATTGTCTTCACTTAATTTTGTCTTATGGATTTCAAGCTGTTTCACCCATTTATCAAGAAGACTTTCAATTCTAAGCCTGCTTGCACTGCGTCCAAGTGTGACATTGTTCAAAAATGTGACATCTCATTGTCTAAGACATTAATGAAAGGAGCAAATAGTGGAAAAATTCGGCTGTACAGACTATTGATAAAATTATTCCTTGATAATACTTTCTCAAACTTATTTAATCTGAATTACACTGACTGGCATGACTGAGTAAGTCATAGCAGAAGTCTCCCTAAAGTGAAAAACATACCTGCTCTTGGTGGATAGGGTGGCTGCTTCCCTTATGAAGCTTGAGGGACTTATAAATCGTTTGTTTAATAATTTGTGTTAGGATCTTACCAGATACCGACTTAGTCTGAATCTTTGGCTGTCGTTCCCTTGCCTTTTATTTTTTTTTCCCCCCAAACTCATTTAAAGTTATGTACTATGTTTATGGGGACTATTTATATCCTTCGGGAGTTCTCAAAGCAAATCACTGCTGGTTTAGAAACCGCATCTTTAAATATGCTGGGGTAAACTCTATGAGGCCGTGTTGACCTTGAAAAAGCTGCTTCATGTAAAGACCCTCTTATATCCTGAGACTTTCCATATGGGGAGTTAATGCACAGTAGATAGCATACCATCAGTTCAAATCCCACTTTATTGCCTACTCATTTAACCGTGGAAACAGGCCTTAAATCTGACTTTTCTGAATCTAAACTCTCGGTTCCTTCCCTACTCTCCCTTGCATTCCTGTTCCTTTGTTAATTCTGATCACGTTAAACTTTTTGAGACATTTAACCTTCCTGTGACGATTGAAGAAAAGCCGTTGAGAACACTAGACTTGCCTGTGTCAGCTGCCATCCCTCTCCTTCCTGTTACATTCACCACCAGGGTTTGCTATGGGTTAAAACTCATGCCTTGCTCCGTTTCTGTTATGAATCTTCACGTGGTGCTGAGGGACATGGTTTAGGGACCCTGGCAGTGCAGGGTGAAAGGTTGGACTCGATGATCTTAAAGGTCTCTTCCAGCCAGATGATTCTGTGATTCTATGATTTTATGATAACAGGACCAATACAGCAGCCGTGGCATGTAAAAGTTGTCAAAAAGCCTGGATTAAATTGGAGCGGAGCAGCCTCTTCCCCTCCCTCAGCAGCAGCTGACAAGGGATGCTCTAGGTGACTGCACCTGCAGATAGCTGGATCGCCCAACCTCCCTTTCCTAGGGAAGGAGGTGCCAGGTAATTGCCACCTACCCAGTTCAGGAGACTGTTTTCCTCCTTTAAACCTAATTTCTGGTCTACAAATTAGTCTCACAAAATCAGAGTGAAGAAGTCATTTTTAGCAGCATTTTTTTTCAGAGTATAGACTGAAAACACTAAGGAGAGCTATACGGAGCTGGAAAAAAAAGGCCTCACTGCAGAACTCCTTTTTTTTCTTGCACAAACGAAACAGTGTCTGAGTCTGGTTTTGCCAGTGCTTTTGGAAAAGCTGCATGGCCTGTATTTGCTTAATCAAGTTATTCCCCTTTCTCTGCTGTAATCTTCGCTACACTTCCCCTTTGTGCAGTTAAGATTCCTGGAGGAACAATATACATTTTCCCAAATTATTCATCATCTACATCTTAGTCCTCACATTTATATTGCCAAGTGATTTGCAATTCATTTTCTGACATTTTTTGTTTGCTTTGGTTTGGACTTCTGCTAAACAAAGCCTGCCAACAGCATTCCTCAGAAGGCTAATGAACTCGCTAGAACAGCAATCACTCTCTTAGAAGCCTTCTGCGTATTTTTAATTTGTATTGAGTCTTTGAGAGTTCCAAATAATTTAGCGAGTTTCGTGGCAGACATGAAGACAAATGCTCCCGCTGACTTTTACATTCGAAACAGCCATTAGTGCACATTTGTTCAGGGCTGGACAGGGTGACCCAAATGAAAAAGACTAACCAGACCTCTTTTCCAGCGAAACCACAGTCAAAACTTTGGCACGAGTCCCAAAAGAGACTGAGACTATCACGGCATCATTTGTACAACAGGGAGTTTTTCAGAAAGTTGACATTCATATTGTTATCTCCCGTCCTATCTGATACCATCATGCTTTCCTTGGGTTTTTGCTGTCTAAATGGATTAAAGTAATAGCATTAATTAAGCCAATACAATTAATTTAAGATAAAGAATGTTATCTAGTTAAATACGAGTGGTATGTAATATTACACTACAAGCTATCATGATGGTGTATTTTCCCAACAACAGTTTAAATACCAATGCACTAAACTTGCCTGTCGAATATTTATTCTAAGGCATAAAGGTACTGAGAAGTGTAGCCTGTTACAGAAAACAATAATTAAGAAAAGGCAAACCTTATAGCAGATATCTTCAACACTGGAATTTGCCAGCAAATCGAACAGTAACAGGCCATTCATTCCCTATGACTGAACCCAGTGACTGTCTCCCAAAGATTAATCATACTACTGATGTTTACATCAATAAAGCCTGAAAATATTAAGATGTAGTTAATAAACAATTTTTCATATTAGTAACCCTTTGCTGCAGTTAACAGCTATTACTATTCATTTCTTCATTTATAGGTAAAGGGACATTAAACCACAAATCACCGTGCTGTATGCAGTGCCTGTGAATGCACAAGCTAGTCGTCTGTGGAGTTTTAGGAGAAAATGGCATGCCTATGTGTAAATTATTGGACAAATAAATGGAAGTAATATGGGATAAAAAAGGGAAAGTAAAATATAAGCTGTATTGGGCTACACATGTATGTCAGTCAGACCATTTGATTGGTTATTCAGAGGAATGTAAGTACTTAACGGTATTAAAACAACAAAAAATACTGTGACTTTCTCAATATATCACTGAATACCTTCAGCACAGGTACTTGTTCCTGTGTTCAGACTGTATTCAGAGGCATCCTGATAGACTGTGTTTAGTCTAGACCTGGAAGCACCCAAGAGCTTGGGCTTCCAGCTGTGCCCAGATAAATCCATGCAGAGATGTGCCCCGCCAGGAGAACTCACCGGCTCATGTCCCTTCTAGCCTGGAGGTCTCCATGTATGCATCATCCTCTTGATGACAAAAGCCTGCTACTGGTCCTTAAAGGATTTAAAGAACTATGGTAGTGCACAGTATGAATACTTGAACATGCTTTTAGTCTCAGAGAAGCTTATGAAGAAAGAAAACTTATAAAGTGTTCATTCTGGACTTCTGTTGTTTCCCTGCAATAAAAAGATGCATCCTGTATCTGGAAGTCTAAATGGGAGAGAGGAGCATTACTGATTTGGAAATCACAATGTTTTCCTTTAGCGCTCATTAGAGTTTCATGAACACAGGAGAAACCTGTCTGTCGAAAGACTTCCCTGAAAGGTTTTGATTTCAGTTGACACATGCCTTCAGAATGGGGTTTTGGGGTAATTGCAGACAGGTCTGTGTAGTGTCATTACTTAGAAGTTTCTACGCTGTTTGGCACTAAATATATTCTTCAACTTTTTTCACACGTTTCTACCAAAAGAAAGCAGGACAGGGCCTTTACAGCATTTTAAGTTTTGTAATATATCCTATTTTATATATAAACATAAATACATATATATATATATGCATCTGAACAAGGGCGATGAAGCTGGTGAGGGCTCTAGAGAACAAGTCCTGTGAGGAGCGGCTGAGGGAACTTGGGTTGTTTAGCCTGGAGAAAAGGAGGCTCAGGGGAGACCTCATCACTCTCTACAACTACCTGATAGGAGGTTGTAGTGAGGTGGGGGTTGGTCTCTTCTCCCAAGTAACAAGCGACAAGACAAGAGGCAATGGCCTCAAGTTTTGCCAGGGGAGGTTTAGGTTGGACATGAGGAAAAAATTCTTCACTGAAAAGGTTGTCAAACATCAGAACAGGCTGCTCAGGGCAGTGGTGGCGTCCCCATCCCTGGAGGGATTTAAAAGATGTGTAGATGTGGTGCTGAGGAACGTGGTTTAGTGGTGGACTTGGCAGTGCTGGGTTAACAGTTGGACTTGATGATCTTAAAGGTCTTTTCCAACCTAAGTGATTCTATGATTCCATATATATAAATTTACACATGCAAATATATACACATCTAAAATCCAGGTACATATTTTAGCATAAATGTGTATATAGATATATGGAAATACGTAATATGACACAGACAGACACGTACATTTTTATTTGACCTCAGTGAATGTATGTCACTCTTCCAAATATTTCACACGTTTCTTCCATGTAAACTTAAATCCTTACTCTCACCAAACCTGTCTAAATCCCAGCAGGCCCTTACAGAAGTACACCCTGTTTTCCTATAAAATAAATGTGCCATGTACTATCCACAAATAAACAACTGCTACCTGGATGCATCACTATCAGAAACTAAGGTAAGGTATTTCAGAGTCAAACGGGGAAGTAAAATTTGGATACATGATGCTAATATCAAGGTTAACCTGTCATATCAAATACAGATACATCAAGATTAAGGAGCGCCTTTCTTCTTGTCCTGAATAATAAATTAATATCAACATCTTTATGTGCTTTGTAATATAGATTTCTATAAAACTGCCCTTCAAAATGGGTTCTTAAATCTATGTGCTAGCATAAAATAAAGCTTTCCATATCATCTATTATCTTGTTTTGGGTTAAAGAAAATTCACTCATGTATTTAAACCAAGATGATATTCATGGACAACGTCTGCGGTATGAAAATGGGATAAGTGCACTGAAACGCTTTCAGGCAAGAAGCCAACACTCTCCGTGTGTTATACAGAAGTGGCAGAGTGATTTTTTTTAAGGCACACCTGCTTTAGATGAAAGAAATTGAATTCCAACTCCATAACTGTCAAGCACCACCGCAAATAATAGAGCCTAAGCCGAATCATTTCAGCAATATAGCTCTTTTCCTGTTGAGGCGATGGAGCAGAAATCAGCCCTAGCTAGATGATATCGCTTTATGTGCATGCTTTGGAAACAGTTCCATTCATCATTTCACTGCTTAATTCCTTTCAATAACATCTTCTTCATTCCCTGGTTAATAAAAACTTTGGTTACCTAAGTCAAAATTGTGGGAAAAAATGTGGATTGTGATTTTGCTGTAATTACATAAAAATTCCGAAGAAAACACAGTAACTACAATAAATCAGTTGAACGCTTGCACGTAATATTTCTTACATGGCATCATATGCATGAGGCTGTTTCTCCTTAAGCAGCTGAATCTTCGTTTCTTTTTTGCAGCTCCCAATAGGATGAAGATAACACAGCAGCAGGACAAGGAAGACAATGAGAACATGTCTTTCACTTGGGAAGATACAGTGTGAAGAAATTGCTAGTTGTCTCCCTTCTACCCTCATATAGTCACACAGAAGGATAAAAAAAACTGACAAAAACAGAAACCAAAACCAAAAACCCCAAAAACCTCCTCATGTGTCAACAAACCTCCATTTATTTCAAACCTGTCAATGGCAAGGCTCAAATTCATGATCCATGGCTACAGTGACACCATCACAAAGCCTGCTCCTGACAAGGGCAAGATTTTAAAATGGTTCAAACCATTTCATAAAGATTTTTAGTGCCATGTCATTCTGTTTTCATTAAAATTTGAAGGTACGGATAAATTTCCTCTTCCTGTTTTTCTTTTTTAAACAGGTATGTTTACCCCCAGTCTAGAGAAAAGCGAATAAATAAGATCCTGCTTCTACTGAGAAATTTCAGTGACTACCAAGGGAGCGACCAATAGCGTTTAACTAACACTAGCTCCAGCCGGTAGTGTCTTGCCGCTGAGTAACTGCTAAAGCCAAATGCTCTAGGTTTCTAAGTTGCTAACGGGTCAGCATTTATTCGTGGAGGTATCAACGCAACAGCCAGTGAAATGCTGGCTTTTAGTTGCCTCCACACCTGAGTTCACCTTTGCCCTCTGTCACGGCTAGACAGTGCTCCTGGGTGAGTTAATGGTTGACGTGCTGAGGTCACCTAAGGCCCCATGTAGCCTACAGCCTTCATCCCTGGAAGCACTTTTGAAAATGAGCGTTCTAATCATACAATAGGTGCTCAGTGAAACACTAGGAAACCTGGGTGCTCTCAGAAATTTGCATCTTAGCCTGAAAATTCAGATTTACAGAAATCTACCACTGACTCACCTACCAGTGGGCAAAAGATGAGCCACGGGTTTCATCACAGGCAGCAGTAGTGACGTGGGATGGGATGGGATGGGATGGGATGGGATGGGATGGGATGGGATGGGATGGGATGGGATGGGATGGGATGGGATGGGATGGGATGGGATGGGATGGGATGGGATGGGATGGGATGGAGCAATGGCAGGAAATCTGGGAGGAGGAGGAGGAAGGAGTGCAAGGAAGGACACCAATTTTAAGTCCACTTGGTTAAAAAAGAGTTTTAAACTGTCACCTCGGACAACTCTCAGGTTAAATAAGGTAAATCCCAAACAAGGCTCTAGGCATTCATGCTCTCCTTTCATTTGTCTCACTAGAAAATTCACAGCAACTAGAGACCAAAATCCCAGTGTCTTGATGGAGGAATACAGAAGTTTTGACATTCTCTCACTTCTAGGGGTTACTTAGGGGAACAAAGACATAAGTAAGGATATTTTGATTGAACCTTCAAGGCTGCAACAGTAACTAGATGTAAGATTTGATCTGACTTTTACTGTCAATTTATCTGACTCTTACTTTCTCACTGACTGTGAGACCTTTGAATACTGCAAAGTGTTTAAAAAAGCTTGGAAAAACTGTTGGTGCTATAACTCACAGAAACATTCCTCCTCCCTTTCACCCAGCTCCTGATAGTAGCATTCCCCCACACCTACCTGATACAGCAAAATGCTTTTAAATGTATCCAATCTGTTTTCCAATAAATGACTCTCTATTCTTTATTTTTGAACTTCTGCCTTTCATTTTATGTTATGAACAGCTCCACTGTAAAGAGTATCCCAAAGGAAAAAGATTTAAAAAGCAAATTACACGTGCCACTCCTCACAAGATTCCTACTAAACAAACACTTAGATGAAGGGTCAGATGTCAAAAAAAATCGCTATATTCTCCTAAAACATACTGATCTAGATCACAGTTAGTAATGCTAATATGAAGTTAAGTTTTTAACATTCACTTTAACAGTTCCAGGAAGACATTAATAATAAAACAGAACATTGGCACCAGATGAGTATCTACTAGATTAAATTTAGGGTGGCAATTACGCCTTCCTTGAAGTACAGCCCCAATCAATAAAAAAGATTTCTATTACCGTGCCTCCATAATGGCTACAAGAGATGGTGCTAATGAACAAAAGCCTTTGCCAAGACTGAATTTGAAAACCTAAAACAGCTTTCAACACCTCACAGTTTCTTACTGTCTTTCTAGAAGTGACTATTTGAGACATCCCTATCTATTTTTAGACAATTAGGAAGTTACTTTGCATCACTGAGGATAGTTTATGTGCGGTTATAAAACAGAAACAGCTGCTAATAAACAACGATGCTCAGGTTCCCGATATCAAATCTGATATCAAACTATGGGCAACCTACAGTTACTGTAGTTTCACAGATCACTTCTTTTCTTGAGGATGAATTCGACACCGTTCCTGTTCTCCCAGCCACTTCAGCACTTGACTGATTTTCTTCCCTTGATTGTTCCATATGCTTTGCTGAAAAGTCACTAGATATGGCGATGACCATACGCTTAGCTTGTGTTTTACATAATAATGCAAGAGAAAAATTATTCTCTGTAATTCCAAAGGTGTTTTACACCTTGTTGAAAAATACCCAGTTGGTACTTTTTCTTGCAAATACCTTGCCTTATACATATAACCCACTTCTTAAATTTGTTATTTGTCCGAAAAGACTGCAAGGAGCTTAAGGTAAGAGTCAGTCTTACTGATTGCACTCTACCAAAAAATGTACCAACTCAGTAGCGTTACTTCAAGTTCTAAGTTACTTAGTTCTAACTTCTAATTGTCATGATTTCCAGTACTCTTTGTTTGCTGAAGACTTATTTCAAAAACTTATTAAAACCCAAAATAAATAGCGTACAATAAATCAGGATCTCTGGTTATGGGAATAGCAAACAGAATGATTAGGCAGAAGGAGGAGTGTTCGGGGGTTTTACCTCTTTAAGAGCACAGTCACTGGCAGATTTAACTCACCCATGGCTTATAATATTCACTCATATGTGTTTAAACATTACGTCCTTGGCTCTGTTCTTTTTGAATTTTCAGAGTTTGTGTTGTTTTCAAGAGAAAAGACGACACTAGCACTTCTTCCACCTAAAAAGTAGGAGACTGTAATAAGTAGGAAGGAGTTAATTTTTGTGCCTACCTTCTACCGTTATTAACCTTTGCCAAAAAGATGGGGCAAGTTATATGCTTCATTGAACATATGTATGTATGCATATGTATGTATGCACATGTATGTGTATCTCCAGAGTATATGAGCTTTAAAACCTCCTAGAAATTGCTATGAAGCAAAGAAAATGATTTAATGGAAATATAGTCATTCTATTCAGTATTCCAGAAGGAAAAATACCATTTTCTTTTCATTTTAAATGGGCTTTTTCTCTCATGGTAGGAAGCACAACGTAAGTTGAAAGAAGTGCATGTACTTCCTGCAAAATAGGTAGGTAGATACAGCGTCTTGACTTCGCTTGGAATGAGCAGAGTTTTGCTCCAGAATGTACCAGTTCAGGAACCTACAGATGTCATTCCTTGGTTTATCCATAAATAAGAACTGCAGCAGCTCAAGAGCACGAGCCACTAATTCTGTCCTAGAGAGACCATCCATAGGGATAAGAAGCATGACCTGGTCTCTATGTGTATTTAACACTCAGCCTTTCTGCCACAAAACCCTGTTCCTCAGGGGTCACTGAAAAACCAGCAAGTGATGGATTGAACTGAGTACATTTTGGGGCCTGATTCCAGCTGGTGACACATTGAGAGGGTCTGCCAACTCCTATATCACATCTCAAATGAAAAAGACTTTGCAACACTCCATATATATAAATAAACACACATAGAATTATGCATAAAATTATGGTCACTTTAAATTAATTAACTACAAAAGCTGTACAGCATGACATGTTGTGGGTCTAATACTACATCTTTATGCTCAATTAATTTTTTAATGTTAATATCAGTTGGAGAAGGAGCAGGACATACCAGAATATACATGGTATGCAAGACAGTATGTAACTCTTAAGATTTCCATTTATACTTTGGCAAAATAATTCATACTCAGGAGCTTTGGGTAGGAGCTGCCACATCCAAAATTTTATGATTCAGAACAAGTTTTCACTGTGCTTGAGAAAAGCAGCTCTGGATCAAACCCCGGGCACCTGCAAGGCAGATTTGGAAAGGAAGAAGCTCTCTGCCTCACAGGAGGCAGACAGACATTACTCTCTCTTCTGTATCACTTCCGATTCGTGTCAGCTGAGATTTGGGAGAGCTGACATTAGCCAGTTTCCCCTAGGATGAGGAACACATGGATGCACTGTGCGGTTTATTTATATGAGCTCCAAGCCCTGCGCTGTGAATAGAGGTAGGTAAACGGCCGTGCAGGAGCTCCTCCTGCAGAGGTGAAGTCAGGCTTCTGCAGCACAGCCCATGGCTGTCTCCCCTCTCTTCCTGCCTCCTTATCCAGGAAGATGTGTTGTACCGCTGTGTTACTAAACTGAGACCAAATCATCCAGAGGTGCCTTTCTTTTCTGTCTCTGTCTGAGTCAAGGAACTCCATTCCAAATTAGACATGATAGTTGAGCTCCTCAGAGTTCAAAGAATTTCATTCTTCGCTCGCTTTCCTGTGCCAGAGCCAGTTCTGTCACTATCTTCGCATTTGTGAGATAACACCACCCCAAACTGCAGCTAACCCGGTTCGGAGAAGCTCCTCTATTAAAGCTGATCTAAAATAGAAAGTACTTCCAAGGAAAAACCCTAACTAGACAAATTCTCACTCTGAAACAGATAGAGCTTTTGTCCATACAATCATAATCTTGTCAGAAATTTTAGTACTAACCTTCCTCTTGAAATGTTAGTCTTCTGCCATGATAGTGTTCCTGATGGGATCAGCCAATTTCCCAACTAATTTCTTCAATACCTGCTTAAGACTTTTTCTTCCACTTGTTTGGAAGTAATTTCTATCTAGACGTGTAACTCGGTGGTATTTGTACTGTAGCAGGAAGACAGGAATAACTTGTGATAAGTTTACTGAGAAAATAGAGCTACGGGAAGAAAGAAACCTACTCCTGATCTGCTCTTAAGTGCCCCCCTTTTTCTTTCCTTTTGCCCCCAGAGTGGCTTTCAGCATGCATTACCCATGACTGATTTATTAGATCGTTAGTGCTGTCAGAGTCTGTGTCAGGTATACAACAGATTTGCCATAACGCTGCAGCAGAACTAGATTGCCCTGTTGAGAAGCCGCATGCCTTGCCTGTGCCCTGTGCCAAGCTTTCGATAGTCAACAAGGCGTTTGTTATAACATGGATGTCTCAGAGAAAGAAGGTCCAAGCCTTTGCGATCATCAAGCCTGTTTATTTCACATTTTAACTAAGTCTGGGGTACTGAAAAAAATGTTCAATGGGCACAAAATGAAGCAGTCTGTCTGTTTAACACCACAAGCTACTATCAGCTAATAAGTTCATCTGCCCTTTAATACGGAGAGCATTTCAAAATCTTTCTCCTGCTATTAAAACACTTTTAAAAGCTTATGCCCTTATAAACCGAGCAATCATTCTGCCCTCAACAGCTACGCCCTGTCATCACTTTACAAAACCAAGTTACTGAAGATGACTGGAGGTTCACGAAGGCAAGTGGCAGAGATTTCCTGCAGGAGATAAAAATGACCAAAGCACTATTTACACACAAAATGAAATTAAAACCTGGCTTTAGTCTCTTTTTTCTTCATACATTACAAGAACTATTTTTGCAACTTCTACTTGGAAATATCTGAGAATAAAGATACAAGTCAAGACATAAGCAAAAAGCTAAACAGAATTGTTTTAAAGACCATAGCTAGGAAGATCAAGATGGAAAACCATCAGTTATTGAAATTATGCAAGGTTCAGGATGTTGTAAAATAAAACAATGTAATAAATAGGGTGGTATCTGAACAAGGCAAAAGCGCAGAGATTAATACTGACATAAGGATATATAGACATTACAAAGCAAGCCCAGAATATTGATTTCCCTTTCCTTAAAAAACAGAATAGGAGGAGAGGAATGAACTCAAGATAAACAAAAGAAAGTCTCAAGGTAGCAAAAGCTGAGAGTGAATTTTTGAGTCATAAGGTCTGAAAAAAAACCCCAAACACCAGAAAAGAACCTGAGCAAGGTTACAACAGCAGTAGAACGGAGATGGGGGAGGGGGGCGGGTAGGATCTAAATTAGTATCTATTACACTAGAGACTGCCTGGATTGAAGAAGAAAGATAAAGAATATTTACATAAAATAATAGGAAATTATCCTAGACCTACAAAGTGGGTTATGGTCTAAACAGAAAAATGCTTACATGTGAAGAATATTTAAAGGGTGGCTACAAAGAAGATGGAGACTCCCTTTTTACAGGAGTTGCATGGGAAAGATATGATGGGTACAAGTTACTCCTGGGGAGATTCCGACTGGACACATGAAGAAAACTTTTCACAGTAAGAACAATTAGCCATTGGAACAATCTCCCCAGGGAAGAAGTGAGGTCCCCAACATCAGACACTTTTAAGATTCAGGTGGACCGGGTGCTTGTCTAGACCAGGCTTTTCCCAAGAAAGGTTGGACCAGATGATCCTTGAGGTTCTTCCAACCTGGGATTCTATGAATCTATGATAATGTTGAACACTACTCAAAAGTCTTAACTCTTTCAAAGATACATGACTGGTTTAAGGTCACAGGGCACCACAAGGACAAGTTAAAACTCAGACTAACCAAAACTAGGCGAGTATTTCCAAAGTCATGCTGCCACCATTTAGTCCACAGTTCAACTAAAACAAAATTTAGAAAGCAAAGCTCAACTATTTTAAACCCATTTCAATATCTTATTTATAGTATGAACCTAAATGTACTTGTTCACTCATCCCAGCTAATAAGCAATCCAAGAATTAATAAATATTCCACAGATGTGTGAGAAACTGTTCCTGTGCTGAAAGAGAAAAGCTTCGTGCCAGCAGCCTGGCACTACAAACTGCTGCTAATGTTTGCGTGGTGTTTTGTGTCCATGAAAAGAAATATTAACCTGCAATTTTAATACTGTACTGATACTGACAACTACAGTACTGCAATCTGTTACTCCCTGAGAGTGTTTTGCTTGGATGCTGTAGGCTAAGTCCTGTCCTTGGGTGCAAGGGCACAACAAGATGCATCTGTATACTTGAGGGCTAAATTTAGATGAAGGAGAAAAGGCCACAGGAGATACAGAGTTTCACTTTGGATCATTTCATGCTTGGATTTGTAGTCAGTAGCTTTAAATTTTCCTTGCTGAGAAAGGGCACCTGCAATACATTCAATTTTCTGCAAGTTCGGTGTGCTCATAGGCTCGTGCTACATTGCTGAAGTAGCTCCAATCTGAGCAAAGAAATGAGGAGAGGAAAACCTTTAAACAACAGCAAAGCAAATTAAGCAGAAGTTCAGAAAGTCTTCTGGCCAATTTTGAGCTCAAGGTTTCTGAAGATCAAACAGCCTCACAGCCCTTACACACGCAAAGGAAGATGCCTGAAGGAAAGCGGCATCCCCTCTGACTCCACAGCTGTACGGAGACGCGTATGCATTGTCTGCCCTACTGAAGCCAGGCCAAATCACTTCCAGGTCCTCTCTTTCCTGCAGCTCCCCTTAGCCCCTCCACATGCTTTTCAACAGCACCTTATCCATGCTGGAGTTTCAGTTACAGATGCTCTCGCCCATACATCCTGCAGCCAAGGTGTATCACGTCAAGCAAACATTGAGTGTGCGTCAGTTGACCTACCAAAAAACCATCTGCATTTCCTCTGCGGTCTCCCCAGAGAGCGAGCACACAGGAAACAGGAACTATTCAACTCAAGAGCTGAAGTGAACTCACACAAAAGAAAGAATTAATTTGATTTCAAAAGGTTGTGTATTTTTATAAAGCCACAGAAATGATGTTTGGAGGAAAGAAGAGCTTGTACACTTGAGTTCTAGGGTGTGGATTTATCAGTCCATAATAGCAAAAACAAAAATCCTGAAATTATTTGCAAACTAGAAAGATGTCTTGTAGGCATTGGGATTTGAAGCCAGAACTCAGTGTGTTTTTACCGAAAAGCGTAGTGTCATTATTGAATATGCCATACAAACTAAGCAGAGCTTACATGAACAAAACCACAGCAAGAGTTATCAAAGGCAAGAGCTAAAACATTATTAAATAATACACTTCCATTAAAAAATATAAAATTACTGTTTATTTCTCTTTGATTGAAGTAACTACGGGAGAACACAAATCCAACTGGACATTCATTGGGAACAATGCACTTTTTAATTAGTAGTTTACAGGTAAAATAATTTGCAACTCAAAGAGAAAAAAATCAGATCAAGCTTGGTCTTTAGATTTTCCCAAAATTAGTTTAATATTACTGTTTGTTTTATCATTATTTATAGAATTACCACCAAGACAATGGCAATACTTACACTTAATCTTTCTAATCGTGTAAACAATTTCCAGTGAAGAAAATATGCCAGCTCAGCTCACCAAAACTTGGAATGGGCTTGGATCAAAATATATAAGGAAAAGGAAAAAAAAATATTTTATTACATAATCCATCTTCAAAATGAGAGAAAATAAATACATTTTCCAGCCAATATGAAATTTCAAAATGTCCACCTTATATATGGGTAAAGTGACTCATTTTTGTAATATTTTTATTATCACTAATTACACCTCGATTCCTATCTCATCTCTTTTATAAACTGTTCATATCAGCAGAGAATCGGTAAAAATCTGGTTTTGAGCTGCAGAAGGGATTAACAGTTACAACTGGAGTTTACCAACCCTTCATAACCAAGTGAGCCGTTACCACCAGCTTGCACCAGCCCTTCTTCATCACTCTAAGACCCACCCTATCTTCTGTTCTTTAAGCTCTGTTTCTCCCGGTCTTCATTCCCTCTCTTGTTTTCATACTGCTGATCATCCTCACTGCTCTCCTCTGTACTTCTGTCACGGTCAAGACCTCTCCTGAGGTCCAGTTTTCCCGTCTGGGTGCAGGGAAACAACCAACACCTGTTGGTGCCAGGCAACATTCATATAATGCAACACTTGTCTTTATATAGCCCTGAACGCTTTGTGACTTCTTCTCTGTGGGAGGACACGATGGACTCGCATTGTCACTATTGTTCTATTGCCATATTGAGTCACTATTGTACTTTCCGTGGTGGAACAGCAGCCTATTTTATGAGACAACTGCTCCGGTTCACTAAACTCATTTTGAATCCTAACCCTAACTTCCAGTTTACTTCCAGCCCGCTGCGGCTGGTGTGTTACCGTCATATTTGGTAGGCAGGATCTCTGTTCTACCAGCCCAGTCACTCACAAAACACGCTGTCACCAAACGCGAGGCAGACCCAATGGAGCCTCACTAGCAAAATGTGTCCACGCAGATACTGTGAACCATCCGTAACTCCTCAGATTCGCTCCCTCCTCTTCCCAAAGCAAATGCACCTGGAAGAGGTTTCCTCAGCTTAACTTGTGAAAAAAGTTCTGACACAGTTGCAAAAGACTATGAAGTTAAGACACATACAGCTTTCCACTGAAAAGGATTGGTTTGACAGGATTTCTTCTTAATGAATTAATGCTGACTATTATTCATTTTTCCTGGGCTGCATAAATATAGAGACAAAACCCTCCATTATCCACCTCTCCCCATTTTTCCCTTCTTTCTTTAAGCAGATCCCTCTGCAGATCAAAACCCTAGAGCCAGATGATATTCTTTGCTCCTGATCTTTGATTTCAAAACGGAAGTATGATGGATAACCTGACAGAAATGAGAATACCCACATTAGTCCATAATAATCCTGTGTTCTCAAATAACTTAAGGCACCGGTTCAGCTTCGCTCATTCAGCAACACAAAACATTATTTATTGGCTGTTAAAGAAAAATATGGCAGCTCTCCATGGCAAATTCATCCTTGTTTTGAAACATATGTTATTAGCGCTCACGAGGGAACTGGAAGTATAGCTTTTAAAAATAGTCTTGCAGAAACATTATCTCTGAAAAACCGAAAGCGAAGCTGCCGGAACGCAGTTTGATAGCAAACTCTTGATAATGTCTGGAGATGTCACAGTGGCACGTTTTCCACATTTCCAACACGGTTCCTAAAACACAACTGAAAGCGCAGACAAGTGCCGTGCTCCCAACACTGGTGGCAGGTGCTGGAGGAAAAGCAGCGCTCGCTCGAGCTGCCCTTCTGCCAGGCGTCCCCTGCCACGGGCTCAAACCGCAAACACACAGCACCGGCTTGGGGCGCGGGCAACAGCACGCTGCTTGAAACGGGAGCGTTTTTAATCCTCCAGACACCGTACTAGAGGTCAAATAGCATTTACCGTGTTTAATATTTTATTTTTAGGGAGACTGATGACTTATAGCTCATTGGATATTTATGAAGAGACTGAGTAGTCTCATTTTCATGGGTTGCGAGCGCCGTGGACAGAAACGTTCACACAAAACCCAGCTGCTGATGAGCTGCACTGGGAATTTTTTGCTGTCCTACACAACATAGACATTTTTAAAGCTGTCAAGTCTTATTTCGAGGAAAACAGCCCATTTTGTTGGTGTTTCCAGACAGCAGAAGCCACACCGAGGGAGCAGAACCAGGCGGGGAGCATTCAGTAACGCAGGGTCATTAAGTCCGTGCAGCACAACTTGATTTGGCTGTAGGATGTTATTTTCCATGGAAACTCTGGTTTGTGCTAATGCGACTCTCCAGGAGGTCTAATGAGAAATGGCTGATGCTCCTAGGGGGAGCGGAGCAGCAGCTCGCTGTGCACCACAGGCCCTCAGCTGCCGGCAGCAGAGCTTGTGGGAGCAGAAATGTCTTCAGCTTTGTCTCCACCTTCCCAAAATGCTGGGATCCCTCAAGCTCCCAGGACACAGTTGCAGGAGGTGGAAGGGCAAACTGTGCCCGCCAAGTGTTGGGACAGGGGATGGCCCACAGCGTCATGCAAGAGCTCCGCTCAGACCCCTTTTCATAGCAGGAACAACCTGACAAGAGGTATTTTGTCCCAGGCTTGTCTAGACTGGCCAAAGCCACATCTCAAAACTGCTCTGGGTGCCAGGGAAGAGACATGCAGGCAGCAGGTCCCACAAGCTCTTCTGCCCCACCGTGGGCACCGGCACCACGGGGCTTCCAGAGAGCGTAACTGGTTCTGCAAAGGCAACGGGATTGCAAGAGCGATAGTCTGTAACCACACCTACTGAGACGATGCTTACGGTTTGTTTTCCTCCTCAAAACAGGCAATTTATCTTTTAAAAGTTTCTATGTCAGGCAGTCAGCTTCAGATGATGCCAGACTTATCCTTTAAACCTCAACAATACCCTCATACACGGAGTGGTACGGGTCCTATCTACAAGAGCACACGTTTCCACAGGATCCCTGCTTCAGCTGGTGCGCGGGAAGGGGCCAGACTCCGATGGCACACAGTCTGCCGTAAATCTGGCATCGCTCACCTCTGAGCACCGAGCAGATTTCCTCCTCTTCACTCAGGCACCTTCCCCGGTTAAATTCTGATAGCTAAAAAATGGCACTAACTGCCTGCAAGATGCGAAGAGATGGTGGAAATAACCTCTGCTGGAGCTGCGTGGGGATGAGAGTGAGATGCAGATAAAGAAGCAAATAAGGAAGAGGGGAGGAACACCACAAACTTCAGTGCTTGCAGGCTTCACTTCAAAATACATAAATAAAATGAAGAGTTATGATAATCAGCACAGACTAATAAAGCATTATCTGCTAATCTTTTGAATTTTAATGGCAGCTGCCGGCTCCATACAAGCAGGGCTTGTTGCCTTTTAATAACCCTCAGAGACCTTCCACCGTCTTGACTACTTTCTATCGCATTGTATCACAAGTACAGTTTTCCAATTAGTTGAGATACTTGATAGAAGTTTTTCCCTTGATGTAAAAAGTCAATTTTACAAGGAAGAAAAGCTTTAAAAGGGAGGCGGCATTTTACCAGATTAGTACATCATTTTCATTAACTGAACTTCATCTATTATGTTACGTGAAAGAAAAGAGTTAAACAGAGATAGACAGATAGAAAATTTATTGAATTTAATTTCTAGAGCTATGTTACTTAAAACCTGATTATTTTCTAGTGGTTGGACAACTTTGTTATTTTAAAAGATGATATTGAAGGTAAATACTATTGTCACTGTTAACATGGTAGAATAACATGCAGTATTCATCTTGCATGATGTGCATGTCACAATAATGAATAATTGTTCAATTTACTGATTATATTCACATTAAAATACTTCCTCTTATTTCTAAATCCTTTACTCTAGGTTGTACAACCTATTTTACCATTTTTATCATTAATAAACACAGTTGATCTCTAACAAACCACTGCTTTCAAGATTAAAGCAAGAAATTAATGTTAAGGAGAGTGGTCCTAATATCCGATATTTCATGTGGTGGCCTACCAAAAAATATTATTGGGGTTTTTTTTCTCAAAATTTAATTTTGTTTCAAAGGAAGGAAAGACAGTTATGCCATTTTTAATTCTACTTTAATTCATTTATGCCATTTTTAATTCTGCTTTAATTCATTTACAAAGATAATGAGATAATACATCTTTTGAGTTATTAAAGCACACTTGCTTTCTACCTGAGTCGAAGGAAAGAGTTGTCAATAAACCCGGAGTCCACTGTAGCCTGGTGTGGGTTTATGTCTAATACAACCTATTAGCAGAAAGGGGAGACACCACCGAGGTGTAAAATTCACTACTCCTTCAGAACTTCTTCACCTGGAAGTTGGCTTCTGGCATCAATGCTAAAATACAACAGTACGACGGAGTAAGAGTCCGAAATACTGCAAAGTCCGTGCAATAAAGCGTGCTGTTAGCACAACGTACTAGAGAGTTTTAACCTCTATGACAGAACGAGGCAGGAGAAAAAAAGCTATGGGGTTATTTCTCTAAAATTTCCCATCTTTGTGAACATTGGTTTAGCTCCACTGGTCTGTAGCAAATTGAAGTCTGCAACTTCACAAAGCTCCAATAAAATGCATAATGTTCAGTTTCTCCCTTTCTGAAACTCTCTGTCCATTATCATATAGGACTTAAATATATACCGCTCCGTTCTGAAACCTGCTGTTTAACGTACAGAACAGACACGTTAAACACAGGTACAGGCTTCTGACAAACAATTCAGGCAAAGATGTGTTAAAAGCATTATGAAAGCTGCTGGTATCTCCACTATTAATATATAGCACAGCTATAAGATGCCTCTCTGATTTTACTCTCAATGTTCCAACCTCAAAGAAATAAATGGATCTAAACTTTACCGAAGTTGTGTTCTTTTATTATGAAATGCAAGGCTTTTTTAAAGATAAACAGACTATGAAAATACACTATAGCTACTGCACTTTAATAAAATGTAGGTTATGACACGTTCTCCAACTGTTCTGGGGAAAGCAGTAACAATTATGAACAAGCCCCTTAAGGTTAGAAATGGATGTTCCGTAAACTACCATATCTTTCCAGCTATTATATTAATTTCCTTCTTACTGCCTCTACTAACTTCACTAATAACATCTTTTCAGCCTTCTTCTGCAACAAGCTAAGTACCATTCCATGTAGCTGAATATTTATTAGAGAGCTCTGGCTCAAGGCTCCGCTGAAGGAAGCTGTCTCTTGGGAAATACTTTTTTAAGTGTGATGCATCCTTCTACTTGGCCGTCTGTAACGAGATTTTTATACAGTAGTAATCTGACAACATCCTGCTTGCACCAAGGAACAGAAAGTGGTCAGACTACTGACATACAAGTTGTTCTCCTGCCAAGTTTTTCGACTTGTTAAGATTAGCACCCCTTCTGGTTTCTTCCATGTCCCAGGTTAGGTCTCATTTACCACAGGAGGGAGCAGAGGACATTGTAGGAATGAGTTAATAGCACATACCATCTCGGAAGACCCCGCCAGCCTCCTGCTTCCACAGGGCTGGCTCAAAAAGACTCTGTTAGGAGTGTGTGAGTCTGAGTTTAGGATGAGGGGAGAGAAACATCAAGTTTAATCCTAAATCTGCCACGAATTTACCATAAACCTTCAGCAAAGGCATTAAAATGTTCTATAGTTCAGTAACCTCCATTGTTAAGATGTATAAAGAGCTTTCCGTGTTTTGAAAATCTTCCCTTTAAAAGAGTAAACTCATGAAGAGGATTAATGGGGACTAAATGCCTTATGGTCTGCCAGTCCTCTGGGCACGTCCCATCATTACCTACCGCAACAACACCCTGGAAGCATCACACACAGGTAAGGACTAGCAGTGAACCAGGCCAGCTATGAACACTGTATTGCTCTACTCCCTGACTCATTCCTCACCATCCCAGTGTTTGAATCATCCATGTCTCAGTGATGCATCATGCCTCATGAGTGAAATACTTTGCCTTTAAACCACACATGGTGCAGAACCTTGATTTTGATCTGAATTTGAGGTTTGTTATGAGTGAAAATTAATTCTTGGCACATGTTAACCCAGTCTGGCAGCAGTTCTCCTCCCTGCTATTTTTGATAGTCTTCCAACAAAACAACTAACATCTGTAGCCTGGAATAAATTTTTTGAGATTGTCCAAATTATTGTTTACCAATATGTGAGCTGCCATGTGGTAACCAGCAAACAAAAGCTCTGGCATGAATATAATATGTGCAAGAAGAACCCAGGAACAAAGAGGTCCTTATTGCTTCAGCCCATTTCCCCATCATTTGGGGTGATAAGGATGAAGGAGATGGACATGCAAAACCAGAGGGAAGGGAAGGGAAGGGAAGGGAAGGGAAGGGAAGGGAAGGGAAGGGAAGGGAAGGGAAGGGAAGGGAAGGGAAGGGAAGGGAAGGGAAGGGAAGGGAAGGGAAGGGAAGGGAAGGGAAGGGAAGGGAAGGGAAGGGAAGGGAAGGGAAGGGAAGGGAAGGGAAGGGAAGGGAAGGGAAGGGAAGGGAAGGGAAGGGAAGGGAAGGGAAGGGAAGGGAAGGGAAGGGAAGGGAAGGGAAGGGAAGGGAAGGGAAGGGAAGGGAAGGGAAGGGAAGGGAAGGGAAGGGAAGGGAAGGGAAGGGAAGGGAAGGGAAGGGAAGGGAAGGGAAGGGAAGGGAAGGGAAGGGAAGGGGCTGAGCAAGGAGATGGGTGAGGACAAGTTGATGAGGGGGAGGAAAGATAGGAAAAACAAGGAAAAGCAGCAGTTGCAAAGATCACCCAAGAGGTATTGAATTATTTCTATATAACTGCAGCTTCCCTCCTCTGATAAGCTGAGTCCTTGGATGAGCTTCCTCAAAAGCTCACCTCCAGTCGAGACCACATCAAATTAGCCCGTCAGTACCCATGAGGTTTTTTTAGGGATATTATCCCAATTGAACTAAAATTCAGGTCTGACTGAGCCTAAATTCATGCTGAATTTTGCCTCATTTCAAACAACAGGCAGCTATCATAGAAGAGCCGTGAGTTCCTGGAAGACGATGTGATTTGGGTCTTGCTGCAGTTTTCACTGAGCTGATGCGAATTTTGGTGACCATTTCCACAGCATGTACCAAGCCTCAGAGGAGACTAAGCTTCAAGGGAGGAAGAAGAAAACTTAATTAAAAGCAAGCTAAAACCATTGCAGTGAATCCTTTGAGAGATTTTCACCTAGTTCTGTCTTTAAACACTGCTGCAGCAGGACTTGCTGCAAGCAAATTAAAATAAAACCTTTTGCACAACTTCTTTTGCATGGAATTATGACAGAATGTTTCACAGCCAATTACAGACAAAATGCACCACATAAGAAAGAAACTATCAGGCAGGAATCCTGCCACTAACCAAGATCAAGTTCAAAAAGCAATAAATTTAATATGGCTAAATTGTCTGGGAGGTTTCTAAGACTGAAGAATTTAAGTGGACATCATAAAGGTCCAAAGAAACAGGGAGGAAAGTAAAAAGAGGACAATCTTCTTCCTGTTCTTTTTATAGATTCTGTAAAAACATTGGGTAAGACAGGTTGTCACCTTTCAGAAATAGCTGGTCCATATTGTGCAAGCATTCCCCAGCTGCTATTTCAGACTTTTAACCAGGATGGTACAAGAAATCCCACCAGAAAGCAGCAGCCTGAAGCTAAAACCTGATTAATCAAGTGAAGAGACCTTTTCCTTCTCTGTCTAGATAATGTGCCCGGCCACATATATTCCATTTTGCAGTGGAGTCTTACAAACTTACGCTCCTGGGAAGGTGAGTGGCGAGGGAACGGGATTGACGACTGCCTGGCCCCAAGGAACTGCAGTCTCCACGCTGCGTGGTCCTGCCTCAGCTTGGTATGGGTGTCGCTGCTTACTGATCAGTCAGAGAACCACTTTAAGTCATTATAAACATGTTTTCATACTACTGAGACAGATGCTCCTCCACTACAGCACGCAGTTGTAAACTCTGTTTAATACATTAAACTTCCAAGCTAAATTGCATTGGTAATATTATCTCCTTACTTTCCTGACCTTCATAGGTTTAAAAATCAGATACTTAACCTTGCATTAATGGCAGGGGTTTTATTGCACAAGATTACACATTTAAAGCCATTATTATAACCTCTACTCCTAGGTATAAAAGGCTGAGAGGCATTCAAACACATGCCAAGAAAATGACAGGTAAGGAAGAAAAGGAAACCTTTCTGGCACCATCTTTTTCCTTTTCTTTTTTAAACTCTTGTTATTAAGCTCAGCTCTCCCAGTTACTGTACCAAAAGCTCTCGACCCTAACAAATTATACGGATATTTCCAACATTTTTAAGAGTGACTAGTGCAGTGTTAATTGTGGGATTGTAATTCAGGAGTTAGGCTTGTTTTCACAAGGAGAAGGTTTGGCATTTGCCAATTACATGTACAATTCTAGTAGAGGCAAAATTAGTGTCACCCGAATGGATCTGTACACTCAGTTAAAGAACCGAATCACAGACCTCATTTTCCAGGCACTGTCTTCACTTCCCACACGCTCACAGAAAATCCTCTCACTCACGCTCTGTACCATGTAAAATCTGGGTTGCTGGAGGTGCAGGGTAGAGCTTACAAACCCTCCCGGGCTGCATTCGATACAAACACAGTGAAAACAGTCATGCTGAGCCTGTTGCCTCATGCTGCTGTCAGGATGATCTCACGTTGCATCAAACCTATGGAGATGCTCACAAACCACCAACGCTACACCACTGTGGAGGTACAGTTTGCGGTTCAGGCCTGACAGCCAGTCATACATCTCATCTATTTTTGCATAAACAGTCCCTTAATTTTTTGTTTTATCTCAAATAAGCACTTTGGTTGCAGAATTTCCATTTCCAGGTCTTTAGAGCAAAGTATCCTGATTCTAACTGGGAAGTCCGGGTGCCCAACATCCTTATTCTTCTGTTGCATTAACCACCACTTGTGATTTAGCGTTACCGGCTACCTCTGCAATTCTGCACTCAGGTGGAGCAGCCCAGTAGTTACCAGACCTTATCAATATGCAATAAAAGGTGGCAGCTCTTGTTCATGCGATCCCTGGGAATGCCAGATGGCCTTTTCTGGCTCATGACCCAAAGAGATTGCTGTTATGTTGTTAGTTTACTTCAAATGTCTGTTTGCTTTAATTGTCACAGTGCTATGTTTTCTAATGATATTTCCTGAAAAAACATGGATTTGTTCTTTTCACTAGCCATTTCTCTCCTAAAATATATTAACTATAAACCAGGATTATGTTAGCAGGATGGAAGTCACACTTTTTAAAAAGGATAAAAACAAGAAAAACTTGGGAAACCAAAAACTTTAAATTTCATTGTATCCATGGGTCTTTACGGTTCACCTTAGATTTACTAGTATCCTGTGGGGACCTTTTAAATGCAGTAAAATGTCTGCCCCAGGTAAAATTGCCGGCACTTTAGAACAAAGGTTTTGTAAGTGGTGGTTTATAATGCATGTGGGATTTGAAAAGTACATTTTTTCTTGTCTCGAAGATAAGTCTTATTAAGATGGCGTACCACCTTGGAGGCAGTAATGGGTTTTTTCAATACTTCAAGTTTGCAATAATACTATTTCTTGTAAGAAAGGCAAAAAGGTTTCTTTTTTTATCCCAGATGAGGTTGATGCTTTCTGACCCAATATTGTTACAGTAAAATACAGTTTTAAAAGAACTCTTGATCTTCTAAGCACAGAAACAACCGCCAATATAAATCACCAATATCCAATCTATACCCAGACTTAAATCTTCTGGTTTTCATGCTGTGTTTCCTTCACATCTTTACAAGTAAAGCTACTTGGGGTATATATAGTGAAATTTTAACATAAAATATATTCTAGAGGTGACAGAAATCTTCTGTCAGTAAATCCAAATCAGGATTTTGAACTACACTTTCAATAAGAATTCTGAGTGAGTGTATTTTCTAAATGCTTTCAGGAATTACATTTCCGGGCTTCCCTTGCACCTCCGAACCTTGCCGGTATCTCCAGGCCACAGCCTGGCTATCACCTCTCCACCCCACCAACAAACTGGGCTCCAGAACGACCATTTTACAGACATCAGGCTTTGAAATCCCACGCACTGTCATTCTGCTACCCTGTACTTCATTTAGTTGCCTTGCCAAACAGAATCACAGCATTTTAAATACGCAGATTGTTCTGAAATGTTCCATTGTATGACACTGGGTATTAAAGTAAATCTTGCTGAATGCGTGCAGAGGCAGGTGAATCACTTTAAGCAGCATAATAGGCATGAACACTTCAATTATTCTAGTGTTCCACCTGTAAAGTATTGTTTCAAGCAAACTAGATTTAACAGAACATTGGCTTTATAGTAGCATCAATTTGTCAACTAAATTAGAACAATAAATATCAAAAAACTCTTGCAACAGACTTGCATTCTAAATCTGGTTTAAACAGTATAGAAAACAATTACCACAACAAAACCTCTCCTAAGTCGTCCACGCTCCTCCTGAGCCACCCCGCCAGCCCCAGCCGCCTCAGTTTGGCTGCCGGGATGTGGTGGGGTTTGCCTTGTCGGCTGTGCTAACATTGAGCCCAACAGCACCCATCCCACCGAGGGAGTTCTCCCGCCGGGACACCAGCGCGTAGCCAAGCACAACTTGCCCTTTGCAAACCAGTGCCGGCTGCTCCTGTGACTTTCCTGTCCTTTGTGTGTCTGGACACAACATCGCGCCCATGGAGACTTGCTCCACGTTTTCCTCAAGCATTGGGGTGAGGCCGACAGCCCCGTCACTCCCTTAGTTCCCCTTCTCACATGTTTTAATGATTTCAGATCCAGAAAAATGTCATTAAAATCTGATATTTTGGCCAGGATTTGAGGTTTGGGGGTTTTTTTTAGTTTTATCCTATGATACTGAAATTTCCTTTTCATTTCTTCTTTTCAGTATCACCTATTTCATTAGAGCTTAAGCGAAAGTTTAATAAGCAAAACGACAAGAACTTTACTGCATATTATTTCATTAGTTTCAGAACCAACCTCACTAATTCCTCTGCCCCTTCTATTTACATTCTCTATTTGTAGGCAACTACTGTGTCCTTTGCTTTAACAGTCGTTAAGCCATGCCATGCATATTTAACACTTAATCATTTCTCATTAGTTCATCTTTCCAATTCCCGGCTCACTTTTGTGAATATTAAGTAGTTTGTTAAAAGCTTTGTGCGTCTATGGGCCTCTGTCCTGCCTTTATGGAAATTGAGGGAAAATTCCAATTCAAAGAACCAGGCAGCCCCCAGTTCAACTGTTTCATCTCTGGAGAGGAAGGAGAATAATATCATCCTTTCTCGTCTTCGCCCAGAGCATTTCTGTCATTTTCCTGAGCCCCAACTGCTATGGACCCCCACCAAAGATTTTCACTAGTGGGGACTGACTATTATTGATGAAGAAATAAAGTAACTTATTCTCTCTATAAACTGGAGATGCAAAGGAGCGATTTACAGAAAGAAGAGAAAAATATTTTCGTTAGGTATAGGAACAGACAGGTTGTTACACAACTGCTTGGTTAATAGCATAAATATTGATCAATAGCACAGAGCAATATTAAAGTAGATGTTTCTTCTCAGAGAGGGGTACATATCAGCAAAGAAATTTACACCAAAATTTTAAAAAGACGCCTGGTGGTAGCTAACATGGAGTTAAGAATTACAAGAAAAAATGCAAGAAATAGGAGAAACAGGCAAGTTCCTTACCCTTTAAATAAAACTTCTTGATGCTGTTCTCATTTTAAATCACTTCTTTAACAGTTCCTGTACTGTGCTTTTCTCTGATAGGATGGAAACATAAACACCTTTCTTGACCTAACCAAACATCTTAACAGCTTTTTGATCTGGAAAAATACTTGCTTTCATTCTCAAATGTTAAGAGTCAAATGAGGAAATCCATTTTTATTCAAGTTCAATTTCATTTTCTCACCAAGTAAATCAATAAACGATACTTGATCAATAAAAGAAAGTCCTGTAAGGTGCTCAATGATCTATTACCATTTAAATGCCGTATGCTTCACATACTATGCAGTACCTAAATCATGAGAGGAAATTAGATAGCATAACTAAAACCTAGGGAGGAATGCTTTCAGCTTAGAAAAAGTTTGTATCAGTTATTACCATAGGTCACCTTCAACTTCTGTATTACAGAAAGCACTTATTTTTATGCAGAGTCCTATCTGACAGAGGAGTTTGTATTTTCCTTCAGGATAAAAAACAAATGGTACTGAAACTCCTGCGAGTCCCTAAGCTCATTCATTATGTTGAGAGAACTAGAATATTAGTGCAAGAAACAAAGCGTCTGAAGAAGAAAATGGAGGTGGTTACGGTAGAAAAATATTATTAGTTTGTTCCTCGTCCTCCCAGTGCTCCCCACGCAAGAGGGGGACATGGATCCTTGAACAGAATTCTAGATCTGCTACTCTCTCATGGATTAAATCTTTCTTTCAGAAAAGAAAAAAAAAAAAAAAGAAACAAATATGAGAAACACGGATCATCTCTTGCAAATAAATTAAACAGTGTGCTCACATCTTCCACGGTGGTGTTACACATTAAAAACAGTGCCGTTAGCCTGAGGTCTATTTAAAATAATTTGCATAGTTCTATATGAATGGCTTTAGAATAGAAACAGAGGGAGGGAGAAAACAGGGGTGACTTGCAGGAGCTATTTTTCAACGGCAGCTGCAAGACATCTTCATTGCTGTGCCTTAGAAATGCATTTTCCATTTGCAGTAAGAAAGATGTGGGCTCAAATCTTGGAGGTTGCCTTGGACTTCAATAGGAGGGAACCCTTCAGAGGAGATTTACATCTGGCCAGTTGTGCTCTGGAACCATGATCATCTTCAGAGAAGACAAAGGCTTCCCAAAGAGCCAAATAACTTCGGCAATCGTCGAAAAATATGTTCCTTTTAGCTACTGTTTTAATATGCTTTAGAATGTAAACATTTTTTATCTTGTGATACACACCAATACACACTCTTCTGATTATACTGAGCGTAAGAAAAAATAACTGATGCAACTTGGAGAAAGTCCACTGAAATCGGTGCAACTTTTCCAAATGTACCAGTATATCATCACTGTAAGGGCATGAAGAATTTAGTTCACCTTGTTTAATTGCTCAGAAACTCACACAATGAGTTGATAACGCAATGGGGAATAGTGGTTCGCAACACTTCATTCATGCTCCAGGACCTGGAGAAAGCTGCTGCCAGTTGGTAGAAGAATTCCCCCGGTTCTGCTGGATTTGTGCATCCTTGAGTAATGGATTATCTAATTAAATTAAATGGCTCAGTAACATTGTTACCAAGGTTATTGTTAAGTGTTGGATGAGGCGGTTCAGCTGCAAATAAGACTCAAACCCTACCAAAAATTCAAATCAGGCAATTCTGACATCCTGAGCAAACAATGGGTTTGTATACCTTTGTGTTTCTGCATTAGTCTAAGAGAGAAAGAAAAGGGCTAATACATAGGAAACAGGTCTATCCAAGGATTTAAAAGAGCTTTTCAAAGTATCAAGTCCCTTAGTTTCATAACAACCTGTAAGGCAAGTAACCTGTTATCCCTGTTTGACACATGGCTGAACTGAGCAGGGCTTTGGAGCAGCTCCGGTATGAGAAGGGACCAAATCGACAAGGGCCCTTCAGACTGGGAAAGACAGCAACTATAAGAAGAATAATCATACATTCTTTTTCAAACACAAGGACTAGGAGGAACTCAAAAACATAAGCAGGAAACAAGTTTTAAAAGCAAGGGGAAATAGTTTGAGGCACATAATGTCATTCGCACCCTTTTCAGAGATCAACAGTTGGGAAAACAAGTCTTTGTCTACCTCCACCTTGGAAGTATGACGAGGATCAGAAGCAGGGAGAATGGCTGTTAAGGGAGAAGGGGTTGTGGGACAGCCTTCCTTAGACGCACACATAATTTGATTACAGGCAAGTAAGACAATTTCTTTAGAACAGAGATATACAGACTATGCAGTGACACGTATGGTAATTTTTTACCTAACGCATTTTAATCATGGAGCTCATGGCCAAATAGTTTTGTGGAAACCAAAAGAGTAAATTGATTTTAAAAGGTATTAGGAAGATTAATCACAGCTGCCAGGCGTGGTGCAAACGTAACCATTGCTCAGTAAGTCCCTGAACTGCTTCTTGCCTGGGCTGAATGAATACATCAAGAGTATGTTTACCTTACGCTCCTATGTCTTTTACTAAGCGTCTGTTACCGGAAATTGCTGGAGACGGTGGTCCACTTCAGTCCAGCAGTTTTTATGTTGTTATCGGAGGGGGACAAGTGAAATCCTGCCCCTCTGAAGTCAGCAGGTATCTATTCTGCCATTGTCATCACTGCATCCAGCGCATCATCCCAAAAGTTCACCCCATATATTACAGTAACAGCCACGCGAGAGCCACACAACAGCCTCTGCCAAAGACGGCATTACCCAGCCCTTCCTCAGTCTGTATTTCAACACTCCTCACCTCCCAAGGACGCAATACAAAAATACCTCAGCCTATTTCTGCCAGTTTCCAAGTTTTAAATGTTTCTGATAACTTGCATAAGAAACCAAATCTTATTCATTATCCACGATCCACTGTGATATCCATTGTGAAAAGGTTATTTTTCATAGTAATCTGATATTCAAACCCCACCGATAACTGTCCCTGGTTTAGCTGATCTAAACGATTGTGATGTTAGCAAAACAGTCATGACCAAAGGAGCTCCACCTTGGGCTGCGTGAGTGAGCTGTAGACTGGCCGTAGCTGCACTGGGTAACGAGGCATCATCGTTCATACGAGAATGACAAACTGGCCAAAACAATTAATAGGATGTACCCTCCATTCACCCCTGAACCAATTACTCATTGCCACAATATTTTTCAAAACTAACCTCTTAAAATAATCAGTTATTGTTACATCCCTGTTTGCTGAGGGGCGTAATGTAGGTAATGTACAGGTAATAAAATGCTTGCTCTGCAAACAAGAAGACCCTGCATCCAGCAATGAACCAAGTTCCCACATTGGATTTAATTATTTCTACTTTAAAATATTATCTCTCCTTGCAGAATAGAACTTCTATTTGTGTAAATCACCATGTCAGGGAACATGCATCATAATCATTCAACTTTAAGCAGAATAATTGAATGTGGGGGTTTTCATCATGCTTATGTAAGAGATGCAGCAGATATTTCTCAACAGCAGTAAAGTAACTCCAGGGAGTGTAGTTATCATGATTATCATCAGGCAATTACTGTCTAGCTACTGAAGGATAAGAGACCTTGAGTTGCATTACTCGCATCATAACACTGACATTACGAGTTCAATTATCACATAATACCTGCTTGTTTACCCTGTTTCACTATTTAACTTTCCAGTATGCATCAGGGGAGAAGAGCAACAATAAACACACACAAAGGGCAAAGAGCAACAGTAAGAATGTACATAGAAACAATGCTGAAACATTAGGATGTTTTTAAAATTAAAATAAGGGGGGAAAAAAAATCTTTATAGAAGACTATCCAAAGCTTTTTGGAGAGCTTCTGTAACATTTCCCCTGGATTCTAACTTAATAAACACTTAAAACACAAAAAGCTACTTGTAATCACACAACTAATCCCACCGTGAATCCGTAAGGCTCCAGCAAAGTGCTGTTCATTCTGACTTGCTCCAGCCAAGCACTTAACTCCTGCTTAGATTTAAGCACTTGAGAATCCCTCTTTGACCTCAGTAAGATTTAAGCATGATTAAAACAAAGTGTATCTTTAACCTGTCGTGGGGTTTGGGGTTCAAGTGACAAGGAACTTAATTTTATCTTCTGACTACAAAGCCAGAAAAATAAAATTTCTGTAAAATACAGTGGTATCGGGAAAAAAATATTCTGAGGAAGGTATTGTGAACAGGACGAATATGGACATGACTTGACACTCCAGTACTTACATAGCTGAGTCGTCCAGATCATTTTTTGAATGCTGGACCTATAGGTTTTATCCCCAGGAAGATCTCCAATTAATTTTAAGGCGTCCCATTGAGTTTCAATGGAAGGTTTTCCTCAGAAAAGAGGATTTTTGTGGTTGGCGCTGAAATACATTGAGGCAGTTCAGAAGCAGTACAGTTTCATGCCAAAAACAACAGGGAAGGAACGTGTCTTTAGGCAAAGGTGTACACGACATAGGATACACGCGCCTAGATTTAACCTCTCAGATTTCAATTTCTTAGCTGTTAATCCAGTCGTTCGTTACCTTGCAGTGCTGTATGTCACCCTGCACCTCAGACATGTATATAATTATACATTAATAGCAATTGATATTTGTAACAACTGTAACTGAGTTTAGTACGATGATATGAGTCTAAAAAGATGGTCATCTCCAGGACATGCTTTTTGTGCTGCTTAACCTCACCACAGTAAATGCAAGAAGAACTGGGGTTGAAAGGGAAGTAAAACATCGGCGAGGTAAATCTGGAAGCAAGAACTGTCAGAAAGTGAGGAGCTGGGACACGGAAAAGTCTGATACTCCCCTTCCTTCAGCAGCCATGTGGATAGCTGCAGTTTGCAGTTTCCTGTTGCTCACCAAACTGGCACATCAGGTTCGAAGGATTCACGGAGGGTTTTTTCCAAGCCAGCTATTTTGCTGTGGACTGGACTTCGTTCCTAGCAGATGTACCACACTGTTCCCTGGGCTGACAGGTAGCAGCAGGCTAGGGACGTGTTTACACGGCTTTTAAAACTAAAAGGCAGCTTTGCCACATTCAGTGACCTCCAAAGTGAGTAGAATTGCAAATGGCAAAGATGGAATTTAATTCAGTACCCAGGATGCCACTAATGTTTTACATGCATGATCAATGAGCAGAACTGGGATGTGAGAAGTGCTGAATATTCAGGGCAATGAAATTTCTAACCCTAATTTCAAAGACAAAATACCATTTTCACTTTGACAAGATCGTTTTGGGTGTTTTCCAAGAATACTGATGTACAAAAAGCTCATTAGAAACTTTAAGCTGAGTGAACAACCACTGTCCTTTGTCAGGCCTGGAATTACTTAGGGTGTAATTGGTTCTGTTCGTATGACTTATCGGCCATGGTGCATATAACACAACGAGCTATCTGTGCCAAGTCATCTTGAGTAGCTTGCCATGTTGTTATTGTAACCCCCATACTTCTTCTCTCACCCCTATAGTTTGTTGCTGCAGTTCGAGGTTCTCAGCTCCACTTAGACTTAATGGTTTTCTGTGATTAAGTCCTCTGGAAACAGACCTTGCACTTCGAATGCTACGGAGACACAAGAGCATCACGCACAGATATCTTTAACGGAGCTGTAGGAATACATCAAATACAGGTTGTACACGCTCTCCAGACGGGATCATTACCATCATGCAATTAGATGGACCCTGTACGATGCCACCTGTCTGAGTTACGGCAGGGAAGATGAATTTCAGTCCTTCCGCTATCTGTCCTTCACCAGCAATTCATCACGCGCTCACTTCATGTTGTTGGCCGTTAAGACAAGAGCTGCAGAGCAGGTGATAAGAAGGGGTGTCATAACCTGTGAAATTTATATCGTTCTCTGTCTTAAAACCAGCATGAGATCTCGGTGGTCTGCACTCATGTTCATTTTAAGTACTGACCCATTAAATCTACTTGTAGTGTATCCATCCGTTGTGACAAATATTTAGCACGAGTGAACTTCCAAGCTTCTGCAGATAAGGCTGAAATCTTACCAGACTCAAGAGCAGTTATATCCAGACAGAAGACCCTGTCTCAATAATCGAGATGAACAATTCACCTAGGACAGTCATTAATTCATTTGGGCAGAGTAAACCAGATCAGGAGCAAAATGTTGCACGTCCCCAAGGAAGAAATTACCTCCCTGCTGGCAGTGGGTCACATCTTGCATTATTTCTTCCACTGATTTTTACTCTGAGCTAAATCACATGAGGAAATCTCACATTAGATTAATTTTCCATCTATTTTTATGCAAATTTTTATTTTTCTAAATTTACAGGAGAGGGTTTTCTAGGGGGTTGCAGTCAGGGTTTTTTCCAAACAATTTCAATTTTTCTTTAAAAGTCCATCTGTCAATTCCATTGAATGCTAACAAGTGTGCTGACAGTTGTAGGCATGTAGCTTTCCAAAATCACCTTGCAAGAAAAATGCCCTTTTTCTATCCAGATAAAAACCTCTTTCCTACCGACATTATCCTTTTTCTACATCACAATATCCTGCACCATAGAAGAAGATGCAACACATGCTGTTTTCTCAAAGATTTGTTACCACGACTACATATTAATAAAAGCTTTCTGGGACAGTATTTCCTTCCTTAGAAATCTCATACTCTGCAAATGTAGAGGGTTAAGCTCTTAACTGGAAAGATGGAAGCACATATACTTAGGAGCATTAATGATGCAGAAAGGAGATTTGTGAAATTACGAAGGAAGAACGCAGGTTCTGGTGACTCACACTTCGGAGAAGCGAATGGTGCTGTATTTTTACTGCATCATCTGCTTAGGCAGAATTTTACAGGGTTTTTTTCTCATTTCACGATGCACTTTCTCTGGTCTGCTCATTTTCCCTTTGGCTCAAACAAGGAAATTTAAGGTATTTGAACTCCAGACAGGGAAAATATAAGTTTATTGGAATTCAAGGTATTTTTTGCATATGGCAGGCAGTGCAATAATTATATCCTGAACTCAAGATATCACTACGATAAAATTACTGGAAGCTACTTGTTTATTCTGAAAATTTCCTTCTACAAACAGAAACAGCAGTTTAGACCACAAAGGCAGGTGGTAAATTAATCCAAAGCATAACTGGAGAATTAGGTGAGTGTAATGGGTTAAACCCAGCTGGCAACTAAGCGCCACACAGCCACTCACTCACTCTCCCCCAGTGGGATGGGGGAGAGAATCAGAAGAGTAAAACTGAGAAAACTCATGGATTGAGATAAGAACAGTTTAATAAACAAAAAATATATAAAGCCCAAGAAAAAACAAGGGATGCAAATGAAAAACAATTGCTCACCATGAACAGACCAAAGCCCAGCCAGTTCCTGAGCAGCAGCCTCCGGCCAGCTCTCCCCTCAGTTTATATACTGGGCATGACATCATGTGGTACGGAATATCCCTCTGGCCAGTTGGGGTCAGCTGTCCTGGCCGTGTCCCCTCCCAGCTTCTTGCGCACCCCCAGCCTCCTCACTGCCGGGGCAGCGTGAGAAGCTGAAAAGTCCTTGACTCAGTAGAAACACGGCTCAGCAACAACTCAGACATCAGCGTGTTATCAACATCGTTCTCATCCTAGATCCAAACCACAGCACTGGACCAGCTGCTAGGAAGAAAATTAACTTTATTCCAGCCGAAACCAGGACAGTTGTTAAGAAGCAGCATCCCCAAAGCCTGCTCTGATACCCTACAACACTGTTGCAGGGAATCAGGTGTATTTGGGTCATCCTGCAAGGATCACACTTGCATGTACGCAAAGATGTCCTGCAAAGCTCAGACCTTGAATGAGATCCAATAGCCACATGTTTGAATTTATTCCTCAATACTCATTTGCTTTTAAGCACAAGTTGCAACGTATGTGACAAGATCCATACCTTGCTCATTTTAATGTCTGTGGTAGAGTGCTGGCAGTGCAGCTGTAAAACCTGTCCTCATGCAAGCTGTCAGATCGTATCTAACACGTATCCGTGCTGATTTAAACACCCAGGCTTCTTTTATGTTGCTGTTCATAACACTAAAACTCATTGCCCTGATGTTTGCAGGATATAAAATTCTAAGAAGGGGAAGTATTGTCAAAGTGAATTAATTTGCAAATTCAATATGACATTCATGGCAAAAAAAGATCACTTACATTCACCCAGCTATTTTTCTAATGATTTTTAATGCCTGTTGAATCCCTAATTAGGAAGACACATCCAATAGTTAAATACTGCAGGACGTTATACATGAATTACTGTCTCCAAGTATTTTGTCAGAAGTATAATTGGAAGTACATTATGTGAGAGAAAAGCTAGTTTTTCAGCTATTTGTGCCTGTGAATATACTTACCTTATGATATATTTACCTGTGATGAAATTCACAAGTGCAAGTGTGGTTTGATTATCAACATTTTACATAATTCCCATGGACTCGCAGACAGGTAGTAATGTAGTTTTTCTCTTTGTTCTTTATTCCTGCATCCCTCGAACAAGTGTGCTCTGTATTTGTTCTCTGTCTTTGGCACGGCTGGAGGACATGAGGCAGCAACACATCCACCCTGTCCTTTCCCTCTCCATGCAACAAGATCCTCAAGACAGTGAGTAATGGGAACAAGGTTGTGGCTAAATTGCTCTAGGGATGACTCTTCATCAACGAGGATTATCTAGAGGAAGGTAACCCGGGCGAGATAAAGTTCATCACATCAATAAACTGGCTTTTTGTCTAATTAACACATGTTGAACACGTCGCTGAGTTGATTTACCATTCCATCCCTTGGGGTTTAGGCTGGAGCCTGGGCTACGCAGAGCCCAGCTCTGCCATTGCAAGGCCAGTGGGTCTCTGCTGTAAGCCCCAGCCTCCCTGTGCAGTCAAAGCATTTCTGATGTATTTTTGAGTGGCTATTCATAAATTGTATGCAAGTTCATCATTAAAACATTTCTCACAGAGATAAGAGTTGAACACACACTTGGATTTTATGGTGTGCTTTAAGCAAGTTTATATTTTATATAAGTATATTAAGGCATGAGCTTCTTAATCTTAATGGTGTGTGATGACAGCTGCAGGTCAGGTGTCTGTCCTGACTCCTGTACAATATTTCAAGTCATATGGTGTTCCAAAATCATATATGTTGCTGAGGTCTTTTTGACATTTTAGTATTGGGTAAGGAAATAAAGTATGTAATGAGATTTAAACCGCCTCCTTTGATACACGTAGAGCTGAGGGCCCATAGTACCATTAGCCCCAGCTAAGGAACAAGGAAAACGGAATTTAAAAAGTAGGTAAGATCCCTTTTTTGCTCCAGTTACATAATTAGTTGAATAAATTTCATGTTCATGACACCTGGTAGCAATGAATATGGAGAAAAGTTCATAAAGATCATGCTATTATTATCGCACACACCATTAGGATTAAGGTAAGTAGTAGACATGCCAAAATATCTGAAAGTGTGGCAATTTCTGGAGGGACAGGTTATAGGCAGCACAAGTACGTACCACCACACACCATCACATCTTAATCCTCACCAGAGCTAACAGGTACAGCTGTACATTCACACTTCATGACAATTTGACATGATTTTTCATAAATGATAGAGTAAAAAGTATCGGACAGACTTTAAATTGTTTCTGACATGTTAAAAAGAGCTTCAAACAGAGGAGCAAGGGTTTCTTACCATGCCCCGTTCTATGTAAGTGAAAACTGGAGAGCAAGAACCCACGGGCAGATATTGCAAGAGAACATCAGGAGGGATACAGTTTACTGAAAGGTGCTGTGACGTGGGAAGGGTGAAGAATCTTGAGGAAGAGGGTTCATAAAGATCACAGTCATAGGAAGTATTTTGGAGAAATAGATGTGTGTCTGAGAGGTTTGCAGTTTTACTAGACCTGTTCTTAAAAGACAATGCATAAACTCTAGGGCATCTGCCAAAGCAAATATGAGGACAGAGTTTGGCATGTAAAATGATTTTCACTCAGGCAGTTATCTCCACGGGAAAGATTCTAGGAAAAGAGCTTTCCCTAGTAATCTATAGATAAATAAGTTACTATTCTGTGATGGACTAGGATGACCTGACGCCTTGGATACCACAATTGGAAACAAAACATTACCTGGAAAAAACATGTTGCTTGGATCCAGAGAGAGCAAAAAAAGAAGAAGATTTTAAAAATGAAAACAAACAAATAAATAAATAAATAAATAAATAAATAAATAAAAGGAAAGGAAAAAAGTAGCAAAGAGAAAAAAGACAAAGGCCCTTGACTGTGGCTCCTCTCAGATTCCAAAGCACCAGTTTTAGGGACCCCAGCTGAACAAATCCTTTTATGTCTGAAATAATGAAGAAAAAAGGCTTCTAGTTAAATACCTGCTTGGGGTTTTGAAAATAAGAATAGGTCAAAATACATACATGGGGCTGAAGGCGAGAGAATATTACCCACAGCACCACTGCGTGCAAATGAGTATCATCTCCTACACAGCAGAAAGTGGTGAGCACGGAAACAGCCACAGGGACACTTCTTTTGGTCAGGCACGCACTAAACAAAAAACTCCCACTGCAGGCAAAGCCCCAAGAGCGTTGGCCCCAGAAACCTGTTCCTGGATTCTCGGTACTCTAAAGCAGAGGGAACGATGCAGGACTGGGCACTAAACTGGTTTTGCCAAACACTTGCCACTGAGCAAGGAACTGGAGAATCACTGCAGCACAACAGGGGCTGGGCTCCTGCAGAGAGAGAACGCGAGACCATTTCTTATGCCACAGGCACAGGGGATTCAGGGTGAGGTGATTTCTGACACACTGAGCCAAACTCATTCCTGCTGCAGCTTTAAGAATGACAGCAGGTCTCCATCACGGTTGAGTTTGGACCACTGTCTTTCCAGAAATACAGGACAGCTGGGATGCTGAGGTAAGGAAGCAATCTTCCCCTTGCTACCGCAGGCAGGCTGCAGCTTGTTCCTCGGTTCACTTAATGCATGCACCGAAGTTCAGAAGGGTCACTTAGTAGGACAGGCTATTAAAAAAAAATCATAACAAATTAAATATTTCAAATAAAAAACACAAAAAGTTTTGTTACATGGTTTCCAACACTTCAAAATACTTTTGCAGGACAGGATTCAGTGCGGGTCTGACCACAAAAGTATCCCTGTGAAGAAGCAGCACTCCATTCCTGATGGATTTCTTCAGGAATCTTTTCCACTTGATGGGTTTCATTTTTAATACAGAAACTATTCACACTAAGGATTTTAAACTAATCAGTCCACAAGCTGTTCTGAAACATCTACATGCCTAGGAGACTAAAAATAATGTTCAACCACACATGCCCTATCTCCGTTGTATCATTCTCTAATTACATTTCACCACAAGAGCATAACAAAGCGTGACATGCTACCTTTAACACTGCAAAGGTGGGCAGAAGTCTGTTGTTTCAGTATTTGGGATCACTTAGTGTTAACTTTTCCTCTGTTCTGACATTTATTTTTACTTGCACGGGCCTCCATGCCAGCACGTGCACAATTTCTCCACTCTTCATCCCAGAACCTTTCTACCAATTATTTGATCTTCCCCCTCTCCCGTGTGGCGAGTTAATATGAAACGGATCCAAATAAAACAGAAACAGATCCCTGTCTTTGGATTTTTCCAATTAAAAATAAAAAATAAGACTTGGAAAAATAAATACACTTACTAAAAAAAGAACCAGACAAATGAGGGATGAAAATTTTCATCTAGTTGTTAACTATTATAGCTGTGGCTTGAGAAAAATCCAGCCTTTGAGGAAGAGATGTAAAAATAGGAAAAATTAAATCTACATTTGTCTGTTGTAAAGAAGTAAAAACACCAAACCAAAACAACTTATCTCCATTAGGAGACCTTCATCCCTCCCCTTCTCGGGACAAACAGAGCACTAATAAATCAATGTCCACTGCTTGCACTGCTCGTTTTGGGCTTGTGCCTCCGGTTTGCTGTTTGCTCAGCACCAGCTGTGGATCCAGGATGTAAATCAGTGTGCAGACTTCTCCCTGTGTCATTCGCCCACAACAGAGGCTGAGCAATAGGATCATGAGGTTGATTTTGTTCAAACTCTCTGTCCTTTCCAAGCTAAGGGACCTGAATTTCCTCTTTGACACAGGGAAAGCAGAGGTCTTCCATAACCTGTCGTTTTAATCCAACTACTCCAGTGCCTTCAGTGGCACTTGAACAGTTTGCCCAGGGGTACGCCACATCTCCCTGGGCATGACAAGCTACCCAGAGAAGCAGGGTCCTGCCAACCATGGTAGGAGCCGTTTGCCTGAGTGGGGATGTTGGATGCCCACAACAGCTCCAAACCCAAGTGGCTGTGAGGGAAGGATGGCGCAGGGGTTGCCCGTACCACGTGCATCCACTACCTCTGCAAAGACTTCAGCTAGCAAAGAGCTGATAAAGGACACTGCAAATAAAGCAGTTCAGGAGAGAGCTATCAGCGAGAAGACATAGTGATTTATCAATAAATGTACAATCATATCGTCAATTTAAAATACTTGAGTAAAGTATCTAAATACTCAGCATCTATTAATTATTTATAAATACTGCTTCAGTTTACAAATACATACATATCTATGTAGATATACAGATACATGTACACACATAGATGTACACATACAGATACACTCCTGAGCATATATACGTGAGGAGAAGCTGAGGGAACTGGGGTTGTTTAGTCTTGAGGAGACTGATCAGGAACCTTATCACACTCTACAACTCTCTGAAAGGAGGTCGTAGTGAGGTGGGTGTTGGTCTCTTCTCCCAAGCAACAAGTGACAGGACAAGAGGAAATGGCCTCAAGTTGCACAAGTGAAGTTTAGGTTGGACATGAGGAAAAAATTCTTCACTGAAAAGGTTGTCAAACACAGGAACAGGCTGCCCAGGGCAGTGGTGGAGCCCCCATCCTTGGAGGTATTTAAAAGACGTGTAGATGTGGTGCTGAGGGCCATGGTTTAGTGGTGACCTGGTAGTGCAGGATGAACGGTTGGACTTGATGATCTTAAAGGTGATTGTCAACCTAAATGATCCTCTGACTCTATGATTCTATGCAAGTACATACAAAACAGAATCTCTGATAAAGTTACGTGGAACATCTTCATGTGCCTGGAAAAGCACCCATCCAAACAAAAAATGTGTGTGCTAAGTAGGGTAAAATCTAGTTTAGCAGAACAGCTTACTGCAGGTAAATATATTCCCCAGTGAATATATATGTGTGTATATATATGTGCTACGTTCCTGAGATACGACGCCTACTTCATCTAAGATGGGGACTCACACAGTGACATCCACGGACTGTTCCCAAAGGACATGCAAGTAGTAACCATCAAACAGGATTTCTTGTAGGGCTAGGTCATGCTATTTCAAAGTTGAAAGTGAACAATGTAGGTGGGATCTCAGTGCACCTGTCTGCACCAAGGAGTATTGTGGCTCACCCCAAAAATGCCCTAACTGTCTAGGCTCCATTATAATGATGCTTCTCACTGTGATCATCAGTTTTTATTCTCTGGTCAGAATGCACGTGATTAGACAGAGAATTAATTCACACTAACCAGTTTATTCCAAGGGAGCCCAGCCCATTACTTCCCCTCTGCACATACCAACTGAAAACACTGAAAATATTTGTGTGTACTTCACCAGAAAAACAGCACGTTAGTGCAGAACGTAGTTTTCCTTTTCAGATACAGGGCAATACAGTGAGATTTCCCAGAGAAGGTTTCTGGCCTCTGAAGTCATTTAAACATCATGGGGGGGAAAATCCCACCGCCTGGCTCTGATTTACAGAATTGGCTCACATTCACCAGGGTACTGCCTTTCCCCACCCCTGTCCTTCCAGTCACTTGGAGAGGTTTTCTCCCTTTTCAATCAGTATAAATGCTCATGTTTACGATGACTCTTTAAAACAGCACATGGCCTTGAGATTCAGAGTTTAAGTGCAAGGGAAAGTGTGCTAAAGGACTTCGTAGCCGAGCACAAAAGAGATCCCATTGACACTACGTAAACCTACAGTAACCCCGTTTATAAGAAATTCAAGAAGGATTTTCAGCACAGGCTGTTACATTTATCAAAGCCTTTACAAGTTCCTTCACAATACTCCATTACCAATTTGAATTCCCTACACAAGCTGAGATTTCCAGAAATGAACAACAATATTAATTCTGTTATCAGTAAAGTACACAATAGTTTTCAAATAAACCAAATATTTTTACATTTTTCCCTGAGCTTTAAATACGTATTTTTAGATTCCTATATTTCAAAAGATGATCTCTGAGAAGATGGTTAGTATTTTTTCCCGTGGCTAAGCATAAAACGATATTAGCATCTCTAGCAGAAAGCTCTAGTAATTGGTTTGACAATTAAAAACACAAACATCAAACCACTGAGGGAAGATTACCCAGGTCCAGTAATTTGCAGTTTTGTTTTGCAGGACAGGATGCTTAAGGGCATTAAACAAACAGCGTAACATGTTCTGTGTAATGGCAGTGACATTTTCAGCTATCATTACTGTAAAAGGCAACAAAATACATATTGTCAGTTAACATACCTGCAACGGCCTGCGTCCTCCAAGCGCTCGTTCAAAGAGGTTTTCAGAATCATCCCAGATATTTGGGGCACGAGTCCCTTTACTTGAGAGAATTCAAACCCATACATGAGCCCCGAGTTTCTGACAGACAACTCTTTGTACTGTTTTGATCACAATAGTACTCTGAAGTAAATAAATGGCAACTCCAGGGGCTGAAGACCCATAGTCTGCGCTATCACCTCCAGCTCTTCCGCCGAGATTCACCAGCATCCCAAAATACATGGCTTGCAAATGGTGCCTGTTGCTCTCTTGCCAGCACCCATGCTGGCACACCCATAAAAACCAGTTCAAAACTGTCATTCCTTCCTTGGGTTCCTAATTATTGAGGACTGCAGGACCTGCAATACCTTTGCAACTGTTCCATGTCTAGAGGAAAGTCATTCAAATTAATAAAAAGAAAAAAAGGTGACATGCGGTCAGTACAATCCAGAATCCTACCTGCTGATAGTTAATCTACAAAGACAGCCTAACCAGCTGCTCCATCCCATTTTCCTCATGAAGAAACAATTTGCAAATAGCAGCAGCAGAAGAAGAAAGATTACGGTTCCATAGGGAAAAATTCAAAGGAATTCAGCTAAGCACCTTGCACATAAATGAAAAGACACTTTCTTTGCCTCCTCCTTTTCGACAGAACTGGACAGTGCCTGACAGAAAAAAGCACTCAGTGCAGTCTCTAAAGAATGTACAGCAGGTCTAGCTTTCCAATTTACATTTCTACTCAATCCAAAAAGGAACAGAAATAAGATTTTTTTTTTCCTCTCTCTTAAATGTGCTACAGAAATGTGGCTATTTACTGTAACTAATGTTAGGGGTCAAAAATGCTTTTACAACTACTACGTGGGGGACAGATGTCCATCTCTTGACTCAGTCCCTCTTTCCACTGGTAAATCAGTGGCAATCTTTTTGCAGCACTTTTTCTCCACTGCTCATTTTCCTTACACTGGCTTTAAACACTCGATTTTCAGCATGGTGGTACCAGTCTTTTTATATTCTTTCTGAAGTGCTCTCTGTCAGTACTAGAGGACTGGCATTGCTAGGTGCCTGGAAAGGTAACAGCCCAAACCGAGCATAGACCGCAGCAGTTCGCACCTTCTGCTGCGGTGAACCAGTGCATCTCCAGCTTCCAGTCATCAGAGCAGCATTTTGGTTTACTCCACCCAAGGATCTGGTCCTCAGTTCATATCTGGTATAAAGTAAGTCTCACTGCTGAGATCTTCCTGGGCTAATCAAAACAATTTCATTTGTTTTGTGCTGTGAGATTCCATCTCTTAAATATCAATTCAGCCTGAGGATGGGGTGCAGGGGGAATACAGAGCATCCTCTGCTCTACAGACCCCGGTGCCTCCGCAGCCCAAGGCAGGACGCAGCACACGGCTAGTGCATCACAGCTGATTGAGGATCCTGACTGCCAGTCTTACAAGAAATGGTCAAGGAAGGAATTGGGGAAAAGATGTCAGAAGCTCCAAGGGGGAAAAAAAAGGAATGAAAGAATAGAAAATGAAGTGTGATAACAGCACAAAGATATAAAGGGGCAAAGACGGTGATGAGTCAGGTGAGCTTCAAGGGTGAAAATTACCTTGAAAAGAATTAAAGGGCATTAGAGCTTGGCAGAGGAGCACATTTTAAAGATCATGTTCTCGCTTTGGTTTGAGAGATTTTTATGTTGAAGGGAGAGAAAGAGATTAGGAGTAAGAAGAGGTAAATAATTTATTAATAAACTAAAGCCAACCACCAACACAACTAAACACCTCGTAGTTCAGCTAGTGTCCTCTACAAAACCACCGTAAAATTAAAAAAGGGACATTCAGGACTTCTATTTCAGTTACCTAACTCTTAATTATCCTTGCCTTGACTACCTATGTAGGAGACCACTTTGATATGAGCATGTACACTGCCCTCCACCTTGGAGGCTCTACAGCAGCTGACCAGCAGGACCCCTCTTTCTGTGGGGCAGGTAGTCCATATGCTTTTCATCCATCATTAGTAGTAGTCTATTTAGACATCAGCAAGATGGTTCAAGATTTGAGGTCTGCTCGTCAAGACATAGATTCAAAGGCCCAGCTTGCAAAGATCAGGTTCTTTCTGAATGTAAGGTACACCAAAGTTGTATCAATCAGATAATTGATAATCATGGCTAATAATAATTACAATAAGTTGATGGAAAAGTATGAAAGATGCAGGTAAAATTGTGCCTTTCTAACACCCTTTTTCTCCAGCTTACACTCTCAAAATAAGAGTAGTCTGCTCCCAGAGGGTACTGTAATTTTCATAGGATGAGAACCACAACCTGCCAGCCATACGGGCCAGGATGCCAAAGGTGAGGGAAAAAGAAACAATAATGGTTTACAGACAGGAGATGACAAGAATTCTCCAAGGGACCTATTACTCCACTGCAGGCTGGCTTACAAGGAGGCTGGCTCTGCTGCTACGTACAAGGGCAGCCAATCAATGTCTAGTCCGACAACCCCTGCCAGCTCACCTCCTCCCTCTGCTGGTGCACCAGGCTGCCCAGGAGGACCAAGCCATCACCTTCATGCAGGTACCACGCAACATCCTTGCCAGGCAGCTCCAGTACTGCTCCCACAAAAAAAAAACCACACTGGTCTTCAGGGCACCTGTACCGCCAGTGTAATTCATAAATATGCATCTGCTCAACTCACTTGTAGAACAGGCAATTACTTTGATTTTTAAGAAGAAACTCTGAGGCATTAGTTTAATAGGAAGGTTGTAGAGGCAGGGCTGGAACAGAGATTTCTGCAGCACCTGATAGGATTTAAACCACAGTAACACTCTTGCTCAGAGATAATAAACTCTCCAAAGCAGGCACTCTGTCTTCTTGCGTTAAGAATAATACTCTGAACAACTCAGGTATTATCTAGTACTAAGAAAACTCTTATTAACAATCTATATTAAATCATTCAGACATTAGATTTTGTCCATTTTATAAGGAAAATTTCTTTTTTTGAATGCCAATGAAAAGGATTTCAGCCTACCTAGGCCAAGGTTTCAGTTGGGTATCTCCATCATAAATAACAGTGAGAAATCAAAAGCCTTTGTTTTTTGGTTAGGCCAAATGAGGTATTGGTCTAAAATCAATCGTTAGGGTCTCCAGCAAAATCCCAGACTCTGGCACTGGAAATGCAAGTAAAGAGAAACTCTTCATCTTGCCCATTTAAGCACTTGCAATCATAAATGCTGAAGAGATTTTGTCTTTGGTGATTTTTAAATGTTTTTCCTCTTTATTTGCAAGAGGTACAGCCTTCATTCAGCTTTTTAAAATTCAGAGAGCTTGTGAATATTCTCCCGAGCTCTATGTCCCTGCTGTTCATGATCAAGAGAAACAGCAGAAGGGTTGGATTTCTCCGAGTTCCTCCAAGAGTGAAGACATTCCCTAACTAATAGAAAGGAGGACAAGGGCTGCCCTACCACTAAAACCTCCCCACATTGAAACTAGAGTTGCAGCACATCTTCAAAGTATTTGTTACTGAAGTGTCATACATGCAAATTTAACTTGGAAAACTGGTACAAAATCTGCTATAAAGCACGACCAAACCAGGCAGCAAGCCCCGTTAAGCAGTGTTCCCCCCCAGTGGTTTCTTGTCTTTCCTGTCCTACTAAAGGGACAGAAAGGATTTTTGTTAAAATTATTAGAACAGATGGGTGTTTCCCTCTGTTCCCTCCCCAAATCCCTGTAATCGTGTTTGGTGAAGTGCAATTTCCAAGAGGCCAAATCCCTACTGAAAGTGTCTTCTGCTGCCTTGTCGTTTCTGTTGGTCCCTGACCTTGTTCCTTGCCTTATAATTTATGTGCTTACTTTCTGCAGCCTGCAGAACGCTCATCCTCTTTTCTAAACCCTGGAGCAATTTAACATTTTCAGCTATGAAAGCAGCCTTCAGACTCTTCCGTGTCTGAAACTGATGCATTTTCAGGAGTCACATTTCCCTTTTTCCCCTCCTGATTTAGTTTTCTCCTTGATTCCACTCCTCTCCCCACTTCTATAGGACCTGCTTTTATATGGATAACATCTGTAGATCCAAGAAATCCTCCATCGCTTTGGTGTTTGGAAACACAGTCACCTATTCGTCAGGATCACAAGCCTTCTTCTCCACCACAAGCACAAACTTAACATTTCAGGCAAACAAAGTCTTCACTCCTTCAAGGCAGCAGACACACAATATCACGGAGTGACCACAATAACTGATCATTCTTTCTCCTTTCTTATCATTGACACAAAAATGGACTTACTGGAACTTAAACTCCCGATAGGAAAATTCCTATTAATTACTTACATTAATTACTCAAATGTTTGCTGTTGCAGCATTGAAAATTGACCGGTCTCTTCATGAACTCAGCAAACTCACTAAAGTAAAACTCAAATGTTAGACCAAGGTCTCATATGTCAAACAAAACTTTTACAGATCAAAGCTGAACTCCTAAATTTGGTCATAGGAGACCTGCTATCTTACTGACACAAAACAAAACCCATCTCCAAAACAAAAGGTCAACATTTTAACCTGAAAAGTCCTATCATTACCATCAGGAATTGTGATTTTGGACTTGATGTATGTTCCTTTGCATAATTCATAATTGATTTTGTCATGAAAATGGCTTTTATCAAGGCTAGAATATGCTCTAAGAACCATCTGCAATGACTCAGATCAGAAACTCAGTGATTTTATGTAAAAGTTGTATGCAAGAACTAAAAAAAAATAATACTACAGTTAAACTCCAGAGAGAATTCACACAGGCGGAATGTAACTGTACCAGATGGAACTTGAGTCTAACTCATTTAAGCTGACACCTCCTGTCTCGCAAAAACAATTTTAAACAGTATTCTGTCCTCTTAGTTCAACACTGGTAACTTGCACAATGGTCACATACCTTGCAAATCTCTATCAATTAAAATCCACTTTAAATCGCAGCATTTTTGAGCCACTCAATTATCATTTTACCTCCTCAAGAGTAAAATGTCCTACCTGTATCTTCTTTTATTATTCACGTACATACTCTGGAATCTTGCTTATTCCCTTTGGAAATTGTTGCCTTCACAAGATAAACTCACCCATGACAGATAACAGCTCTGTTAGCACTTAGTAATCCAGATCAGATTATTAGAATAGGACTGAACGTGCATTAGTATAATAAGACAGAATTCTAGTCCAAATAGAGTGCAAACAAGCCCTACTTTAGAAAATAAATGAATGCAACTCATCTTTGAGTACACCATTCAGCAGAAAACAAAAAGTACTCTGCTGAGAAAGCCTGGAGCAGGATGTGATTTGTGGAATGGGCAGAGGTCCAGAAAGCACTACATCTTGCTCGTCCTTTCCTCTTTTCTTTATAATAAGATCATCCCCAAAAGCCAACATTCACACATACACTAATTATAAATAAAAATAAACCACCGGAATTTGTGCTGTCATGGTCTGAAAAGATCCTACTCTGCTTTGGATGCAGTATATAAAGAGTGGTTCAATTTTTTCCAGTTTCCTGGAGTCTTCTTTTCATAAATTTATGCAGCAAGAAGGCATGAATCTCACTCTAAGCCTTTCCCCCATAACCGTTCCTAGGGTTTTTTGCTTCAGGATCTCTCTGTTCCATTCTATAACCTCTTCTGCCCCAAAGGGACTCTTCAACTCTCTTTCCTTGCTCAAGTTAATAGGGCTCAGAGGATTTAGCAGAATAATTCTTCGTCTCCAGGAAGGGCTCGATAGTTTCAAAATGTGATGACTTAACAATACGCCTTTATCCACTGATAAATTTCTGGCTCTTCTCTCTCTCTTACACCAAAACGTGAAATTCATCTCAATCCATTTTAAGTCCTAGGTCCATTTTTCAGTTTTACAAACTACCAAGAAAGACTTCAGAGCTGCAGGGGCTGAGATGTAAGACAGGAAATGCTTCCAGCTCCTCAATCCCCCTTTTCAGTTCCGCATTGGGGTTAGAGCTCTCCTCTTCCTGTGTCTTGATTTCCCTGGGCAGGACAGCCAGGCACACGTGCTGGAAGTGAGCCAGGGCATGCTCTTGCAAGCCTTCAAGCAACAGAGCACAACTGTGAAATGCCTGTCCTGTGGTCTAAGTACACTCGGTGACCACATAAATCAGCTAGAACTTCAGATATCCCTTGAATTAATATCTTGATTCGATGATGGGTGATGACTGAAGATTGCAGGAGAAATGGAAGTTTTAATCTGAATTTCTACTATGTGTTACTTCTCCCAATAACAAGTTACAGAACTGGTCTGTAAGTACTGACCATTTGAGCAGCTTCCCTTCAGGCAACCAGATTGACCAAAGAGATCAGAAATGCCTTCCTGAACCAGAAAAAATCAACACCACAGAACCAGACGTCAGCATTCAGACTGCGATGTTCTCCCACTCTCCTGCACTTTCTCTCTGCATGTCACCGTGCTGACCTGGGATAGAGATCTGAAGGAAGAGTGGAAAAGCTTGAACACCTCACGTTTTGATCAAGCAACTATAGATGTTGGAACACCTAGCAAGTGTTTATACCAACAGGAGCCGAAGGCATGTCTAACGTGCAGCCAAGGCACACAAGCCAGCTTTCATCCAGCTGTTTTCTAAACCCTTGCTGACTGCCCCAGTAGCAAGAAGCTCAGGACAGACTGCAAAGTCCACCACAGAGCAAGAACAACTAGCCTGCATGGAGCTGCATTTTCTCTTGACCCCATCAAGAAGACCTTGCTGTGACATCCAGGCTGCCTTTCCTGGTGAGATTCCATAGTTCAGACTCACTAAAATGTGTGTGAAACATCTTCCCCTGTACTGAAAACAGGCGGCTGGCAGACCTGATGCGACTTCAGTGCAGACCTATTTGTAATTTTCTTGGAATCCCAGTTAGCCAACCAGACTGCTTTTCTCATTTTAATATATTTTACAAAACTTCTTGTGCTTTGCAGCTTCATTTGGATGGATCAGAATCTTCTACTGTTCTGCCTGCAATTCTGCTGGACTCTTACAAGGAAATTGAAAACAGGCTTGAAAAATATTTCAACTGCCAATTAAATATTGTGAAAAGATGGGTTAATCTCAATGGACCTCGAAGTTGACAAAGTCATTGTTTAATGTGTTTAGATAGAAAGCTAAAAGAAATTTGATAACAGCAATAAGGCAGTTCCAGGAATAGCGCTACCATGAAATAATTACATCCCCACGGGATTAGAGGTAATCAGGCACACTGTGTCTCAGTACACCTCGGGGGATGATTATCTTACCATAACAACGCCACCCATTGCGTTTCATTGCTTGAATGTGTTCTGATAAAATAACAGAGTTTAAAAGTTTGTGTAGCTGTTTGTGTTTGCAGAGCAAGAAAGTGATAATCGTAGTATATTTTTTCTCCCAGTAATTTTGTATTTTAAAAAATTTAAATCCCATTGGAAATCTACAAACATATTCATTACAAAAATATGTTCAGCATTTAGATTGCAACATAAATAATCAAAATTAGGACATTCAAATCTATCTTGGCAGGCTGTACTTTTTTCACGCTGCTATGACCTTAATTTCTGCTACCATTTTGATGTTATTTAAATATGGAATTTTACTTAATGAGTTTATGAATTGCTGGAAAGAAAGAAAATAAAGAAGTGTTTCATAGAAGATTATGAGCCACACAGAATATTATTTATTTACTTAAATGACCAAAAAATAAAGTAATAAATCTTAGTCTCTCAAATAAAGGAAACTATTATGCCTGACTGAAGGTATTTATTTATACTAATAAAAAATAATATCTCCACAGGTATTACTTTGCTATTATTTGTTATGTGCTGTCAGTGTGTTAGGTAAATACAAAATCAAATAAAAATGTATGACATAAACAGGATCTCCACGGCACTATTCTATGCAGTATGGTAGCAGGGCACCATGTGGATTCCACTATGTTCTCTTAAATCTTTGCATGCCAACTGACACCACGGATCAGCTTCGAGAGTGCAGCGTTCCAGGGCTGCTGATCTGCCCAGCCCAGTATCCCACACGCCATAACCGGAGGTAAATGATGTTGTCTATCATTTCTTTATCATTACCGACAGGTCTAGCAGTGACACTTCACTTATTCTGCAGATACTCATCGACCAATTGTCCCAATTCCATTATTACTTGAATAAAACACTGGCACTTGAGTTTGCAGTTTAAACTTAAGAACAAACCAACTTATTCTGAACACATGAGAGGCCTTGGAATTGTAGAGGCACATCGAGTGCGAACAATAAATTACAAACGAAAAGAGATTTATCAAGAGCAGCTACTACTCAGAGAAAGATCATGTTTTGGTCGTCTTGACCTTTCTGAAGACTGGCTTTCTAGCTTATTACTGAGGACTTTAAAGACTATTATAAATGGTTGACTCAGCTATTCTAGAAATGAATGATGCAGACTATAAAGGGAACTTAACTGACCTCATATACTACCATCTTTTGAATGACTATTTTGCTTTGAATTAAAAGTCAAAGGGAAATTAAAATAGATATCTTTATGACTGCTTTAAGGAATTTTACATCCATAACTCAAAAAAATATAAAAATTTGCATTTTTATAGCACACTACTCAAGAATCCCAAAAAACAGCTGATGTAAGGGATGCCCATTCCACAGATAAAAAACTGAGGCACAGAGACAACAAAGAACAAGCCCACCCAGAAAACTTACTGCCTTTTACAAACAGCAAGTTATTCCATTAATGCATCCCAAGACTACGTTCCATTAGTAATTACTCCACTGGGTCATTTTTCCACTAATTTCCACTAGAAGAACTTGTCTTTCAAGAACACTGGCATTTCGCTGTCAGGAAGCCAAACTGACAATAAATAACAAAACCATCCTTCTCTCACAGGGCACTGTCCTCTTTCATAGGATCCCCTCTGAATTCATCCATATTCCGTTCATACTGAGAACATCTAAATGAAGGTGCTAATGCTGCATGTTTGAAGAGAATCAAAGCTGAAATCGAAGACAAAATGTCTCACTGCGAAGGCAGCTTTCAATCCATTCTGTGTCATTTTGCAGACAAAAAAAAATAAAAGCCTCTGCACTATCAATAGGGCTTTGTTTTAACTCTGCATCACAGACTTGTAAATCTACTGTCATAACTGCTCGGAAAATTCTACAGTCAGCCAAAATCAATGACTATATTAGAGGTTTCAAATCTTTTTTTTTTTTTTTTTTTTTTAATTCTGGAAGCGATTTATTTTGAGGGACAATCACTGCTACTGCAATCTCACAGTGGAACTGGCGTACACACATGAAACAAAGAAAACAGTCTGCTTTACCTGTTTGGTTTTTTCTAACACTTGTAACTGCAACAGCACCTGGAATCAACAGCTATTTGGGGCATTGTATGCTGGTCACCAAATTGCAGTCACTAGAAATACTTCCCCTAGTTACCTTCAACCCTCTGATACACGTGTCATAAAAATCTATTCAGAATTCAATATCCACATCAGTACTGGTGCTGTCTGGGAACACATCACTCCGACAAGGACTCAAAACATTTACGTAAAGGATGACTGGGTGAGAAAGATTTCCTTTCTAGTAAGGCACAACAGGACAGATCTTGGTCTGCTTCAGATCTTCTTGTGAGAGGCACAACGACAAAAAAAACCCAAAAAACAACAAAAAACCCCACCAAAAGAAAGCAAGCCAATGTAATTAGCTACTTGGAAATTCTTTGCAAGGACTGGAAATCCTGGGTGCCCACAGACGAAACAGGTGGTTGGGAGGGCTCAGAGCCCCAGCCACTTCTGGGTTCCACAACTTCTTGAAGAGCCAAAACACCAGCTCAGAAATTAAGGATGAACTAAGGAAAATATCAGAGGGTCAAAATTCTACCCTCTGCTGTTGTACCTAACCACGATGCATAAGCTTCTTCATGAACCAACCAAACTCTGCCTCATGCTGTCTGTGGTCTTTTTCTTTACTGCTCCTGCTCAAGTATTCTACTATTGTTTTACTCTATATTCCATGCCTTACTCTGATCCTTCCTTGGTTTTTTCAGGCCTCCCTGTCAGCTACAACAATTTTAAAAGGTCCCTTAGCAGACAGAAGGAACTGGGTGAAGGAGGGATTCTTACAACTCTGCTGGCACCACATTTCATTTTGCAGAACCAGGCTCAAGCCTCTTCTCTTTCCTTGCCAGAGGTGCGTAAGTCTCTCTGTTATTCTTCTCATCTAACACACCTGCTTGCCCATCCTAGTTCCTGATCTCCCTCACACTGTCTGCATTTCCTTTGTTACTATTTTCCTCAAGCCATTACTGTGCAGTAGTCCTCCCCTCTCAGGACCAATTTGTGAGAATTTTAGTTTTACTAACCCCATTGCTTCTCAGTTGATCACTTTTGTTTCCAAGTTTCTTGAACTTCTTCTCTACAACAGCTGATTAGAGTTGTTCTTCTCCAGCCTCAAATTAGATCCAGTTCAATCTAGGTTTTAGCAACCATTAACTTAGTCTTAATGTAGTCTCTAAGACCTCAATCAGCTTCCATTCTTCTAGTGCTTCATTTGTGAATTACTCCCTCCTGCAACCAGCCTTTCACTTGAATTTTTGTCTTCCTTGGATTGCCCTGTGACCCTGTCACCTCCCGATTTCCATTCCTTCTCCTTCTTCACTTTTTAAAGGAGCCCTTCTACCCCTCTTCCAGCTTCCTAGGTGGTTCCACAGAGCTGCATCCATTGTCACCATTTTTGTTTCTAGCTCACTATCTATTTGGGTAACACCATCAAAAATACAAACTCAGTAATCACCTTCAGGTTAATGTTTCACAGAACTATGTCTCTGCTTAGATTGGTCTAGCCAGGTGCTCTTTCCCTCTGGCATCCTCTACATGCCAAGCAGTCAGCCAAAGGACAAGAAGTTTTCGAATCATTCCCAGAGGATCCTCACTTCCAACATAGATACAAGCAGTATCCTCACATGCTCATCACATGTGCATCGTCTTTGACTCAAACCTTCCTCTGGCGTCTCACATCCAGGCTCATTCCAGGAGGTCCCTTCTCTTATCTGAAGGCTTTCTTGTGCATCCACATGATCAGGCTTTCATCTTGGACCCCAACTGCTGAATAAAATAAGATGGGGCTCTGGACCAGCATAACTCTTTGCATTACCATTGTCTGAAGACGAGAAGCATCAACTTCAGACAGTGCTCTTAGAGGAGGAGAGATACACAGTTCTTTAAGGCATATATTTTGGTTTTATATAATACAACTTGTCAGATCAGCAGATGCCCCAGACACCCCAGTGTTTTCTCTGTTGAGATATTTGAAAGCTGCACCTTGTTACCAGAACTTTATTTTAGTGTTTTATCTCTTGCTAGATATTTCTTCATATGATGCAAAAAACCATAGCATTCAGAGTGAAAACACACAGACTCCCTAAACTAAAAAGCTTCCCAAGAGATTCCACAACTGTAAACAGCAATAGTGGCTGCTTTTTTTTCTCCTCATTTCATCCAGCCTGAGTCTCTTCCCAGTGCTCACTGCCTGTATTTTTTCTCTTCTGGAGGAAAGAACCATTTAGAACTGTTGTTAACATTTCTTCAGTATTCCAATGAACTTAATAAGCTTCCATGATGCTTCTTAAAATGTAGAGAAACCTTCCAAAAATGTTAAAGTGACGCTGCTTAATCTAGCAGTAAGGAGCATTCCAGGTGACTGGCACGATACAGCAGTATTACACGTGTTCTCTTATGCTGGAAAGGAACTCACAGGAGGAAACAATTATTCACTTTGAAGCTTTTTAATATTTTTGGAATGTGACTCAATTACAATATCCTGCCTGCACATTTATTTTTTTTCTTCACCTGAAATATCACTTGATATCTGATGAAACCGTATTTTCTCACAAAGTTCTAATTTCATTTAAACCACACTTAGAGTTTCTCTGTAATCTAGTGAAAGTTGCAGTTTGACACTGTTTTTCTGACACCTAAACTATCTCCACAAGCTAATAAAGTCCCCTGACTCTGCCAAGAGTTTTGAGATAAGGAACTCTCATGAGTAATTTTCCTACACGGATGTGTCTAGACCCTCAAAAAACAATTTTGAAAATGAAAAAAAAAAAACCATAAGTTATATAAATTATTAAAGTAAACACATAAATATCCTCATATCCTATTTTCAAATAAATATCCTTAATCATAGTCCATGTGATATATAGAGCTTCATAACATATGCATGAGTAATTCCATCTCTCAAATACTCATTACATATCTAATATTACATGTTATGTATATATTATGTTGACTACCTAGAACTGCCTGGAGAATTCCTAGCATTACCTAAGTAATTATGTGAGGTAAGATTTGCGCTGAACTGAGCTTGTTGTCATTACCAGAACAACTGATGGGCCTTGGCAAGGCTCAGTAGATGCCCACCCCCAGCTCTGCCAGTGGCTCACGAGCTGATCTAATCAGTAAACCACCTCAGTCCTGCAATCCTCTTGTTCCCATCTATTAAAAGGAAATATGTTACAGCCCTCTCTGTTAGGCACCTGGAAACCTAAAGATTATGGCAAGTGAATTTTTCACGTATCAATCTCATTGTTAATTGAATATCTGAACTGAATTTCCATAAATAGTTGTTTATTGAATTTAACTGAATCAGAATCAAGCACTTATCTCAGTTACACTTTTAAATAACTTTTAGAGAGGTAAATTATTTTAAGGTTGAATTTTTCAGGTGAATAAGTAGATCATGTTGCTAATATGAATTACACCAGACTGCCTGATTCCCCCAAAATATGCAGAATTGATAAGAGAAATTAAAAAGATTAAATGTGCCCATTAGTAGCAACAAGAGACTTCAATTTACAAACTAATTGGGATAGAGGAAAAAAAACCCAACATTAAAAGGAACTGTTTGTAGACTGTTTTCTTACTAACAAAGAATCCTAGATGAAGTTATAGCTTGGAAAGGCTAAAAAAGGGGCACCCATACTATGATCCTCAACACACCTCAACACCGCAAGGTAACCCATGGACCTCTACTGCATTGGTTGTGAGAAGAGGGTCCGATCACACAGAGCAGCTCAGAGTAGTTTTTGCTCATGATTAGGAGCTCTAACAGAAGAAAGGGTGCACTTTACTGGCTCAAGGCTCAACAAGTCTTCTGGAAATCAGTGCAGACCTACTTGTTCTCTGGGATCAGAGCTGTAAGAGGAACAACGGCACAGGAAGCCGTCAGCAAGGCTACCACTACTCTTGCTGGTCCCAGCCACCAGCGAAACACGAGGACGCATCATTATTCCCTCCACATACATTATTTGCTTTTCTGCCTTTTTTTTTCTCAGTGCTAGCACCTTCTTTTCAAACACCCACACACAGACATACGAAATTAACAGATTTAATACAGCTTCAAGAACAATTAAGAAGCTCAGTTAGGAAGTGCCCCCCATCTCACATGCTGCAACTAGAGGAATACATCATCTGTAGTGCAATCATGCCAGCTGGATCTTACTCTGGCTTTCTGCAAGCAGGGACTGATGTTTCTCACTATGGTCTTGTGTGTTGGAAATTAATAAAAATAATCTGGAAAAATAAATATAATTCATTAGTTAATAGCCTATTTGGTGATGAATTTACTGATAGCTCAATGGTGAGGATAATTCCTTACATTTGTACTAAAAAAGCATCGCTACTTATGAACAATATATTCATTGCATCCCTCAGCCAAATAACCCGCAGTAGTGGATTACAATCTGAAACCTTAAAATTCTGCCAGACCGCTCTTTGATAAATGCAAAAAAAAAAAAAACAAAAAAAAACCACCTGGGAAAAAAAGTAATAAGAAGAAAATAAATGTGAAAAGTGAAATAGAAAAGACAGGCTGGAGGCACTGATTCAGTGAAATTCTTCTTCCCACTGTCATCAACACGGAAATGTTAGACCAGAGAAGGGCATGCTTTGCCCATTTTATGCATATCGCATGACTAGGAAAACAGTAAATTTGGGAAGGGGAAGTCCAGTTTGAAAATACCTACTCAGATATTCTTCTTTTGCTAAGCTGGGTCTACCCTTATAAAGTATTTCTTCTGAAACAAACTAAAACTGTAGTCCTTTCTAATGCAGAATTTTATATTCTTTTATCTGTGCTTCAATTTCATAATCTTCTCAAACCCTTTAAGGAAGAGGTTATAGATCATCATGAAAGCAAAGCCAGCGTGTTTTTATATTTCCATCTGCTTCCACCACACTCTCATTTTATGGCAAATCATTTGCATTGCATCTTCTTTCTTTAATTTTACTGTCTATTTACTTCTCCAAAACAAACTGGGAAAACAAAGATTTCACATGATTCACATTTAGGAAAAGTGCCTGAAGCACCAAAGAACCACGCTTCAGAACTCACATGAAGGATGAGTGTGCTTTTAGGTCACTGAAACTGCAGCTAGGGAGACGAGGCAGCAGCTCCAGTTTCCTTTCTGACCTTGGGCAAGTTGCTCACTTGTCTGAGTGCTTCAGTTCCTCTCATTCATAAGAAGAGGATGATAATATGAAATACAGCCTCTTCTACATCTGACTTTTTAATCTCAAAGAATTTGCAACCTAAGAGGACTAACTCTTGGTATAAGCTTATGCAGCATCCGGCAGGCTCATCCTCAGCCCAGGTTTGCAGTTACCGCTGCACTACAACAACGGTTCTTCAGAACTGAAGGAACAAAAGGGTTGTGATGCCTCAAAATAACATAATGGAAAGAAGTACTCAGAAAACACCACCCTGCACGAGTGGGGGCACACACAGCACATGACGGTGTAACACAATCTATCTGCCCAAGCAAAGCAGGTAAGAAATTTTAACTGTCATTAGCTGACTACCTTTAGGGAGCTGAAACAAGGCAGGTCTAAGCTGATGAGCAACAACAGCTATTGTGGAACCTTGAAACAAAAGACGAGAGAAAATTCTAAACATACATAAAAACCCCTTTGGCTCCAGGGAATATACACTAAAAGCACAAATTCTAGCGTGATTTCATTAAGAATATAGAGACAGATTTTAAATGTGAAAGAGAATTGTCAAAGTATATTGTACAATTTCCCATTTTAAAGGAGTTTTGGCAGAAGAATCCTTATTTTTTTATATTGACAAATCTGAACTGCCACATTTTTATACAAAGAACGTATAGAAATAGAGATGGGGAAACACAGGGAAAACAAGTCATTCACTGAATTGAGCAGCCTGGCGATTAGTAGAGAAATAAGGCTGATAGTCTTAAAGAAGAAATAAAGAAGCAAACTCTTTGAGGCATAAGAAGTTCTAAAGAGAATAGAGGGAAGAATGCTACAAAGGATATACGATTTAGAGCAGAGACAAGGAAGAAGCTTTTTACACTGAGGATGGTGAGACACTGGCCCAGGTTGCCCAGAGAGGTGTTAGAAGCCTCATCCCCGGAAACATTCCAGGTCAAGTTGGACCTTGGGGCTCTGAGCAACCTGCTGTAGTTGAAGATGTCCCTGCTCAGTGCAGGGGAGTAGGACTAGATGACATTTGAAGGTCTCTTCCAACCCAAAGCATTCCATGACTATGATTTTATGACCTCCCATGACATACGTAAGAAATGACCAAGCAACTTGGACTAAGAAAGACCATGGCAGTAAGGGATTTAAGACAGAATATATATTTTTTTTCCAGCAAGACTATAAAAATGTAGGATAAAAAAATCAAATGGCCTGCAATGTGAACAAGCAGTAAACACTATGAATTTTTAAAATGTATTTGAAGGATGAAAATCCTGCATGAGAACAGAGAGAGAAGAATGGCTAATTAAACCTAGCAAGCAAATGCAGTATCTCTAGGCTGTTTCTTCAGCTTTGTTTCAGACACCCCATGTTCCTGTACCTAGTGCAGCAGGCAGGTTGGTTGGCATCATCAAGTCAAAGTGTTCTTTATAGTGGTAACGCAGGGTGCATTTATATCAGACCACCATGTTTACACGCTGCCGTCTTCCAATACAAATCAGCAGAAAACCACCATACAGTTATGCCATACACGTACCAATATTCCCTCTAATCTCTGCAACACATACCATGGCTTTTCCTGAGTTACTGAAGTCTAATTTTGTTTGTTGCCAAACACCAAACATCTAGTTTTAAAAAACCGCCCATTGAATTTTACTATGAACTCATTATTTTGTCCCTAGCGAAGGTGGAAATAGTCGGTATGGGTAAGCTTGCAGAAATATTTTCCACCACAGTGAGAAATTTTTCATTCACACATAACTTTTCAAAAATCCACCAAAATGATAGAAATTTGTCATTCTTTCCTCTGTGAGGAGAATGTTCACCATTCACCAATTTGAGGGTGGGAAAAAAAAAAGGAATAAAATTAAAAATCCCAGCTCTACTCATTCTCTATTCTCCTAAAGGAAGGACTTCAACTATATAGCATGTCACATGGTTCAGCTGGCATGAGCATCATAAATATACTTGTCATACTTATATAAATTGATCATTTTAATACCCAAGTATCTGAATTTTGGAGACTGAGTACTCAGGCTTCTGAATTTGAACCCATCATCATCAAAGAATTCAATTAGGAGAAAAGGAACTGCAACTGTTGCTTCCGGCGTTCGCTCTGGATTTAGTTCCCTGCATTCACTAGACCACAAATTACTATCTAAAATTGCTTAAGTTTGATCATAATAAAAGAAAAAAAAAAATCTTTCTTTTCTGGTTCCATTAACCAATTTCAATTTTGCAGGATGTAACAGTGAAGTTTGCACATTAAGTTCCTAGTAGCTCAATTTTCTTTTAGGCAGGGGGGGGGGGGCGGGGAAGAGGAGGAAAGTGCTTTTCACTTGGAAAAGAAATAATCGAATGACAGCTCCGTGTACAAATGTATGCTGCAAAATGTCATTTTTTTGCTGGCTTGACTACAGCAAGAAGGGAGGTCAAAGATGCTATTAAAGAAAAAGAGGATCTCTCTCAGGCCATTTAAATAATAATGCACGATTGCTTCCTGTGGTGTATTTCCTACTGCCCCATTCAAGAGTCTGAAGTAATGAGATTTTCGCAGTTATCTTTTGAAGAATATTCAGTACTCTAATGGCTGAATCCAGACCTGAGCGAAGGTCCTGCAAAGTGTTACACACTCCCTGCAATAAAAAGAGAACTGGGAAACTCAAGACTTTACAGGATCAGCCCTTTATACCACATTTCGAATTAAAAGGGAAGAAACCCCGAAAGAGTGCCATAGGGGGAGAATGAAAAACCAATTAATTAATTCATGTTAATTTATAGTTTTCTCTGGAGATGCAGGTATGCCATGAAAGCAAATCACCTGAAGTACTACGCACAAAGAAAGCAGGTTTTGGGTGGCTGGGGAAGGAAGAGTTGTGCTAGATCAGAGGAAAAAGGCAAAGAAAAGGTCACACTTCAACACATCCATGTTTAATAAACGTTTGGAGAAGCTGAGGTTGAAAATGATGACCCGACCAGCCTGAGGCCAGCAGAATTATGAACATGGTGTGGGAACTCCAGCACACCAGTAAGAACTCCAGGCTGTCTTCTGGCACGATTCGCTGCTGTGCTAAGCAGCTTTAATCCAAGATAAATTCAAGAGGAAATAGAATTTCTCAGCAGCTTACTGGACAGATAACTGGAAGTCTTTTATTTGCTCAGGAAAAAAAAAAAAGTAGGAGGAAATCTGGCACATTTGCAATTTTGGCATGTTGATGGAGTAGTCAAGTATGACCTAAAAAAGTTGTATCTGACCCAGAGGAAGGTCTTTACATTGACTTCATAATCACTGATGCCTGTAGTTAAGCATATTTAGCATTTTCTACCCAAGGTGCAGTTTTTCCTTTCAAATAAACCTCTCCCAGTGCAACAATCGAAATTTTCCAAATGGGACATTTAATTTTGGATGTTTGTTCTTTTTGTTTTGTCTTGAGTAAAGCAGCTGAGCTCTTTTTTTGGAACAAGATCTGGTGAAAATCTGCTTTGTGCATTTTAACATTTGGGACAGACTTATCTGGTACTTTCATGCTCAGAAGCAGAGACACGAATATTTAGCAGAGGGACAAACTGCACAGAAGGAAAATCCTGTTGCCATCACATTCAAATCTGGCCACATTTTCAGTCTCTGAAAATACTTGCTCAGTTAGAAACCCACTAGAATTTAATAGCTGATTTCCCAGTTTCATGCCTTATACCCTCACAGCTCCTTCGGTCTGAGTGGATTTTGCATGTGTCTGATCCACAGAGGATCTTGACCTCTCTTGAGCAAACCCTGAGCCATCTCGACATGCTAAGAACTCGGTGTGTTCCTCCACGCAGCTCTTCGTTTGAGAAGACATATACTCATGTCAACGAGTCAACGAGCACCGAACAGTGGATGGGAAGCAGCGAGTTTACCTCCTCTCTACCACTAGTGTTTCCACCCTGTCCAAGGGAAAAAGGATCAAAGCCAGCCTGGGCTGGGATGCAGAGGTGTGGAATTGTGTCTATATAAATGTTTTATATGTGTATATTAATATATAATTTTAATATATACATTTTATATATAATGCACACACAGAGAGAGAGAGAGAGAGAGAGAGAGAAATACCTATGAGAACTCCTTTACAATAACCTATGTCAAAAGGAATTGTTAGGGTTGGAAAAATCAAGCACTCCAATAACACAAATGGCAAAGTGAGAACTGCACATAGAAGTTTAGTTTCTCCGTTAGACATTCGGCTTCTGATACAGTTTCTATGCACACGATTGTATTAATTTTTAAAGACAAGAGTTCCACCTCATTCAGAAGATAAGGTTGTGAATTGAAGCGTAGACACCCGAGGTTTGATTTGCAGGCAAGCTGAACACTCACGTCTGTAACAGAGATCAACAGAAAATGAGGTTTGAACGTACAACGTGCTACAGAAGACACATCACTTTGCAAAACTAGATACCAGTCATTTCAAACTGGATTTACTGTAACAGCATTCCCTTTTCATCTATGCCCTAGTTCACATTCACACAGGGGTTAACAGTGCCTCACCTTGCAGGGGTGCCATGCTAATTAATTCACAAACGATTGTAAACCAGCAAGATACAACACTGGAAGCACCATGCAAAAGCACTAGGAGAGTATTTTTTTAAATTTGTTGATGCAAGGTTTTGGTAGCACTCAGTAAATAACAGAAGAATGACAAGAAGAAATACTGAGTCTCTACTTATTCAGCAGGACCTCGATATGCTGAACAAAGCAAAGGAAAGGGGTGATTTAAAGTTTCATCGGTGACTCTGATCTGGGACTTCTAAGTGTTTGACTTGACTTTGTACTCTGAGCTTTCCTTATTTGTTTGTTTTTAGTATTAGTATAGGTTTGGGCAAGGTCAGTTGTATGTAAAGCAGGCTAATTTAATGTTACTGGGTGGAATTCAGACTAGAGAGTGGAAAATTCCCTACAACACAGAAATTTAAAAGGTTCCTGGTTGTACTTAAAGGTATGCTAAATGGATAGAGAAGCAAATCTGTTGGGGAGAACATAACGACTGCTCTTGTAATGAGTCAAATCAGGCAGAGAAATGTTAAAGTCACCTGCTCACGTAGTCAAAAAATATGTGAAAGGCAACAACATTCAATATCTGTATTTACTGTCTCCATAGTCCTGGTTATCTCTGTTCTATCAGCCAACAATCAATCAGAACTCTTACCACTCCTTCTAGAAATGAAGAATAAAAAATACAGAATCTATCCGTCAGGAGGAGAGATCTGTAGAAAAGGCGTGATGTTCTCCTGGGTACGTAATGTTTGTCTGAGTATCTCCTACCACACTCAAAGACAGGCAGCAGAGCGTGTCCAGCTGAAGAACAGGCAGCAGCTGCCATTCACAGCACAGAATCCAAATGGATTTAGACATCTGGCAGGGTTTGCAGATAGATATCTGAGCACTGCATTTCTTGAAGACAGCCTTCCAGCTTTCCCTACATCCCATTTTTCTGGGGCTGCCTGGGTCAGCAGGTTGTTCGTGATAACAGAGACTAACAATAACAGAGATGAACCCTCCCCATTTTGCAAGGTATCAACAGGAGCGAGTAGCAGGTGCCTGCCCCTTCTCAGAGAGACCCCCGACAGCATCTCTCTTAGCTACCTGCCTGGAGCTCTTTCTGTTTGACATAGGATCCCAGGACCCCTCTGATACAGGTCTTTAAATCATATCCCCTTGGCTGATACTTGCTGCTGCAGCCTGCCAGACTTGCCTCTCATGGAGTTTTTTCCTGTAGAAGACGAGGTGTACCACTGAAAGGCCATGATGCAGAAAACAAATTCTTCAAAACAAAGGATGATTTATTTCATCAAAGGGCATACACCACTCAGACAAATGGCCTTAAAATAGCAGAGACCAAGACAGACACCGTTACCACTTGGCTTCACCTTCAGCCTGCAGGTAGACAAGATTTATTTAACCTTGATGTCCACTGCTCGCTCTCTCGGGTACCTTTTAACAGCTGCCCCAGCCCTTGGCTCTCAATCAAGCTCCAGCAGCCTGTGTCATGTGCCTGTTCCTCTCTCCACCAGGCTACAACACTCCAGTCTTCTACCAGATCAGTGTCTTCTGATCTCCTTCTGCTCTTTCTTAGCCAAGCAGCCCTGCTGCTACAATTGGGACTCTGCAGCTGCAAGTCACAGATAGAAACACAACCACTCTGCTCAAGTATTTCTGGAGTGCCCTTTTTTAAAGCCCCTTATTTTACATTTCTTGCCTGGTTTTTTTCTTCTTCTCAGTTCTATCTCCCTCCTACATATTTCACTTCACACGATGGAACTCACTCCATAAAGCCAGACATACACTATAATCACGCAAAATAGTTCAGATATAGAGAAATGGGCAACGAGAGAAGGCCTGGGATGCATGCCTGCTCCCAGACAAGGGACACAAGCAAATCCCAGGAACCGTACATTCAGACCAGGGCTATTTCCACCCCTTCTGCCCCTATAGCTGCCTATAGTTTATTATTCACCTTGAGCTCTCTTCTTCTTCCTCTCTCTCCAGGATACAGAATTCCTTTCAGAAACTAGATCAAAACGTATCATTTAAGAGAAGACATCAATGTTATCCTTCCCCTGTGGTGTTCACCCTACTCTAACTTCCCATAAGAACCCTGTGAAAGTGCCATTCTCTCCACCACAGACACCTGTAACTGTATGGTAAACGTCCAGCTGAGAGGTGAAAAAGGAAAGCTACCAAAACCCAAGACACCCAGCTGTGTTCAAGAGCTACCGGTCATGAAACGACATGCCTAAAGATCACCAGTGGAATGACTTGAATAGTTTTGAACAGCACCTTGTCTACACTTTGATTTTCAGATGCTGCATTTAGTGATATTTTCTCCTGTTTGCCAAGTCTTCCCTTGCAAAGTAATTTTCACATTCTCACAACCCAAGGGAGCGGAGTTAACACGGACTAAATGAAATACCAAGGCATTTTTCCATCTTTCTCAAACGTTGGGGGTGTGAAAGTCCAGAGAACGAGCTGTAAACAGCAGATAGCATAGGAGGTGGGAAAAAGTGGGGAGGAGAGGGTGACTGGATGAACCCCCCATCACTGATTGAACAGGACGCTACACTTAGAGCAATTAATTTTCAGTGTTGAAATAATGTTGCAGTGGGGATGATCAGAAGAAAATACTGATAGGAATGAAACGAAATCCTAAAGAGACCGGCACTACGTCAGAAGACAGCACATTGGCGCTATTTATGTACCAACTATTATGACCTTGATCTAACAACCCCAACAGTCGGTTCAAAGGCTCATCGAGTGCTACATTTTTAAATGTTATTCCACAGAGAATGTTTACAAGAAGTTACATTTCTCTCACCAGTTTTCAATTATAACAAGCACAATACTATGGCAGAGGAGAGTGGGAAAATAAAAATGAGAATACAAAAGGAAAGCAGAGGCAAGTGAATCAAAAGCAATAAGCAAACCTCTTTCAACAGCCGGGGGTGTTTCCAAAACTGTTTAACAGGTCACAGATAGTCGGGGACATTTACTTGGGTCACCTCAGCATTATGTTCGTAAGCATCCTTCCCAATTTCATCCCCACAGAACCTGACCCTCCAAACATACTCTCACACATGTAAATAACTTCGAATAAATGACAGCGAAGTCCTGTTGGCTTGTACTTCAGTCACTCTGATGAACTTCTCACGGGGGCTCTTTCCACGCGGAAAGAGGACACAATGAATCACCAACTCGCATTTATTCAAAGCAACGAAGACCCGATTTGGGCAATTGAAGTCAACAGAAAAATTTCCACTGACTTCAGTGGACTTTGAATCCTACACTAAGTTCTCAACAGGCGTTTGCCTTGGCTGTAACCCAGCGGCTGTCCCCTCTGCTTCAGGCGCAGTTGCCGTTTGGTCAAATTATCATTGTCAGATTCAGGAGATAGATGGGATTTAGATCTGGCTGTGTGACTGCTCCTGCTACATTTTCATTTTATACACCTGCCGCTCCTTTTTTAATTTGAAAATAACTTTGTTGTACTCAAATTGCTTTCAAAGGTAGCCTGTCCAGGCCAGCAGATGCACTAATGAGGGCTCTTTGTCTTTAAAATGTGCAAAGGGTAATTTTCTTTTTTTCATTTAATTTTAGAAAGATTTTAGTCTGTTATTTTTTCAGTTCGTATTTAATACCAGAATGAGGGACAGAAACATAAGACTGGTTGGTGTAATCTTTAATGGATTAGTGGTATCGATCAAGGAGCTTTGGGTGCTGATGTGAATTTGTCACTTAATCTTATAGGCATGTTTATCTATTTACCAAGAAATCAGAGTATCAAGCTAGCAGTGGTATGAGGCCAAGGGCTAGTACAGAGCTGGATACACTTATTAATGAAAGGAAATAAATGGTCAAATTATATATTATTGTACATTAGGATGGGGATTGCTGTTTCTTTCTCTAACTCAGAATGTCCCTTAACTTCATCTAAACAGAGCAGTTTCATCAGGGATGGAGCAATGCAAGACAACATTCTATATTAAATTAGGCAGCAACCTGTGAGGTGCATGTTAATGGGAAGGAAAACTGCATTGCTGGGATTTCTTTCTTTTTTAATTAGATACAATCAGTTTGACAAAAGGACATTGAGTGGTCTGAGTTTCATTTCAGAGAAATGTGATCATACTTACAATATATTTGTTAGGCAATTTTAAAAAATGCCAGATTAGATTATTAAATTAACTCTTCATATATATCATATTGGTAAATTAAATCTAAAGTGACCTTGAAGAAATAGAAGTTTCATATTTAAAAAAGGGTACGTTTTGGAAGGGAAAATAAGATTTCCTTGAAATTCACAATGTGTTTACTGTGTGTTCAAAGTTTCAGCTCTTCCCACTCGCTCCCAGACCCTTTACAGAGAGGGGGTCCTAGGATCTTGACTTCATTCACAGGAGCAAAAGATAACTGGGAAAAAAGTATGTCAGTTGAAATACCACATAAAACTACTGTGACTACAACTGTGGTTAACTGTGACTAACCACTGTGGTTAAAGAAGAGCAGGGGAAGAAACAAAGGATCTATGACAGGGTTACTGCATCAGCGTTGTATGAGAAAGTAGAGAACAGGGGGGTTCTCAACATATTTGGTCCAGAGGTTCCCTTTGGACAGAAACTGGTCCATTAAACATTTAATCGGGCCTTTTCCCTGCCACTGGGATCTGCCTCTTCTCTCAATGACTTCTCCTCCACAGAAAATAACCGGTGGAGTAGGGTGCTAGCCCTGCTCAGGCATGGGGGAAGGATGGCTGACTGGCAAAGGCGATTAGAAAGGCAAAGGGGATCACAATACGTGTTTGGACATTGTGCGAGGTGGAAGAGGACTGCAGCACTGGTGGGGCTGAGCAGGAGGTGGTGAGAGCTTGCCCAGAAGGCTGGAGCAGGGAAACAGGCCAGAATGGCTGTCAGCTGCACAAAGGCAAAGGGCAAAGAGAACTTACTTTGGTGCCAGGGAAAGAAGATCCATGATGAAAATGGAAAAGGGAAAACAGAGAAACACTGTTCATGCAACGGGTGTTGAGATGGTCTGACATTTCTAGTCATGTGGCAGAGATGGGGCAACAGGGTGAAAACCAGTGCTGCAAAGTAAACTGAATAGCCAAATGAGCCAGAGAGGACGCAAAGCACCAGTGGGAAGTGCAGGCTTATAATCTGGCAAGACGGAGAGCTATCCTGTGAAGTGTATTTGAGAAGGCTGCAAGCTGAATTCAGAGGAGGCACTGGCTTTCTGCTACCAATATTTCCATATATCTGCTCCTGGAAATTAAAGTTCACTGCATTTTGGATAAGCAATTTGCATGTCATAACCCCTGGTTTCTTTGGTCTTTCTTGCTGCCTAGTTCCTAGTTCCTACCACCAACTTGGTGGTCTCCAGTCTCAACCTGTACTTTCTGTCAGGCTTATTCCTTTACCTGAATCTGATGCTGTCACTTATTCACAGCATCTTCCAGCTAAACTGATCTTTGCTCAAGCGATAGCACTTCTCCCACAGAATCAGGAGGCTACAACACTTTTTAGTATTGACACGGCTTAAATGTGTCAGCTGGGACTGATTCTGGTTCCACACACTTGAAACTTTTCTTCTGTGGGTATAATGGTTACTCAAGCATATCTGCTCTTTTTCTACTGAGAAGACTGCAGGCTTTTTAAGAGCTGTGGGTCGTAACTACAAAAGCCTGGCAGCACTGGCTTTAAAGTTTTTCTGAAGTACTGGTATGAACCATTCTCATTAGTGACTTTGTAAGACGCACACTCACCCCGATCTTCAGGAGCACGCTGCAACTCATCTAAAGTATCGCACTAAAACAATCCTCCAGTTCCTTCAGGGTATCCTGAACTTGGACATACCCTCTTCTCACTTTGGGTTAGGAAAAATGCGCTTACACTGTAAAAATCTTTTTACATCTCTGGTAGTATGAAGCAATGAGGCTTCTGCAACTTACGCGTCTGACTATCCATGTCATCTTGCAGGCAGCAACACCTTTACTTTCTCTATTTAAGGTAAATTTCCATAGAACTCTGCTAGTTGCAATGAAACAGCTCAGCAGATTTTCTTAACAGCATGTAATTCACCATTTTTTTCCTCCACCTGCTCCAAGCTGGGATAGAATCAGAAGACAAAGCAAGGAGGTCTATAAAGGACATTATCACTGGACAGAGACGCTACGATTTATAGCCTCTTCTCTCTGGACCAATGCTTTAATGCAAGTAAAGGCCTGCAGCTATAAACCTGCTGCCAACAGTACAGTAAGAGTGTATTGAAGTTAAGCATTTGTGTTTGATAAAATTGGAATCATTGCTCATATTTTTAACAGCATCATTCCAAAGATCATGGAGAAAAAACATATTATTGTCATATGATTATTTTTCCCCTGGTTTGGAGAGTAGAAGTAACAGGAGAGGGAGCAAGGACAAGGTGAAGACCAGAGGAGTCACCACAACAAAACCTACCCCATTTGTTCTGACCTGAAACAACAAAACCCATCAAACGTTCCTGCAGAACGAAAACCCACACATTTAGTTCCCACATTCACCATTCTTGTTCTCCCCCAGCGGAGGAGGTTCGGGCCCAGTAACATACAGAGCCGCCCCACTTCTGCATAAGCAGCAGAGTTTGTTTATAAGAAACATGAAACGTGGAAAAAAGATGTTGAGGAAACTTCAGCAATGAAGCTTCTGTCAGCAGAGATTAAATTGTATACCAACAGCCCGACATTTATGCACTGCTACTTAAACTGTGACAAATGGTTGCACACGTGATAGTTTCAGGATCTTTAATCCAAATGAATGATGCTTTTAGCCTACCTCTGACTGGAATTCCTTTTGGAAATAAAGCAGCATTTCCTACGCGGTTGTGTACAGAACTACACCAGCAGTGACTGCAAGGGCAGGAGTCGCTGCGTTCGCAGCTCTCCGCAGCACTTGGGTGTGCTGTAAGGCCTGGAACAGGCTGTCTTTATGTATTTATTCCCTTCTGAGTCCCAAGCAATGTCTGCAAGGTGAATTAAGATTTTACCTACCTGTCGACCTTATAGAAATTGTTTTCAAGGAGGTTCTTCTCCACTCTCATTTTTCTTGTTATAACAACATGCATAATGTAAGCTCACATAAGGCAGTAGAGATTACATTAAAATGTAATTTTTTAAATTACAAATATCTCAAATAGCAAGTTATTCAGAAATCATTTCCATCACTATCAGTTTAGATGTAAGATTAACTACTGGAGAAAACTGACAGCAATGGTAGTTTCTCCTCTCCATGCTAAATTTATTCCTGTATTTTGCTCAGAGACTCTCAGCTGAAGGAATTAAAAGCACGATTCTTACAAACAAGTACTTACAAAGTGGTTTTTTAGTGTTTACAGTCTTGTAATACAATATTTACAAAATAATCTAATTACAAACATTCCAAGGTGTTCTTCAGCTGATAGCACAAGAGAAAAACTCATTCTTTTATCCTGCCCCCACCACCCCACTTCCCTGTTCTCAAACAGTGGCTTGATGGTAGCCCTTGGAGATTTTGGAATTAAAAAAAAAAAAAAAAAAAGACGAAACAGGAAAAGATGTTGGGTGAAAAACATTTCTTTAGAAAAGAAACAACTCCCCACAGTTACAAAAATGTGAATTTGGTGTATAATCAGGTGTATAATCAGCTTGGATGCTGTCAGGAAATTTCTGCAGCAGTCCCCTTGTACAATTGCAGGATTTGCAGCTGTAACTGGCTGATGCGCTAAGAGCAAGAGCCCTTCAAGTCGCCACTTTAAACCCTGAAGTTTACTCCAGCTTTTTTACAGCTCCAATATTTCTAAAAAGACAATAAAAACAATCTTCCCCGTTCGGTTTTTTTTTTTTTTGAGGGAAAACACAATCTTCGTTCAAAAGAAACTCCTCTGATGAAACCCTTGGCTCAGCCCGAGGTGAGGAGGCTCTCAAGAGCAGGGAGGCACTGCCATCTCGTGGAGCGGGGCCGGCAGCCCCGGCAGCCGCCCAGGGGGATGCTCCGCCCGGAAGGATGCTCCAGCCCCCCCCACCCCGCCCTGGCCGCCCCTCTCCGGGACAGCGTCAGCTTTCTGTGAGCAGCAAGTCGCTGTATCTTTGGAAATCACAGCTTTCCTACGGAAATGAGTCTGACCAAGGAAGATAAGGACCTTTAAAAGACATCTAATGCAGAGATCGGGAGGAACTGCTGAGGGACGCTGCCTCCGCGGCTGTCTCTGCACTGGGAGCTTTGCACCTCAGCAGCCCGCCAAGGGAACCAGTCCCAGCCCAGAGGCAGTTTTGACAGGGAAAGCAGATCTGTCTGTTGGTGCAGCAATGACTGCTAACTCCACAAACCGCCCTGTACCAGTAAAGCACGGGTTTTGTGTTGGATACGCAGACACTGGGCTTCTGTGAGCACAAGGGTGCCCACCGAGGGCTCCCCGATGGACACCGAAGTGCTGGCCGAAGGCTGCAGCACAGCCCGCAGTTCTTCTGTCAGCCCTGCCGGGAACTGCCTAGATTGTTATAACAGGGCATCGCCCTCTCGCTTTTTTTTTATCAGTGCCTGTTATTTCAATATATTAGAGCTGAGATATTCAAAGCTGCCTGAGGGTTTGGAGAATTAGATTCAAAATGTTCTAGGCAGTTCTGAAAACTCCTAAGAGAGTTATTTTACAACACTATGAGTCTGATCCTTCAATCCCTCCTTGTGTGAGGAGCGCTTACTTAGAGAAATAGTTTAAGTACTATTGTCTTAGAGCCAAATTTTGACATTTAGCTGCTGGCCATGCCAGTAGCACATTTTTTCTCATGCTCTCCGATCTACAAGTAAACTCAGAGTGAGCAAAAGCTACCCTCTTGCTTTGGGCAAAGTGAACCCCTGGACGTGCAGCAGGAGAAGACAGCCTGTAATTCAGAGGTGCCGTAATAGTGAGAGACGCACTCAGCACACCTAAGGGGAAAACAGGTTCCTTACACGCTGTGTTAGACGCAGGGAAGACTTTAATTATTTTGCAGAAAAACACATCTTGGGTTTTTTGCCTGCTATGGTGCTGTGGGGTTCTTGGGTTTAAAATTCATCAAAAGCTAACGGGCATGGAGGCAGGAGGAACAGACTCACACGCCGTACCAGGACACGTTCACTCCTGAAGAAAAGATGCAGCAGAAAGCGCAAAACCAACCACCTGCTGAAGAGACGCAGCAACCCGCTGGGAGCGGTTTCAAGGCCCCAGGACAGACAAAGGCTGTGTGGATAAAAGACAGACTGACGACTGATGTCAGACCGATGGAGAGAAGGTAAAGAAAGTTTACCTCTAAAGTGACGCCAGGGACAAACTGGGTTACTACTGAGAGAGTACAGCTCCAGGGAGATGCGATGTGTTAAGCTTTTTGGATGAATTTTCAGGGAAACAAATGTATGGAAGCATCCCGCTCGTGTGCCTGTGTCCGACAGTCCTCTCAGTAACTTTTTAATCTTTCAGGTAGTTTAACCAACCTGACAGAGAGGTCGCAGAGGCCCTGTGTCCCTAGCACCTTTTATCCACACAAACGCCTGGACAGCAATGATGCTCTTCACACCCCTGTCAAGAACATGCTGCAGCATGAATCAGAGCTCAGTCGTAACCGAGCTCCCAAATGGGTACAAAACTCTAAGGCATTTCTATCACTAAATTTAGTGGCTGGTTTTCCTGCCAAAAGCATTTAAATTATTGTATCTCAGGTGGTAAAAAGGAGATGGGCTGGAATGCTGACTTGATTTAAAAACAGGATGAACAGTGGGATTTCATCTGGAAAGGAGCACAGAGCTAGACCCATCTTTGGAAAGAAACAGCGAGGAGAAAACAAAAAACAGGTCATGGCTCACCCTGACACCATAACGCCTGCGAAAAGTCTGGCCTGAGCGAAGAATGGAAGTAAATATTCCCCATTCATGGCTAAAATAGCGCTTCCAGGCAATTTACTCTATACACAGGGCACCAGAATGGGTGTTCACACCCCACAAAGTAACCTTGAACAAGGTGTAAAAAACGCTGCACATAAGAAGCTGACACAAGCTCTAAAATGCCCTAAGTGTCTGATTTGATCTAGTGAAGGGTTATGAGGAAAAGCTAAGGTTTTTCCACCTTGCTCCCTGCTGCTAATTGCACTCATCATTCTTACTATACAGGGGAGACCATGGCACACTGTGTGATGGGGTATTCTGTTATTCAAGGTAGAGATGAAGAACCTAGACAGCACTGGCAAAAGTTCGACAAGGACTTCAATATGCCAAAACTCAACCTAAAAATTACGGTGAGCTCAGATCTGTGTTACTCTTTATCAAATTCACTAAAGCTTGGAGGGTTCAGATGCCCCACTAAAGTTTGGAGGGCTCAGAGGGGTTTTGCCCATTTCTACTGCAGATTCGGTTCTCAGTCACAGTCGCTGGATTTCAATAACTGTTCTTTTGTCCACATCCATTAAGGCCTTCTCTTCAGTGCCTGCTGTTTCTCAAAAGACACATGGATGAGCAGCAGAGGATTTTTCTGCAATTCGGTAAGCTCCACAACGCTGAGATTAGAAACGGACACTACACCAAGTAAAACAAAGTCCTTATAAAGCCTTTGATGAAAACATGACGTTAGTCTATTTTCTTCAACACACTTTGGTTTTTAAAATGCACTATTCCAATCACTTCTCACAAATTATTTAAGCTTATTTGGACTAATAACTTGACATGTATTGTCAACTGATACATATGAAGTGGATGAACACAGCAGCTCCCCACGAAGTAGGGTTACACCGATGTTACACAAAGCTTCACTACATTTTACCGCTTGCAACTTTTTGTTTGTAACTGGGCGTTTGCTCCCTGTCAGCAGCCAACTCGCCTCTCCTGCGCTGGTTGGGCCTTTCAGCTCCACACAGCTAATGTGTGCTGGAGAAATCTACTCTGTCATTTGTGCCCCTTTGAAACTGCGAATGTTGTCAACGCTACGTCTGACTGTTGCAGCGGGACCCAGAGGTACAGTCCGGTCACCATCACACTAAGTATAGTCCTTGCCTCCAAGGAGCTAACTCACAGTGAATAATTTAGCTGACAAACTTAGTCTGCTTGAGAAATACCCACGAGCAGATTTCAATTTCTTCAACCACAATCATTAGTCAAAATATGCTGGAATAAAGATGGGGTGAAAAAGGTTGAGGGGAAGAAAGATGAGGGAAAAAATAAAGGGGATCATACCTGTGTTTCTAGATAGCACAGCATGACTTCAGGCTCCTAATTTCTACTCCTTATACCCAATGGTTGGAATTAATTTGGACAGAAGAGAGAAAAAGCCTTTCTAGACTTTAGATCAGACCCAAGGAATTAATATAAATTTCACCACTTTCCATTCCAAGTACAAGATTGTCTTCTTCAATTATGTTTTTTCTATCATACAGCGGCACCAAAGAGCCTGTGAGGAGAGGTGGAAAAGCCTGCTTAGTCTCTACCCCATGTGCAGAATTCTACAGCAATCGCACCGTCCCTGCATCCACGTGAGTGCTACAAGTGCAAATGCATGCTGGGCCAGCCACAAGCTGGGAACAGTTCACCCTGATGTCTGTCTGTCCTATGACAGAGGATGGCCACACCTCTGCATGGATAAACGGTACCACCCTTAAGTGCTCTTCATGCATAGTGCTCAGCTGAGGGATTTAGGGTGACTGAAAAAGGGAGAAATGATCCACGCCAGGAGGTATCAGTCCACTGCTGAACTGGTTCAGACTATGGGAAGAAGCAGAGTAGGACCAACAGGTACTGCAATACCGACCATTAACTGGTGCCCTTCCTGAGTTCCTATAGTGTTTTCCAGATACATGAGATTTGTCACGCCGTATGCAAGACTAACACACCTGAAGGAAGGCTCTTGCTTCCTCTACAAAACACAAGCAGAGCTAAAACAGAAGCCCCATTCTGGGCTTGTTGCATGTCTCCCAAAGTGACTATACACTGCAACCAAGCTACTGCAGAATTACATCAATATACTTACACAACAATATTGCCTCAAACATAAAAATACTTAATAGCTGATCTATGCCTTATCAGGTGATTTTACTGCAGCAGGTTTATGGCCTTGAGGTCATATATGCCACTTTCTTCCTGAGGTCTAATGTCTGACCTGCAATCTGAATTTCTCTAGGAAAGAAAAAAGAACTAAATTGTATTTTGCTGTTAACTAGTAATTGCTTTTTTTGTTCAAGTAAAATAAAGCTTTTCTTCAATTAAAAGTGAGCATGTGGCACTTATAATATTGTTTAAGTGACTGAGAACTGGTTCCCTGGCTCATTGTGTCCGTACGCAACTGTCCTGGTTTCGGCTAGAATAAAGTTAATTTTCTTCCTAGCAGCTGGTCCAGTGCTGCGGTTTGGATCTAGGATGAGAACGATGTTGATAACACGCTGATGTCTGAGTTGTTGCTGAGCCGTGTTTCTACTGAGTCAAGGACTTTTCAGCTTCTCACGCTGCCCCGGCAGTGAGGAGGCTGGGGGTGCGCAAGAAGCTGGGAGGGGACACGGCCAGGACAGCTGACCCCAACTGGCCAGAGGGATATTCCATACCACATGACGTCATGCCTAGTATATAAACTGGGGGCAGTTGTCCAGGGGACACTGTGGCTTGGGGACTGGTTGGGCATCACTCAGTGGATGGTGAGCAATTGTGCATCACTTGTTTTGTATATTCTAATATTATTATTATTATTATTATTACTACTACTATTTCCCCTTCCTTTTCTCTCCGCTAAACTGCCTTTATCTCAACTCATGAGTTTTACTCTTTTTTTTTCCAACTCTCTCCCCATCCAGCTGCAGGGAGGGGCAGGGGAGGGAGGGAGCAAGCGGCTGCCTGGTGCTTAACTGCTGGCTGGAGTTAAACCATGATGGCAGTTTTTAAGACTGAACACTAAAACATGCAGTGTCCACCTTCCCTTTAGTCCTTCAACACAGAAAAGCAATTTTGCATTAAACAGAAAAGTCTCCCCACTCCCTTCCTTCCCCTCCCTTTAGCAAGTTTGGCAGCAAGATTACTGCCCCAGACATGAGCCCAAGGATGTGTGAGCTCTGTGCTACATTAGCAGAATTTTTTTACAGGATTTTTTATTTTTCTAAATAAAGGGGAGAGGGATGTTTGTTATATTTCTTATACGGGTGAGGATAACAGTGAATATCAGACACAGTCATCAGGCAGAACTAAAAACATCATTTACAAATTCACATTCTAAATGTCCCTTTCGGAAAGATGCTGTTTTCAGTAACTAATTGCTCGGGATTGTCTGAAGGAACCTTATCAACCCAAGTACCTCCCAGGCAGGCAGCAGTTCTGCCTGCTCAGGACACAACTCTGCATGGAGCTCCTTCAAAGACAGAAAAGATAACTAGAGAGATCTGCCTTGGAGGCAGGTCATCAACACGGGGATGTCTCCTAGACAGGTACCTGTTCCTGCCTGCCTGCAAAGGGAGTTACGAGCCTTTGTGCAGCACCTCACAGGCAAGCAGCACATTCCGGTCTGCACGGAAAGCAGGTCAGCATGCAGATATGCCTAACAGGCACACAGCTACGCCAGTCCGCCTCTCCACACCTTCAAAGATCCCAAGACAAGTCAAGAATTTCGTTTTAATGATTTCAGCAGAAAGCCATTATTTCCTGTAAGAAATCATTTTCAGTGCAGTTGCTGGATATGTCAAACTGCAGTTTCTTTAATGACATATTCTTAATGCCAACTACAAGAACAGAATTCCTCTGTACAAGGCTCTGGTAGTATTCTTGATACAAAAGGAAATGTTGTTTTGCAAGATGTGGCAGCAGGTTGCTACAGAGAGCGAAATGTCCAAAAGAGCAGGCAAGTACAACTGGAAGAAAGAAAACTGACAGCAGACACACTAAGAAACTACATGTACTCCACCCGTATAAACACAGATGTTGGCCCACTGTTTTCTCTCCCATCAATGTAGATAACATTTTAAATATCATCCACTTCAAAAGGATTAAAAATTTTAAGTCTCCGATCAGCAACAGCTTTAGCAAAACTGTAACTTTAATCACTCGACTAGAGAGCTTTTTAATAAAGGTGAAGAGCTCCCTTTGCCCATAGCAGGGGTATGGTTTCAGTGTGTTGGTGAATTCAGACAGCTCTCCATCAGCAATGCTCAGTTCAGGGTTTCAAGTTTTCTTCTTTACAAGTATCTGCATTTTCACTTTTTCCATGAAAGCCGAGATCACACACAAGCCAGTAGTTCTGGACCAGTGATAGCATGTGCTGGCCCACGGTGAAGCAGAAGTCTTGGACAGAGAGTGGTTAAGTGGCAGTCTGAAATGAGGAAGAAAAACCTGCGATGCTCATCAGCGGTTGTTTATTATGGAGAGGTTTTATATCTCTAAGAAAGACTCAGCAGCATCCACTGTGAGGGGACAGCACTGGTGGACCAGCAGTGGGCCACTCCAGCCTACTGGAGCCCCATAAGGCAGCTGGGATGCTCCAGTTACTTTAAAAGAAAGAGAAGCGTGAAAGAAGAGATCTACAAGGCTCCAAAATGTGCTGTAAGATAGACAGTAACTTAGGCACAATTCACGGGGGAAAGCAGGACCTATTCAGAAAACACAGGGAAAACAGCGCTTGTTTAAAGAAAAACAAAACAGTTTGGTTTAATTCAGAGCACCAGGAAGACACTCTTTATACCTGCACAATCTTTAAAGACCCAGGATATGAAACCCTGCGCTTGTGTTATGCAGGACCACCTGGTCTGCCAACTGTCAGCAGGAATTTTAATGAGAGTGACTTATCTTTTCCAAGTGATATCCCCATAGACACCCAAAGAAAGGTCAAATCATCTTTGCAGAGGGTTTTCTGTGTCTGAGCTTGATCTTTGGTGTGCAATCTGTAATATATGTAAAAGATGTAGCATATAACAATCAATAAAATAATTCTATAGGTATAAAACCACAAAAAATATAAAATCTTATACTTGCAGTCTACATGAGCTTGTTATAGTCTGCACAGCCTCTAATCTGAAGAGCTTAGTCAAACCTAATTTACATGATCCTATCTACATTGATAGAGCTAAAAATTCACACCAGAAGCATAATACTGGCATCATTCCACGTTTGTTTGGCATTACAGAACACTCTATTAAGCTTTCAGCCTGTAAAACTCTTCCTTTGTCATAATTCACCTATTATTTATTGAACTGTATTATTCCAGCTCCAAAGAACCACTGAGCAGACTTCTTCGCCAACAGCTGTGGATTTAGGCTTCCAAAACACCCTTCTCAATTCAAGGACATGGTTTTTAGAGAAAATTGTATTTTAACTAGATCACTGTTTGGGGTTTGTGTTATTTTTTTCCCATTTGTGGAATTATCTGCCTTCCCTTTTAAGTTTAATTAGGAATTGACTAATGAACTTTTTAGCAAATTTTCCACAACTCTATCTAAAGAAAGACAAAAGTAGTATCTACCCCCACTGCCTCCAATGTGAGTGAAAGGTCAGGGATGAGACGATTTTGTTCTAAACTGCCTTGCCCATGCTCTGCTGCTGGGACTAAAGGAGATCCTAAAACACCGCAGAGATACCTAAGGGCTGATTTAATTTGTTCCAACTGAAACAGGCCCACAGAGGTCCTCCCCAGCTGAAGATCAGATGAACACCGTGCCTTGTCTTGCTACAAACAGCCTATGCATCCACCTCTTCACTGGTACATCCTGCTAGTAACTGCTTAAACCTCTTTTATAGCTCACAGGCTTTTTGAAAATGCTGAACTGGATTTACGTGGGTCTCAAAATTTTAGCTCTGAATCTGATAGAACATTTTGGCATGAGGAAGCCCTTGTGTTATCCAGAGGGTGCCTGGTGCACAGAAGCCATTTCACAGAACAGTTCTGGCATATCCTCAGCCTGGAGGAGAGGAGATGGGCACCAGGCAATGCTGGCTCTGCGTGACACTGCGTGACGCTGCTGGTCAGCTGTGGCCGTGCCTGCGCACACTCCTTCGCATCAGCTGCTCTCACGTCTGCCAGGCTGCCCCGGGAAAGGTGGCTCCAGTACACAGCTTTCTGTACATGGCAGTGAAAAGCTGGCTGTCTTCTTTCCAACACACATTGGAAACTGAAATAGCTTTATGTTTTTATACACAAACATATATTACACCTCAACTTCTCTTACCAAAATTGAGAATATAAAGGAATTTACCTTCATGCCCCTGTCTAATATCAGTGTAATATTTCCAACAGCAGCTTAAAACTCACTTCCCTGTGAAGTCAGTTTGGAACCAAAGGGATTGCTAACCAGCGAGAACCAACTCTTGTATTCTGCTTTTGTAACACTGAGCAATTATGAAGTAACCTTAACATTTTGCCTACAGTTCAGCAATTGATTCTCATTCTGATTATGCCATCAGCTACACTGTGCAGAGACAGATTAACTCGTCTGGTGACAATGAAGTCAGTTCAGACTTGAACCCGAGCGACTGAAATTGAATCCATCCTCTAATCTAATTTGAACCATGGAATCGTGATCACAGATGGCTTCGTTAACAGAAGCATAAGTATTCAATTGAAGTGCTGAGGAGAATAAAGTGAAGTATCTAAAGAATGTCAGATTTTGAGTATTTTCATAGGAGGACACTCAAGGAGCTAAGAAGAGGGAAAGAAACCATACAAACAACTTCAGTTGTGGTTATATTGCGAAGCTCCAGTAATTATACAGTCAATCATATCTCTTTCATGGGGTTTTGGATATCTTTGTATTTGTCAGCTTTAAGCACTTGAAAGAAACTGTTGAAAATACATCCTTTAAAGTATCTACAAAATCTTGTGCAGTACAGTGCTCTTCATAAAAGGATATTGTAAAACTACAAGTATAAAAAGCTTTCTTTGCAAGATCTAGCAATCATGGGGAGGGGAAGATGGAACAAATCAAATCGCAATAAGCATTTTGAAGTGTTTGCAATAGCTGTTCCACACAAGTGGACGATTCTACATCTTATGTTCGTGTTCATTGTTACAGCAGCCAACTACATAACTAAAATTCAGTTGCATTTCTACAGTAGCATTCCAGCTTTATCAAAAAATATAAACAAACACTGGTCTGTATGACAATTCTATGTCTATATAGTAATATAAGTTCTACTCTTACACTTCTCAGTGATCTAGACAACGCCAGGGAAGCTAGAAAAACCAGATTCTCCATCAGCGATCCAAGATGGTAAGCCTGGATCATGACATCGAGAAACAGTCCTAGCAAACCATTAGTCTCTGAAAAGGCAAAACCACGGAATGTGGGGAGTAAGACACTACACAGGCTGACCATCACGCTGACAGCCTCCACAAGTGGACAGAAGGGGCACAAGCTGTTGGTACTTTGTCATAAGAAGAGTCCACAACACTTTGCCGGAAGGTGCTTCAAGTCCCTTGTCTCTACAAAGCCGAACAGAGCATATTTCAGCACCGCATTTGAGGCACGGATTCACATGGCAAAGCACAGGCCAGTGGAAGAGCCCCTCCGAGCCAGCCAGCCAGCTATGCACGGAGACACGAGCAACCACAGCTTTCATCACCGGTCTGGGTTCTCACCAACACGTGTCTTTCCAAACGGATTGGAGAAGGATCTCAGCCCTCAAATTATGCACCATGGCTGAATGTTAGAGACAACACCTTCCCAAGCACCAGTCGAGCTCAGTTAGGATGGATTTAATAAGCAGTGAAAGCAGGGAGCAGGCGGGGAGAGCTCCAGCTGCATCCAGCTTTAATGAACAAAACAGACTCTGCACAAATAACTGCTGGCAAAACATTTTGTTTCCGAGGGCAGGTAAACCGTCCTTATATCATTTCAGTTTGACAGAGGAAAGAATACGCCTTGTCATCATTCTGCTGAACACAACCACGATCAAAAATTACTTCTGAGGCAGTTAATAACAACTTTGAGAGTATCAGCAGAATCGTGTAAAACACCACTTAGATTTGGCAAGTTTAAATGGTTTTGAAATAGCAGGTGAATAATATATTCGGATTTGCCTCCGTGGGCAGCCAGAGCAGAGCAAATTACTGTAAGACAAATTTTTTGACAAAAGCTCAAGATAAACAACTCAGCTTCTTTTTGTCAAGAGTAACAGAGTGGGCGTATAAATAAAATGCTGTAGGCAGGATGTCTCCAGAGTTTAACAAGGCCTCTAGCACTCCACCACACAGAAAACTCATTAACACACTGGAGAATCATGGCACAGATCAATCCCGATGAAGAACGGAGATTGTAAGTGAAGAGATTGCAAGTGAAGAGATAAGTGTCACGCTAAATCTGGCTGGGTAGAATGCCAAGAAGGAACTTGTTAGATCCCACATTAATCAACTCTCAGCAGTTCAGGGCAGAGCTGGTCCTGCTGCCCCCCTACCTGGGAAATTGCACTGTGGTAGCAGACTGATAGTTCAAACGGTGTGGGGGATATTTACTAAATCCACAAAGTTCACCATCCCACCTGACATGACTTAACCACATGAAGCCTTAAATCCACCTCATGTGCAGCCTTTCCTCATTTAACACGCCCTGTGCAAGTCCTCCTTCTCCAAAAAATTCTCTTATACGGTTCTGTATTTTGACTACTCCTCCATCATCTCTCTTTAAAATCATTCTCTTACAGAACCTGTATAGGGTAAAATGCCATTTAAACAATTCTTGGATCAACACGAATTTCATGGCAGTCACATTTATTAAGAACTGCAATAAAAATGACAACTCCATCATCCAGGTTTCTTGTGAAGGACAGAAGTAGTTGTCACTGCCAGCCAAAATCACAAACAGACACATAATGAATAACATTTTGTCAACTGTATTATTCTCAACTACATGGACATTGCCAGCCATTCCTTTATTTATAGAATCACGGAATCACAGAATTCTTTAGGTTAGAAAAGACCTTTAAGATCATTGAGTCCAAGCATTCACCCTGCACTGCCAGGTCACCACTAAACCATGTCCCTCAGCAACACACCTACACACCGTTTAAATACCTACAGGGATGGGGACTCCACCAGTGCCCTGGGCAGCCTGGGCCAGGGCTTGACAACCCTTTCTGCAAATTAGTTTTTCCTAATATCCAACCTAAACCTCCCTTGGCGCAACTTGAGGCTGTTTCCTCTCATCCTGTCGCTTGTTACTTGGAAGAAGAGACTGACCCCCACCTCGCTACAACCTCCTTTCAGGGAGTTGTAGAGAGCGATAAGGTCTCCCCTGAGCCTTCTCTTCTCTGGCCTGAACAACCCCAGTTCCCTCAGCTGCTCCTTGTAAGACTTGTTCTCTAGACCTGTCACCAGCTTCATTGCCCTTCCTTGGACACACTCCAGCACCTCAATGTCTTTCTCGTAGTGAGGGATCTTTCTCTTTGTCAGATCCCTCTGGACTCTTCCTTGAACCTGTCAAACGTGACTGAAATACGTCATGGTCCTGTTTCACCAGGTAAGCACTGCATAACAAGTACCCTGGTTATTAAGATACAAGCCATCAGGAGCATCGTGGATTAGTCCAGACGAGCTTGCACAGCTTGCATGCCTGCTGCCTCTCCACGAGGCAGAACAGCTCACACACACGCTCACCACAACACCAAAATTCAGGGTTGGTCAATATTCCTCCCCTATGAGGAAGCAAATTGAAGTATCCCCACGCACGGATGCTGACCTGTGTTTTGAGTGTTTGCCACGGCAATATTTGCCAAAGTCAAAACACAAACCAGTCGGTCTTAACACACAGTCAGTGGCTTGGAAATCTGTACTACAGATTTGTGCTACTTCTGCCTACAACACCTCCACACCTGCTCATATGTGTGAGCAATATTATACGAGGAAATAAATATAAATAAATATACATGACTTTGATGGAGAAGACAAACAAGAAAGCATCCAGTCCTTCAAAAACACGGCATGAGGCAAGAAGAGCACCATGGGGTGAGGCAGAAAAATATGAACACTGTTATGCAAACCCAATTTTTTGTCTATAGGATTATGCTGTATTTCTGCTCTTGATTAAACAAGAGAATCTAACTGAAGTCACTGCGACCTGCAGGTGCAGAATGATGCCGTAAATGTTCAAGTCCTGCTCTTTAAAGGCATTTTTTACTCTAAATGTCTTTCGTTTTACAAGCGAAACAATTTGGGGCTATACTTTCTATGTAATGGAAATAGATTTGGAAGGCTGCTTGGCTGTGACCACAGACATTCTGAGCCACTCATTTAGATTTGGTTCTTTTGTTATCCTCTAATTACTCGCTCTCTTCATAGTTACAGCTTCTCAAATTGTCTTCTTCCAAATTATTCTTTCTTTTATTTACTTCCTATTAATGCTGTTCAAAAAATAAAAGCAAATTAAAGAAATATCAGCCACTCGACTGCATCTCTATCAGTCAGATACTTCGTATTTCCAGTCTTTTGAACATTGCTGAATGCTTCCTTACAATGGATTTCAGACCTTTCTTCATGAAGCACAAAGGGAAATTTGAGGCAAAACCTTATCGCTACACATAAAATACTGCCCGCTCTTCTGCTTCACAATCACGCAGCCCCATTCTTGCTTGTTATTAGCAATTCAGCAAATTGTATAACAGCAGCAGCAATCCTATGTTACCGCACCTTGCTCGAGGACTCTGCTCCCCCCGGCACTTGCATAAATGTTATCCCGATCAACAACTTAAAGTCACCAGCACTTTGCCCTTCTTACAAGTTCCTTATCTGAAAAAAAAAAAACTAAAAAACCAAAAAAACCTTGCTCTACTTTTTCAGACTGCCTTGGAAACAGGAGAAGGATCATTTGGCCACCCCTTTGTCCTTAACCCCTGAATCAGCTATTATTACTCTAATGTCAGTGAAAATCGTTTTGTTCCTCTCTGCAGACGCAGCATCATTTTCTTCCTGAGTATCATTTATTCCTTTCCTCATTCTTCTCGTTTATCAATAAGCCATAAGTTCATATTTTGATAATACTAGCAGGAATTTTGTCTCCGGATTCTTTTTTTTTTTTGAAAGGGTTTGGTTTTGTTTCACTTCCAGTAATTAAAAAAACCAACCAAAACAAAGAAACTGAAATGCTAAGGACAGGAAAACCCCTGGTAAGCAAATGACAGAGCCTGGCAAACAATCCGTGATCTACACCGCTGCAACACACCAAGGGTGAAATCCTGCCTCCACTAAAGTCAATGGGAGCTTCGTCATTGGCTTCAACTGAGCCAGGATTTCACCCCAGAAATACTGTACATGACTGAACAGGAGAAACCCGCGTGGAAGACAGTGCAAGCTTACCTGGTGTCGCGGAGGCACCCACAGAACAGACAGCGGCAGCTCTCCAAAAAACGTGGATTTGGTGCAATCAAATTTGCCTGGCACTGCGACTGACCAGATTACTGACCGGTTCGGATGTCGGTTGGGATATATTACTACACAGCAGATCGCTGAGCACTGCAGAACCCACGCTAAGGAAGATGACCCACAGTGTGCACAGCTCCCTGATGTAAAGGGAGAATCTCCCACTCAGAGACACCCAGAGGGTCACTCACCAACGCCGGGTGAGGGTGACTCCATCCTGGCAGATCCACCCGCACAGTGTCCTGATCCGAGGGCAGTCGCGGGAAGTCTCCTCAACCAGCATCCCGATCCGAGGGGAGAGTCTCCAACTGCATTACTTGCTGCTCCCAGGAGAACCAACTCCAACTAGGTTCTCGGTCAGGGCTCCCTTTATCCCCTGGTCAGTGTGAGCTGCGGTCACTGTCAGCCTGCACAGCCCGGAGGCAGCTCCCGGAGCCCAGACTGCGAGGAGCCGGAGAGCCCCAGGGGGTGGCATCTGGTGTCTGTCGGTGCTTCTCCAGGGCCCGGGCTGTTGTGCAAGCTCCGTGCAGGGGGTTTGCACTGCCACACCTGGGAACTGCATTTCTCAGGGAACTAGAAGCAGCACTTCTAAGTATTGAGATTCGACTTCAAAACTTTCTAGATCATTTACTTTCTAAAAGGTTATGCAGACAGAAGGTAGAGCTTGCAACACTATGGAAGGAGGTTACAGTTACATTCACATGCTCCAGGGAAAACCATCACTTGCATGATTTTGCACGCGGCTTTCCCCAGAATCTCACAAGGAAGGGCTTCATCCTGCTCTGCGCCCCACAGGAACCCCTTTGGATCAACGGCACGGCACACACCCACCTGGCCAGCCTTGCATTTCGGCAGCCTTTGCTGTCAAGGCATCTCATCGTGGAGCTAAGTTTACTGCATGAATATTTTGTTAGGAAATCACAAAAATCTCAAAACCATCCTCTGATGATTCTGCCTCCCAAGTAAAACACATAAAAATTGACATTAAAGAAGTTTTGCTCATTAATACGCCAAGATATGGGTTGCAATTGGTTGACAAGCAGAGCTGCTTGTCCTCTTTTGCCTACAACCTCTGCCCAAAGGGAAGGTGCAACATGCGTAAACCGGCACTTTGCCATTCCAGCAGACGAACGTCGTGCACAGATGTGGCCCTGCCTGTTGGTACTGGCTGTATTTAGAGAGGGCACAACTCCCAGCCAAAGCTGTCAAAGCAGCTGTCCACCGAAAGTGTGTGTCCCCACCGTTAAAGAGATACAACTCTGCTAATCCAGCCATGATTTAGGAAGTAAGATTAATATTTAGACAACACCAACACCACAAATAAGCTTCTGGGACTGTAAAAAACCAGTCGCTCAAGGCTGCTTAATCAGGTAGAGATGATTCATTGGAGAAAACCTGTGCCATGACCTTTCATGAGTTTCGGAGCGCAGGCGGGCTGTCATTTTTATGGAGAAAAGAGGTGTAATCAACCAGCGCTTGTGATGACCTTTTAATAAGTAAGCGGTTGAGGGAGGCACGCGTTGGGAACAGAATAAGAAATGGGATTTGTGTGTGTGTCTCGCTGGGGAAGGTGATGAAATCCACCCCCGTGCTCGTCCTGTCAGCCCACGCCAGCTCAGACAAGACACACACAGACACACGCACTGCTGGAACATGCACGGGGCGCAGAACTGGTCACAAATGGAGCGGTTTGAACACCCTGCAGACAGACGTGGGAAAACGGCGCCCGTAGGAACGCCCCGGCCCCCAGGCTCGCACTCCAGCGCGGCCCGGAGGGGCCGGCCAGGACAATGCTCCCGGGGCCCGCACAATCCGCCCTCCCCCGCGGGCTCCCTGCCACCCCGCGGACCGCCCGCCCCCGGCGGCGGGGAGGCGGAGGACAGGGGGATTTCCGCGGGAGCCGCTGCCGGGTCGAGCCCAGGGCCGCGGCGACAGGTGCGGCGGCGGCGGCCCCCGGCTAAAAGCAGCAACCGCGCCAAGCACGGCCCGTCGAGCTGCCGGCGGAACACGGGGCCGCGGCGAGCAGGGGCATAAAAGTCATGGGGCGGCGGGGCGGCAGCAGCCACCATGAAGGCCGGCGGGGGGGCGGCGGCGGCGGCGGGAGCCGGCAGCGGGCGGCGGCGGCGGCGGCGGCCGAGGGCAGGAGGCGGCGGCGGGCGGCGAGCGGCGGCCAACGCCCGTGAGCGGGACCGCACGCACAGCGTCAACACGGCCTTCGGCGCCCTCCGCCGGCTCATCCCCACCCGGCCGGCCGACCGCCGCCTCTCCAAGGTGGAGACGCTGCGCCTGGCCTCCAGCTACATCTCGCACCTGGCCAACGTGCTGCTGCTGCAGCGGCGGCAGGCCGAGGGCGCGGCAGCTGCCCAGCCCTGCCCGGGGCCGTGCCCGGAGCCTTGCCCGCGGCCGTGCCCGGAGCCTTGCCCGCGGCCGTGCCCGGAGCCCTCCTCGCAGCCCTGCCCGCAGCCCTCGCCGCCGGGAGCCGCAGCGCCGCGGCCCATCTGCACCTTCTGTCTCAGCGACCAGCGGAAGCGGGTAAGGGCCGGCTCCCCACACCTCCCTGTGGGCACTGGGATCGTGTCTGGCGGAGGGCGCTCAGCGGCCTCCACCGCGGGTTTGGGATTGGCCCAACCGAGGGTTCGGGGGCGTCCTTGCTGTCTCCTAACCCGTGATGTTTATCCTTGTACAGCACCGAGAGGGAGATAAACCGCTGTCTGGTCCAGCCTTGAGCGGACACTGAACCGGCCGTGGATCTCGCACCAGGCTTGCGGTGATGTACAGCTGCGCTGGGTAATGTGGCCGCACTTATCCTATATGTTTACATTTCAGTAACGCAGCCCTAAAAGAGTTGCTCTTTAAGCCCATGCGCTTTGTTTCGCATCGTGATGGGTTTATTCAGGGTATTCTGCAAATGAAATTGAATGCTGATGAGACAGTTGCACCAGGTGCGGCAGCTATTTTAGTGTGAGAAATGTTAGAACTAAACAGCCAAGCCCTGATATCTCCTAAACCTGTGTCACATGATGAAACTTGAACTTCCCAACACACAGTGTCTCCTGTCAGGGGAAGCTGTCATGAACACGTTGTGCCGTATGCCTTCAGCCCAGCCTGGGCTGCACGCAGCGCTGCCGCCCACTCCCCCAGCTGCACCCTAATTCTTGGGGTGAGGGGCTGATCCCGACAGCTGACATGCTCGAGAGGTTTGAACGACGCTGGAAGATTATTTTAAGGTGTTCACAGAAAGTCGGAAAACTTCCTGTGAAAGCATGACTGTTCACTGTGTGCGTAGGCACGGCAGCACATCGACACGGGATGTAGCCGGGACAGGAAAGCGGAGAAGCGCAGCATAAGCGATGCTCTTAAGAATGGTGCGAGTTGTGCCAGCCCTTTGAATAGCACGGGATGCTCCTAAATCTGTCTGGCAAGCACAGGGTGTGGAGGGTTTCCCAAGGGCTCTCTACGTGTACCCGTCACCCAGGTCATTGCCAAACTGTGCCTGGACATCACTGATGTCATTTATTTCCCCTCAGGTTGGTCACTGGTATATTTTATTTTTTTAGAAGTAAGTCTACAAATATGCGTGTTTTGTTTTCAGTTTGGGACGTGAATGGAGCAACAGGCTAAAACTTTAAACCCCAGCAATAGTGGATATAAAAAAATACGTAGTTTAATTTCACAATGTTTTTATAGTTATTTATCATTAATTAGGCCATAATTAATCTTAACTCATTACTCTGGGAGGCACTCTGTACTCTTTAAAAAGTTTGGTGACTGTACCACTTGGGGAGGTGCTGCAAGGAATCCTTGTCCCTTTTTGCCTCCCCTGGTGCCGCCTGCACAGCCCGGCCCTGCTGCTTTAGCCGCACGTGAGGACTGACAATGCAGCGCCATGTTGCTCACCGTACATCCTCCCTAGAATATTCTTCCCCTAAGTAAGCGCAAAGCAAATTCTGGCATTTGTTATGAAGAACTCTGCAAGAATAAGACCTTGGGATATTGCTCATGCAGCTTCACACGTTCAGTTTTCCTTCTCCCTGCCCCAACACACACTGAGCACTTTTCCTGTGTCACAATGAGGAAAAATCTGTGGTACCTACAGAACCCGTGGTAAACTTCTCCTTTAAATCCTCATCAAGAAAAATACCAAAACAAAGTTCAAGCAGTTCCACGTCATCTCATTCTGTTCACTCAGTGCAACCTACAAGCTGTATTTTCCTGGATTGAGAGGAGGTTTTTTGTTTTAGAAGGTTTCTATCATTCTTTTTTAATAGATTATGAACTTTGTGGTGCTTTGGCACTGATTTGTGAAGCTGGAGGTCGTTCATGTTTATGCAAAGTGCTCATTAATTGTGGTACTGTGTCGGCGTGGGTGGGTGGGGTTAGATTTCTGCAAATGTGTCTTCCTGGCACTTGGTTTAAATTCATTTTGAAAAGTTTGTCTTTTGAGAAGTTATTAACTTGAGAACTAAAGCTGATCTTACAGCTAAGCCCTCCACTGTATGAACACATTAAACCGAAGTGTCTGACCTGCTTTACAGATGGTTAATCTACTTGTTTTGCTGGGTCATGCAGTAGGAGACTCTGAAATGGCAAAAAATAATGCAGTTCCAAAGAATTTTAGGACAATTTTGCATTGAGTATGCTCGGAATTTTGCAATTCATAAGACAATAAAATTAATACTTTCAGGTTTTCAAAATGTTGGGACCTTTTTGCAGTTTTAAGAGTTTTCAGGGTAGTTCTTGGCAAACTGGCTTTAATAGAGTTCCTCCATACTCGATTGTTAAAGGAAATGAGTATAAAAAAGTGAGGTCCACTTTTACACCATCAGCTCAGGACTTGAAACTGGTGAATAATTTGCACAATCCTGCAGGCATTTGGTGTCCTCACTTTAAGTGGGGTTTTATCTCCCAGGTTTTGTGTAACGTTTGTACAAGATGCATTTCAGTGACAAAGGCAGGAGCAGGCTGTTAGGACTTGGCCGTCTGTCCTGTTTAAGGCAGCTCAGTGTAGCATTAAACTCTCCTTACTCAGGATAAACTGTTGAATTCAGCTGGACTTGAAGATTTTGGTATAACGCTCAGGATTTCAATTGCTAAATAATATTAGAGTTTCCGTAACATTGATTGATTGTGGCAGAAATCAGGTCCCAGAGCACTGTGGCCCAAATATTTATGGTATAGGCAGGTAGTATCTATCCAAAACAGTTATGACGGTGATTTCTCTGAGGACCAGACCGCAAGCCTGCATTGATCTATATGTAACACTATGTATTTAAATGGGGACAAGTAGGGACAGATCCTTACCTTTGCTGAAGTTTATTTATAGTGTAAAACTTCCCTACCCCCAGGTACAAAAAAAGATACAGGATTGAGCTGTTACTGCACAATGGGTTTTCTGTTAACCTACGGAAAGAGAATTTAGCTTCTGGAGACACAGGTGAATCAAGTGCTTAGATTTCACATACGAAGAGCTCACTCATCATTAGGAATTTTATTTGAATTTTTCCTGTATGAGTTTGTATGTCTTATCAGTTCTATTTTTTAATCATTTCCTGGAGAGGCGTCATTCATGGCATGCTCAGATATATAGTTATGAGCCAATATTTTGAGGGTATCTAAGAGCAAGTACCGTACTTGATGGTCCGGCATTGGAATGATGGGAGGTTTTCCATCCCACTTCTGCTGAAGACATGGGGTTTTTGATGCGTTTGTATGTGCATTCTGTTTGAACAGAGGCATGCCCAATGCCAGCCCCATCTTTGTTTCCCTGTAAACACTTGGCTGATCAATTTACATGATGCATGAATAAAGCAGAAGAGATAAGATATACACCATTCAATCTTAGATCCTATTAAATGATTGTTAAAATATTTCAAGCACGGAATTTTGTATAAATCAGTGTACGTAGCCTGCTACATCACAAGATAAAACAGCATCCAGCAAAACAAATGGTGGTGGTTGATTTTACTGGTTCAGTTTAAAGAAGTATTTGAACATAGTTCTTGGTTATTTATGAATTAATTGTAAGTCAAAGTACTTTCATATGTTAGCTACTATTTTTGGTTCTGTTCTACAAAACAGAAGTTTCCTTTGTAATATCTTCTTAGAAAATCTGCTTCTTTACAAAAACCTGTATTTCTTCGCAAACTGCTTGTATTTGCTAAAATAAACAGTATTTTTGTTACTAATTTGAACAATAAACTATGAACACTAAGGTGGTAGTTGTCTTCTGTAGCCATCTCAGTTAAGACACAAGTATTTAATCTTTACCTTTTTCAAATCTATCTAGACAAGGTTTCAGCAGCATATGTGTACGTGTGATATATGTACCTACATACTATCCATATGTATGTACGTACATACTACAGGGCTGCCAGAAGGGTTGCATAAGATGAATAGCTTTTAAACCATTAACAATGGACCAGTTATGTTTTGGAGGCAGCATTCTGATCCTGTCAGGTCTCCCTCTCTTTAGCTTCTCTAATGACTGAGAAAGTCATACTAAGGGTCTACACAAATACTTAAGGCTAAGCTATCCAACCAACACAGAATCACAGAATCATTTTGGTGGAAGGGACTTTTAAGATCATCGAGTCCAGCCATTCACCCTGCACTGCCAGGTCACCACTAAACCATGTTCCTCAGCACCACATCTACACGTCTTTTAAATACGTCCAGGGAAGAGGTGTCCACCACTGCCCCGAGCAGCCTGGGCCAGGGCTTGACAACCCTTTCTGTGAATAAATTTTGTTTAATAACGAACCTAAGCCTCCCTTGACCCCCACCTCGCTACAACCTCCTTTCAGGTAGTTGTAGACCATGATAAGGTCTCCCCTCAGCCTCCTTCTCTCCAGGCTAAATAACCCCAGTTCCCTGAGGTGCTCCTCGTACGACTTGTGCTCCAAACACCTCAACAGCTTCGTTGCTCTTCTCTGGACACACTCCAGCACATCCTTCTTGGAGTGAGGGGCCCAAAACTGGACGCAGTATTCAAGGTATACCACACCGGCTGCTAATTCCCCCCACTGTCTACTCCCACTACCACAGCTTGACACATTGAGCTTCAGGTTTCCAGTACAGCAGGAAAGATGTGTTCTGGGTTCTTTCATAAAATTGTAGGGTTTGATCCACAAGCTACATATCTCTCCTAGACTGCTCAGTATGCACTGGCGGTGGAGAAGGAAAGTAGATAGAAAGCTTGGAAAAATGAACAAGAGGGTTCCTCTGCTCAGGGCCTGCACAACATTGTAGGTGCTAAATAGAGAGCTGGGAAAGGATAGAGGAAGGGTAGAGGGAGAAGAAGGGGAGAGGTTCATTTGCCAGTGGAAATGGAGCAGTTTCCAGCACCAGGCTAAACAAGCCAGCACGTAAAGACTCGTAGTATGAGCAGTCAGTGCCATGTTACCTACCCCATAAGCAATTTTATTTGGATGTTGGGGTTAATGACCAGAAGGATTCATGGTTCCTACAGCGGCAAATAGGACATCACTGCAAGAGGAAAAACTACTCAGGCAAGGGACTACATTAAAACTCTGCCAAATTCACCCTTTGAAAAAACCTTCTAGGCATCAGAATGACTCTCGCTAACACTGCCACAAACTTCTGAAAGGCACATATTAAATAGTAACTCTTCAATCATTGCACTTAATTGTACATTGTCACATATTCCTCCCTTATATACTCCATGTGAGACCGTATGAGCCATTTCATGGAAGCCATAAAAAGCGTAAATTGAGTCCACTGAAAATTGGAGACACAAAAATCTTTGATGCCATTGGTTACTAGATTCTTTCAAAATAGACTTTCAACTTCCACAGGAAGAAAAAAGAAAAGCAGCTGTTTTCTGTAGTTTGGCCTGTTGCACTGCAAGATACTAGAAACTATGCTGAGATAATCTCACCAAAAAATATAAAGCCTAAACCAGCAACCTCAATACCGCCTTTCAAAAGAGAGTAGTAACTCTTGATTTCGATAGTAAGAGCTAGTGGGTAACACAAGGCTAAGAGAGTTTATATAAACTCAGCTAAAACAGACAGCATGCTGCCAAGGCAAAAGATCTGGGGAACATGTTACACCAGGAATCCTTTGAAGGTTGAAGAAAAGTGTTTCTAAAGAATCAACATGGGGATTGTGGGGGAGGAAGAGAAAATTATTACTGGGATAAAAAATACCGTAGAGTTTTGTGAAAGCTAAGGGGAAAAAAACTATTACTTAATGGTGAGAAGAACTGAAGTGGCTGCTCTGAACATGTTTCTTCAAAAAATGTTTCAAAATTTGGATACGCATACATAGCCAGGCAGCCCAGTGTCTTATTTCAAATGAAATCCTTCAGCTGTTACAACATCATGCAGAGCTTCAGAAACCTTGAAGATTCATCCCACTTTTGAAGTTGAACAGTAATGCATACAGGCTTCCTCAGGAGAGGGAGGAGAAAGAGAGGCCATTGGGAAAGAAGAGGAACCAGTAGCCCACCTAAGAGAATGTTCTTTGCAGTGCCAAGAGAAATCTCGGTTCAAGTCCAGGTCAACGCTTACCTTTACAAGTGCTCTAATCATTGTAATCCTCCCTCCTGCTCCCCCAGGAGTGCAAACGAGGCGGATTTGGTGTCTTTTGAGACTCCCAAGCAACCTCCCAGGAGAGGTAGGTATCTGGATGCTCAGCTCTGCAAGGACTGTGGTGCAACTGGGCATGAGTCAAGCAAGCAAAAGAGGGATTTGTTGTTGTTTTAATGAATATTTAAATATTTAACATCATGTAGGCAAATAGGAAAGGTCCTTTTGGATTGCTGTGCTACAGTTAGGTAAAAATCAGGATGGATGCATGCATGCATTTCCCCAGCTGAAGGCAAATTTAAGGCAGTCCTTCCTCCAGCTTCTCTCTCCTGACCCCTCGGTTGTGTCACTGGGTCACCGGAACTTTTGGTGAACCCTCTCTGAAGCCAGATGAGGTAAATCATTTATGGTAAAACAACAAAAAGAAATCCAACTCTTGCAAGTATTTGACATACTGATACAGATGAACTATGATGCGCCAAAGAAAGTATCCCCTGTTCTGGTGCTAGATAAAATGTTCATGTAATGAAACACTTTGGATACCAGTTGCTTTAGAAAGGCCTTATCTTCCCTCATTCATTTACTATGTTCACATCACAGTAACGTCGTGAGGTTTTAATTAAACATTTGGAAATTGCTATGGGTTCTTCCAAAGGAGAAGCCAATATGAATAAGACAATTGCACTCAAATGGGTGATGAAATAAGTAAGTGATAAAAGTAATTCTACTTGTTATGGCATCTCACTCTAACATCTGATTGTCTTTCCTTCGCATTATTAAAATAAACCCTACTTGCCAAGCATACGTATGCAGATAGTTTTTAAATGCAAAGATTACAGGAAAAGCTAATTCTTTCAAGAAGAGAATTGAGCTTGGCAGAAAGGGGAGGCATCTGTCAGGCCCAGATAAGATCAGACAGCTGTGCTCTATCCTGAACGGGGGTCGTGAAGCTGAGTTTTCCTGAGGAAATAACATCTTTGGTATGGAAAGCAGCAAAACGTAATGAAGTCTTCAAACAAGCAAGTGGAGAAAACAAACTTGCAGAGCTCATTTTTATCTAAAATACCAACTCTGTATCAGGAGAAAAAATGCAGGATGAGAGGAGGGTAATATCTTCACCAAGCAGTAAAAAATAAGGGGTGGGAGGATCATCTCACTTTATATTAGAATCAAAGGTAAGAGGTGGGTCCAGCAGCAATAACCGCTACAGAGAGCTGCTGGGATAGTAAGAGAGCTGGGACACAGGACACCTGGGACAGGCTGCAGGAAGAGGGGTGGTTAAAATGGAGAGGAGAAAGCAAGCGAGGTGAAAATCTCACAGCAGCCTGGCAACAGCTAAGGGGGACTGCAGAGCCAGGCTTTTCGAAGAGGCACCCAAGGAAGGGCCACCCAGCAATAATCACAAGTTGCAATAAGGTTTTTTTGGTTTTTTTTTTACTTAAGGAAACATATTCCTCACCACAAACATGGTTAAGCACAGGAACAGGTTGTCCAGGGGGGCTGCGGAAGCCACCTCCTTGGAGAGTTTCAAGACTTGACGGGGCAAAGCCCCAGGCAGTCTCATGTAACTTTGAAGTCAGCCTTGCTGTGAAAATGAAAGATGTATTGAATAACTCAAGAGGTCCTTTTCAATCTGATTTTTTCCTATGATTCTGTGAAAAGATGAGCTTAAGGTTCTCTGGAAAAGAAAACTGTGCAGCAGAATAATAAGAAAAATTGAAAAATGCAGGGACTTTATGGGAAAAATCTGTACTTCTGGGCAGTGCCAGGATCTCTTATTCCAGATGAAAATGAGGGGCATCAGGAACAGATATCAATAGGAGAGTGAAAAAGATTCCTGGAGAAAGGAGGAACTGAACATGCCTATAAAGGGGATTTCCAAATCAGGAGCAGTCAGAGGCAGGGGTCTGCTTCTGTCAGAAGGTCCTCTCCAGGTTGTTCAGGGCCTGAATCAGTAAAAAGGTTTTAGTGATTTGTTTGGAAGACGGGTAGAGGTTTAGATTTCCAGGTCATAGCTGTGGAGGGTAGGATTAGAATTAGAGATGAACTCAGAAAGAAAAATGAAAGGAGAAATGTTCCTTAAAAGATGCATTGCAATATAGAAATGCAGGTAGCACTCACAGGGATAGGAATAATCCACCACACAGACAAATGATGGAGAACGACAAGCAGACAATTATTTTTGAGGTGTCACATATTACAAACATGTCAAGTCTTCGCAAGAAAAGGAAACCTCAGGAAGAAAGAGGAAAAGGAAACAGGACGCATGTTTCATCCAGACCCCTTTCGGCACTGTTTTCTATGATTATTGGAACTTACCCACATTTGATGTGACGTGGATGGGTGGGTGGAAAATCTGTTAAAAATTGTCATTTGAAAGAGTACTGTGTTTAGAGAAATGCACAGGCCTGACTACTGTGTCTGTGCAAATGAAATGATGGAGAGGGACTCGAGGTTGTGACCAGAGTCAGGTACCAGTGGCACGGGATATCTGCGTCTCCCTAACTAGCACAGGTCTACCACAGACATCTGCAGTAGTATAAAAACACATTAGGAGACCTTGGAATTTCCAAGGGTAACATTTAAAGAACACGTGGTGCTGCTGGTGATTGGAGCTTGAGTGTGTGCTAAATATATGGATATACAGTAATTAGCATATCAGAAATGCACAGCAGAAATTTTAGCATCATGACAAGAGATGTAACACACTGATTCAAGATACACACATGGGAAACGGGAGCCAGGCTGCAGGGTACTAAGGTCCTGCTGTGTGCTGGTTTGTTACCACTGCACTGATTATTTGCCACACTGCTCAAAGCAAACCTGAGCGGAAAAGGCAGGCTTTAATAACAGGTGCTGTCAAAGATAACAGTGTGAGAGTTTCTGGCTGATGTAGGAAGCAGTCTCTGGAAGGTTCAGTATCTGTCCTGGCTATGTGCTAAGCACCAACCCTGGACTAGCCGAGCGTGGGTCAGGAGCACTGAAGCACCAACAGTGGCCAGTCAGATTCCGCCAACAGAAGCAACCCACAACACTGCTGCGCTGCACAAAACACAGCTGAATCCAGCCAGTCAGGATAAACATCAATGACTACTTTTCTGCTACATAAAGCATGTTACTGCTTATTTTAGCATCTGTAATGAGATGAAGCAGAAATAAAATGCATGTTATGGTGTGCCTTTACATTCCGGCAAATGCCGCAAGGTTGCAGTATGCTTCATTACATGAGACAACCCATTGATTGGCACGTTTCAGCTGTCACTAACGCATTACAAACAGAGCAGATCCTCTTCTGGGCAGAAACTGTTTCTCGCTGCCATCTTGGTGTGTTTGCCTCTACTCATACGGCCCAGAGTCCCCCCAGGCAGAAAATACACAAGCGCAATGACTTAACAAATCACTGCTGTTAGGAAAACACCACCGCTCTGGAAAGGTTTTAATTCATCTGTTTAAACTGTTTCATTACATCTATTTAAAAGGACCATTCCTTTTCTATTATAGACTCTAAAGATCTTATGCCTTCACAGAGTATAAAGGGGTCCAAAAGTAGCCATAATGTAAATAAGAATTAGCAAATTTACTTCCACTGGCTTTATTTATAGTTAGTGATCTTCTCATGTTGGCTTAATTATCATCTGAATCTAAAAGGCTAATAATTTCACTCCATTACCCTCTACATCTGGTTCTCCTTCATAAGTAGCTTAACAGATGCCAAAAATAAAAAAAAAAAAAAAAAAAAGGAATAAGAAAGCTTAAGAGTCTGAGTAATGCAGAAAATGAAGGCTGTTAAAAGATAAGGTTGGGCAATTCTTGCACCAGTGATTTCAAATTTGCTGCCCACCACCCCCATCTGCTGAAAACTGCTGTCTGTACCAGCAGAAACAGATTAAATCTTGGAGGTACCCCTGTTCCTGGACTGATATAACAGCTTAAACTGGATCAATAGCAGTTTCAAAGGATGCATTAGGCTGTTAGTTGCAGTGGTTAAAGATCCGGTTACTTTTGCCAGCTCTGCTAGACACTTCCTCTGCCACAATAAAAGACACACAGTCAGGGCAATAGCTTCTAAAAGTCTACAGTCAGGAGTGACCATGACTTACCCATTGATATTCAAGTTCAACAAGACTTGGGTCTTTGAAAATTAAACTAAAGTTTTATGAAAAAAATCTGTCAGTAATCAGATGCTGATTAAAAATGACAATGCACACAAACATTGAACACCTACATACACCCTAACACCGTTCTGTGTGTGTACTTCTAGACCAACCGTTACCTGAACCGCGCTAAAACTGACCAGCGTTGAAATGAGCAGGAACACCAGAGAGCATCCTGGTGTATTCCAAACTGAGAAAAGAATCAAACTAGTGCAGAATCATTTATAGGGGTGAACGTGAGCTAAGAAGTGATGAACAGATTGCACGACCTCTACGTGGTTGCTATCCACAATGACATCAAGGGAGGTATACTCCATCCCTGCTGAACAGAACACACAGCCAGGTCACGGAGAGGAGGAGTCGGGAAGCAAGATCCTCTGCTTGATACATTTGTTCCTTTTTACCGTCCAAGGACACAGAATTGAAACACACGTTTGAGTAACTTAGCTCAAACCAGCATATTCTGCAATCTCCACCAAGAGGGGCCCCAAACGCACAACTGCTGTTCCACAACCAAATGTCAGCAGAGCAGCTGAGTGACATCCAGGCCTGGAAGGAAAAGAGAGAGAGAGCTCAGCGCCAGCCAGGGGAAAAATAACAAAAATCCCTTCTGTGTGGCTACTCGCTGACATGTGGTACTTGGCTTGAGCTTTCTGGTGAATCCCTGACAAGTCAATGTGTTATGCAGAATTGGAAATTACAGCAGATAATGTCCAAGTCCCAGGTTTTTGCAGGATCGGTACTCCATTATGCTCCCATTTTAGGAAGAAACAAAGCCTACAGCTCAGTTTGCCTCAACATTTCAGGACAGGTTTCCATTTCTAATAACTCTGTGTCACCTTGGAAAATTAAAATAGTCCCTCTTGTTCTGATTTTGTGTGAAAGTACAGCTAAAACAAATTCCATGGCACCGATGAAGTGTCGTGTTCACTAAACTTTAGAATCCCATTATGGATCTTCCTATATTGGTGTTTGCGAATGCTGCACGGTGAGTAAGAAAAATCAGATTTCAGGTGCTCTACAAGCATGACAAATAGGCACTGAAGTGGCCTTGAGCACTGTGATGCACTAACGGAGAGGAAATTGAAGCATTCAATATCCTGAGGTGCCTGAGCCCTCTGCAGAAGGCTCTTGGATACTTGTTACTAATCTAGCAGAATAAAAAAAAAAAATAATAAAAAAAAGACATCCAGTTTTGTTAGGGTTTGTTTTGTTTTTTACTCTGGTGAAATAATTTTAACGTGAAGAATAACGTGGACAATACTTGCAGCTATTACTGTAGGTGTTCATCTCTAAATGAAGTTAATGCAAGATTTTGCAAGTCTCTCGTACAGTAACAAACCTCCAATTTCACGAGGTCACCGTACATCGCTGTGTAAATGAGGAGCTTTGTGGAATTTAATTCAAGGTTGCTGACAGAAAGGCTTGTGATCGGGACTATTTTAAACTTGTGACTGACAGTAACAGCAGCGCTGCAGTCTATTGCCTTAGTTGGACCGTGCATTCTGCTCATCCTCGTGCCCAACATTTCATTAAGTTGGTGCTTAACAACTCATTAAAAAATGTACATATATTTGTAAATGTTCATCCTTGTATGAGCCTGCATTTTATAATTGGATAATTAAATTGCAGAAACCACGTTATGTGCTTTTATTTTTGTGCTTGTTTCCATCTGGCAAGTAGGCCCGTGAAAAGAAATGAATTCATAGATGAATCGATGACCTGAAAATATTTATATATTACATATGCCATTGAGACGTTCACTTTCAGTGAATGAAGGCAATATCAGCAGGTGTCAGAGAATTAGGTGCCATTAGCATGTGCATAAAGATAATTTTAATCCGTTCTACTGCAATGAAACTATGGAGGTTTCATAATTTTAGCTTAAGAGCTTCTCTGGTTTAGATTTTCATATATATGGACATGTTACAGTTCTGAAATAAAGTTTAGTGTTAAAAAAGTCCCAAAAGTTTAGAATAGTGAAACTGACGATCTTCAGAGGAAGTAATCCGTGAGTCATAGCAAAAATTCCTGATTTCTTAACACAAACCTCCCTAATCCTCCAGCAAGAATAATTCTCTATCTTTAAATTAACTTAAATTATTTGGGTTGTGGTTCCAGTCAAACGTGTAGAGCACATAACGGATTAGAACAACAAATTGGCTGTTACTCGGTGCTATACACAGGTGTCACCCTGCAAAGGTCAATAGCCAAACACTTTGTTCAAGTATGGGAAGTTAAAAATAGACTGTGCAAGTGTAGTTTATATAAACTGGTGATGTACAGTAGCCTTTGAAGGGCAATAAGAGTGAAAAGTGTATTTAATTGCCTGAAATTGAATTGACCTGTACATGAGAAAAATATGAAATATGAACAGCAGCTTTATGAAAGAAATGAAGTGGTACTTTAGAAGATTATTAGAACTTCTATTGATTTTGTGAATAATTGTGTCTGTGATTATTTTATCTGTCTTCCCACACATTCAGTCATCCCCTACAAATTAAATTTAATTATTGTTTAAACAGAATCTGAGCACATCCTCAAGCAAAATAATATAACTGGCGATAGCACAACAATTCCATAGCTCCCTGCAGCAGTACACAGAATCCATCCAGAATTAGATTGTGTCCCAGCGTGCTGCAAAACTACACTTTGCTGCTCTCATTGTGTTACCAGACAAAGCTTAGCCAGCCAAGGGATGAAATCAGGTAACTGCTGCTGGAGTTCCTGTTTCTGCCTTAAAACCACTCACATTCCTACAGTGCCTCACAACCAAGCCTACAGACCGTACAAGGGCAGCTCATGGCGGGCCTGATGGTCCTCTCCTTCAGGAGCATGGAGGGAGGGAAGAGGATGGTGTTCCTCCTCATCGAGGAAGAGCTGAATTCAGCTAACAGAAGAAAAGTAGCACGTAGAGGATCGTGGAGTTGGCAGCAACCAAGACACCCCGATATTGCAGGGTTTGTGTAATGCAGGTTGCAACACCGAGTAGATGTTTCAGACTGGCTGAAGACTCAGGCAGATATCACAGCACCAGTTATGTCTGGATCAGGTCCAACGTGGTAAAACCAACTTCATTTTGAGATAACGTTCATGCCTCCTTTCAGTGGAAGAAGGGTTTTTTGAGCTTTAACATCAGCATTCCTACAACCAACCACCATACCCAGCCAGGACATTTCTGTAAAGGTTGCAGAACCGCAAAGAGGATCTGGACTCGGCAGCTGCCTGTCATCTATGCCAGCTGGGGACACCAACATAGAAGACTGATTTAAAATTGCATGATGTAGTATATCTAAAATGTACATCAAAAAGCTGAATTGGCACAGGCTGGATTCATCACTAATTTTGTAAGGACATCTTGTCACATTCTCCATGCAGCTTAACCTTTTGAACATGCTAGCTATTACATGGCCAAAACATCTCTTAGTTTTAGAAGGTTTTAAAATTCAAGATAGCCTTGGCACTTGTGTTTCCAGTAAAGATTAAAAGCTAGTAAAAAAAGAGTTTCACACTGAGCTAAAACCACCCCAGAATGGTGTTATAAATATGCAGAGGCTACGGGGAATAAAAACAACCAAAAAAAAGACCATTCAGCAAAGAAAGCTGCTTCCTTTTCAGAATCAAATGTGATCTCAAGATCCAAGAGAAAAAGGTGAAAACTATCAAAAACCACCCACAATAAGAATCTGCCACAAAATTTAGTACAGAATTATTCTTCAGCAGTAGGTAAGAGAACAGGGAAATAAACATCAGGGATGCAATAAACTGTGGCCAGGCATAAATTAAGGCTAATCTACCTGTGACTAAAAACTCTGAAAATGAAATATGGATTGTCTATTAGTTCCTGTCTCTAAATGCTATAGGGCAGCTATGTTCCCAGGTTAGGCTTCTAGACTGAGACACCCAAGTTAGTCTCTGGGAAAACTCCCCGAGATGGCTACTCTCAGACTTTCCGTGGAGGTGAGACAACTAACTGCAGTGAGGTTGAAACAGATGTTACTGAATCCAAAGTAAAGCTTTATGTTCTCAAACTGAATATGTCCAACAGTCTACCATCAATGAAGAAACTCTGATAGCATGATTTCTATAATAAATATGAGAAATTCAGGCTCAAAAAGACAAAATACACTTTGTATGTTTTAAAGGGTTGGAAGGAATGACTGGAAAACGATGAATTCATTAATCTGACCTCAGTAGTATGTCAGTCTTTAGAACACCCTTGGAAGGATTTTATTTGATGCAGATAAACAGAAACAAAAATAACAGCCCCGTACACTGACCAAAATAGCTTTTGCCACGACTGTACTTTTTCTCAAGAGAGAAAATAGAAAGAAAAAAACAAAAGAAAACCAGGACAAAACTCTACACCTATTTGTAGGCAGGGCAAACGTGGAGCCATCACGTTTTCAGTAATATTCCATCTGCAGCTGCAAATGCTGCAGTAACGCCAGTTAATCTGCAGAGCTATGAAGTGAGGGAAGGGAGAGTTGGCCACGGTACTGGAGTTATCTACTACTCTTCAACCACTGCGACCGAGTCCTTCACATCCTCCTGGACTCTACCAGAACTGAGCAGATGGAGCCTCACTAAGCTGCTCATTCAAACACAAATGCATAATAAAGCAATAAACATTAAGAGTTTGACGTGATACCGAAGCAAAGAAGAGTTTTAGTAGAAGTGCTTCTCACTTAAACCTTTCCATGGTGCTTGAGGTAGAGTGAAGAGTTCATGGCTTAAACCACAGGACTAGCAGCATACAATTAAATCTAAGTAAATATAGTTTACATTAAAAAACAAGAGTGAAAACCAAAGAAAAGACTGTGCAACTGCACAGTCTGACTCCTTTTCTGATGCATCAACTTCAAGAAACTGCACAGTTTTCTGAGTTTTCGCATCCTTGCAATTAAGGCAGATGTTGTCCCTCACATCCTGCACTGGGGGGGATGCCTTTCAGCTTGCTTTGGGGGTTTTTTGAAAGACCTGAAACTTTTCCTTTTCTACTCCAGCTGATTTTTTTTTTCCCTTTCCAGCAGTCAGAGCTTTAGAGAACAAATAAAATGAAGATGAAAAGTTCTTCTTGCTCAGCATAATTTAATGATTTTTGTGTTCTCATTTTCTTTTTTTTAATTCCTGGAAATCTTGGGGGGAGTAGAAAATGTACCATTTAAGTATTTATTTTTCCTAAAACCATAGCAGAAACCATCCATCCCTTTGGTATAAACAAGCTGAGAGAAGACTTTCTTTACTTCTCTTTGCCATGACTGAAGCAAAATAGCTTGCAACACTGGATTATAACTTCATTTTAAAGGGGTTTTCTTAATAAATGGAAAGTAAGAATCAGAATATATAGAGAACTTTGAGCATTCTAATTCTGACATATAATTCCTCCTCACAGAGTGATTCTGACTGCAAACATTTCCTCGTCAGCTCTTTTGGGTTCAAGAACCTTTCCACATAATTGGTGATCTTGTGCATTCCAGCCCCTTACGTGTAGCCCTCCTGTTTTGTCAGGATGCATTATTGTCCTTTTTTATTAAATACCCCGAGGACAATATTAGTTGCAGCACAGTTAGGCAAGGAAAACAACGTGAAATGGAGTCTTAATTCTGAATTCCCTGACCAATCTTGTTGTTCAAATAGAAATAAAAAGTGTGGAAGAAATCCAAACAGGAGAACACAGTTTTCTGTGCTTATTCAAAGGATAATGATGTCCTAAGGGAACCAATAAAAGAAAATGAAATTGTACAAAGGACACCTCCAGTACATCTAGTAAATCTTGTAGGAAAACACAAAAACAAAAATCAATAATAAAAAACTCTTTGCCAGGATGCTAAATAAAGCAAGCTAGGAACAAGCCCTTTTGAAATGCATATATTGTAAGGTGACTTCTAAGACTTCAAAAATCATTATTCATAATCCAGGTTGAAATTCAATAAAGATATTTATCCAGCATTTACCTCTTCTTTTATGCAACCTGAGTTCATCTAAATCACCAGGGAAAGAGAAAACACAGCAAACCTCTACCGCTTCTGCTCAAAATAATTTTTGCGTTGCCCGAAAGATGAATGTGTGTTTAAGGAAGAGAGCCCACGTGCTGTGCTGTGCCATTTGCATAGATGGTTACTCCTGGTAAAGCTTGTTGATTTTTATGGAAGAGGAACAGCAAAACAAAAGCATGGGTTCAGAACAAGGTAGTGCGCTGCCCCGCTTCACAGACACACATGAAGTGTAAGTAACCCCAAATCAGCCTGACAGTCCTGCCTAGAGATGTAACAGTGTATCCTTCACATTCTGCTCATTTAAAAGGGATAATCAGATTTTCATCAAATTATTACCACAATTACCTGTTTCTGTTGAAACTAAGCACAACAAAAAGAGTCTAAGTGGGTTTTGCATAAGTTTGGAAAGAGCAGGGCTAGCAGGAGGTCACTGGGTGGATGGTACTGGACAGAATGGCAGGGTTGCATCTTCAGATGTGCTATAAAACATACGTATTAGAAAACCAAAACAAACAGAGAACACACACACTCCTAGCCCAATACTCACGCGCATGGAACAACTTATATTCATTAATGATCCCACTGTACCTCTCTCTGTTTTAAGAGACAAGTGCCTCTGTACTTATGCTGTGCTTTGAACTCTGCCAAGTTTTTTAATTGAATTGTTTTGAATGAGACCTGCACGCTTCAGCAGTGCTTATGTTTTCAGGTAATCCAAAGTTCAAAGAGAATTCATGCGTAAAATATCAGCATTTCAAGTGGCTGACTCTTAATCTGTCAAATGATATACCTTAGAAATCACAGCAAAAGCCTGGTTGTAGAATATTTAGGTTTGGTCATGCATTCCAGTTGATCCATACCAATGAAGCTTGGCAAAAACAGGCTGTGGTTGTAATTCATATTAATACAGCACAAGGTCCCAAGGAAGACTTTCTGTCTCACTAAAAGCTTTTTTAAAGATTTGACTAGAAAAATGCTAATGATATTGTAGGATTTCTCTGCCCTGGACTCATGTTTTCACTGGAAGAACTTCCTGCGCATTGTCACAGTTATTAAAAATGAATGTTAATAGAGAATAATCAAAGAAAAGTTCCTTTTCAGTACTACAATAAGCATGGCATTTACATTTCAGAACTGCTGAATGATGACAAATAACTCTGAAATTACTTACTGCAATCAAACTTTGTGCCACTAAACTCACTCTAAAATATCTTACACTGAATTAAAGTACAGGAAAGGTTCAAGGAAAGAGGCCTTGGCATTTATTCTTATTGCATCATATTTTATAACTTAAAGACTAACTGTATCCAAGTCTTAGAACATTTAATACTCACATTTCCACCTTCTCTTTTTCCCTTGAGATGGGCTGTATCACACAGGTGCACAACTGAGCAGGGATGCTCTGACTGACCTCTCCCTTCTCTTAAAAGTCCAAAATGAATTCCCACTTACTATAAATGATAAAAGTTTTATGGACTAATGACAGTTTAAAATACTTTTTTCCACTTTTACTGCACTCCTGTCATTAAGACTAACAATCTCAAGTAGCTAAGAGAATGAGTAAGCATGATGATTTACACAGATGATAGTGAATTGGTGAGAAGTGGGGGAAGATTCTTTGAAATTTCTTGTAGCCGAACCATTAAAAAGATTTACACCAAGGTCTTTAAGTGAAAAGAGAGCATTGCCAAAGAGGTCTGGCAAGCTCTTCCATCAATAAAATACTCTGTCCCATAAATTTAGCCAAACCCTCAGCTTAAAACCTGATTAAAAGCTAGAAGGAACTTGCTTTGTTACCAGAGATAACCCACCAGCCAGGTATCCAAAGAGACTGCCTACAAAAATCAGGCAGGATTTTATGAAATCTTCACCACCTTTGCATCTCCTCTACTTTTCCATGAGGCCGTGTTCAAAAAATGAGGAAACATTTAACATGAGAAAGCACGGGTGCTAACACAAGAGGAAGTTCTGTTCAAATTACTCAGTGCTGGGCACCGCATTAAAACCTTTCATCTTTCTGTGCCTGGCTGATCTGTACCCTACAGCAAGACTTATAGAAATCTTGCCATACCGGAGACTCATTAAATATGTATGTATCCTCATAAGGTTTGGGTTTTGACTTCTTTCAGAATGTTCTGTAGTTAGAGGTTAATTTAGAACAAGTTGCTATCTTTCTCATATCCCACCTCATGCCATTTTGGTTCATTAGAGATCGCCTCAGGTGGCAGTAACCAGACCTGGACTCAGGTGTAGAGCAGGTTCAGAGTCAAGGCTTGATTTTATGACTGAACCAGAACATATATTTGGAATTTGAAAGCAGCAGTTCACAACAAAATTAAATAAAAGAAAGAAAACAGGAGGTTTTCAGTTGCTCCGTGTATCAGAATATTATTATTTGTTTGGTGCAAAAAATGGGCTTATGATTGTAAAACATGAGGGTTTTGGCAGCCTTTGCTTCAAGATCAGCTGTTCACTACGCTTCCATCAACTGGATCACGGCCCATCCAGATCTCAAAAACAGGTGCCATCCAATTTTAGACTTCACCCCAAATCAATAGAGTAGGGATAGATACTCATACGCCCTCACCCTGAAAGTCTGAGCAAAGTGATGAACTTTATACAGGGTGCTCCAACAGTCAAATTCTAGTAGAAAGAAAAGGAAGGAGCCAAAGTGCTGGACAGGGAAAAGAACCTATTAGGTGCTTGGTCTTTTTATGCCCTAGTAGTTCATGCATGTCTGCTGTCTGAGAGCAGCAGGTTGTCACCATTTAGACATCTCTGAGCCAAGTTCTTTAACTCCCAAGCAGAAATATGGAGAAAAAAACCCTGCAGGGATGAAAGCCAGGTTAGGTTGCTGACCACTGCATGTGTCCTGTGCAATTTTACTCCGCAAACCGATTCAGGACACAGCCTTGGATAACTGGACCATCGTAGTAGCCTTGAGTTTCTGTGGAAATGTATAATAAGCAGCTGAATATCATACAGGATACTTCAGCCAAGAAAGGATGTAAGAGAAAGACAACAAAAAGGAGGGGAACATGCCCCCAGCCCACCCATTGGCTCCATAACCAACACCTTTCTCACATCATTGCTGTTATTTGGCAGTCTACAGGCAGGCAGAAACCTCAGGAAATTTCAGCCACTCTGGTTACACAAAGGTTACAAACATTGCTTGCAGCACTTACGCACCCCTGGAAAAAGGCAGATCCTACCCTCTTTCTGCTCAGCCTTTCCTCAGCTGAACTTTGAGCACTTTGATACCCAGCTTCCAGATCTCCAGCTTTTGCCCAGGTCTTGGACTACATACTGGACAGTACCAACACCCATAAATTACTGTCACAAAACCCAGCTATTGGCACAGTAAAATATGACCAAAAATGCATAGGGAGACAACACCACATCAAAGGAAAGTCAGCCTACAAGCCTTGTTGACAATCTTTTATCACAGAATAAACTCCTCTCTCCAAACACAAATATTATCTATTGCTCTCTCAAACACATTTCATGTCTCTGGTGGTATTCTGAAGAAGATAGGAAAAAAACAACTGAAGATTACTCATGAAAGTGCTCACCAATTTTTTCCTCATTTTTTTTTTTTTGGGGGGTGGTCAGAATTCTAAGTTTTAGCCAATAAACTCACTGTTTCAAATACTAAGATAACCTGTCCCAGCATTCCATGCCTTCATTCAAAAAGATACAGTCACTTGGGCAAAAGGAAGGCTCTAAGGATAGATAGTCCTATAAACAAGAAACAGGACAGAATGTGAATTTCATGACAAAGTTTTAACCGAACATGGAGTTTTAAACTGTTTTAGGAAAATGGTTGTTCCACATTCATCAAAAAAAGGCATTTAGCAACCCTCAACAAGGTGGATGAATCGGGCGAAGCTCAGAAATGAGAAGATGACTTGAAGGACAAGAAGGTGAGATGTTTGGGAAGATGTAATGGGAAATAAGTGGAGGTGCCGTTTGTACACAGTCCGATGGATAAACGCCAAGCACTGGGAACGAGGGCTCACTTGAGATGCTTTGGACTGCTTATGCCATTTCGCTCTTAAGAGTCAACACTTGTTTCAAAAAATCTAAATATTTCTGCTGTTTGGAGAATCTGCAAATGCAAATCACTCACTAATGCAGGTGGTGAGCTTGGGCATGAGCTGAATGACTTTACTCTCTGGTCAACATCCAGAGACATGATCAAGTTGTCAGGATTTTTATGTAGGTTCCTTTTTCAGGGGAATGAAAAAAATACAAGATATTTAGGAACATTTAGAAGGTATCTTTCCTAGAAACACAGTATCCTTCTTTTTCCCACCCCTCTTAGCGTGTTGCATAGCACTCTAGGAAAGAAAAACAGATCATGCATTGAAAAACAGTTGATTAAAAGCCCTGAAAAATGCTTGTTGCTTACATATTCCCCCCAGCTGATGTGCTGACTGCACACCTACAAGCCTTCATTCCTTACAGACCTGGTCCCAAGAGATTGAGTGAGGGAGTTAAACGTGGTGTGACGTGAGGCTCACTCAAGTATGTGAAGTTAGAAAGGTTCAGAGGGGATTACAAGAGTCATTTTTGCTACTGACTCACGCTAAGTGCTGTTTCCTGCACACGTTCACACCGCAGTCCCCTTCGGCTGCACAATTGTCGGCTCTCAGATTTGTAGAGCCGTTACAATCTCAGGTATCTTACTTGAAGGAAACGCTGCATATTTCTCTTACTCTCAGCATGTTGGGAAAGAGGTGAAACTTATTCGTAAAAAATGGTTTATTTTCTCCCACATTTTCTCTCTAATATGAATCACCATGTTTACATACTGCATATCGATGACTTGTGTATTATTGTGATTTATAGCACTTGTTTCATACATTTTTTTTGTCTCTTTTGACTCTGAGCAAAATTTTTTTTTTTGCTCGACTTTGTCTTTTACTTTATCTTCTGCAGCATATTAATTTTAAAAAAGGCTGATTAAATAAATTTGATAGTATTTGCTGGTGTTTGTTGCGGAGTGGCTATTGTGCCTTTTGGCAGTAGATGGCAGCATGGGGCTGCTCAGCTGGTCCGAGCTGCGAAAAGAGGAAACGAACTTTCAGACAGAAACAAGTGGGTCTTGGCAAACCCACGTTCCTACAAAGTCTCTCACAGCAAAACACTGCAGTCACGTTTCTTAGAAGTCCTTCAGGGGCTGAGCCAAAAAGGGAAGTTTTCCTTGCTTCATTTGGGGGGGTTTTGTTGCCTTTTTTTTTTTTTTCCCCCAAACGAATGTTTCACAGAAATTAAAAGATATCTGGAAAGCAGAGATAAGCTGGATGAAGTCTCTTGGTACGGATAGTCAGAAAGGTTTGTAAATTTGGAATTCCAGCCCTGTATCTGCAGTTCAGGACATAATTTCTAACAAAAATCAGTTCTTGTATCCCTGTCTCTTCACAATTCTTGACCACACAAGATATTTTCCTGCTATCCAAGAATATACACACATACGTAACAATTTCTCCCTTTCCTACCTGTACAAAAGGCAGCAGCAGTGTATCTCTGATACACAAATTTAAAATAATGAATTCCACAATTTTTCTACTCTCTTAAGTCACTTCCATATGATAATTTTAATAGAAACAAAACCCAAGTAAGCAGCAGGTACAGACTTCAGTCATTCTAAACTCCTAATTCTTTGCATTTTCACAACTAAAGTGGGTGGGAGGCAATGAGCACTGCCATTTGCACTTGCAATCTACGGTTTACTCCTATGAGTAAGCAATTACATTAAATGCTATGAGCAACATGACAAAAGTGCATTTTTCTCTCCTTGTGTGCAAAGCTTATTTCAATTCACGTGCTATGGTTCTCAGCAGGAGAACCACAGGAAGTTTAGGGTGTATTTATGACGGAGTTTTCAGAATGTTCAGGCAGCCTTCTCTCCCCTACCCCTATTGACGGAGCCTGGATGTATCCTTCTCACTTTCTGACAATACAGCAGTGTAACAGTATATCCGACTGGTAATTTTAGAGAAGAGTGAAGAATCAACAACCAGCTCGTACATCCCCTGTGTCAGGCTGATGCTACAGCCAGAATGACTTGGCCATTTCAAAATGCATGTTAAGGAACCAAGAATCTATTTTGGATTGTTAGTGTTTTTTTCTTACCTGAAATGTATTGTTAGCCATCTTCTGTCCCTCAGAAGCAGCTAATGTTCCACTTTTTCCCCACTGCAAGTAGCAGCTGCTTCAGCACTGTAGTGAAAGAAAACCCTTCTGTCAAACAATATAGTGCTTTTATATTACAACATATCACACACACGATTGATCTTAATAAAGCAAGGCCTCAGGAGAGCCTTCTAACATCAGAAAGCGTACAGAATTTTTTTTAAAGCAGCAAGTCCATTTGGTTTGAGCTTGTAAGGGTAGTTTACATGGCTGCCACACCACAGGTATGATAGCCAGAGTATTCAGCATTGATGGAAACACTGGCTGTGAAGACTGTGCTCCTGGTGGGCTCACGTTCTAGAGTCACAGGGTTCTCCAAGCCTCTGAGGTCTGGGTGCCCAGGTCAGAGCCTCTCCCTACCCAGCTCCCACTGTCCCAGGACTCTCAGTGCCTGTCACAAGGAGCATGTGCTCCCCCAGGCTTCTCCTTGCAGCTTCTTGAATTTTTCAGTCTCTAAAAGTCCATCTGTCAAGGAGCAGAAGTTGAAACCAGCTGCTCATTCATGGAGAACATCACCAGGCAATTATTACCATCTCAAGAAGTCCAAATTTCAATATGCCTTTAAACTTCAGTGTGCTTTGAGTTGAAACAGATGAACTGCAAAGAAAGATGTAAAAATCCTTTGTTCTGCTAAGCAGTATTAATGGAGTAAAATGATGATGGAATTTAAAGATCCCCAAGATAATGACAGTTTAAATGGTAACAATTATAGTGATGAACAGCAGGAAAAGGTCTGCATCAGCCTAATACTGTAAACACAGGCAAAAGAATTTTCCCCTTCTCCAGCTCCTAACTCTGTCCTAATATATCCTACTTGCAACAATTGCTTCTCAGTTTCTGAGCACACCTTATATTCAGCATGGCAACTGATGACACAACTCTTTCTCTCTTCGATAAATACACTTCGCATCCTCTGATTTCTTTTTTGTGACTGCTTTTTCCTTATTACCTTACCTTTAATCTCTATTTCCTCCCTAACTTGCCTTTCCCATTGTTTCCTCTCCTATTTCTTCAGGTCTTATTAGGTTTGATATATTATAATATCGGGGATAGGGAGGAATCTTCACTGAAGTAGCATTTAACAAAGATAAGATTAGAAAGGGGAAACAGGATGTGATGTCCTTATATTTTTAAATGCTGCTAATAGTGCATGAGCAGAAACACCAGAATTCACCAGCTGTCCCTCAAGGTACAAGCCAGCTCTGTCTCCTCACATTATAGCCCAGTTTAACCTCTGTTGTACAATATCCCAGCACAAAAAAAAAAAAAAAAAAAAAAAAAAAAAAATCTGCTCCACTAGAACTGGAGCTCTTATTTATCTGCTTTCAGAAATATGTTGTTCTGCACAGTTAGAAATGTGAAGGTTTCTGTGTTATAGATCTATCTGTAGTGTTCTGGATAGCTAATACGGCAGAAGTTCAATAATATTAGAGTGTTTGTTAAAGCAGAGTGGATGAGCTTGAGTAACAGAAGATTCTTCACATATATATAGAAAAGATATATATATCTACATATAGAGAAATCTATATAAATGTGTGTATATATATATATAATATTTTATATATGAATGAACTATGATACCATAAAAGATAGGCAGAATTTGGCTTAAATTTGAGCCATGCATGGGAAAGTTCTGGACGTGGAATCATGCAAGAAATGAAGGCACAATTTAGCAGAGGCAAGAAGATAATTGTGCTGCCTCTAGCTAATAGAACAGCCCTTGAGTTGCAGAGAATAATATCTGATGTGGACAGTTTCAAATGTTTACGTTAACTGGCACCTAAATGCACTTAGAAAACAACAGATCAAAATGTATGAGGAGCCACGTTCTCACTCCCTGCCCCAATAATAGAAAGCAAAAACAGGGTCTACAAATTAGAAAGAGAATGAATTTCCAGATAAGTGGTGAATACAAAGAATGTGGATACTTAATTCTAGCTGTGTTCATCTGGGTGTGCAACTTCCAGCGCTTGCCTTCGGCTTTTTCAGGCTACCACATGTACCATTCTTCTTGATCGATTCAGTGACTGAAAAGGATTTAGTCTTGTCTTGGCTACCCATCTGGGACAAAAAGCTCCCTGGCAGCCTGCTGTGCTGTATCTCCCAGTCTTCCTTCAGACTTTCAGCAAAAGCAGTATTACATCGCAAAAAAGTTCTCTGAAATTCTTCTTAGGCAAGCTGGTATTTTGTCAGGGCTTTTTTCACCCAAGAGAGATTATGTGTCTGCTCATTTATAAGCATCCCTTAGCTGCACTGTATTTATAATCTAGTTTAATAGCATACCTCATCTTCAGAGAGAATCCACAGCCCTGCCAGGTGCCATCAGTGGAAGATAATGGCAATGACATAGGCTTCAGTTCAGCAATCCAGTAGTCAGTTCTGTTCTGATGAAGTCTGTTACAAACACAGAAGCCCTGGCAACAATTAATTTGGCAAATTTTTGGAGATCTGGCTTATGTGGCTGGCTACTGGAGGTAGAAATATATTTCACCTATTATGCAATATATAACCAACATCACCATGGCTAAAAGTCTAGCACTCCTCCACGTGAAGAGGAAAATACTTCACTCTTCTGTTCAATCCTTCATAATTTTACTTTTAAATAAAATATCTCAGATTTCATCCAGGCTTTCACTGTGTATTTTCTAATACTGCCTGTGTCGGGCAGCCCTTGCCCTGATCTAATTTCCTGTACCTACTTCACTTCGGTGTTTATAACTGTTCTCAGTTCTGAAGCTGCCAGAAAAGTTTCAGATAGAGTATCTGTCCCTCTCATTCTTCTCTTGTGTGCAGCAGTGCTTTGGAAAAGGAGCCAAGCCACAAAAATCAGACCTAGACTGTGAAGAGGCAACAGAAGCTACAGAAGCCAGCTGTGATGCCTGAGTGAAGCTCCGACTGGTGAAAGTACAGACAAACTTCAAAAGCCTGAGCACAAAAGGTCTGAAGATTCTATAATAACCTGGCCTCATTCTGAAGGAGAGGTAGGAATTGGAAAAGAAAAAGAAAGATGTGGGCACATGGTCAGCTGAGGGTTTGTGCTGCACTTAGGCAAACCAAAGACATGATTTGATGTGGTTTCCTCTGCAGGCAAATTCTTGCGTATGTAACGCTCCTGCTTGGCGTCACTTTAGGCAACTTCTTCTATGCACGAAGAGGTTCTGCAAGTAGGGCACACAGCATGTAAAAGCACAAACCCATTCATTATTGCCCAATACACAAAAATGATTGATAGGATTAATGAGCTACCAATCCAGTGGTTGAGAAGTTCACTGCTCCAGAGATGACACACAACCAGCACGTGGCAGCCAGGCAAATGGCATGAGGAGACTTTTCTGTATTTATCCTTAGAACAGGCTGATCCTCAGTGCTACAGTTGCCATCCTCGGTCTCCTTATTTTCTCCTGAGGATTGTGTATCTTTCCCTGTTTGTCCCTCCTTTTGAATCCTTGAGCTGACAGCTATACCCTTTCTCACGAGCCTCATCTCTGCAGTTTCACCTTTCCTGTTCTGCGAGGCTCTGTTCCACGTAGGCTTTTATAGCTCCTTCTCTGTTTAGCAGGTTTCTCAGAAGGATCAGCCAGGGTTACACAAGCATACTGTGTGCACGCTGGGTCTTGGATCACAGGCAGATGAACACGGGGAGAAGGGTTACAGGTGTGACAGGCTATTCTGGAAAATGCTATTGACATTATCTTACGAAGTGCTGTGTCTTTTATTCTCAGATCACATTGCTGCAAGGAAGCAGAGAGCAACAACACACACTCAATAAAAGAACCTCTTTGCATCTCACTCAACTCTGACACGGCAGCGAGAGTAGCAGAGGATTCGTTGTTTAAGAGCACTGATCACACAAAAGCAGGTAGAAGTACATAACAGACCTCTTCATTTGTGCTAAGAAGTTAAGCAACAATAAGCTCCCTTATGCCTGCAGATGGCTCCGTGCCTGTAATGGTTGGCTTGGGTTTTTATGCAGAAATATCAAAAGCTGTTAGTGGCAATGCCAATGACCTCCTGCCTACAGCCAGTGATTTTCTTTTCATCTTGAACACACACTACAGAGCGACTGATCATATTTTGAGTCTCATTAGGCACTCACAAACGGAAGGAAAAGAGGCACAAGTTAACTATCTCTGCCCTGACGAGCAATTGCAGGATAAACCACTGCCAGCCCTCATGGATAAGAATTGCACGCTCTGGGAACACGTCAGCACAGGAAAGGTTGCTGTGCATAACCAGCCTGTGCAACACGTGCCAGATGTGACACTGCAGGAAGAAACAAAAAGGCATAATGGACATATCAGCCTTATGTGTGGCACTCTGGCTCTCTTGTGAGATGAAGAAATTTCCACATTTTATCACATAATCACATCTAACTGCATAAACCCACTGCTTTTTTAAGTTGAATAACTAAATCCGTGTTTTTCAACTTTCGTCAGCTGGAAGGACCTTAAAAATGTTCCAGTATTCCAATACTGTAAACGTAAACCAACCTCTGTTTTCCCCAGTTACTCTTCTTGATCCCTGAAAGGAAATGCATTAACCGCAGGACAACAGGTCAGCAGCTACTGACCCAGACCATTTGGTGTAAGCACGGGTCTGCACTTGGGCCATTCACCCACACACACAGGACTGCTAAAAGAAGCTCACAGTAAAAGCAATTAAAGAATTTCAAAACTCCTCCAGCTGCCATGAAGAGAAGTGACCAGTGCAGGAGACATAAGCCACCTTGCTACAACGCTTTTTTTGGTTTTTTTACTGTCCCAGTGTCTTCCCACTCCTTACAGCAAGGTCTGTCTTGCCAAACACGTTCTAGTAATCACTAGTATCCATAGATTTCATCTTGAATATTGCTTGTCCTAGAAAATTAACTACGGTAAGTGTTTTCTAGGAAACCATTACCAATGCTGTAAACTTGTGGAAATTGCAGTTACTAAACAAAAATTCCTGGTAAAAGCTTTCTGAAGTAGCTTTGAAGTAGATCGTATTCTACCAGCCTAAACATCTGTCCACTGTTGGTTTGAAATGGCTGGAGGCATCGCTACTGATGGCAAAGCATGGAGCCTTATCTGTCTATACCAAGGGGTTTACCTCCTAACATGGATTTTGAGCCATCAGCCTTTCAATAGTGAACATATTACTGAAAATTTCTACTTGCTACACTGAACCGTTCACCATCTGGCTACAACGTGCCGTACATGATCTGAGAATAAGGATTCCATGAAATCCCAAGCTATCTTTTATGAATTATTTAATCCTACAAAGCATATTTCCCTCCATCCATTACTTCATTGATGATATTTGCTGACTGAAAAATTACAGTAGTTTCTGCCTTGACTTCATTATCAGATCAAAGAAGGCTGTTAGGGTTTTAATTTTGGTAACACTTTTGAAGAATGTCTTCTGATTTGAGAAACCAAATTTTCTCATCCACCTGGGCATTTTCTTTTCTTCCTCTCTCCTGATTCCACCCTCCAAAGAAAAGAAAAATTAATCTGTCCAATCTTTCTGTAATTCTGAGACTTTTAAAGATGGCAGAGGCTTTCATGGGTCTTTTCAGCTTAGTCTACAACCATAAAAAATTGACAGAACTCTGCAAGCAAGAAAAATGAGAGCATGATAGATTTGTCAAAGACTCAGTGGATAAAAATTAGTGTAACAGGACATACATATATACGCCTCTTTCTGCTGCAAAGGAAACCTTTTCAGAGTCACCAGCAGGAAGACTCCATCCCTCATCTTCCAGTCACAGGAGGTTTGCAGCTTTGACTCCCTGTGAGCAGAGGGATGATGTCTCCTACTCAGTCCAGCAGCATCAAATCTGATGATACTGATGAAACTTGGTGATGCAATCCTGTAACCTTGAGGCCATTGTAGACTAATTTCTACTGCACGTTCTAGAAGAGCAGAATCTCAGTCTGTCCCAGATCTCTCAAAGGTGATGCAACATTCACTGCTGTATTTCAATATTCATACAGGTTTCTATCCCCTGAACCAGATAGTGGAGTAAAATCTGAGGTCAGCACAGAACAAACTTGCAGTGTGGCCTTATATCGGAAGCATCACCCATAAATTATTGCTGCTTTCCTTAGAAAAGCCAACTGGTCTTAATACACCGTTTTTAGACAGCTTACCCCTATTGAGGCAGGTTTTTCAGAGCAAGAGGCAAAGTTTCTGGAATACATAGCAAACTCAATTGCAAACCCATGGCTGTGCCCCTGGGCTTCTGGTCCAACAAACAAACAAACAATTTCTCCCAGTCAGGCATCTTTTTCCCCACATTTGTTTGATTTCAAGCATTTGGTCTCCAGAGGTCACAGATTTTTCAAACAGAATCCCAATAAATGAAAATCTAAAAACAACACAGTAGACTACCTTGTGTCAGGGAAGGCTCCTCAGGCCCTCTGGTTTATTCCAATGCTGAACAAACCAAGCACCTTTGCAGCAGGCATGGTCAGGTCTCCAAAATAACTGTGCTGGAAATGAGAGTCTGCCTTTCTTACTCCCTTCATCCACAGAGGGAAGGTGTTTCTCCAGAGGGTCAAAGCACAGCTTTATCCGAAGTTTTTCAGTGGTTCTGGTCTGGATTCTAAAGAAAAATAAGCAGCTTATGTTGGTTTCCCTGTTACCTAAACTACCTTTCCCAAGGTACATCCCTCCTCCCCCAGCAGCTGGGCACCCAGCTGGGCCACAATTTAAAAGTGAACAGTAACAGCTGATGCTTGTTCCAGGGGCTGCTGTGCCTGGAAAAGGAGTAGATACTTAACACAGGAAAGGCACTATGGGGAAAATAAAATTAAAAAATAAATAAAATGCTGTTTTTAGTGATGCAAATAAGGTCTGAAGTACATGATTATCTTTACAGTGAAAAGTAATTTCCATTTTAGATGTTAAATGGGGGGTTTTTCCCCTTATTTAAATTGCAAAATTTTATATTGAATGTCAAAGGAAAGGTTTGACTTACGAAGCAGAAAAATGGTCCATTTAGAAGTTTGAAGTCACAGATCAATGAATAACAAACTACAGGCTGCAGTGGTCTACATCACCTAGAACATGTAGCTTTGACGTTGTGGAATATGATAAAGAAAAAAAGAATCTGTGCTAATTTTCAAAACCAAACAGCTATGTGCTTGGCTAAGAGCTCACATAGTTTGTCACCCTGCTATAATTGTTCTGATAACAATTATATATTACATTAAAAATTTTATCTCATGAAGTACCAAAGGCCACTGGGATGTGTCCTGTGGTCTAGCCTGGGTAGATTTAGAATAATAAAAATAGAGAGTAATATGATCCAACAATTGCTGATGAACTATGTGAAAACAGGTGCAGAGCACAGTGTCTTTGTCTGTCATTCAAGTCACTGCTTATGTTGGAAATGATGTAAATAAAGAGATACCCATTTTGGTCAATTTGGCCAGAAAAAAGATCTTTTTAAAGAACACATGGGACCACTTTAAGGAAAAAAAGGTACAGTTTTCCCTATCTTTGAAGAAGTTCACTTGGGTATGTTATCATCTCTTTAAGCTATTTATATCCCTGACTTGCTAGAAGTCTAAAAAAAAATTTAAAATATTATATTTGTGTTGTCTTTCAGAACTACCCAGAGTTCACCTTCATACTTTGTAATCGTGCATGTTCTACACCAATTTTTTTCTTATCGCTCCTCATATGAAAGCTGATGGTCAAAAAAATTGCATCTTTTTATGTGAGAGATTATGACTTAGAAGTGTAATAAAAGTGAAAGCAAAGTGGATTTGGAAGCATTCACTGAACATTTTTTTTTTCAATATTGAATGAATGCAATAGCAAATTCTAATCTCCTGAGTCACAGTCATCACTTTAGCATGGCTCTATGACTTTTTTTAAATCATAATAATAAGTTGGAGGGTTTTTAGCAGAATTATACAGCAAAAATTTTTGTCATAATGCAGATTTGTTTATTTTGACTCTTAAATCAAACATAACCCACATGGTACGGATGAGTCAATATGGTTTATTCACATTCTATGACAAAAAAAAAAAAAGTTAAAAAAATTAAAACTCTCAAAAAAATCTTCAGAAATAAAAGAATTTTACAACTTAGAACCCTAGAGCTAAAGTAAACAGTGTAGCCACAGCTACACTGAATGAGTCTCACACGAGGGCCCATTCTAAATGATAACATGTTTCTTTGCAAGAAATTAACTGGTGAAATAACATATCCATTTATGATGAGGCAAACACATTAAAAACTCTGAAGGCGGGGAATAAAACAACCCTGAGAGTATTAACGCAAGGACACTCTGCCCTCAGATGCTGTGGTTGCTCTATGTGGTTATTGACTGTTGCAATCACTCTCGCTAGTATGACTTAAAAACCCAGTTTTATTTAATAGCCTTTTTTACCCAGTTACAGATAACTTATTTTCCTTAAAGTCGAATTTTCACTGTTACTTTTTCCCCTATTACATCTCCCAAAATCTTTTCCATGTCCTGTTTTGACATGTCTAGCCATAGCTGATAAACTTTGGAAGTTGCACTGTTCTAGTAAACTATTACTTGTTTCACCTGACACAGTTACTCCTATGGCTGCAGTTCGAGAAAAGTTCTCTGTTGCAGATGTTTACAGGTGACTAAAGCCAATGAAGTTGGGCAGGTGCTGAAACGCTTTCTTGGAAAGGACTTCAACACGCGCTGCAGCACTTCCCTGAATGGGAACTACTCACCATTAAAAAACATTTGATTCACAAAACCAAATACATAAATAAATACATAATAAAAAAACCAAACACCACAAAACAAAAGCTGCCACACAAATAACATGTGTTTCTTGTGACTATTACAGCTGGAATCCTGCAAATTCTTCCTCACATAATAAAATATTATTATTAATGGGAATAAATGTCATCATTCATGGCTTGGCTTCGCGGACGAAGATTTGGGAAGGGCTTTGCCCACGCTTATTGCAAGCGCGTTGATGGCTGAAAAGGCCAATGCGGGATAGGCAAGACCGGTTGCAAAGAGCACACCGGAGGGTCTCCTTGGGTGGTATAGTCGAGGCACAGTTCTTTCTGCGCTGTCTTTTCTCCTCGAGACTGATTCTACGCGTGCTCTCAAAGGAGACAGCAGCGTTATGTATGGTGTGTCTCCAAATCTCCCGACTGGAAGCCAGGGTGGACCACTGATGGTGGTCAATATGGCCTAGGCTGAGGTTTTGTTTCAGGGAATCCTTATATCTCCTCTTTGGAGCTCTTCTCTTGCGGCAGCCGGTGGCAAGTTCACCATAGAACACGATCTTAGGGAGGCGGTGATCCGCCATCCTGGAGACGTGCCCTGCCCAACGCAGCTGCGTTTTCAGCAACATGGCCTCAATACTGGTGACGTCTGCCTGTTCAAGGACAGCAACGTTAGTCACGTAGTCAGTCCAGTGGATGTTTAGGATTGTGCGGAGGCGGCGCTGATGGAAGCGTTCGAGGAGTCGCAGATGGTGGCGGTAGATGACCCATGATTCAGACCCGTACAGAAGAGTAGACAGTACCACGGCTCTGTAGACACTGATCTTTGTACTTTTCTTCAGGTGTTTATTGCACCAGACTCTTTTATGGAGTTTTCCGAAAGCTCTGTTTGCCTTTGCTATTCTGTTGTCTATCTCTTTGTCAATCGTGGCATCTGAGGAGATGATGCTACCCAGATAGCTGAACTGCTGGACTGACTGAAGCTCTGACTCGCCAATGGTGATGTGGGGATGATGGTAATCATCTTGTGGTGCTGGTTGGTAGAGAACTACTGTCTTCTTCAAGCTGACTTCCAGCCCAAAAAGCTCAGCCGCCTCTGCAAAGCAGGATGTTAAGCGCTGCAGAGCTGCTTCTGTGTGGGCAACAAGGGCGGCATCGTCAGCAAAAAGCAGCTCGCGGACAAGGTGATTCAGGGTCTTGGTGTGGGCCTTCAGTCGCCTTAGGTTGAAAAGGCTCCCATCGGTACGATATCGGATATAAATGCCGTCTTGTTCGTCGAGGTCTGCCGTGGCCCTTTGGAGCATCATGCTGAAGAAAACTGTGACTAAAGTGGGTGCGAGAACACAACCTTGTTTCACACCATTGGCTATTGGGAAGGGCTCAGAGAGTGCATCGCCATATCTGACTTGGCCGCGCTGCCCCTCATGTAACAGGATAATCATTTTGAGGAACTTGGGGGGACATCCTAATCGTTCCAAGATCTGCCACAGACCTTTTCTGCTCACAGTGTCAAAGGCTCTTTCACGGGAATAAATGTAATCAGAAAACAAAATGCTGGAAGGTTAAGTTTGGTCTAGTCTTTGTAAAAGCAGGAAGATCCGTCACCAAATCGTCTTCTAGGTCTTGTTGTATCAACTCTAATATTTGCTCAGGTATTTTGCCCAGCATTAGACTTTGGCTAACAATTTCTGATTTCCAGTTGTCCCTTTTTATTCATTCACTCATGCTCATAAAAAGGTTTAAAGGTGTTGATTACCACCGCTGCATATGTGTCTGTTTTCTTTAAGGACCTGCTCTCACCAGTCTTCCTCCAGTACCACCAGCATGTCTACTAAAAGTTTTGCTTTATCAACAGATTGTGTTTGTCCATAGAATTAGATCAGGATGTGCCTTTGTATTTAGTCACAGATCTGGGCTCATTGGCAAACTGTGTTATACTCCACTTCCTTCAATTTTTAAACTTCTTTGAATAGATGTAAACTCTAGGAACCCAAAAGAGTTAGTAAGTACTGACGGCTCATCCCTCTTCCTTCCAAACAGTGTTCAAAATCAAGTTAAAGGGTACAAAAGAAAAATGGGTCCCTCATAGCCTTCTAAAACGCAGAGTTAAATCTAAATAGGTAATGAACTCCTTTGAGGATCTCAACTGGACTTTGTCAGTGCTACAGCACAGATCCATCACATGAGTTAAAGCAGGAGTAGTAAATAGCAGTAGCAGACTATTAGTCTCTATTTAGACTAGTCGCTACAGAGAAACCCACCAGCTACGCTGAGAAAAAGACTTTGTGTGTAACCCAAATTAACTGCTGTGACAGAAAATGCCAGTGGAGAGGCAATCTTTGTTTCAGGTCAGCTTAAAGACAACTAGAGCCCCTCAGATAAATGAGGGAACAATGAGTAAAGACAAATGAGAAGGTAAGAGGATGGACAGCAGAGAGACAGAAAGTGCTGCCGTTAATGCAGCTGTAGAGAACAAAGTGATAAAATTAAGATTTAAACATTTAAAACTCATTACACATTGCGAGAGAACAAACAAAAATATTCCAGCAGCCATGCATGGAATCTGGAGATCAGGAGAACCCAGGAGTACTGGTGCAGAACATGTTTACTTGCCAAGTCTTGCTTGGGGAAGCAATGCTACTGATATTCCTGCATCGACTGGAGGGAAATTAGGTATCGGAATGCAAAAAAAAAGGGAAGCTGAGAGTGTAATAAAGTAAGAATCATAAAAATTCACATGACAAAGTATATAAGATTCTTCGGCCTCCTACAAAAGTATATGGAAAAAACCCAGCCAAGGCACTCTCTTCTTAGGATGAAGAGAGAAATAAAGACAGTCTGGGTGTGCCCTCAAATGAATCTTCTGCTTTAGTTTTCAGTATGAATGTAGATTCTGAATATTAGGGCTAATACAAAGGGGAAAAGAAAATGGAACTGGAAGTTTTAACAGCCAGGGCAAAACCCAGGCCCAACAGCTGATGCGTTCAGACAAGCGTAGGTACAGAAGCGACTGCACTCTAGAGTCCTGAAATAACCAACATGGGAAACTGCCAGTCAGGTAGAAGAGATTTGTAATAAAGCTGTGAAATGAGGAAGGGTGTCTATGTAGAACAGCAAGTGCAGTTCTTATCCCTAAGAATATGGAAAGGAAGAGAAACACAGTATCCGCAAACATGAGCTTTAGAAAGGGGATACATTTGTTTGGTTTTTGGTTTGGGCTGGGATTTTTTTTTTTCAGAAATATGTATTATTCTAGGATGATGAATATTTCATTGCCTGCCTTTGATTAGGTTACTAATTTTCTATACAAATGAAATAGAGTCATCTATAAGGGCTTCAATCAAAATGTGACTGGATGTCATGTAGAAAATAATCAGATAGGCTGGAGAAAGCATTTAGGAAAAAGTCGTGAAGCGGGTAAGGTGTGGTGTAACAGGTTGTATTCAAGGTCTGGAAGGAAATAACGAGTAGGGTTCATCAAAGATTGTCCTGGAGACCACTACTATTCAATAAATTAATTACCAATTTTGTCATAAAATTTAGGAGCTCACTGTTGAAGTATGCTGCTGACACAGAACCAGTTGGTAGCCAGTAGTGTGAAGGATCTGGATAACATATTGGAACAACTGGAACAACAGAGAGAAAGTAACTGTGATGTATTCTTGAAAAGGAAAATACAATAACACTGTATGGCAAGGTTTTGGTAGCGGGCAGGTAGGGCTATAGAGGTGGCATTTGTGAGAAGCTGCTAGAAGCTTCTTCTGTGTCTGACAGAGCCAATGTCATCCGGCTCCAAGATGGACCCCCTGCTGGCCAAGGCTGAGCTCACGAGTGACAGGAGTAGCGCCTCTGGGATAACATACTTAAGAAGCAGGACAAAAACTCTGTGCAATTGCAGTTGGAAAGAGGAGTGAAAATATGTGAGAGAAACAACTCTGCAGACACCAAGGTCAGTGCAGAAGAAGGGGAGGAGGTGCCCCAGGTACCAGAACAGAGATTCCCCTGCAGCCCGTGGTGAAGCCCATGGTGAGGCAAGCTGTACCCCTGCAGCCCATGGAGGTGAATGGTGGAGCAGATCCACCTACAGCATGTGGAGAACCCCACACCAGAGCAGGTGGATATGCCTGAAGGAGGATGTGACCCTGTGGGAATACCACACTGGAGCAGGCTCACGGAGAGAAGATCCCATGCTGGAGCAGGTTTGCTGGCAGGACTTGTGATCCCGTGGGGGACCCACGCTGAAGGAGTCTGTTCCTGAAGGGCTGTACCCTGTGGAAGGGACCCATGGAAGGGAGCAGGTCTTGAAGAACTGTAGCCTGTGGGAAGGACTCTTCATGTTGGAGAAATTCATGGAGGCCTATCTCCCATGGCAGGGACCCCAAGCTGGAGCAGGGGAAGAGTGTGATGCATCCTCCTCCTGAGGAGGAAGGAGTGGCAGAGACAATGTGTGATGAACTGACCCCAACCCCCATTCCCCATCCCCCTGCGCTGCTCAGGGGGAGGAGGTAGAGAAAATTGGGAGTGAAATTGAGCTCAGGAAGAAGGGAGGGGTGGAGGGAAGTGTTTTAAGATATGGTTTTGTTTCTCATTAACCTACTCTGATTTGATTGGTAATAAATTGAACTAATTTCCCCAAGTTGAGTCTGTTTTGCCCAGGGTGGTAATTGCTGAGTGATCTCCCTGTCTTTGTCTCGACCCACAAGACTCTCTTACATTTTCTCTCCCCTGTCCAGCTGAGGAGGGGGACCGATAGAGTAGCTTTGGTGGGCACCTGGCACCCAGCCAAGGTCAACCCACCAAAATCAGAGAATATACTTCCCACAGAGATAGATTAGGCATTAAAGGTGTTCCACAAGACTACGAACGTCTAAATTTGGATGTTCACTCACATTCAAAAACAATTAATTCCGTTGGGAATAAACAAAAGAAAAGTTTTACCAGATTAACGGAGGAAATGGAGTGCTATTACCTGGGAGAGGCTGCCTGGCTCATGTAATTAATACAACTGGAGAGAGAATCTGTACCTTATAAATTTTCTTGGCTATGTGTTGTCAGAAGGAAGAAGAAGAGCTCATTAAGATAAAGCAATGACTGCAAAAGGACAAGTGTGCATAAAACCAAACATCAAATACTGTAAATCTGGAAACTGGAAGTTGGGTTTTCAAATACCAGAGGAGTGGATTTTTGGAACAGCTTCCTAATGCAGCGTGGGACTCCCCACTCCTAACGCGCTAATTTAAAGATGGATCTTGAAGAGTTTCCAAAAAGAACCTACACTTCACTGTCTGTAATCAAGGGAGATGGATGAATGACACAGGCATCTCCTTCCAGTCCGGCATTCCTCATATCCGCAAACAGAGTGAGGGGTCTTGGGACTAAGAGCAAAGGTTGATGTCAGTGTTTTAAATTAGCTCAGAGGAATAAGATTTGAGAACTGAAATGAGATTCAATGACAGATGGGAGTGATGCTAACTACAAGTTTTACTTGTTTGTGCTTATAAATTACTCGATAAAGGAATAAAAATTACTATTGACTTTGTGCACGAGCGTTAGAGATCATGTGTTAATCAGAGATTTTTCACTGTCTTGGTAGCAGCCAACATGGGTTAGTAGGACCCTGAGCTCTCAGTTTAGTTTTTCCACAGCTGGCTCAGCAACCCGTTTCTGGAGAGACCAGAATTACTTGCTGCAGGATACAACCGTTATTTCCCGAGATGAACCAACTATTTGTTATTGTGCCTTAAAATTAGACCAGAAAATTCTCCCTTCCCTGTTAAATGATGTTTGAAGATCACACTAACATGCTGAAGCAAAGGAATGCAAAGCTCAGGCCTTACATTCTATCCTTAACTAACACTACCGTGACTTTTCTGGGAAGTAATATAAATAACAGTAACATTTATCACTTACTGTTCACGGTGCTTTTCATCTTCAAAGCACTTTACAAATATTTACTGCTAGTTAATCTAAAAAAAAAGTATGATTTAAGGCCAGCTTCTGGTAGTTTGTGTGACAAAGTTAATGTCATTTAAATCGAGTCTGTTTGTGTTTAATAGGATAGAACTACAGTACTTTGGTTTAAACAGTATTGTTCCATTAAAAGCCAATTACAGAAATTCAGCTTTTTTCCTTGAATTTATAGAGCACAGCTTTTCATTTCAGAAAAGATCTCTCTAAATACTTCATCCGAATTTACTCTTCATAATTCTCACTAATTGCGTAACAGTCTTTTCACTCCGCTGCATGCTGCCATCCGTCAGGAGGCAGCGCAAGCCCCGCGCCGGCCGTGCCGGCAGTACCGCCGGCGAGCACCAGATCGCGCTCAAGATGTTTCCATCCGTTGTACGGACCCGCGCCCGGCCCGGCCCGGCTCACGGTGAACTCCCCGCCGCCGGCCCGGCTCAGCCCTGCGGGGCAGCGGGCGGCTCCACCTCACCCTTACGCCGGTAACTGCGTTATGGGCAAAAATGTGGTGTCAGCACCACAGAAAACAGCATTTTTTGGTACTAGACACACGCAGAGCAGCGTTTAGCTATTTGCCATCCAGGATGTGAAGACAACTTTGGGATTTCAATTCTAACAGGTAAATCCTAATGCATTTTATGCTGGTTATTCAAAATAAAATCACAACACTGAAACAAATGCTTCAAAAAGAACTTTTAAATACTGCTACAAAAAGTAACCACATGAATTGCATTTCAATGTCTCCACTCGGTGGCCATCACTGCCTCAGTTTTTTCTCCAAATCTTTGAACCTGCGGCAGATGAACCCCTTTTAGAGTTGTTCAGTTTATACAGTTTCCTTTGCTGTCTATCAAGTATCTTTTCTGAACCCAAAGGAGAGGACGTAGTTTGTGGCTCGATGGCACCAGTGTGGTAGGTTTTATGAGACACCCAGCAGCAGAGCTAGGAGAGGAACCAGTGCCATACAACGACTAAATAACCACAACCATCACCTGGTGGAATCGCAGCTGCTCTCAAGGGTGGCAAAAGGGCTGATAAAGCTGTTTCCACCGGCAAGGACTTTAGCGGTTGGAAATACAAAAGTAGTCAGAATGTAACCTGAACAGAGACCCAATGAGAAGGTGAGCCAGGGTGACCGAGAATGAAGAGGAAACCAACCTACCAACGACACCAGGGTCTGGAAACTGAAACCACTACCTCTGCTGCGAGCTCACGTGTCACATCACCCGTCGATCACCGGTGTGCCAACGCCAGCACTGCCAGGCTTCACGCAGGTGTATCCACCACGGGGAGCGGTGCGACCAGTTCAGTCCCAGCAGCGTGGAAGCATATGTGCCGAGCGTGGCTGGGTCTCCCCTCTGACCCCGGCCTCCCGCACTCAGGGCTTTATTTCCCCTTCCCAGGCTGCCGCATTACAAGGTTGTTGCTCCTGCAGCCTGAAAGCACAGGAACATCTCAAAACCAGGTCTGGAGCGTATTCACATTAATTCACGTTATTAAATGGGTATATCCTCAGAGTGTCTCCTGTGGAGGCGGGTTCTCCAGCCGGCTGGGCTCCTGGCACGCTCGGGTGCCGTTACACAGGGCCCGCTTGCCCCATGGCACCGTCAGCTCTGCTCTTCCCCGCTCTCCTGCACAGCTCAGGCCCCACACAAGGAGCCCACCTGAACTTGACCCTGGCCGAGGGGACGCCGTCCCCAGCTGACAGACCTGTGTCCCTGGGGCAGGCCACGGGGTGCCAGGACAGGCCGTGGGGGCCAGCCTTCCCGCCATGTCGCCTCACAGCTGGGGAGGTGGAACACGTTGAGTTTCCCCGCCGTGGACCACGGCTGCCTGCCCGTGTGCACTCGGGAGATGCACCCGGGAGAAACGGGTGACAGCGGGTTTCCTCTAGAAACGGGGCCGGGGGGCGAGCGTTAAGTCCATCTCTTTGCTTGTCTCTGCTTTAACACCAAGGCGGGGAGGCCAGCGGCGGGGCCGGGCGGCAGAGGCTCCCCGAGGGAAGGCAGCGCCAGGGTCGCCTCCCCGGCGGCGAGGCCAGCCCAGCCTCCGGACCCGAAGGCCGCCATTCCCCCCCGGCAGGGCGGCGGGGGTTAGCTGCGGGCGGAGGAGGGGCCGCCGCCCCTTTAAACTTGCCAGGGAGGGCCGGGCCGTCCCGCCCGGGGCAGCGGGGTCTGCTCCGCGCCCGACGGGGACGCGCCGCCCCCCCCATCACCTCTACCTCCCGCAACGACTCTCCTCAACTTCTGCCCGGCCGGGCGAGTCCTTCGCCCCGGCAGCACCATGGCAGGCGGCGGGGCGGCGGGCTCCAGCCGCCGGCATGCCGCCGCGCAGCCGGTCCGCGGCGGGCTGTGAGGGGTCCCCGCGGGGGGTGCCGCGGCCACCTCCCGCCTTCTTCCCGCCTCCCGCCCGCCATGGCCGCCCGCGGAGCCGAGCGGAGCGGCGCGGAGCGGCGCGACAGTGCCGGGGTCTCGCCGCTGCCTGCCAGCGCCCCGTGAGGGGGGACAAGCGGGGCGGTGTGTCCCTGCGCTCGGTCCTGCCCCCCCCCGCCCCCCTCCCCGGAGCGGAGATGTGCGAGACCCGTGCGAGGGGAGTCGCCTCCTAGACCGGCAGCCAGGATGGTGCACCTGCAGCCCCTGCCCCTCGTCGTGGTCCAGGGCGTCCTCCAGCTCGTAAGTCTCCTTCCTCGCGGTCCTCCTCGGCCCCCCGCCTCAAGACTTCGGGTGAACCGGCGCCCTTCCCGCCGGGGAGGGCGGCAGGCGCGGTGTCCTCGGGAGGCAAAGGCAAGGCTGGCTCTGAGCAGCCCGCACCGCACCAGCGGGCAGCCTCCCACAGCCCGACCCCACGTTTATTTCTTATAATTCAAGCGGATCTGTGCTTTTTCCGCCGTTTGGTGCTCGGCGGGCTTGTTTGGGGTGCTGAGGCACTCGGGTGCCCGAGCGAAAGGCGGCCCCGGAGCTAGGGGAGCGCCGGCCCCGAGATGCGCCGGGAGCCGCCGCGGAGCCGAGTACCGCGGGCTGGGGGGTGGGTGCCGGGTACCGCCCGAAACCGTCCGTTCACGAAAAGTTTTCTGCTGTCCTCAAATGCCTCTTTTCTTGTGCACGACATAGCGGGAGGCGCAGGTAGAGTCACCGGCGCTTTGAAAGCTCCCCCGTTAGTTTGGGCTCGCTGCAGCGCACGGGAGGGTTTCTGTTGGTTTTTATTACCAATGCCGCACATGCCTGTGTGATGCTACATATTCCTTGGCATGCCGTGGGGGAATTGGGGGACTGACGTGGTGACAAGGTGAAATGCGGACTTCGACACGCGGAGGTGTGTGGCGGAGGGAAGCAAAGCGGTGCGCGGAGAGCAGAGCTCTGCCTGGGGCAGGAAACCGCCGTGTTCGTGGGGCGGTCGTGGTGGCGAACGAGTGGGCTTCGGGTCCGTGTTAACATGGCGGGAGAGCGTAAAGGAGGAGAATGGCGTTTGCGAAAAAGTTTGGCAATCTTCGCTGTAACCAGCATTATTAAAATGTCATTTCGAAATTATTTTAATTAGTTTTGTCTTTACTCCCGTAATTACCTCTGATTTCGTGCTGGAAAAGTTATGCCTCGCTTCCCCAGCTGCCTTGTATCTGAAAGTTTGTCACTAGTCAATAAGGAGTGTGTAATAAACCTTGAAGGGATTAAACGCCCTCCTTAAGAACTGGAGTCTAATATTACAGCGTGAGTTGATTGATTAGTTTTTGAGGAAGCTTATGTCAAATTCTAATCCGGTTTTGGATTGTGTTTGTCGTGTAATGTTTTTTGCTCCAGCACTTTATCATAGCAGTGAAGTGGCGAGCTGCAGCCCTGCGATAAGGCGCACTTCTCTTCCACACTCCCCTCCTTCTGGACAATAAAAGGCTGTTTACATTCCTCGCATTCCTGCAGCCCAGTTTCCAGCTAAACATCGCGCAGGGGTGAGAGGTGGCAAAGGAAGAGGCAGTAAATGGATTACAAAGTTGCTGAGGGGAAGGGAGCTACATAAAAGCGCTCCTGCCTCACACCTGCAACCTCTTTAGCTCACTCACTCACGCACACCCTCCTTGTTTTTAAACAGATATCAGAGGAATTGATTGAAACCCGTATGGACAGGGATGGGGTTTGTTACACGCCGGTTTATGGATGATATTGGGAAGTTGCTGCTGTGGTTTTACATGCCTTGAGTGCAGGCTGACTAAAGAAGCAAAGTTGCTGTCTTGGATCAAACAAAAATCACGCACAGTCAGCGCAGGTTTTCAGGTGGATGTGGCACTTGGCTCACCCAGGAATATTTATTTTTTTCCCTGCATTCTTTACATACAAACCAGCAAAGTTTGGGAGTCAATTAGCTTTCTACTTTACATAAATTACTTTAATAGATGAAAGCAAAATGAGAACATGTGAGATTTTTGAGGCATTTCAGGTTTACCTTTTGATGCTGATCTATTACTGAAAAGTTGTATAAATACATTTTGGCATACTATTACCAGAACATCTGGTCAAAGTTACAGCTTAGTATAAATTGAGTTGAGAAATATTTGATGCCGGTGGTAATGCATTGAATACAAGTCTCTGTGCTATCATTTGTTTTCTGGGCAGTATTTGGTGTGACTGGTGGCTTTCTGAAATCTAATTAGGAGTTTTAGCAGGCAGGCATTAGTGGTACTAATTCCTGACTTTTTGTAAAAATTTTTTTAACCAAAAATCAACGCAGTTAATGTAATGCTAAAGGCTCAGCATTTCAGCCAAGGAAGGAAAAAGATGGTGGGTTTCACTGTTGCAATACAGCAGGACTCCAGTAACCCTGAAAATGCCTCCATCAAACCCTTCCTGATGGGGCAATCTTAATTTTGTATGAAATCAGAGATGTTAGAATGCAAAATATTTTTGCGTTGTATTTTAGTGAAGGTAGAAGTACTTTTTTTTTAGATTTAACTTCAAACACTTGCTTGGCTTTCAAATACCAGTGTGTGTTATCTATTTACCTGCTTCTTAAAGATTTATAAATGTAGGATTAAAACAATGTAAAACCTCACAGGTTTGAGGAGATGCTGAGGATTGTGGCAGACAAGTCTCACTGAGTATCTGAGAGTGCCGTTAGGTGATTGTTTATATGCTGTATCTAATATTGTTCAGTCAGAAGTTCAAGTGGGTGTGTTTCTGTAGCATGTTCCTGGGCTGTTATAGATAAGACGACCCAAAATCGCTGTGTTGTGTTGTATTATCGTTAGTAGGTGCTCCCACTTTACTGTGAATTTTCCATAAGCTTTTTCAATTGTCACATAATTGCTGAATGCCCTGTTAGTTATCTCTATAAATAATGGAGTTCTACATGTTGGAAATTAAAAGGCTGGAGTGTTAGGATTATAAGGTTTATAGTCTGCCTGCTAGTGTTTTGTTAAGTTAGTTATACATGCCTTAAAGGGAGGGGCGGCTTCTGCTACTTACCTGGCAATATTATTTGTCATTGTAAAGAAATCTTGTTTAAAAAAAAAAAACAAAACCGCAGTGCTGTCAGTATCCAGTATTTTCTTTCCATGTTATTTGCACCTTTAAAATGTCATGTCTCATAGCATTGTTTAAAGTAGCTTATATGGGATCTTCAAAATGTATGAGATTTCCCCCTTTCCTTTAAGAAAGAAAGACAGAGGGGGGGAAAAAAAAAAATAAGGGCTGTATGTAGGTTTTGAATCAAGCAGCAGAGTTTGCTGTAGCTATAGCCAGGTAGTAGAGCCACTGCTTTCCCTTTGTCTTGGCAAGGTGTAGTTACAGACAAACCCTCACAGGCAGGACCTATGGTTCTGTAGGATAATCGGGCACCTTAACTGTTTGTTTATTCCTACCTATTTGCGGTCTGAAATTAAAAAAGGATCCCAGCAGCATTTTCTAGTGCCTACAGTTAAAGTTGCATCAGCTTTTTTATCAAGAAACTCTCATTGTAACGTTGTCATTGGGCAGAGTTGTCACCATGTTTTAAACCTACGAATCAGGTATTATAAATCCTTAAAAGCAGTTAATTTTTTTCCCACTACTGGGAGAGATGAGAAATAGTTAGAAAAAAGACAAAGTATGTTATTTTAAAATATGTTTTTCTCCACCAAGACTGAAACGTTGCATTTGGTATGAGTAGAATTCCTTGACAGATTATGTTTATCTTGGACTTTTCAGGGGCTGAAATTCTTATCTATAATGAAAAATAATTTGTCAATTAAGCCGAAATTTTTACGGAGTTTATTTTAAACAACTTGAGCTGAAAAGAACATTTATAATTTGCTGTAGTACAAGACATTCTTCATATGCAGAAATAGCTTGAAAACTGAGATAAAGCTGCATTTCCATTTAAAATATGAAACACAGAGGTATGTTCCTCCTGGCTACTTCAGTTTTGTCTCTGTGGCCTTGTAGATGTGGTCTGTGTAACATGCCCTTGCAGTGAGACTCAGAAATAGGCACCATGCAAAACCCTCCGCTGTGTTTCAGAAAGGAAAATGCTTCCCTCCGGTCATCTCGAAGCACACAGATGAAATTCCACCCCTCTTAATTTCAGGGAGGCTTTTCTTATGAAATACACTGGACCCAATGTTTCATTTGGTTTATTTTGGAGTTTTTCTCGATGCTGTAGGCATTGTAGCCCCACATCTCATCCTTGTGTAATAAGGTAACGTGAGTAACCCAAGGAATGCGGGCAGTTTGAAGTTGAAGACAGCTCAACAAATACTGCTTTCAGGAGCTGGAGAATTTATTATCCTGAATGAGGAGTTCTGTGTTAAGGTGGATGAGGCTGGGTTTAGTTTACAGCAGAGGTTAACTTGCAGTGCTAAACTCAACTTGTCCTTACGTCACGTCTTTTGACCTAGTTCTGTGGACTTGGTGACTGATACTTCTCAGTTTATTTGTAGGTTGACTGGGGCACGGAAAGGTTATAGATCCTATTTCAAACCTGTACAGCAAGTCTGTTTGACTGATGGCCAGCAGACTGCAAGATACCCCAGGCTCCCCTGGCACAGAGCACGTAAAATCCAAGTCTCAATCTTTCCAGCTGTAACGTGGAAAGTGTTTTTCTGCCATCGTAAAGCACTTTGAGAGCTACCTGTCAGAGATGTGCTGTAAGTGCTTCTGGTTACTGGTAGCACAGTGTAACTGACAGGGGACTGAAACAGAAAGATCAGTGGAGCCCAAATGCTGAATTGGACTGCACTGATCGGTCCCACCTTCCTGGTTTGTTTCCTGAGCCTTGGTTTCTGCAAGAAGGCAACTCGGGTGTGGGGGCTGAAAGGCAGCACCAGAAATCCCTGCCGGTCTGCACATTCAGGGCATCAGAGAGGTGCAGCTCTGCTCTGGGTGCACCAAGTTCCTCTGATACTGTTCAATTTTACCCTTAATCAAGACTTCACAGACAAAAATGTACAAGGAGAAGCAAGAGCAGCTCAGCATGGCACAGCCTGGGCAATGAGCACTGGGCAGTAACTGTCACTGGGGTGCCAGCGACGGCGGGTGAGGTTTGTTTGGCTCAAATATTGAACAAGACATAGAATACTTGGGCACATCTGGTAAACTACTGCAGAAGGAAGGATCAGTGCTAGTCTATGCTGAATGGGTGTAAGACAAAAGCTGTAATTCCATAGGTGTGGGTTGCATCTTGAACAGAAACAGCACGAGCTGTTCTGTGCTCCGGGAAAACGGCCCCTTTGAGTCTTTCACAGGTACTTGTCAATGTAGCAAAACCAAATGCAGGCAGGAAAAAGGAAGAATTTTTTTGCCCTTATCACAAAATTGCTGTGATAAAGTGACTATTTAAAAGTGCGTGCACTTCATGGGACAGCGCATTTGCTCTGTTCATCTGTCCTCTAGTCCTGCTTTTTGCCCACCTCTTCAAACTCACCTACTTCGCTATACTCATTATAAAGGAGAAATGCTGGCTTTGAAATTTTTACTAGATCAAATCTTTCAGAACTGAATCAAATCCAGCAAAACAGGGAAAGAGGAAAATGAAAACTCCCATTCACATGACTGTTATAAATTCATCCTGAACTTGATTTCCAAACATCCTCTTTTGGGGCAGCTTTGGCCTTTCACTTCAAAGCTGTAAGTACGCTTGTATATGTTCCCCCAACCCCATTGGTTGTTCCTGTGATGGTTTCACTCTCAATTTCCAAAGGTGTAGCTGTAGTTTATGTAGGTTGTTTAGGTAGTTAAAGAATCTGTCGGAGTTAAAGAAAATAATGGGTGGACCTGCTAGGTAGGTTCTGCTTCCAGTAGAGCATCACTACTGTTAAGTCCGTGAGAGTTGTGTTTCACCCTCTTTAAGAGCTCCTTTCCCCCAGTTTAGCACTTTTCACACTTGCAGGCGTTCTCTGTCTGTACTCATTCCATTTATCAGTTGTTTCCTTGTGGCTTATGCTACAGAAGCTGTTACTGTGCTGTCGTAGCACTGAAAATGTGGTAGCATCTGTGCAGAGTCATGCAACAAGGTGGTTGTGCCTGCATGTTGAGTCACGCACTTGGGATGCGCCCTGCGTTAAGTGAACCGATGGAGCAGCCTCACCATCAGGCTGCAGCCCAGGAGCCTGCACCTCGCGGCAGGACTCCTCGTACGTTGAGCACAGGCTGGAGCCCCAAGGTCCACCTGCACCACACCTCCACATACCAGGTGCTTGGGATGCTGGAAAAGCTGTGGGTCCTGTGCAGAAATATGAGAGTGGTCAGCACTGCCAGGGGAGCAAGAGATGGGATGTGGGGTAGGTGGATGAGTTTCTGGATGAATCTCACAAAAACTATGAGATCTGCAGGTCAGGACTGGGAAATGAGCATTAATTCCTTTCCTGTAGGCAATCTCCTTGTGGGCTGGTGTTCTGTGTCAGCTATAAGCTCAGTTGCAGTTAACAGGTTTTTTCAGGATTGGAAGGACAAGCAAATTAAGAGCGGAGAGGAAATAAAGGGCTGTGAAGATGGATCCACAGTTAAGACTAAGTAGTTTTGTCCTTGCAGCAGAGATTTCAGTGCTAGTACGATGCTCTGCTTTCCCTGGAACGGCAGCACTTACTGTAAATACAGAATTCAGATGGCTTGACTGTAATTACAGGTAGAATTAAAGAGCTGTAAGAGCTGTAGTTCTGAAGATGGGTTTTGTCTTTGTTCCGAACGATTGGTAGTAGAAGCTGTTACCAGCAGGGAAGTGAAATTGAAAGAACAGGGAGAAATAAAAAATAAAACTAAGAAGATACTGTCTCTAAAATCGGTTTTTATGTGCATTGGGACCAGTTATGGTTATTGTGTCATTACAATGCAGAGATGAGTCTGCTTCAAATCCCCTAATTCAGCCTCTCCAGATCCAGCATGTTTGGTTCATATTTATGATCAGTTGAGAATTTCCTGACTTTATAGTACTTGGTTTTGGTGATGACCAGGTATTTCTAATACTATGAATTACCACTATAAACACAAAGTTAATTTCATCTTACTGTGCCTATTATCTAGGAAAACAAAACGCTGTGCATAGAAGTGCTTCTATATTTGTTCTGTTATGCAGATCTAAGGGGCTGTTGTGGTTTTAATGGAGTAGGAGTTGGCTGTGCTTGAGGCTGACCTGAAGAAAGAGAACCCTGGGACTTTGAGGGAGCAAGAGGTGAATATGAGAGAGAGGAGGATGATGGAAATAAATTTTTTAAAATACACTTTTTGTTTGGAGCCTCCTTGGTTTAAAATAAAGTTTAAAAAAGGCCTCTCTAAGATACTCAAAAAACAATTTAAAAAGTCAGGAAACAGTAATTTAAATAAGTTAAAGATGAAACTTCAATATTCAAACTTTTTGTTAAGATTAAAGCACTGTTAAAAAGATTAAAACTGATTAAACGACCTGCTGAATCTGATCTTAATTGGGGCAGTTTCAGAATGACTTACTGTGGACCAAGGCAGGAGCAAAGCCCGGGTCCTTCAGTTTCTTGAGCAAACAGTGTGCCGGGGAGAAGGCTGAAGCCTTCATGGTTTTCCACTCATTAAACTAACAAAATGCTAATCAGCTTTGTGGAAAGATTCGTAGTAGATAATGTTACTTCTGTCACTGCAACACCACTGTGTGTTCACCTGGGCAACTGTAAATTAGATGATTGGAGGACTTAGATGTGATGCTCACTCACTAAATTGCACCTCGCTTTCTTTTAAGACAGATTAAATATTGTCCATTGGCTAATTTCAATTCTGTCACCATTGAAGGCAAGGAGAAGACTGATGTTAAACTCCTTATGGGGTTGGGACAAATCCTGTGATACAGCTGCAGTTGCGTGCTAGGCTCTGCTTCATCCCACAGCTGAACCGCTGTGTAGTTTGCAGTCACCAAATTAGTCTTCTGGCACTGGTAACATCAATTTTTGAGCTAATTTTGAATCAAACTGCACCATCATCTGTGCTGAATGATAGATCCATCACTCATCACATTCTCCTGCCTTGGTCTGCACCCTGCTCTAAGGAAGTCTCTGGCCCTCCAGGGAGCTTTCCTAAGCTGCACTCTGCCCTGAGCTGCCTGCTTGGCACCTCTCTTTCTTCCTCCCTCTCTCCCTGCTCCATCCTCCTGAAGTTTTTTCCAAGCAGAGGATTCCTCTGGAAGAAGCAGCGTCCTGACCTTCCTCTTCCTCCTGGAGATGCCAGTAGCCAAGAGCAGGTAGAAAGCTTATCTTCCCTTCTAGTGCCCAGCTTCAATTTTTTTTTTCCATTTATTTAAAGCAAAACATACTATGTTATACAGGAAACAAATTAAATCATGAGAGCCGCTTTTCCAGGATCTGTTAGTGGTCATTAGTTCACCCCTTGCTGACAGTCGTCTGTCCCAACTCTCTGGTAGCGGGTCAATCCAAAAGGCTTTATCAGCTTCGAGTCCTAGCTTGTATAATGTACTTCTAGTGTGTTTCCATTTAAAATTGTCCATTTTTTAACTCAGTTGTTACAAGGCAAAATCCGAGTGGATATGCACTGCTAAAGCCAAGGACTAGAACATGATGTGGGGGCTGTCATAATTCTTTATTTTTCTTTTAAGAAGCAGGTTTTACAGAGCTGCAGATACTATAGACACTGCACTATTTCTCTAAATAGCCTTTTTTTTCTTTCCCCCCCTTTTGACACCCTCTCCCTCTCAAGATCTTGCTGTGGTGGTAAGCTCTGGTGTGTAAGGAGATTCAGCAAACTGCATTTCCACCACATGAGCATTCGGAGGGGACAGAAGTTTTTTTGATTCTTTATGCTTTCTCTCCTTCCCCCTAGAACCCCAAATCTCAGGGGTTTTTCTCCTACAGCAGTTCTGGTGAAGTCTTGGCTGATTATTTTCCTTACAAGTTCTTAAAAAGTGGGAGAACCATTCTCATCCATCTCACTCTTCAAGCCTCCTCTTATTTTTCTTCTCACTAAAACTCAGTATCCAGTTCCTGGCACCTAACGGAAGGTAGCTTAAAATAATACCCAGGTAGTTGAGTGTCTGAGAGGAGAATAAATTTATTGTTGAGTTAGGACCCATTTGATTTAAAATAAATGAAATCCCTCTAAAAGTAAGAATGAAAACATAGGACATACCTCATACTCGGATCTATTTTACGGTATTCACCCTGTCATCCTTTTATTCGGAGATGCATGACCTGTGTATTATCAGCAGTGGACAGCCCAATGCTGCTGTGACCAGGGAATTTAAACTCCAGCTTGTATTTAACAAAACCTTTTTGTGGGTAGCAGACAGGATCTGTTACTCAGCTTGCTTAGACTGAAGGTTCAGTGTAGCTGTTTTTAATACTTAATGTTGAACAATGGGTACAGGAATTAATTTGAAATACCTAACTTCGTATTTATTATAACTAAGAACAGCATTCTGCAGAAATTTGCCTTCTGGTGAGTTTGCAATATTCTTTCAATGAACAGCACAGTTACATTTTTGGTGGAATAACAAGATTAATATAGTAAAAAATACAAATACAATAGGTATTGTATCTTCCTTGGGTTTTGATGGATTGTCTTGTCTTGTTCACTTCAGATTAACTACTAGATTTGTTTTTAATGATGTCAATAAAGTTGGTAACTATGAAGGAGGTTCAACTTTATGTTCTATTTTGATATTAAAACTGTGGTCCTGGTAACACAAACCAGCGGTCACTTAACTGACCTGTCCCATACCAGTGACATCACTACCCTTCTGTGCATTCAGGGAATATCGAGATAAAGTGGTTTGTGAGAAGGTATGAATAAAGGCTGCTCTACTCTGAGTATGTGCCCTGTGTGTCCATTTCTGTTTTACCCACCACAATTATCTATCCTGGAGATCACCAGCTCTGACAGATCCGATTGAAGTGCACAGAATGGTGGGACAGCTATTTGAGTGGGACTGATGTACTGCTGATGGACAACAGCACCAGAGAAAGCTTGCTTTTCTTAGGAAATGGGCTAAAATGATAGTTGAAACTGAAATGAGTCTGAAAGCCAAGACATATCGGCATCCCAGTCAGAGGTTCACCAGGACTTCCTGGGCCGGTCACATTCAGGGGTTTGGTTGTTATTCTATAGATGAGTATAGGCCACAAAAGACATTTGAATCTGTCCTTGGCGGTAATGAAAACATGGGCTGCTCTATAATTCATGTGGTTCAGGCTCCTCTTGAAAATACTCAAGAGGAAAAGAAGTAGTAATCAATTTTAGTGGGGCAAGAAAACCTACAGAAGTGAAGGGGTTCTTGTCTCATTTCTTCGGTTGGAAAGTAACACTGTAACTAAATGTGGTTGGAAATTTTTCTACATTTCTGGAAAATTCAGAGTCATGAAAAGATTAGCTCAGAACTTATCAATGTCACTGCTTTGAACTGAACACCCGCAGTTTGCATATGGTGCCTGAGAATGAGATTCAGCAAACTCCCGGCACAGAAGAGAGGGAGATACCTAGCAGGTCTGGAGAAGAAAGGAGCAGTGGCTTAAAAGGTATCTCTTTGAGAAACTTCAGAGCCTTCCTCTGGGCTGCAAGGATGCCTTCTGTCACTTGGCCTAGCAGGCTTTTTAAGGGAAGCTGGTTAGCCTGAGGCTGAATAGCTTTAAATGACTAATGAATAAATAGGTGATAATATCTCCATTCTCTCTGTGCAAATAAGTCAGCGCTTGTCCCCTAATTAGGGTAGCAAAAGGGAAAGTGAGCCTGCATCTCTCAAGACAGTATTGTGTTTATCAAGATAGACGGTATTCTACCAGAAGGTGCTCAGTCACTGCCCTCCAAGGGATTGAAAGCTGCTTGCACCTACCAGAAGATGTACTTGCTCCTGCAAGGAGACACTGGATTAAAGAAACAAGAGATAAACTAAAAAGTGGTGGAGGCATTGTTGCAAGTGTTTTTTCCTCTTTCTGCGACCAGAGTCAAAGGTATGTAAAAACCACGTCCTGGATTGGACCCTTCAGCAGAAATGGATGATGATGCCTAGACTTGTATTTCAAGGGAGCCTGCAAACGGGTTAGGAGCTCCAGTGCTCAGCAAAGCACGCTCCAAAGCAAGCGAAAGGGAATTTGCATTCTTAAACATAAGGACTACTTGGGTCACGTGTGGACCTAGACTTCTGTTATGAGCATGTGGAAAAACTGTTCTTGCCAACTCTCAAGCTCTCTTTGCTCTTCTGTTGTTTTAGCAGGTGCATTCCAGGATACCCACTATCTTCTGGTGATGTAGGGTCGCTCATGCTGAACGCTTCCTACTGTTCTTCCTTAGGGTTTTTTTAGATAGTCCCGTGATAATCCCAAGGAAGTTTCACAGTGGATGGTATCATGTTGTCTGGTAAACAAAGTTTACTAAACTCAAAGTTTTCCTAATTCCTTCCTGTTATGCTTAGTCATCTCCTTTTCTGTCCCTCCCCAGACACTTTGCTTTAGGCAGCATTATTTGCCCGTTGCTGGGGGCCTTTTCCTCAAAGAACCATGATGTTACACTGTGAGTCACAGCAAGTTTTGCCTCTTTATTGAGCTTTTCTACTGACCATGTAGGTTTTGAGTGATTTCTGTCTTTTTTTCTTCACCCTTTCCTGTTGGTTTTCACAGAACATCTTAATGGAGAGATACCCACAGTGTTGACCCAACTTCTTAGGGTTCAAAGATACCATCTAAGCACAGAGGACTCCTGGAGAATTGGGCAATTTTGCAGATGAAGAAAATGGGCTAGATTCAGGAGGAAGACACTACATTCTGAATAATTCTATTGGAATATTTTTCAATGTCAAATTGCGCTGCTTTCACTACCATCTGTTTTTATTCATCTCTGGACACACTATCTAGGCAGTTTGGTTTTTTCTGGACATCAGAAGTCAGCCAATGGGGATGGGACACTCTGCATGCTCTGTGTGTGTGTGTTCTGAAGATGTGAACTATGTGACTGTATTAGCACTATGCATGAGTTAACAAGCACAGCACCAAAAGGTGGGATGAGCATGGTTACGACGTTTGGGTTGGCTCAGGGAGAAAGTTCTCGTGTTTAGCCAGAAACCAGTCTCCCTGACATATTACTTCTGTTGCAAGCTCTTCAGGGGTGCCTTCCGCGTCATATACGGGGCTGAGCACACATCAGTGCTCTGAGTAAATACAATAGTGGCTGAAAAGAAAAAATAACAGCAGAAATTATACATAAACAGATTGTATACCTAAATATTTTGCTCAGTCTCTAATTCCTGAGTAAAGAAATATCCCACAAATTCCTATGGGGCATGTTTCATTGCAAGCAGTGACAGCCTTTGTAGAAAAGCTTCTCTTTAAAGATGCTATAAAACCCCCCACATGTTCTGTTGATATAAACCTGATATCGCTTCATGTTTCCTATTCCTGAAAGAAATATATTTGGAGAGTCTGTAAAATAGTCCCTTTAACCGGAACCACCCCCTCTTTCTCATACAAGTCATCATCTTTAATAGCTAAACTTTCCATTAAAAGCTAGACAAGGTGCTAGTTTTTCTTGCGGTAGTCAGAAATAAGAACAATAAGTGTGTGGGAGAAATTCATCAATTTGGTTAGAAACATCAAGGTGCGCGGCTATCAGAAATAGAGACAAATGGGTTCAGAGAAGGCTCCAAGTAGAGAATTATTGACCCTGGGGGATAAGATACAGAATAACCTTCCTAGGCTGTACTTTATCAATTTTAAGTAGTGTTTGCAAGGTGAGTACTTTAACAGTCTGATCCCCCTTAGGAAAAATTAAATACTAGATGCATCAGAGCTCTTCCTAAATTTTTGCCTTTTATAGATTACACTGCTGTGTAAACGTTTATTAGTGTTTTATGCATTTACTAATGTCCTGTAAGACAGTATAAATAAGCACAACTGATTGATGTAACTCATTAAAGTACATAAATGTGTCTCTCTTTCCGATCTGATTGCTTGTTTTCTTATTGAGGTCTTAATTCTGGAACCAGCTGGTTGAGTCCCCTCTGGTGTGTCGCAATCCTGGAAGCGATGGGGTCTGCAATACTGCAGCCATTTGTAGGGTCAAAGATTAAGTCAGGAGATCAAAATTAATCTTTTTTAATCTTTGTAAATATAAATACAATTCTCAAAAGTGAACTTTTGAGATAAATTCTTTTTTCATGTGGTGCTAATCGTGTGTCTGTGCTGTGATGTTTTTAAGTCTATCAGGAAAAAAAAAATCTGTTTTCTTCAAAACGCTTTTGAGCCACCTATTCAAGAAATGCACCGTCCTCCAGACAACTCAAATAGGAAGCAGTCTGCATCTAGTGATAATACCAAGCAAGGAAGAACACCTCATCCCCTGGCACATTCAGTATACATATGTAAGCAAGTCTAGGAAGTCAGCAGATGAAAACTGTCCTTTAGATCTACCACACAAATCAAATACAACTTTGGTTTCAAGGCATGGGTACATTTGAAACAAGGAAAACAATTTTGCTAAATGCATTTATATGTTGCCATTCAAAGCCCGTACTTGAGATAATCAACTTCTCTGATGAAGGAAAGACAGTGTTCCGGAAGAGTGGGAGGAAGGCGGCAGCAGAGCCCTTTCTGGTAGCCATGCTTGCTTAAGGCAGTGCAGGTATTCCACCCTCCCAGGGATACGGCACTGCTGGCATAACTTGGGCCTTGAGGGTTAAAAGCACACTGTGAATACTGAGAAGCAGCAGCTAACTTAAATACTCAGCACCCATCAGGGTCTGTGGAATTGGAAGGTACATTTTCATTAATATGGAAATTCTGTGTGTTTAGTAATGCTCCTCCCTCACATTTTTCAAACCCAACAGCAACAGCTTTCAACAGTATCTTTTGAAAATAACTTTATAAAGAAATTTGAAGCAAACAGGATTGTTTAAATCATCTGTGGGAAGATTAGGTTTTGGGGGGTTATTTTGTTTATACTGTGTTTTCCAGCAAACCATGTCAAAACTCTTCAGTAATGACAGTGATTATGAAAATCTAAGCCTACAAAATCATCAAGGCAGTAACATCTGAAGTTGGAGACAGAGATGCTTGGAAGGCTGTGTCAAAACCTTTGATAAAGTAGATGACATTCCTCTGCTGTCTCCTCATCCACAGAATCAGTCTTTTGATAAATATTTGGCAATCTGTTTAGTCAAGCTTGGTAAATTTAGTAAATCCATGGTAAATCTATGCTGGCTATCCCCAGTCATCATCTTCTACTTCATATGCCCAGATATGACTTTAGAAAGGATTTGCTCCATGATTTCCCTGGGGGCTAAAGTGAGCCTGGACAGCTGGTAATCTCCGGAATTGTTTTTAGCCTTTCTGGAGCATGGTCACTACATTTGGGTTTTTCCTGGTCGTCAGGGACATCTCCCAGTCTCCAAAACCTTTCACACTTGATAGCAGACAGCATCCTAATAATACCAGCCAGCTCTTTCAGCACTTTTGAATGATGCCCGTCCATCCCTGTGGACTATGTATGGGTTCGGATTGCCCAGGGGATCCCTGACTCAATTCTCTTCTGCGACTGATAGTAACAATTTTGTAGGGAGGAGAATCAAAACTTCAGAGGACTTGAATTATTTGCACTTAGTTGTGCAAGAGTCACATGCATCCCTTGGGGTTCAGTACTGTATCTCTGAGATGGACACCCTTGATTTTGTTTAGTAATGGATGGTAAATGATCATTAAGCCAAAATTTAAATAATCATCTGCAAAGGAATAGTTGTCATTAACAAATTTTTCTCTGAATTAACTAGAGGGATGTGATTGTTCACTTCTAGTCTCTTTAGGAGATCTAAGCTTTACTTACAAGGGTAGATCTTGAGTTTGGTCTATCGCAGCAGAGAGGATGGCCTTGTAGAGGCGAAAGGAAATGTGGTTTTGGGGCATTGGAAATGTTCCTTGCGACCAGGGACGCTCCATGGGGGAGCAGCGATGTGCGCTCCCTTGGTAACTGTGGAGCACCAGGCCTGTAAGAACTGCTTCATTCTCCCATCTTTCTTTATCCCTATATAGTCATTCAGCCATTGTTTTTTGGATGGCAAGCGCGGAGGAAAACTGCCAGTCTGTGCTTCGAGTCAGACTAACAACTTCCACTCCTGCAGAAACTATCTGCATTTTTAATCATCTGTTAGTTTGTGTCCTACATATTAAGGGCTTGTGGATAAATTATTAAATTGAGGACATCTAGATAGGCAAATGAACCTCAAAGCAATTACAACACCTGAAAATTTATCAAGTGTAGTGATAGTTTTCAGCTATGGGAAGAAATTACCATGAACCATTGTCAAGCGCTTGCAGTTTTCTGCCATACGGGAACTTCATTCTCCCCTCAGTTTGTTAGCTGATGCGGTGACAAGCTGCAGCAAGATGACAGATTTAGCTAAGGATTTGGAGTCTGAACACCTGTGCAGTGTCATGCATTTAAAAATAGAATGTGACAGCAAAACACATCAACCCTCTAATGTCCAAATGGAAACCACAGGGGCTTTTCCTTCAACTTTTATCCAGAGAAATAGCTTTCAATCACCACTGTCCAAGTAAAAATACAGAGCAAAAAGCTGTTTTGTTGAGGTCCCAAATAAACAGGAAGAAATCAGAGGGCACAGGTGTGCCAAAAATATTTAGTAGTCACCATTTCTTTCTTCTGGTCTGGTCAAGCATTGGAACAGGTTTCCCAGGAAGGTGGTGGAGTCCCCATCCCTGGAAGAGTTCAAAAGCCGTGTGGATGTGGTGCTGAGGGACATGGTTTAGGGACCCTGGCAGGGCAGGGTGAACGGTTGGACTCGATGATCTTAAAGGTCTCTTCCAGCCAGATGATTCTGTGATTCTCGGTGATGCTCTGATGGCCACATCTTTGAGTGACGTTCAGTAGCAGTTTCTTCAGAAGGCACTTGCTGGTGGGTTAGGAGTGTTGACTACAGCTACTTTGCTTACCTTGATTTCTGTATGACTCAATCAACCTTCCAAGGAAGCTATCAAAAAAACAACCTAAACTTTTTTTTTGTTGTTTTGTATAATCTTCTCTGTGGGAGGAAAAAAAAAAGCATATACCAAGGGCAGAAAGATAAAAACAGTTTTGCTGGATTACTGGGTTAGACGTGCGTGTTTATGCTCTCCTCTGGAGCAGCCCACATCATAGACAGTATTTGAAGGGAACATCTCCACTTCCCATCTCCTGTAGTGGTATCCTTGAAACGTTAATCAAAACTAAAGCACGTAATCTTTGTTTTTTACAGAGGGAACTAAGTTTCCCAGTCTGCCTGAGATTCTAAGCCCACCAGCTGCCAGCATGCTCTGCTCTGCAGCTGAGCACAACTCCTGGGCAGCACCACAGCCTGGCAAGGAACCCAGGCCATCCCTCTTTTCCCATTGCAGAGCACTAACTTTCCAGCATGTACCCTTTCTTCAGCAAGACCTTTGTTTTCGAAGGTCATATGGTTTTTCTTCATCTTGGGTGCAATCATTTCTATTGCAATCCTCTTAATTGTGTTAAAAAGGGTGTTTATTCAGTGTTTTATGTGATTGTGTGATGGGGAATTAAGGAAGGTCACTATTTAGCTCTTCTGTGTGCTCATTTTTGTATGAGAAGGACAGAAATCTACTTTAAACTCAGATAAGGATTAGCATTTTGGATGATAAAAGCTATCACGCGTGAATGGGTTGCTTCTTAAAATCAATGAAATAAATTACACTCCTTGTTTAGGAGCATCTGGCACCCTTAGAACCTAGTTCATATAATGATATCTCTGTTTATTAAAAAGAATTATGTAACAATATGGCTGATTTATTTCAAGATGATTGGCTTAGCAACTTAATTGGACTATGCGGTACACCAGAGCACAAAAAAAATAATTTAATTAGCTCATTCATTTGTGGATGACTGGAAGCACTGTGCGTCGTGCTTGGCCTCTTTAAAGGTGTGCAGCCATTTGATCCTGCAAGGAACCAAACCTTTTCAACTTCCACAGAAACGATCTTTGCACCTATAGGACCACCAGCACCAAGCTGATGTTCAGGCACTGGGCCCCAGCTGAAGCTCACAGAATCCAGCAAGAGGTTCCCTTTGAAACCAAAGAGCACTCGATGGCTCCTTGCATCGAGAACCTTCCTGGAGAAAAAGCAAGGCAAAAATGTGCCGTGAAGAATAAAGCTTGTTTTCCCTCACCGTTGTCTCTTTTCTCTTGAGCTGAAACTGCCACCTTCCAACTCCCAAATCCTATTATTTTCCTACCAGAAAATTAATGTGCTGTGTCCAAGTCTTATGTTCATCCTGGTGCAACGGTTTATTTCCTCTGTTTCTGAGATGACTACTTACACAGGAAGAACATGTTCTTGCAATACTTGCCACCTCTCAGCTGAGACGCAACAGTAGCACTTTTTTATTACTATCGCTGAACCTTGTAGTAACACAGAAGTAATGGAGTTATTTATTCATGTTAATATCCAAATAGTATTTTCCGAATAGTGTTTGACAGTGGTTCAAATAATTTTCAAGATCTCTCCACTTTATTTCAGTTCCAAACGCAGGTTGTTGTGTCAGCCAAGAGACTGCTGTCTTGGGGGCAAATTCCACTGAAGTGGAGTTAATCACATCAGCACAAGTTGTTTCTATACTCCAGTTTTACACCAATTTAAATGAAATTAGCGGTTTGGTTGTGGATTTCTCTTGTGTTTTTAACTTAGATACTCTGAGTCCCAGACGATTTCCTTTTCCAGTCCTATAATTGAATGCCAAACTCCCCACTTCTCTCCCACCCCCAAAGCACACAGAAAACAAGACAAAAACCTGAATTAAAATCAGAGTAAGGATTTGACTTAAAACATAAAAGAAGAAATAGGGCTGAAATTCCATACTTATCGCACCCTGTTGTACCTAGATACTGCTGCACATCTGGTCTGTGAGATAATGCACTGTTTAGAGACCGTTTTACGAACACAGAAAATTGGAAATGAGTTTCAAGTCTTAATGCTGCATTTCTTCACTACTGGGAGCAAGTAAGGCCCTGTTTTTCACTCGTTTCGTAGGTTGTGTGATTTGATTCCCTCGGTTTGCTCTGTAAATAATATAGGCATGAAGGAAATCAGAAAAGGATTGGTTCTGTAAGAAATATTTTGTGCAGCACAGCTGAGAAGGGTTTTTTAAATAAATTCCTGGTCTGTGTGCCAAGGTTTAATTGTAATATCAACTGCAGCAAAAAATAAGAGATGTGCGGTTGAAGCCAGCAGTGGAGCAATAAAAACAACGCGTGTCTTGTTCATTCATTTATCACACAATATAAATAATTAAAACCAAAGGCTGTGGTCAGCCGTTTTTGACCTGCGACAAATTATGTTCTCTCAGGACTACCTGGTGTTACAATCTGCTTTTGTCAGGATCGCACCCATCAGGCATTTGCATGATTCTCGCCTGTAGCTATCCACAGGAGAAGTTAAGCCTGCAGCCAACGTGCTTTCCTCTTCCTTCTTACTGGAACTTGTGGATGGCTGCATGGGTCTGACGCTGGCAGGGAGTGCTTTCCTCCTACAGTCATGCAAAAGGCAAGACTTTTATTATAAAAAGTGACCCAGGTATGGTACATTTAGCTTTGGATTTAACATACAGGAAATCACGTACATGTCTGAATGCAGAACATCAGACTTGATCTGACCTTTTAGCACTTACACTCTTCCAGATTAAATGCTTTCTCTCGGTTTTGTGCGTCCGTGTCTGAATACCTGTTCACCAGTAGTGGGGAGAGAAAGGGTTTTCCTGGCAAGCCAAGAAGAGGAGACTGGCTGTCTTTAATGCAATGCCTCGCGTTAGTGACGTGCTCCCAACTTTGTGCTTCGAGCTCTGGTGCTTTGAGATGAGAGGAACACTGGTGGGCTACAAGGCCGGGAAAGCAGCACCCAAGCCAGAGAGAGGAGCACGCCAGCAGCATAGCAGCCTCTCCTCCTCCCTCCAATCTCTGCTACGTTTATCCTGTCTAGTGACCATGAAGACCAAGGGAGAAAAAGCAGCTAAGTGAAGCATGCTGTTGGCACCCCAGAGAAAACCTCTCCTCCCGAGTATTGAGCAGCAGCGAAGTGCACATCAAAATTGTTTAGACATTTTGATCCATATTCAGCTATCAGAATTTTGGCTGAGATTCAGCTGAGCCCAAAGCGAAGTTGAACACGAACAACATACATCTTATCTACACTAATGAGGTGTTGCCCTTTGCTGACTGGAAGGAGATCTGCCAAGATTTTCTTTTCTGGAGCGTTATTGGGAAATACCAACTCTGATCAGTGTGGCAGGGTATTCAAGCTTCTTGTTCTCTGAGTGTAGGTGATAACAATCCTTGTTTCTCACTGCGAGTCCAGCCGTCCTGCCCTCCTCTGTGCATGACTTGTGGACAGAAGCTGCTATGCCTCGAACGGGAGCTGGAAGGTTCCTTGCTTCAACCCCAGCCAAGACAAACAAGGAAACCAGATTTGTTTACAAATTTCTGAACCAAAAGCTGTAGCACACTTGTATGCATATACTTCGCCTAATTTGATGGTCATGCCTCGTCCAGGTTGGGTCTGTATTGGTGGGTGAACCAGGTACACAGGGAACTGTCACAGGGCTGTGCTCCCTTCGTCGTCACCCCTGCAGCATGGCGGGCAGGTGGGACAGACAAACCAGCCACTCCTGAAATGGTTTGTGACACACCACTGGCACTTCCCTAGATAACAGAAGTGGTAATGTTATTTGATGTTAACACAGTTTAGTGCCTGATCATGGAGACTCAGATTTATGAAATCACATTTTTATTACCGAATCAGTCATGCACATACAGACTTCAGCAAATCTTCGTGATTGATCAGGTAGAGCAGCACTTGCAATTTTAATGCCAGGGATTGTTGCTTGTTCCTGCAGAACCACCTTTTGTATCCGCAGGAGTCAGTTTAGAACATTCACAACAGAGCTGCTTTTTTCTCTGTCATATGCTTATTACTGGCTTCATTCTAGGCAGCAGTTACCTTTAGATTTGTTTCCTTCTTTGATCTCCACAATCTGTATGAAAATGCATTAGAAGCGAGAAGGAATGTGTGATTTTTTAAGCCTGACTTCACTTGCGCGTCATCAGTCCTTGTGCTTTCAGCTTATCAGCTCACATCTCGCGTCTCTCGCCTCAAAAAGTTGCTCTTCCTAACCCCAGTTTGTTTGGGGTTGGAGATTACTCACGCCTCCTGTTAACATTCAGTCCCAAACCCATTCATAAATTGTGGTTAGGTTTCTTAGCATTTGGCTGTTTAATGAAAAAGACCTTATTTCATATTAAACCCTTTCAGACAGTGTGAATTAAGCAGTGCTCTGTAACTCTTACTTTCAATTGCAGATTCTTCTGAACTGGGTCATTCTGCTTTTTAAGAAGTTGTGAGAACTGATTATTGCAGAGTGGCTGTTTTCAGAGTAAATCTTAAATTAGCAAACTCCATTTGGGAAGCAAAGTCATTATCTGCCAGTGAGCTTAAGACCATGGTCAACTAAAAAGAAAAATCCCAAAAGAAGTTTGAAGAGCGAGGTGCATAAGCAGCACTTTGGTTTTGCTATTGTGCATGGTCAAGTCCAGGAGCAGGGCAGAGTCAGAGGGGTTGTTAGCAGTGGAATGGGGATAATGGAGACGTTATCTAAACTTTTTGGTAAAAAAAAAAGTCAACAGGGCTGAGATTTCTCATGGAATGCTTCTCTAGCCTGACCTTGTGTTCAGGCCTTCCAAGGTTTTGCAGCCAAAGGTTTGGGATCCAGCTGGCTGTTACAGTACGTGTATCCGCTGATATTTGCATTCCGATTTGCAATATTTGTGCTGAGCTGGGGAAGACTTTTTAAGGTTATGCTTTTATACAGCCTTTCCTCTAAAACACCTTTAGGGTACATCCAAAGAGAACGCTTTCCTCTCCTTGTTTCTAGGGTTGTACGTTTTCTAGTGTATATGGTTTAGATGCGTGTGCCTTAAAAGCGATGAGCTGGAGTCCCGTCCTCCTGCCCCCAGTCCTCCCGTGGGTGATTTATCTGCCTTTAGTGCTTGTTTCACCACTGCGAGCACCCTGCCAGTACAGAGCTTTGATACAGCCTGAAAATGTTATTCTTTATATCCCAATTGAAATACATCAAATGCATCGCGGGATAAGACCAAATTAATTCTTGGAGCTGGTTATGTGCACAGGACTTCACAGAAAAAGAAAGATTGAAAGATGTAAGGATGGGTTGAATGTCTTCCCTTCTTGTTTGATAGCAATACGGCGTATGCGGAGCAGATAGGTTTGAAATTATAGTTTTATATGCAAATGACAGCAAAATTAATACAAATGTATTAACTCCTATTGTGCTAGGATGTACCGTTTCCATCTGGTGTCAGCCTTTCTGTCTTCAGATCCTCTGTCTGTTCTTACAGTACACATACAAAGATCTTAGATGTTAAACATCTCAGTAAATTACTGAAAGGGAAGAAGCCAGGTGTGTGTCGTGACATTCTTCTAGTTGAACTAGATATCAAACTCCTGTCTTCTCCCTTTTTTAACCCCAAGTCATGGATTTATTATATCAGGACAGACAACTAACCAGCTTCTAAGTAAGCCCTGCTAAAATTTATGTGGTGACAGGATTTCAAATTTGGACCTTGTCATTTCTGAAGTGTCTCAAACCTATCATTTCCTTAACATCTCACGTACCTAGCGCTGCTCTTGAGTGGGACTAATTGTGGTTTGTTTGCCTGCCTGTTTTAAAAATTAATCAAAAAAGCTGAGTTTTTATATTGATAAATAGCTTAAAAAGTGCTAAGGGAAATGTTTCTATTTAGAGAGCTTTGAATTTAGAACAGATTTGACTAACCAATCTCAAACTCTTCCCCAAATCTTCAAAGTACAAACAAACTCAGGCTGAAAGAAATTCTGGATTTCCTCTTCCTGGGGACATAAAAGTTGGCTGAGTAAGTGAAAAGGGATTAAAATTGGGTTTCAGTAGGCCCTTGCAGTATGAAGTCACAGTTACTATCCCATTATGCAGCGCACAGTGGCTGCAGGCGTGGCTGGCTGCTGCGAGGCAAAGGCTAATATTGTTTCACCTTAAAACTTAATAATAAGGCAGCTTCAGTCAATGATTTTCTCTTCTTTGGGAGAGTAATTCATTTAGGAAAGCAGCATGCTTGTGTGCAGGCAGCAGTAAGGCATCTCGAAGTGCCCCCATGTGCTACCTCATGCTAAGTGGTTTGAAAAGGAAAAATATTTTAATTTAATTTGGAAAGCTGCCGTGGTCTTCCAGGCATACTGTGGGGAGGAGAGAAGCTGTGAGCCAGCACGCCGCTGCTCCCCGGCAGGTGGGAGGACAGGCAGCTCCTGGTCCAACTCCATCTTCCACACCTGGCTGCGTGGTGGGGAGGAAGACAACGCTTAGCCCTGCCTTCATCCTGAATCGGTGCGATGGAATCATCTCTGCCGGAGCAGGGGGTGAAAGGCAGCGAGAAGGGGCTGCTCGGTCCCTCCCCAGCAAGAGACGGGTGTTGGGCGCAGTCCTGGGAAGGTGCTCACCCCCGTGCTAGCCAGGCTTTTCCCAAAGGGCCTCCACTGCATTGGAAGTACATAAATGGAGGAAATTCTCCCCAGCGTATGAACTTCACATCTCCCTGCCACGCTTCCGAGGCAGCCCCAGCCCCAGTGTTTGTACCCCCACCCTCCCCAGGCAGCCTCAGGGTGTGGCATTTCTGGTTGAGCAGCAGGTCGCCTTTTCCCTCCGCATTGATGGCAATCCAGCGAACTCTTGTAATTCCCACATGTTTCTATCAAAAAGCTTTTAAGTAGAAATATTTATCTCAGGGACATGCCAAGAATCTACCAAGCAGGTCCTGCTTGGGTCTGTTAACATCTCCCGGTGCGTTAACAAAAGTGTGCGTGGAAAGTAGGGTTTCCAGGAAGGAACATCGTGCTTGAAGTAACCAACAAAATAAAAGAAAGCTTTGAATTGAGATTACTAGTCATTCCCACAATCCCTGCCCAGCCAATGGACTCTTGGAGGCATCCACCCAGGTTCTTCAAACAGCAGGAGGAATCACCACGAGCCACTGAATAACCCCAGTTAACAGGTTCTTTAGCAGAGGAGTATTGCCCAGGGACATGGGGTGACCACAGCTTTCCCAAGGCATCAACGCAGCGAGCGCTTTGGCAGCTCTTTTCACCCAGAAGCTTTGCACGACGGCTCTGCGGTGTCCCTAAGCTGTGCTTAAACTGCAAGCTGTGCTTAGCCAGGGATGTGTCAGCTCTCTGCAGGTACCACCTCGGCACCCCAGGGCACTGCAGCCACCCAGCATGTTCTGCATCCCTCCCTCAGGACCCTCGCTGAGCCGGGAGAGATGCCAGGAAAACATCCACATGTTGTTACTCTTAGAACTGAGCATTTCCTCCCCAACCCAACAGAGCTACGCACCCTCGGACAAGGTGCTTTTAACAGTGAAAGCTGAGATAAAGTTCACAAACTTGGAATTTGTTTCCGCTCGCCCTCCCTTCGCCCCAGTTGCCTGCCATTAAAGGCAGCAGAGTTTGCAGGCGCACAGGAACGGGCTGTTTCTGTCTGTCACGTCAGTGGCAGGTTGTTAGGAGACGCAGCCTGCAGTGAAGCAACACCAAAATCTTATGCCTTATTTAAATAAGGGTGCTCATTGCCTATTAAAATGTAAGTTCTTGCTTTAAAATAGGATTAATTAAAATGTACGAGAATGCAATTCAGTTACATTTTATGCTTCAGCCCAGCGCACTCTTCTCGTAACTCATTCCCAGAAGTAATATTCAGGGCAGTCTGGCGTTCTCGGCTCTGCCATTACAAGCACAAATGACTATAAAACCTGTTCTTTTCAAAAACTTGGCTCAAGCATCGCCATTGTTAGGTTTTTCATAACATATTACTTTGGTCATTACTGTTTTGCAAGATAATTGTATCAGCGATCTAACTTTTGACGGTATCCAAAGTGGCTAAAAATAGTTTGCTGCAGCACCTTTGTTTCTTAAAGGCCATTTGGGGCTTGTTATTTTAATCCTTGTGCAGCCTGATTTATCGCTTCCAACATCTGTCAGCTGTGCTTTGTCTTGAAATTGATAGTGATGGTGCTACTGATTTTTCAACAGCAGCTGTTAGAGGTTCATTAGTTAGACTCTCAAAGGGAGGAGATAACTGTAATATTTTTCTTTGTTAATCATCTCTTACGCATTCTAATAATGCAGAGCTTGAAATCCGCTAGAAATGCACAGCTTCTCTCTGTTTCTGTCAGGAGCATCCTTTATTTCATTTAATCTGGCTCAATTATTAAAACTCTCTTCTTCATACGGCACCAAAAAATTGACTCGTGGCACGTGAGTAGGAAGACAGAAAAATCAGCCTTGGCTGTGTCGTACTTAGCGCGGAGGGAGGTCACTCAGGGCCTCAGAATTCGCATCCAAATATGAATCGACTCCGACAAGGAGATTAAGGGCTGTTCCGTAATTGATTTTTAATTTAAAATTTACAGGCATACAAAGCCTCGATGACAACTTCAGCGAAGTCAGGTTCGTTTCTAACAGATACAGCAGTTTTCTGTTAATTCATTTTCCCTACCACATAAAATAGTCTTAATGGTTAACTGTGATTCTTAAAGGATTTCCCCCCCACCATCGTTGCGAGGCTGTTTCTAGCTGAGTGCCATGGTGACCCCTGCGAGGAGCTTCGAGGGACCTGAGCGTCTGTGAACTCTCCTGCAGCCAAGAGCATATCAGGGCCTCCGCTGGTTTAACCGGCAGTGCTCACCAACAGATAATTACCGTTCGAAATTAGTATTTTAATGAACTGATCTCGGCAAATGTAAAGAAAAATCTCCCCGGCATTAAGGAAATAAGCAGGAAGGAAAATTATTAACTGTAAGGTTCAACAGCCGGATGGTCGGCAGGTGCCGTCTGGGCAAAGGCATCGAGTGTTCCCCTTTCAATGCACGGTAAGAGGAGGCTTGTTCAGGTTTTGGTCCTGCAAGCAGGGACATGGGTTAGTGGTTACCTGGCAGCGCTGGGTGAGCAGGTGGGCTCGATGATCTTAAAGGTGTCTTCCAACCAAAACGATTCCGTGATTCTATGAGCAGCATCTGCAAGTGGCACAGTGACTTCAGTGGAGATGGAAAACATCTGGGACATCTCACAAGCTTTCCAGGTGAATAGCAATGTCTTCTAAAAATAACTAAAGGCCAGACCTTCATCCTTAAAGCACAGGTCTCAGTCCCATCAGACAGCATGTGTCCATAGCACCCGTGAAGCTCAGTGCAATACAGATTTCAAGAGCGCAGCCTGGATTTCAAGGGAATTACTCAAAAAGCACCTGAAAACCAGTTCCTCCTTATATGGTGTCAGAGCATGAGTTATGTTTCTTCTGTCAAGATGGACAAGTACCTCGATCTGGTTTGCATCAGGCACCGCGGCTATGCCAGGTCTAGGGAGAGGGTTGTGTAGAGAGCAGAAAAGAACAGCTAGAGGTACGTGCATGAAGACCTCTGCCAAAAGAATTGTCCCCCACACCACAGCCTTGACGTCCACTCAGACGGCCAGAAGACACAGGCCGAGCAGGAACCCACACGCTCAGCTCAAGTTGCAGCTTCTCCCTTCCAGGTGCCAGGGTTGGAAACTATTCTGGAAATAAATGCACATTGATTTTTGAAGTCGGATTTCAGCTTTTAGCCATCTCTCTTCAGAAGTCCTTCAGAAGTACCACCTAGCTAGATTATTCCATTAGGATATAGTAGGCTTGATGACCTTTCTATTTTAGTTGCTGAAGCTGATCTCTAAACACAGCTCAGGACGCTGTGTAGCCAGTCAGGTGCATCACTGACCCACTCCACGACAGCATTTCCTTTTCTGTCCTGTTATGAACCAAAAATTCTTCTCTTCTATGTTTAATATATTTTTATAGAGAGAGATACTATCAAAGCTTTCTGTATCTATTATTATAACCAAATTAGATAGTTTTGTGCAAGACTTTTTTCAGCTCATTCACAGAACGGCTTTATATTTATGTTCCTTCTCCACTCTTCAGGAGAGCGGGATGCTTAATGTATAGTAAAGAGAAAAACTACTTAGTAATACCAGACAAAATTACAAGTCGTTCCTCTACAAACATACAAGTTATCTGTTTTTTCTCTCAGAGATCTCTATTTTAGGTTTAAGAGGAAAAAAACAAACAAGCAGAAAGAGGTGAGCTCTTCAAGAGCAGAACTGGTGGACGTTTTTTGGCAAGCGGCATTTCTCAGAACAAATTTTCTGTTCTCTCAGCAAAAAAGGTAGATCAATCCAATGCATACAATTTAAAAGCTATCTATGCTCTAAGCAATTTATCCAATTGAGGCTGGAGGGAACACTTCAGATAACCTAAAACTGCTTGTCAGGGTTGTGGGAGAGACAGCACATACTTTCCACAAACACATTTTGAAAAAAGAAAATCTTTGCAGGCTTTAATTTAATTTTCAGTCTTTCTTCTTCTGCGTCTTCTTCCTCCCAATTTTGTTTCTTTACTGAAGTGCTGGTTTAGTAAAATGCTATTTTGCTTTCTCACACAAATTGGAGAATTTCTGTAAAATGTGATACTGCTATTGACGTATTAAGATATGCAGTGAAACCGTATCCCGAACTGGACCTTCTCCCACTATACCCCTTTGTTTTAGATTTGTATTTTTATTGGTGGGTTATCTGGATGTTAACATCTCGCGTTCCCATTAAAGTTTTCTACTTGTTACCTTCGCTAGCCTGTAGGTGTATGCAGAGGTAGAGGGAGATCTTTCTCTCTCATCTTTGGAGGAAAAATGGCAGGGCACCTTTCAGCGGTGCGCCATGAACCGCACTTCATTAGCTCCCCACACGCCCTCCGTGACAGCAGAAGAGTAACCTGCTGTACTGTAGGATGGAAAAATAGTGCTGAGTCGCACACTGGCTTTCATGTAGCCAATTTATATTTTCTGACTTACCTTCTGCGCCAGTCTGAAGCTCCTCAAAGGCAAAAGGCTGAAAAATGAGAGAAAGCTTCAGGCTCACCCTTACTGCCGTGTCTCTTCCAGCTATGTGAGTGTGTACGTGTGTTTAGCAGCATTAGTTGGCTTTCAGACAACAGTATGTCACAGAGCATTAATATTCACAATTAATATATTGATATATAGTTTCAGTCTGCCATTCCTCCTCTTCTTTCTGTCCCGTTCCTATTGTGCCGCTCGGGCACTTTCCCAGTGACGCTGCAGAGCGATGGCTGTGGAGGAAGCACCGTTGCCCGTCACTGACAGCAGGATGCGGTACAGCAGCAATGGCTTCCCTTCTGTCGGCAGGGATGCCGATGGTACAGCATCGCTCTGCAGGGAGAATTTTTTGTAGGATTCATTTAAAAGCAGAAAATTTAATGGGCTGCAAAGTTCGATCATGAAGGCTTTTTATTTCTGCTGAAGCAGCTCATCATTTTAGTTTTAACTACAGGAGACAGGACCCAATTGTTAAAGCAATCCAATTACATTAGCTATTGAACAGAGGACTTCTGTCCACCTTTCCCCAGTGAAAGAAAGTAGCAATGGCTGTATGAGCCTTTAAAACTCTCTGAATTGCAACCTCCCTGACATGACAGGGGAATTTTGAGAAGTTTGGGTACTCTGCAACTGTCCAGCTAGAGCTTAGCGCTGGTGATGATCCACTCCCTGCCCTACAGACCTTTGCTGCAATCAGCATGCAGAATCCCACAGTTCCTCTTTATGAGCCGTTTTAAAATGAGACAGGAACCAAGCAGGTTTGTGAAACAGAAACCAAGCAACTCTGAATTTCTGACTTAAAATTTTATCTTTGCACCAGAGTATTTCAAAGAGTCTGTCATCGCCCACAGGAGAGAGAAAGCCGGTCACAACAACTAGCTGTCATGTATTTATTTACAGTTTACCAAGGGAGAGGTTGTACAAGTGTAGGAAAGCGTTGCGTGTGCCAGGGCATCCTCAGTTACAAGGTTCAGCCTCACTTCTGAATATTCCCATCCCACCACCTCCATTAGCACAAGTAAACGGTGACAACAATTTCTGTGGAGTCTCTTCATTTACATGGAGAAAGAATGAATTCCCTGCTTTTGACAAGTGCATATGAAACTGGGGTTGCTCACCTAATCAAGCTATCGGGCAGGACCTTCAGTGCTGTTCAGGTCCCGCTTTTGCCGGTGTGCTGCTTGCACCTCTCTGTTCTCCCAGGCTGCAAACTACAAGTGCTGCTTCCAGAGCTACACAAGACACAAAGACCCTGGTCTCAACCTCCAGTTGAGATGTTTTTTGTCATTTCTTCTGTTTTTTGAAGTTGGACAAAAGTAAATCCCTGCTCACTCTGTTCCTTGCCACCAGCTCAGTGCTTGGAGTACCTCATGGGTCAGATGGGGATACCAGCCAAGTAGTTAACATCACCAGGACCTGGGGAGCACCGTCGGCAGCCTGCAGCCCCCTGGGCTGGCTGTCCCTTGGCCACTTACCTAGACAGGGACGGTCATCCCAAGCACCTCAGGGTCCCTCATCATCTGCACCAGAACCACGGCAGAAAAAAATTAGCTTGGGAAGTAAAGCAAGCAGCCAAATATCATGATAAAAAACTAGCTGGATGGCCGGGCCCAGAAAGTGGTGATGAATGGAGTTCAATCCAGTTGGTGGCCAGGCACAAGTGGTGTCCCCAGGGCTCTGTACTGGGGCCTGTTCTCTAACATCTTTATCAGTGATCTGGATGAAGGGATCGAGAGTGCCCTCAGTCAGTTTGCAGATGACACCAAGTTAGGCGGGAGTGTTGATCTGCTTGAAAGTCAGGAGGCTCTACAGAGGGATCTGGACAGGCTGGATCAATGTGCCAAGGCCAGTGGTATGAGGTTCCACAAGGCCAAGTGCTGGGTCCTGCACATGGGCCACAACAACCCCCTGCAACTTTACAGGCTTGGGGAAGAGTGGCTGGAAATTGTCCAGCAGAAAAGGACCTGGGGGTGTTGGTTGACAGTGGCTGAATATGAGCCAGCAGTGTGCCCAGGTGGCCAAGAAGGCCAACGGCATCCTGGCTGTATCAGCAATAGTGTGGCCAGCAGGAGCAGGGCAGTGATTGTCCCCCTGTACTGGGCACTGGTGAGGCCACACCTTGAATACTGGGTTCAGTTGTGGGCCCCTCGCTTCAAGAAGGACATTGAGGTGCTGGATGGTGTCCAGAGAAGGGCAATGAAGCTGGTGAAGGGTCTAGAGAACAAGTCCTATGAGGAGTGTCTGAGGGAACTGGGGTTGTTTAGCTTGGAGAAAAGGAAGCTGAGGGGAGACCTTATTGCTCTCTACAACTACCTGAAAGGAGGTTGAGGTGAGGTGGAGGTTGGTCTCTTCTCCCATGTGACAAGTGACAGGATGAGAAAATGGCTTTAAGTTGCGCCAGGGGAGATCTAGGTTAGATATCAGGAAGAACTTCTTTACAGAGAGGGTTGTGAAGCATTGGAACAGGCTGCCCAGGGAGATGGTAGAGTCCCCATCCCTGGACGTGTTTAAAAGCCGTGTGGATGTGACGCTGAGGGACATGGTTTAGGGACCCTGGCAGAGCAGGGTGAACGGTTGGACTCGATGATCTTAAAGGTCTCTTCCAGCCAGATGATTCTGTGATATGTGGCCATGTTTTAGCAGCCCCTCCATGTGTAATATGTCAAGTAATTTTTGTACTTTCTTCACAACTGAAATAAAACTCAGAAGTTGGTTGTATTTCTTTGGAACTCTCTTGTTATTTCCCCAGTGTCAGAGCCACGTACTCTGCCGTCAGGTCCTCAGGTATTCACAGACACTTTTTAACTTACAAAACCGATTTCTAATAAGTAGCTTATATCGACTCCTCTGTACTTATGTAATTTAAAATACATCATCTGAGAAAAAGCACACGCTCCAAACGGTGGCAGGATGCTACATGCTGCCCACAAAGCAGAGCCCACACTCAGTTTTCACTTGCTGCAGCTACTGTTGTCCAATTCACATTGGCACGGGGGCTCGCTGGCTGACGGCAAAGGCAGCAGGAGGAATCAGTGCAAATTTCAGGACTTGTCTGGAAGTGAAAGATTTTTGATCCAGCACAGAGCAACTCCTTGTTTCTTGGGGCAGGCTGACCGACAGAGTTTTGTTTTCTCAAGGGAAATCCAAAAGCTTCCCAGCAAAATGTTTGGGAAAAGGGATCAAGCAAAAACCTGAGCCTGTGTTCGGGCAGCTGAAGATTGCGGCATCCTTAAGGATTCTTCTGCGTGGTAGCCTAAGTCGTTCATTCACAGCTTTCGTTCCTCGCAAAAGCTGGAGTGGTTAGTGAAACTCAATCCACCTCACAGCTACGGAAGCACACGGGCTTTTAACAGCCTGAAAACTACGGCTGTGACTAGTGATGGAGCAAACACGGCTTGTTTATACAGTCCGGCTGAAAGATGTTGCTTAATTCCTGAATTCCTTGGAGCATTCCTGACAGCAATCACATCTGCTGCCACAAACCCCATCGCAGCCTCGGCCTTTGGGAAAAAACATATTTAATAATCAGTAAAGTTCAAGCTCAGATTGTTGTGATGAATTATTAGAACCCGTCATCATTTTCTTGCAAAAAAAAAAAAAAAAAGAGGCTATAATGGAACAGAATTTTATGTTTTTCCGTTTAATTGATGATGGGCTGAGTTTTTTATTAATCTTTCTGGGCTCCAGTGTAAGATGCTGAAAAAGCTAATATGAGATCATTGTATCTGGTTAATGTGTGTGCTCTGCAAAATTGATAAGGCCTGTCAAGACATAAATTATTTAAAATTTGATAAATGTGTTGAAATCATTGAATTTTCAAACAGACAAAGCAGAGCTATTTCTCTCCCTCTCCGACACCCTCCGCTTCCAAAGGAGGTTTTTGTGCTGCGTTATACTTGCGCACACGGCTCCTGAGGTACTGAAATGAGCACGAGGAAGCCAGAGAAGTAGCCTGTGCTGCCGCAGCAGCAGCACAAATATAAGCCCATGATATACAGCCTCAGGGATGGACATAGCAGAGAGTGAGGAGATCACTGGAAGCCTCCTTCACTCTGAGCTCTTCACAGGTGAAACTGGGGGCGGGAGGAGGTTACAGAGTACCGCCTCCCTCCCACCACCCCTTTGTCTCCATCAGTGGAATAAAAAGCTCACAGCAGCAGCGAGCAGCCGACTGGTGCTTCAGAGCTGTTTATTCCCACAGAGCTATTTATTTCAGCTAATTGCCGAGAGTTTTTAAACGATTCCTGGCAGGGGTGAAGCTACAGAAATGATTGCTGGGGACTGATGAGTAACCTGAATAAAATTCCCAAAGCATCCGAACGATTAATTCTTGCACGGGTACAACACTTGCTGTTACCTAGTGCCTTGCTCACAGAGAAAGGCTAGGAGCAAGTTCCAGATGAACCCAAATTTATTTGGGCAAAACGACAAAATACAGCATGTACTGATACCAGTGTGTCATCAATGCAGGCTTAGCTCTCAAAACAGTTCACAGGGAATCATAGAATGGCAAGTTGGAAGGTCCTCAAGGATCATCTGGTCCAACCTTCCTTGGGAAGAGCCTGGTCTAGACAAGATGGCCCGGCCTCTTGTCCAGCTAAATCTTAAGTGTCCAGAGCTGGGGACTCCACCACTTCCCTGGGGAGATTATTCCAATGGCTGATTGGTCTCACTGTGAAAAATTTTCCTCTTGGGTCCAATCGGAATCTCCCCAGGAGTAACTTGTAACCATCTCCTCTTCCATGTGACTCCATGTAAAAAGGGAGTCTCCATCTTCTTCGTAGCCACCTTCTAAATACTGGATTGTGGTGCTAAGGTCTCCCCTGAGCTGAACGAACCCAGCTGTCTCAGCCTTTCTTCATACAGCAGCTTCCCAGTCCTTGGATCATCTTTGTGGCCCTTCTCTAGACCCTCTCCAGCCCATCCACATCATTTTTGTACAACAGGGACCAAAACTGAGACCAGTATTCCAGGTGTGGCTTCACAAGCACTGAGCAAAGCGGGATAACGACTCTTTATCTCTGCTGGTGTTGCCCTTGTTGATGTGACCCAGCATCATGTTGGCCATTGCAACACACTGTTGACTCACATTGAGCTTGTTGGCCACCAGGACCCTCAGGTCTCTTTTGACAGAGCTGCTCCCCAGCCAGGTAGATCCCAGCCTGTGCCATCCTCTTGGATTATATTTTCCCAGGTGCAAGAGCTTAAACTTGTCCTGGTAGAACTTCATCAGGTTCTTGTTAGCCCCCTCTTCCGGCCTATCCAGGTCTTGCTATAGGGTGGCCCTCCCTTCCAGAGTGTCCACTTCCCCAGTCAGTTTGGTGTCATCAGCAAACTTCATCAGGGTACGCTTGATCCCATCACCTAGCTCTCTTAGGAAGATGTTATACAGTGTTGGGCTCAATACTGATCCTGGGGGGACCCCGCCTTGTGTCAGGTTGCCAGTTTGAAAAGGAGCTGTTTACCAGCACTGTCTGGGTGCAGCCTGTCAGCCAGTCCCCGTCCCCCGCACAGGTCGCTGTCTAGACCGTAACGCATCACTTTCTCTAGGAGAAGGCTGGGGGGAATGATATCAAAAGCTTTGGAAAAATACAGGTAGACAACGTCCACCGCTCGCCCTGCATCAACCGAGCCGGTTACTTTGTCGTAGGGGGTGATCAGGTTTGTCAAGCACGATTTCCCCTTGGTGAATCTGTGCTGGCTTTTCCCCATCATACACTTCAAATGTGGTTTAACCTTGTGCTGCTCTACCATGGTCAGGATCATTCATGGAAGAGAAAGGTTTTGACAAGCAATCACCACCTTTCAGAGAAGCGCGTGGGAAGAACCAATGGTTTGAAGTTTAAAACTTCATAAACCACGTCATACTTTGGTTTGAGCTGTTCTCGTTAACGCAGCAAAAAAACCCCAGCGAGACACACTGTGGATTCTGTACAGCGCGATGGGTCCAAGATCATGTTTCTTATTGGAAAATATCTACAGTCTAATGGAAATTTTAGGGTAACTGGGTGACATTTTACAGCCTCTGTAATCTGAAAAAAGATGAGGTGATTTCTTCTGTTTGGAAATTGATGGTTTGGAGGGAAGGGGAAAAATGCAAGTGCAGCAGAGGAGAACTACAGCAAGAGCCATCTATTTAAATGTAAACTTCCCTAAGCTGGTATTTTTCAAATACTCTCCTAGCAATATTTCCCACTATAGAGCAGCATCACAGTGAGATGGGAAGGTGCTGAGGAAGTCATTTTTTCCAGCATGTGCTGCATTCTTTTAACACAGAGTTTTTTATTGGGCAGTTGCCACCGAACATGAATAAACAGCTGAACAAAGAGCAAAAAGCTGTCAGCAAGTGAAGGGCCGTGGCAATGGGTACAGTAAAATGAAGTGTTAGAGTTTGGTTCTCTCCTATTGCAGAAAGCTTTAGTTAAAACAGGGAAAAAAAACCCTGCACGTGCACAAAAAGGGTGTTGCATTTAAAAAGCACAAATGTTATTCATCTTTCTGAACAACACGCCCTCAGTCCTGCTGCGCTGGGCACGGAGCAGACCAGCGGTGGTTTGTTAGACACCTTTTTACTGAACGTTTGCAAAACACAACAAAGGTACTGCCCACAGCCTGCAGAGTCCCCTTTCCTGCAACCGACCGAGCTGACCACTCTGTCAGCCTCGGAGTCTCGTTCCCATAATGAAATCAGTGAAACAAGGCAGCAGCAGCACAAAGCGGAGTGCGGGAGATTGGAGAGTCCCACAAACTATTTCAAAGAGGAGGAGGAAAAAATTACTCGGGTTCAGTGTAAGGTACAACCGTGAGCAGTGGCTAGTGATGGCTGGCTGTGCCTTAAACAGGAATCTTACGACCTTATAATTCCACCTAGTAATGATTTCACGTTTCTGTATTATGAAAGCTGCTTCGTTACCACTTGAAACAGTCCACGTGACTGTAGCTCCGGGGACGTGTTTCATTAACTTACGAGTACGTCTCACTCGGTGTAACACATAGATAATTAAAAGCAGTATAGTTTAGCGTGATGCAACCCTGCAATTCTGCCGTCATCGTTTTGAAATAACGGTGCCCTAACACTTTATTGCTGTGACAAACCCACCTGGTTTTAGCACGCACTCAGGTTCCCACCCTTCAGTCATCCCAGACCTTATACCTACATATTTCTTCTTCTTATATCAGAGCCTTCCACAAAGAGCAGTTCAGCAAGCAATGCTCTGCCATCTCATTTGGAGTGAGAGCCCCCCGAAGAGACATACACTGAGTATTACCAGTCGCACGTGACTCGATGGCCTCTAGATCTCTTCATAAAAGGAGAGGAGAGAAAACCCAAAGAGCCATTGCGCGGATTTCAATAAACATTGCAAAAGAAAAGTAGCCCAGGAGGACAATTGTGTGTGTTCCTGTGCCCTTGCCAGAGGACAGCCAGACACAAGCAGAGTTCGAACCTCCTGTGAACCAAGCAGCTTCGTTTCTGTGGACATCGCCTTAAATTGCCCAATCAGAGCTCCTTCTGGCTCCCGTGCTAACAGCAATAGCACCTATAGGTGCCCACAGTTCTGCGGGGTCATTTGTGTTTTAAGCAGCACATTATTTAGCCTTGCAAACACAGAGAAAAACTTCTGGTATTTCAGCACTGCCAGGCCCCTGGTCCCAGCTGGAATCTAGAATTCAGCAGAAAAGCCTCTTTTCTTGTGCTTCTAAGGTCAGTTTTGGAGTGAAGGATGGGTGAATGTGTGCATTGGTACTGTTTCCTCTGAACAGAGTCACTTCTCCACAGCAGGGGAGTATTCCCCTGGCAGTGGCGATGGCCAGCTGTTCCCAGCATCACCCGGATGGTTTTGAGCACACGGGCGGGCTTAAAAGTGGCCGAAGGACCATGCATAAACATGACACTGCTTCACCAGGAGCTTTCCATCACAGCGGAAACGATGCTTCCTCCAGCATCATTATGACAGCGCTGTTTGTGCTGGTACAGATAAGCGTCTGTCACTGTTTCCATTAGAATCTCCCATTTTCCCGGCTTCACAGCTCAGCCATAAATACAGGAGCACAGAGGCAGAAAGCTGACAGAAAAGGTCTTGGGCTGAGGATGATCAGTGTTGCCTTTTCCCACCCTTTCTAATCCAAAGAAGAAAATACCATATTTCCGCAGAGAGACACCTGACCACCACACTGGGATCCAGCTGTAGATTTATTTATCAATGGTGATGGCGGCCTTTCACCGTTCAACCTCAGTCGCGGCGTTAGGGACGATCAGGAAGAACATGTGGAAGCAGCTTTGGGCTCTGGTCTAGAGCCTGTTGCTAGAGAACAGGGCCCAGTGATGGTTAAGGGCTTTGGACTTCCTGACCTTTGCCAGATGATGAAATGAAAAATTGAAGATTGTAGAAATAACGATTGAATATTAGAGAAACTGATACTAGCAGGAACTAAAGGCGTAGAAGACCCCTTTGGGATCATGCAGCAGAGGGAAAACCAAGCCCAGCGGTGCAGCTTCCCTAGGGAAGAATCCTACCCCATGAATTCAGCCTCAGCCAGCGACGGAGGAGGGCGGCACACTTCAGGCAAACTTCCACCCCGTAATCCTGCTGGGTAGCGAAAACCCCATCCTGTGCTGGGAGCCACCGTCCCAATCCTGGCACTACAGGATCGATGATGAAGTGAGCGCAGCATTTCGGAGATAAGGACAGTACAACGCTGTTCGTTCTTCTTCCCATTTTAAGCGCCTTTTCTTTCTACTCACACATTTTGTAAGAATAATTGCAGCTTAAAATGTTTTCTTTGTATGTAAGAACGATGGTATAAGACAGCCCTGCAGAGAAAAAACCCAGAAAACACATTCTCCAAAACTTCCATTCAAGATTTGAAGGACCTAAAAAGAAAAAAGTCAGATGATCAGTTCTAGCTTGTTGAACACGGATCCTGCTTCTGACCTCTTGAGCCTACCCTCATGTGCTGCATTTTGACAGGACTTCTCCAAGGGAACAGGAAGAAGATCCATGGGCAACGTGTCTCCTTATTAAACTGGAAATCTGCCATTTACCGAGACCTGCATGTTTGACTGCGAATCTAACAGCACTCTGTCACTACCAGAAGTAGTTACTCGATTTCTGACTGCAAACAATTTTTTGTTAGACATAGCTCAGCCTAGTCATGTTTCTGAAAAATGCTGAGATTTGTTCGCTGTCTGGGATTGCTCAGCACTTCCTGAAGGCTGGGCTTTGTTAAATACCGGCAGTTCGGCTCCTGAAACCAACGCACCCAAAAATACGGTTATTTTCACGATCCATCTCAAACTAAGAGCATTAAGTGGGCACAGGAGGTTTGGAAAAAATGGGAAGGCGAGACCAGAGAAGACAAATGTATAATAAACATTTTAGTACACAATTAGAACACCAGAAACATCTGAATAAGGGAAGATTTTAAGGCTAAATTAGTCAGGAGGTTAAGTGGGGAAAAAACTAAAAGGGAATGGAAAATTCTTGTTTCTGTTTCACTCCATCTTTTAGCAGAGGTGCTGCTGTTCAGGTTTTCCAGTATCCTTTGGCATAATTTTATCTAACAAATCTGTGAGCGAAGGGTGTCCGCCTGCTCTCGCACCTCACCCCACTGGACCTGGCCAGAGAGTTACCCGTTTGTCCCAGCAGATCGCTCCCATTGAGCTTTTTGCATCTTCTATAAGCTGTTTTGAGTAAAATCCTTGAGCTTTCACAGGGCAGACGACATTACTCGTTACAGTGGTCCGCCTGACTGGACCGGTTCAGGCCCTACCAGTGAAAAAATAAATATTACTGGCTCCTTCTGTATCTTGACATTTTTATTTTCACACTTCATGATCACAATTCTTTCTTTCTGTTTTGAAACAGGTATTTTGTGATGCTAATCAAGTACAAGCCACGGACGTGCTGGACTGGGAAGACAAGGATGCTGCAGAGACACTGGTTGACAACGTGGTCCACTCCAGGATCATCAATCCTTTACGCCTGTTTGTTAAGCCATCTCCGGTACTGAAACACGGCCAGGTGTCCTACTCAGACAGCATAGAAAGCTTTTGGGATTGGTTGTCCAACATCACAGAGGTTCAGGAATCTCTTGCACGAACTAAGCGCAGACCTATAGTAAAAACTGGGAAGTTCAAGAAAATGTTTGGATGGGGCGACTTCCACTCTAACATCAAAACTGTTAAGCTGAACCTCCTGATCACAGGGAAAATCGTCGATCACGGCAATGGGACCTTCAGTGTTTATTTCCGACATAACTCCACGGGTCTGGGAAACGTTTCTGTAAGCCTGGTGCCACCTTCCAAGGTGGTTGAGTTTGAACCAGCTCCACAGTCAACACTGGAGACCAAGGAATCCAAGTCCTTCAACTGCCGAATTGAGTACGAGAAAACGGACCGCGCTAAAAAAACTGCCTTGTGCAATTTCGACCCTTCGAAGATCTGCTACCAAGAGCAGACTCAAAGCCATGTCTCGTGGTTGTGTTCCAAACCCTTTAAAGTTATCTGCATTTACATTGCTTTTTACAGCGTAGATTACAAACTGGTGCAGAAGGTCTGTCCTGACTACAATTACCACAGCGAGACGCCGTACCTATCCTCCGGCTGAGCCCGCCGGGGTAACTGCAGAGATACAGCGTCAGTCATAGAAGTAAGCATTTCCATTAACCTTTTGGAGAAGAATATGTTTTCCTATCAGGTTAAAGTCTTTAAAAACCGTAGCTGTGTTTGTGCTGTATCGTAACTAATCGAACGATGTACCGATCACTTTCATTTGAGACCATCGCGTTTTAGCGCTCCCGTCATTCGTAAGGGAACTCGAGCAGGCAGACCCGTGACAAAAATGAATCGAAATCACGTCTGTAATGAACATCGATCTTGAAAACTAGTTCTGTAAACGGGACTTGATGGCAGCGGGGCTGTCTTTTACTGGAATTGACAGCACTTGGCAGGACCCTGTTTCTCAGTGGGATCTTTAGATGACAATGTAAAGGACAAATGATGAAGCTGCTCCCAGCTGCTTATAGACAAACCCCAAATAAACAGCTCTCCCACTCACCTCATGTTACACACAGGGCTCAAGGAATCAAGTCCAAATACTAAGAGAAGGTGTTACTTCTAGGACAAAAAAAAAAAAAAAAAGGAATCTGCATTTCTACGACTTGTAGTAGTTGTAGGTATTCACTGGCTTCCACGTCCAGGATGCCATTACCTTGCTCTCTAACCCTCTTTGTGCTGTATAGCAGCAAGGAAGATACATCTCAGTATAAGGACGATATGCAAGTAACACAAGCTTTCTGCTTAATGCCACCCAGTTGTCTCCCTTAGTATTGCCTTATGTGCTTCATGTCAAAACATAAGCAATGACGAATAAAGAGGACAACAAAAATTGAGGCGTCTTCACCTCGCAAAGCAGGTTTCACGCAATTGCTATCGATATTAAAATATTCAGCCAGACCTTCCCCAGTACAGAACAGCCTCACTCCACCGCAGTCAGTTATGAGAGCGGAGAGTCTGGCTGTGGTTTTGTTTCAGTGGGACAGACGTTGCTCCCACCACGGTCCAGAGTGAGTAGCTCCAGAGATGCGGCTTCGAGCATCAATCCCTGGGGCTTTCGCTAGGGATGGATTTTCCTGCTGCCAATTTGCTATCACAGCTCCTTGTGACAGTTCCATGTCACAGGTCCCACACAAGAAGCTGGCAGAGGAAGTGCTTTTTATTGCCTCCAATCAAACTTAGACACAGGGTCCAAGAAGTTCTGTACAGCTTAAATAAAGTATATTAAAATACTCTGTTCAGTGGTGTGCACCTGGACAAATGCCTGTGACTGCTCAGGAGGACTCATTCACAAGGTTAATTCTGATTTCCTTGGTAAAGCCTCATTCAAAAAAAAAAAAATTCTGTTAAAAATATACGAGTAACTGGCTATTTTGTTTTTCTCTTTAGGTGACAAATTTAATCGTGTTGTTTAGTTTGATCAATAATCTAAATGTTTTCCTTCATCTTACTTCATACAGAGTCTCTCCTGGTCTAAATGATGTTTTTTAGTTTGTCTCTTCCTGTCGACTCCTACGAGATGGGCTACTTTGTATTCTGTATAGCGTGTCCTCGTTCGGGCTGTATATAAGCTTGGATTTATGGCTACGAGTTCAGTGGTTAGTGCTTTTGTAACTTAGTTGTAAGCCATGATTTTATTGCCATGTCTTTCTACTCAGCACTGTGGGCAATTAAAGGGAAACCCTACGTGCTATTTATTGTAGAGTATGTGGAGATCATGTATGTATATATGCTTAAATATGTGTACAGAGACAGAATCCATGTGTACATGTATTTGTATGTAAATAAAGACAGTTTGCTAAATCTGGCACTTGATTGTGGCGTATTTGATTTTTTTAAAGAAAATCAAAGAGATTAAGAAAATTCCCCTCTGTGTCTTCACACACAAAACTAAGGCACTGCAACACATCACAGAACGTTTTTCTCCCGCTTGGATTTGTTTTTCTAGGAGATGTTTAGGTAGGCGCTGCAGCGTGCTGCGCCACAAGCCCAGGCGGAGCAGGTTCAGTAGCATTTCATGGTACCTGAGAAGTGAAGAGCATGTTTTGACAGAGGCAGTCACGAACTGTTCAGGAATTGTGCAAGGTACCTTAAAAGGGCTTAGTCTCCATTAGAAAACATTTGGCAGCTCCCCCGAGCAGGAACACATTGGGAGATGCGGCAGCTCACTGCCGGTTCAGCCCTTGCTCAGAGTTCCTCATCAACACAGGAGCTGGATTCTCCCCCTGCGCTGACCCATCTTCTCACTGTGGCACAGCCACATCCTGGGAATGAGGTTTCCAGACCTCAGGAAGAGAAACGAGGGTCTTGAGCATACAAACATGGCTCTGGAAACACCCAGAGCAGCCAGGCCACCTCGGGATTCACACAGAAAGGCTATAATGAATCAAGAGACAAGTATTTAAACTGGTTTAACAGCTAAGCTTCTCGAACACTGAGAAGACATCCACCCAACCAGCAGCTTTTGCCTTAAAGCAACTCTCAAGCTCTTCAAGCAAGACCCAGGCTGGTGCCACGCCTTTGGGGCAGCGCTGGGTATAGGGAGCAGCAGAGAAACGGAGCCCATGACAGCGGGAAGAGAGGGTTAACCCAGAGTGGGTCCATGCGGCTGCCCTGGGACCAGCTGCGACAGCCTGGCCTCCAGCACTGCATTGGGAAGGGCTGCTGTCTCTCGCCTGTAAGTCGCACCAAGCTTTCCAGCCCCCAAACCTCCTCACGATAGAGGAGTGACCATCAGCATCTGACCAGTGTTCTGACGCCCTGACGCTGGGGCGAGTGGAGAAGCTTGCGCCGCTCTCCTCCCACCAAGCCCCAGCACGAAAAGGCAGCTGGAGCAGGAGGAGGGAGCCTTGGGACCAAGGCCATCATGCCAGAGAACTCTCCACCACACTTCTTCCAATCATAATACTTTAAAAATCAGCTTAGAAGCATTACGGTCTTTTTCAGATCAATTTTGAGAAAGTCAGTGCCAAAAAGCACTTACAATCTTATTGCAGTCAAAAATCAGATTAAAAAGAAATTATTTACACCCAGCGAGGTAAGCGAAATACAGTCGATAAACCAAAGGAAGTGACAGACTTCATTAGGTCAATCTTCACACTCCCCATGTAAACAGAACTAAATTTAATTTCACATGGAACAGGCCATATTTTTAAAAAGTAATTTTCCTGCATAACAGGCAACTATTTTAGACAAGTTTCAAATCTCAGTGTTTCTCCTATGAATCTTTTCCAAAGGATTTTAAAATACGTAAGTTTGGAAGATTAAATCCCTTTTTCTTTTGAAAGTGACTCAAGCGGGCAATAATGGCTGTATGACTGCAACTGAACCCAAAAGTTTGTAATACACCTACTTTAATTTAATCTAAATCTCAACTGTATAGTTTTGCATGCATTTATAGCAATGCAAATAAGTATTTCAACTCTCTGCTAAATACACTATTGTTCTCCCCATCCCGTGGAATATACATATAAAAATCCCAATAAAAAGCTAATTCATGATATAAGCATCAGCTTTTTGACTTTAGACAGCCCCGTGCACCGCTGCGGGAACCACGCGCCTTCAGCACTTCCTTCTTAAATCTTTTCAACTTCAACAGAGAAGTAACTTAGTTTGCTTTTTCTTTTCCCCTCAAGAACTTCATCCTTTGGACCCTCAGCCCTTTCCTCTCCATGTACCCCTCGCCGGTGGTCAGATCCTGCTGTGAGCTCCTTGGCCTCTCAATCATCGCGGCACTGCCAATATCGTGCTGGGACTCGGGGCTCTCTAGCCGGCCGCCAGTTCCCGAGCTCTTACTAGGAGTGAGCAAGGAGGAAGAAAAGCCAGAAGCAGAGCGTCGTTTGCTGTGAGCTCCCCAGGGTTGCTACGTTTTCTCTTTTAGGGGGGATTTACTAGGCAGTGCTAAAGGAGCAAACCCCAAATAATCCTGATGCCGCTGGAAAAACTCTCATAGCAAGTAGGCAAAGCTTCCTGTGCCTTTTTTTTTTTAACTGTAATTCAAGGACATCAGAATTTGCTGTTTGTTTTACGCTCTGTTGACCAGCATAATCTGGATAATGTTTTATTTATGGTATAATAATGATTCGTCATTACCACTGTCCCTATTCAAATATGCGCAGTGGAAAAGACAACAAGTTGCAGATACTAAGTAGCTCAATGAAACACACATCAATCAAGTAGATTTTTAGCTGTAGGGTGTCTCGTTTGAAAAACTAGACTCTGCCATTCCCATCTCTCTTGTGAACGGCTCTTGCTGCACCCGCCAGAAGCAGCTTCCTTCTTTCTTTTACAAGTAGCAAATAAAGTGATGTTTCTTACTTATTGGCAACAAGCACCAAACTGTCCTTGGAGGATGTTGCCTGTACGGTATTAGACAAACGCCTGGGAGTTCTTGTAACCTCCTCAACAAGTTTAAAAAAAACAAAAAAAAAAATCACAAGTTTCTATCACATCCCTGGTGGATTCAGGTCTCTGGAGTTAGAAGCTCAACCCCATGTCAGCAGACAGCTCCCCATTGCCAACACAGCCCAGCTGGCTGCGTGTGCGAGCACTGCACCGGCTCCACAAACGAGGGATCCAAGCGACTGGTTTTACAGAAGAGGTGAATTGTCGTGAAACATCGCACCTCAGTCAAACCACACCTCACCTGGGGGGTCATTGAGCACAGCCCTGCAAAGCCTGTTCAGCTCTGCAGTCAGAAGTGATGGGAACGGAACCGAGTCTGCAGGATGCTGCCAGCAGCGTCGTCCTGCCGAGACTGACCACACCACACAGCTCCCCAGCGCAGAACTCCTGTGGGTTTCCAGTCGGAAGCAGCCTCCACTTGCTGGTACTCGCCAGCAAGAGCCCGAGCCAGGCACCTAGGCTCAATACTGAAGGAACAACAAAAATCACCAAAAAAAGCTTTTCCAAAGATGTAACTTGGTCTCCAACTCAGCACAAATCCATCTGCAGCCCAATTAAAAAGCAATTACATTCAGGGGAGAACAGTTCACTCAGGGAAGGGGGAAAAAAAAAAAAAAAAATCTACCTACATACACAGTGGTGGGACTCTACAGACTCCAAAAGAAATACCAGTACCTTCTGATTCCACAGTCCTGAACCAGCCAAGCAGGTCAAACACAGGATTTCTTGCACTGCTCTCTGGTTCTGTCCTCAAGTCAGAACAGAGGAAAAAAATCCACTAGTTTGAGGACTTTTTGATGTATTTTCTTCATCTTTTGACAAAGGTGCATCTGCAAGTCCTCTCCCAGTCGTGAGAAGCTGAATTAGACCGCGGGTTCAGAGATGCTGAGCACTGCACTGATTAAGTCAGAAGGCTCAGCCACCTTTCCTCACTACGAGAAGCGGAGTGATGTGGGCAGCACAGAGCTGGCACAGGGTGACTCGAGTATCCTTTGGCTTGTCAGCAGGCAGCACTCGAGGGTCTCGCCCAGAGCCAGGCACAGGACACAGTCTCGACACAGGGAGCACAGCCACAAGGAAGGAGCGAGCAACTGTGCAAAACCTGCTTGGAAACAGCTGTTTAGACATCGCACTGCTCACCTGGTCCCTCTCGCTTTAACCATCATCAGGAAACAAGACAGTTTTATTACCAGCCTGATCCCAGACTAAACCCATGTTTCAAACATCCTCCTGCACATCTGCCCTTGGCAGCTCTGTATTTTAGCCCCCTCGGATGCAAATCCCCTTTCTCTATTCTCTTGCCTCCTTCCCAGACAGTATGGGGCTTTTTCATCATTATGCAGTCAATTAAGCTTTTGCCACCTTATCTTAACAGCTGCAAATAAGCCTGTGATCTTCCTGAAAGGTGATACATTATAATTGGTTCCAAATTGCCAAGAAAGAGAATAGTGACATAGGAGACACTGAGGTTATTCGAATTAGCCCTGAAGTTAAAAATGGCCAAAAAAAAGAAAAAAAAGCACCTGAAGTTTCAGGGTGTTTGCTTAGATCTAGTACTGGTCAGGTTTGTATCCCCCGATACTGCGCTCTCTAGCAGCAAGCCACAACAGGGAAGAGGGTAACGGGTGCCAAAGCCTGGCACAGGGTACCTCTCAGGTCCCCAGACTCTATAGGTGTCCCTACATGGTTTATATAGCTCAGCGATTTTTTTTGAGTCTACAGCTCAGACAGTCCCAGACAAGCTTAAAGCCAACAGCTCACACTTCCTTCCAGCCAGGACTCGGGAACATCACAACAGGTTTCTTGCATTGCTGCAACCCTCATTTTCATCCCTGTGATGAATGTGATAAACACCTCAACAGCCATAGAGCCGGGTCTACGATACCGTACCGGATACATGTCCCACTTATGGGGTTTTCAGAAGGGCAGGCAGTGATCGCACCCCCTTCCATCCACATTTCAAAAGCCCTGATGAAATGCCGCTCACCCTGAGCTCTGCTAGAGAGTGACAAAGGCATCACCTCACAGGAGGGGAGCTGGGGCTCTGACAAAACACCCCTGTTCACACACAGGGCGGACACACCGCTGCTGCTCCCCACAGCATGTGCTGACTCCCGTGGGCACAGGGAGCGGCTGGTGGTGCAGACCTGGAGACCCCAGTGCAGGAGCCAGCTGGGCTCCCACTGCTGGGTACCAGCACCCTGCACCGGTGCCAGTTCTGAGTGTTCCCCCAGGGACGTGGCAACAGCAGCGTTACCTACTACAGCTACTTGCCTGAAGTCACATTATTTCCTTGTAGTCTGTTCTAAAAAATAATAAATTAATAAATTAAAATATCAGTTCAAGTTTTCAAAGTGCATCACGCTGAATTAATTTGATATAACGTATGTTCTGGCTTAGTATGAGAACTGATGGGGGTGAGGAGCCTTCAGTTGATTCTAAACCACTACTTACACTCTCCCACCACCGTTTCTGCTAAGGAGTATCTGAAGCACAGGGGCAACGGCAGGCGATGCAGGGCAGCCTTACTGCCAGCCTCGGATCCCAGCACAGAATATTTAACACAGATTTCCAAGCAGGTAAACCAAAAGCTTAAAAATATTTCGAGCTGCCATACTGAAGATGAAAAGCGAGCCTATTTATTATATAGTACTTAAGACTACTTAATTCCAATCCACTTTCCACGTCAGATATATTTAACTGTATATTTCTAACTTCAATCATTCCGGATTTGGATTAGCCAAAGTCCTCCAGAACAGCAAGACGCCTTCTCACCCGAGCTTCCTGGAGATGATGGCGATCGCTCTGTCCTGAGGGAACACCCTCTCTCTTCCGCTCCCCTCTCCTGGTTTTAGAGGGAATACACCATCAATAGGAGACCCGCAGTGTTTTGCCACAGCCAGCGCAGCCTGACTGCCCCGAGTAAAAGTGGCACCACAGGCGAACGGCGTGCAGGGCGGTCCAGACCCGTGAGCCAGCCAAGTTCATCGGGGTGTCAAGACGTTAAGGGGTAGTTTATTTGGCAAAAGGAGTGGAGAGAGAACTGTATTTTCATTCTTTAAAACAAGCACAGCCCCTTATTTAAAATACGAGTGTTGGATTGTGTTGCCAGGAGCGGATTAATTGCAGCTTCCAGGAAAAACTCTGAGCTTATTTCACATTGACTTTTATTCCCACTTGAATTAAGTTCCTGATGTTGCACCGACTCATTTGAATTTTTTGAATTGGTTTTGCATAGTATCATTTACCGATGTACTATCTTTAATTACATAACACACATACACTCTCCAACTGCATTATTAATGAAAGTGTTTTTAATTAAATGGCTCTCAGCATAATAGTCAGTCATTAATTTCACATGCTCAGGATGTGGAGAGATTCTATTCTGATGGTCTGGGGAAACTTTGTACTTCAGATGAGGGATACTTCCAACATGATAGTTCAAGAGTGAAGCTGAGATTCATTATGAGTGCTGAATTACCCTCGCAGCAGCTGGCACCGCGGTTCTGCTCTACTGGGTATTATCTATTCTTCAGCTCAAGTGCTCCTCTTGCTCTGCCGTGCTTCAGCACCGGCAATTTTAAAACGACTCTCGCTGGACTCACATATATTCCACTGTGAATAATACCGGAGTTATCTTTCAGAAACAATTCATACTTAGACCCTCCACAGGAAAAAAAACTCTGCACCCTCCTTTCAAACTACATCACCTACCTGTCTCCACCCCTGAACTTTCAGTGCTCTCTGAAGCAACAAAGACCATTCACGCTCTTGAGGATTGGGGGTTTTTTGCCCGTCCACCAAATGGAGGCACAGACACACACTAGTATCTCCTGCAGGCATTGCTGTAAACATCCTTAACAGTCACTGCTGCAGAGGTGGCCAATTATGGCCAAGAAACAAAAGAACAGCATTAAAACTTCCCCCCCCCTCCCCCAGCACAAATTTACCACTGTCGTACCCAAGGCAAGTAGACTTCTTACCCAGCCCAGCTAGGCAAAGGTGGCCCACCCAAGCAGTCCCCTGCAAGCTTTTCGCTTCTACAAAGTCTCCAGAAAGTATTCTGTTTCACCTCAGTTTATGCCTTCTATTTATTGATTAAAACCAAATCCCTATTTCTAAAAAGGAAGTTCTAGGGCAGCATTTTCCAGAAAGACTTTAGAAGTCTTGGAAATAATTCTTCTGCCTTTCCAGCAGAGCTTGAAGGAACTTGAGTAACAAGACTGCACACCACTGTACATGTCCGACCTGTGAGCTCTGAGGTAAGTCTGTCCATCTTCCCCAGAGGCAACTGCACATGAAAGAGTATTCTGGTAGGACTGTTCCTGGGAGTCTTGTCATCTCATTGGTCTCTCATCTCCAGGCAATTAAGACCTAGCAAGATAGTTCTGGACTTCTGAGTAACAAAGTCCTTCCGAAAAAAAATCCCTGTCCTCTAATTTCTTAGGCTTATTAGCCTCCTCCCCAGTGCTAACGCACACAGAGAGGAGCGGCTCTTGTCCATCCCATCCGCCTGAGAGCACAAACACCCTGGATTACCTCTTACCTACCGGTCCCTCTCTGCTTCAGCTCCTGCTGTAAGACTCGTATTTTTGGATTCCTCTCAGCTATGCTACCCTACAGCCACTGTCCTCTTTGAGCTCGAGAGTGGCCCTTCCAGCTCTGCTCCTATGGCCTAACCATGGTGAGATACCCGTTGAGCTCTCGGTCTCCACCTCACTTCAGCTGAGCAAAGAAAACCTTGTAAAGACAATGACAGAAAGGGAGGGTATAAATCAGAATAAATGCTCAGAAACCTTCTGTTAGTAACATGAAATCAATCCCTTACTTCCTTGGGAACTACTTTAGCTGGTAAGCTCAACAAAACCTCCTTAAAAATCATAGCAAGACTCAACTGAGCAAGTCTCATCTGGAGAAACGCCGTTGGGGGCAGACCCCAGCTAGCTATGGGCTGGCAGCAGCAGAACCTCTACTTAGAAAGCCTCACCGTTAAAGATGATCCTTCACAGAGTTCTCGATGGAAGAGGAAAGAGTCAACACACAAAAAAATTAATAAAAATCTGTCCAAAAGGTACTGTACACAGACCTCCAGTGCAATTATATGGATTTTAGAGAAGATAAATAACTAATATTTTTATATGACAAGACTACTGATAATGTATGCCCACGTTCCTGGCATTTCATGTCTACATAAAACATTGCACCATAATGAAGATAATTGAAAGTATGACTTTCATCAATATTTAATTAGCATTTGGTGCTAACTCATTATTTTGGTACAATTAATTTGACATCTTGCTGCACAGCCAGCACAGATTTCCTTCTAGAGGGTTGTTTTATTGGTGGCACATAAGTAATATTAGACATGTGCACCTTCCCTGAGGCTTCCAGAGGACTATGAAATATGGAGCGTATGACTGACATTTTAATCTTCTGCAGGATACAAAAGCATAATATTGAAGCTCAAAACACGCACGTGTATTCGGCCAATGCACTGTTGTTGTAATGGAAATTTTCTACTAAACTAACATTTTCAGAAAATGAATTGTCCCGTCATCGCATCTGCCTTTTCCTCCCTGAATCCCCTGGCTTGTTCCCAGTGACAACTCAGAAACCCAACCCAGCAGTGCCTTACGTTAGCAATTTAAAACCTCCGTAACTGACAATTTTAAGATGATTCTCCATAAATGTGTAGAAACCGCTACAAAAAAAAAAAAACCAACACGGATCTTCTCAAAACAGATACAAGACCACTCCTGATGACTGGGATATACTTCACAAGAGCAGGTAGACAAAGGACAGAAGATGTTGTTTCACAGTCCAACTTATAATTACTTCAGAGAGATCTTAGTAGAAGGTGTAGGGCAAAGTGCGGTTTTCTTCCTACACCCTTCGAGGGTGGTCAACCTGCTGGTCAACGAGGTCCTGCTGCCACAAAGAGATGCAAGGAGGAAAGCAGCCTCATGGGCTTGACAGAAGAAAAGTTGTACTGCTTGTATTCCCAGAGGGTAAATGAAGTGGGTGAAGAGCCCAAGTGCGCTGCATGCAGGGCTTTTCTGAACCACCCCGAGTCAATGCGGAGCCCACCTCCAGCAGCGGAAAGCAGCCACGCGCATGTTGAGTTCACACCTGATCGTTGCATTTTCCAAAGACCAGGGACTACAGCTGGTAAAACGTACGGCAGGACTTTCAAAACTGTTGCAACATGTTCAGAATTGTCATTTACTGGAGGTTTGACCAGTTTTAAGCATCTTAAATGCTGGCCACACCCCCTAAATTTGCAACGGTGCCAATCATTATTTTCCGACACTTCAGACATTTTAATGAAATGTTTAACAGAGCTTTAATGAGCGTTCCAAATTACAAATCGTACCAACAGCTCTAAGGGGGAAGTTTTCAGCTCTGCTGTTAAGAGCTCCTTTCCTTCACTTTACATAAACTCATTTGTTTTATGAAACAAAATCCACTCCGGCTGATAGGAGTTTGGAATTTTCCTCACTTCTACACTTTCAAACATGTAAGGAAATACGGTTCTTTTACAATGATTTTCAAGTGAAGGCAAATCTAATGAACAGATTCTGTAACTGTTACTTTTGGAAACTATTAAGACAAATAATACTCATGTCTAGTGTACCAATGTGGGAACGTATTTAAAGAACAAGTAATCCCTCTTTAACACGGGAAAATGTTTCTCAGCCAGCTTCGGAAATGCCCTTTTTGACATGCAGGCTCTTGCATGCGTGTTTCTGCTGCAATCCCTTCACAGGGCTCCAGGACACAAGTCACATCAGCACACAGTTCCTGGGCATGGATCAAAGAAAGATCCTGTTCCCCTCTGAATTGTTCCTCTGAATTGTTCCTGCAGACCTTCCCCAGAGCTGCTACAGCAGCTCTGTTGCACAGCTACTTGGAAACCAGCTGTGGACCACAGCACTCTCAACAGAGCCAGAACCGATTTCTTAGTGTCAGTTCCCTGCACCTTCACTCTGGGCAGCTGTTACCCAGCAAAAGAGGGAGTAAAAAAATTTTGCAAGGTGCACATGGGAAGACTGACCATGGCCAAGAGCACAGAGATGATTGTTTATTAGACAAAATGAGCCTACCTTAAAAATGCTCTTGGTTTTATACCACACAGAGTATCTTCAACAGCTGATTTTAACTTTTTTTAAACAGACCTTTAACATTCCTCCACTTAACATAACGTCCTAAAATACCTGCACTTTTACCTGTGTTTCTTTTTCTAACTGCCCAGAACATCACCTCATCGGAAAACCGCAGCCACCTGCTCGGTTGCTCAGACCTCATCTCGACTCTTCCTGAACACCCATACTAACCTTTTTCTCAAGATAATTCTTCCAGAGAGCCAGTTTCAATATTCTGATTAAGTACTTTGGGACACACTGCCCCAGTCATCCCCACAGATTTAACCAAACAAGTGGCAAGACACTTAGAATGAAGTATTTAGATTTCAAAGGTAGCTGAAACTGCAAGGACTCCGTTTCTTTGACAAAGGATGTCTGAACAAGTAACCTTTTTAGAGCTAACCAAAGAGATGCTAATTGCAGATACAGACCCTGCAACTCGTCACAGGCTCCCACAGCTTGGCCAGACCGATTCCTACACTCCTGCCAATTCCTGCGGTCACCTCAGCCAGCACCTCAAGCACCACCAGTTTAGGAGTCCTGAACCAGTTATGAGCAGAACACATCCCAGTACATGTACCCGAAACCTTTTACAAGTCCTACTAACCATGAATTATCTCAAAAAGCATTTGGTATATCTGTCTTCAAATTGCAGGCATTGGGGCACTCTTCTTATGCAGAGGCAGGACAGCTTTACCCTCAGCTTCCGATATGGTGCAGCACCGGTCCAAGAGGTAGAAGAATGGTGTGATCATCTAGAACCAAGTGGTAGTCTGGGCAAGATCAAAAGCTGAATACAAAACACGTAACATTTCACTTCAGGCTTAGCATGATAGCTGTCTATAAAGCATCTCCTTAGCATAAAATCCTCTTCAGCTGATTCTCCTGCCAGATATTAAGTTCTATTTCTTCATGTTGAATCTTTACTTCCTGCCTATCTATTATGAAGTTTTATCCTACCATCCCTTTTTCTACTACTGAGAAAATATTTTTGTTTGATCTCAGGTCTTTCCTCTCAATCAGCAGTTGTATCAGAAAAGACTAATTGAGCAGAAACCAAAAATTTTTTTTAAGTCAAGGTTAGATAGCTGCAGAGAACACGGGAAGCTTAAGCTCCTAAGCAGACAGAACACCAACAGCTTTCAGAACTTCATGCTACTGGCTTTAAACAGACAATTCACACAATGATACATTTGGGTAAATCCCTCCGTGTGTGCATGTGAGCAGGACAAAAGTGAATGACAACAGAAAGGAAGCAAACAGAGACTCTAAAAATTAAGAGCACCACCAAAACCTAACCCCCAAATCTCTGATGAGCAGATGCCCTACAGGATATACCCCGTTTTGCCATCTTGCAGATCTACCATGAAAATACGGAACCGAAAATCTGAAAAACCACAACAACCCTAAGAGACTCCAGACAAAGCTGGCTCAGCCACAGACACAAATCTGCATTGTTTTAGAAAAACTCGAGCCTGAATATGCAAATTATAAGACTGTATTAATTATCATTAATCATTCCTTTACAAAGACTGGAACTAATTGGAGAAACAATTTGAGAAAAATTGACGTACATGACGGAAAGCATTAAGATTCATTAAGTTTCAATTCTCTGGTCTGTCAGCTTGTCACAAGTAGATGCCTGCTATTCTAGCGCCACTGGTAAAACACTTGGTGTTTTCCTCATCTAGGGTATAAGTTAACCCCTCTTCTCCTTTGGTCTGAGGTAACTACATCTGACATGATACAATTCTGCATTACACAGAATTTGTATCTCCTTTTCTTCTAATCAGGGAAATGGAACTTGCTGAAATTTCATTCTAAAGCATTTGCAGGTTCATTAGATATTTTGCATTTATTCATATTATTTGAGAGGTGCCACCACATTCTAAAGAAGAACAGAAAAACAACAAGGCATTTGAAGAAAGAGCTACACTTGAAAATACATCCACACTGCTCCATACCTACACCTCAGAAAAGCCAATAAATATGCAACAGCTTCTGGGCATTATTTGTCCTAACAGTCACAGCTGAGAGCATTGGAGTATCTATAAAGTAACAGTGAAGAGGTACCTTAGAAGCTTGCCTGTACGTGGACACAGATGCCCCAGCAATCTAAACCAAACGGCTTTGGAGAACTTTGGCTGCACTTTCAGCCACCAACCCCGCAACTGGCCCTCGTGAGCCCACCCTGAACACAACTGCCCCCATGCCGGTCCTTACAACAGCCGCAGAGAGAGACGCAACTTTTCTGTCCCTCTATTTGTGGCCCCGGGATAATCCTCCCCAGGTGAATGGTACTGGCACAGACTCTTTTGAGCTGGCATAAGGAAACACGGTCCTGCTGTAAATGAGAAACGAAGACTTGGTAGTGTCAGAACTCCCACGTGTGTCTGAAAGGGAGAGCGCATCGGCGAGATCTGACAATGACAAAATGCAAAATTTAATAGACCATTTCCCCCCAACTCCCCTTTTAAAACCTATGTTGTGGGCTCTATGGGGAGCTCTTAATCTGGGGATGGTCCAACTACCCTAGAAGATCTAGTCTTTGCTGACCACATTTTTGTTGCACACGTCAGTAGCAAGTAAGTGGTTTGTTTGACAGTTTCAAAATCTTATAAACTTCACATAGCTGGGCTAGAAAATTGATTTAATTTTAAAGCTTACAGAAAGTTACCAAGTTAATGAAAAATTTAAATAGTTTACTTGGCAATTCAGGAGGTTAACCTGCAGTTAAAGCTTCTACGGGTTACAAAGCCACCCTACTAGAATTTTTTTTTTTGCATATGCTTCAAAATTTACCTTTAGTAACTGAAATGGCTCAGTCAAGTGTACAGTGAGAAATGTGGGAAGTCAAAATTCCATACCTGCTTAAAATGCAGCACAAATTGCCTCCATTCTGATCAGCAGCGCAAAGTTTGACATAGTGCAATTTATTTTCCACATGACTATGGCTGCCAACACATGAAACATGCATAAGTTTGGAAAAGCGCAGATTTCCACTCATTATACACACACTCTTGATTGAAATGCAGCACCTGCACAAAAATAGTGTTCTGCTCCAAACTCTAAGGATGCAAAACTAAAACGTTAGTGGCAGGGAGTGTTTCCACGAAGACCAATCCGCTCTGTGCTTTGGACGATCACCACATATCGCTACAGCCCTAAACTTCCTTAAAAACACTTACCGAGAACACTCCAGATAGCTTATCTATAAGCCAAGGCCAAACAAACCCTGCAAAATTGTTTTTTTCCCTCCTGAGCCTCAAATCACTGGCTCATTTCTGTTATTTATACTTGACTTATGAGAAACCCAATTTCACACTTAAAGCATCAACTTCACCCACTGTTTAAAATACAACTTATTTGACAACCGCTAGAATGTCATCTCTATTCCAGAGCACTCGTGAATTGTCACAGCTGACTCTGGGGTTTGGTTTTTTTGCCCAGATGCAGTGCTTGTAGGGGAAAAAGCAAGTCCTTGGCACTGTACATCTGAAATGCTTCATTCAACTTCTGCACTTGCATTTCTTCCAGCTTTCTCTGAGAGAACAAAGAAAACCCACAACAATAAAAGCCACATTCCTCTAGTGGAAAATTACCAAGAAGTTTGCAGAAAGATAAGCTGTTCAGAACTGCTCTCATTTTAACAGCAATTAACAGCATTGCCTCTATTACCGTACTACCACAATTCTAAGTGCAAAGTTTTTTGTGTATAATGGAAGTAGTTTGATCATTAGAATAATTTACATAATAAACACGGCATGTAGAATTTGTAGCGGAATGGGTAACGCTCTAACTTAAGCGGTCATTGTAACAGAAGTCATCTAAAACACAGCAAAACATTAAAAGGTTATATTCTTCCATACAGAATAGAGCTAAACTAACTGGTTCCTGTATGAAATTAAACAGTAAGTTCAGCAAGATCCTAGAATAAATCAGAATTTCTCCTGGTACAGTTATGATGCAAGTTGTCACAATTAGCCAATACCAACCCTGAAGTTTGGAGAAGTGGCACAAAGACACACTTTGACAAATCTCTCTCGCCTGCTCAGGCTGCTCGATTAGTGACAGCAACAGGGACTGCGTAACCAGCACTGCTCAGCCAGACATCGAACCGTGCCCTCAGCACGCAGCTCAGCAGCCAAGTCTGTACAGCGAGAGGTGCTTTTCACTCCAGTAGCAAGTCTTACCAACCCGGAGCCATTATTTGAGCTTCCCCCTTTTAGAGAAAGGGAAAGGCATGCTCTGGACTTCAAGTAAGAATTCTCAGAAGGCTGCTAGAGAGAAAGTTGCTAATAATGTGTTAGTTAAACCAAGATTCAGGTAGATTCACACTGTAAAATTTTTTTTTTCTTTTTTTTTTTTTTTAAGAGAAGTATTCGACTAAAAGGAGGAAAAGCTTTATGTGCCCAGTTTCCAAACAAAAGACTATTAGAATTCATTTTAGAAGGAAAATAGGTGCTTTTTTTAATCAATGCTAATTGAATCCATTTTGTTGAATGACAAAGAAAACTTCTGTATGATGACAAGATAAACATCTCAAAAGAAAAATTACTTCAAAAAGACTAAGGATAAAAATATAGCCTTCTAAAAAACCTAATGAATTCTAATATTCTCCACCTAAAAGGTGAAGCTCAGTTCAAAAATGTGGACTTGCACAAACAGTTCTGATTACCGTTCACAACGGTAACCAGTCACGTTTACCTCGGAGGTTACTGAGACTGCCTGTGAAGGTGTCAGTTATGCCACTGCTGATAGAAGCCCCTCCAGGAACTTTAAGCTGAAGCACTGCAGAGTAACTTAAGGGACGTATGTTTTAAGCAAACACAGAATTCTGCATGTACCTACACACAAAACAGTGACGTGTACACTGAGAGACCCAAGGCAGCCCTGCCATGGCAGCGCTGTATCTGTATTTGTGACCCAAGTCATCTCAGGAAGCACTGCCATGGTTGGCTGTGCCACGTTCTTGGGGTGGCCTAGATACCACCAGACAGGTAACTGTGCTTGTTCAAATGGCCTGTGTCACTTTTTAATACAGTGACTTACCTTGACACCATTGTTTTCTGGAGTTCAGTGCGTCCAAAGTCCAATACATAGAGCAGCTCATCAACAGTCCTCAGTATCTTTACAAATTATCTATGAACATATTAAACCCCATGAATTACCCATATAGATTATTCTTACATACCACTTCCCCCGTAACAAATGTGAGCAACGCCCCTGTTGTGTGTGGTCACATGAGCCTACACTCCTTGACAGGAAAAAAAGAAAAAACAGGTTTCGATGGTAGGTGGAAAAAGAAACTGAATCTCTTAGGAACCACTGAAGCCCATTTTCATTACCACCAGATCGACTCTTCTTCCAGCCAAGTATCGGTGATGACAGAGCCCGTGTAAAAGCAGCCACTTCTCAGGTAGGCGAGTTGTAAGCTGTTCAGAGCTCTGAGTTATTTGAAAGTGTCAAAATGGAAAAAAATGAAGCTAGTGAAGATCAGAACAAGACTGCAATAGGATCCTCCCCAAAAAAAGTTTCCAAAAGAACAGCAGTATATTTTACACTAGATTGACTGACAGTGCTGGTGAAATACCTTTCTCAAAGGAGAGAAGCAAAAGGTAGCCATTGAGAACATATAGGGGGAACAAAACTCCCAATAAATACAAGCCACACAGACACATCCTGTATAAGTAACAACTTTATTGTAACTTGATGTGCTGAAATGCAAAAATATTTTCAGCAACAAGGTACAAAAAGTATTTCACCATTAACATCAGCTGATAAAAAAAAGGCTGGATGGTTTGATACAACTGTTTACAGATCTGAATTCTCTTACTCATTTCCACCCCAAAACAGGTCTAAGTCATTTCACTAGTTTAATTTCTAAAACAGGACTCATTGATCTTAAGCCTTCAAAACCCAGGTTACAAATAAGGTGAAGTTCCTTGCAAAACACTTGGAAATAGTGAATTCCCATTACAGACGTAGTCCATTTACTGTCAGCAGAAGCCAAGTCATGAGACTCAGTCAGCATCTTGCTAGCTAAGGAGCTAAGCTCTGCACTAAATATGCTATCAACACCAGACAAAGAGGACAGGTCACATTCCATTTGTCAATTACAAAAAAATAAATCCATTAAGCTTAGGAATTTTAACTGACTGCAATATTCAACAATATTTCAGGTAGCAATACCTCACATTTGCAATTCACTGTCTTTTATGAAACACAGTTTCAAATACTGCACATCGGTTTATTCTCCCAAGGGAGAAACCTTGTCATGAGGATTTAAAAGGAACACAGTCTCCATGTAGGCGTCCTCCTGACCTTCTGTGAAAAGGTGAATTTTACACTAAATACTCAACGTTTAGAGAAACAGCAGAACTAGAGTTACTTGTAAAACTAACTTTGTGTCCATGATTATCACATTTTGACATACACTTATCTTGTAACAGCAAATATTTTCACAAAAATATACCATTACTCAACTTGTACCTCTAATACTTTATCAACTTTTTTATGTGGTTTCTACCTCAGTGAGACTGAATTTAGGAAGCAAGAATCAACATGCAACAGAGCTCAAATGGGTAATTTGTAACTCTCCCACCTCAATTATGTACCAAAGAGCATTGTCCTTCACCTTTAAAATACCTTTTAAGAAGATCTTGTCTCCTGTCAAATCTTCCCTTCATTACAACAGTTTCTAAAAAGGCACAATGTGTTCATACTTCTGCATGCAGTAAATGGACTAGGAAATAAGGATTATTTATTGAAGCATCTTCCACCCGAAGCATCTCCTTAGGAGAGGTTCAAATGGAAAAAAAAATATAATACATAATAGCATTTTAACAGCAAATTGAGTCCTTACTTTTAGAAAGTCATTCTCGACAAAAAACACCGCACAGTCATACACACGCACGCACGCACACACAGGACACATGCAGGGTTCTCCCCAGAGCAGTATGGAAGTGGTGGTTCACATCTATCCGAGGGAGTAGTGTTGGCAAGCCAAGACATGGCACCTTCATACATTATATTCCTAATCTGTATATAAAACAAAGGAAAAAAAAACCCTACAATTTCAGCCTGAAAAAACTGTCCATTGTATTAGATAGTTTTATATCTGCTGCACTTAGAACTGACAAGTGAGGTGTGGAAGGGCAAGCTCTTGAGACGCAGGGAATAAAAACAAGCTACTGAATCCAAAGGAGAAGGTTGTAATTAGCAGCCATCCCGTTCCAGTGAGAACACTGCATGTAGTTAATTAAAGAGGTGAATAATTAGTGCACTCACTAAAGAATACAGCAACTGTTTTACCTTTTTCTTAAGAGCTGACAAAACTTGAAAGCATACATAATAAATAAAATCAAGCCTAAAGAGATCAATTACCATGGGTTTGGGTTCTTCCTGTGGGTGTGACGTAGGGTGTGCACTGCCTGACTGGGAAGGCGGACACTACGATGCAGGAAATATCACAGCACAGTGTCTGACATTTTTTGGTACAAAGTGTGCTATTAAGCTTCTAAAAACCAACATTTTCATAAAAATCCTGAAGTTTTCCATTTGATTACTGTATGTTGTTACTTTAGAACAAGCTGAACTGGACAATCACTACAGCATTAAATATTCAAGTCACTTCGTATGTTAGAGCTGCAAGTTTTACCAGTGATGAGTGTGACGATATCAAGTCCTAACACATTACACAGTGCAGCAAAAATATCACTATTTTGGAGGGAACAATTACCTTTGCGTCTTGCTGTGAAGAATGCTTGTGAGACCTTATTTTAGATAAATATTTAAAAATTGATAAAGGATAAATCTCTGTAAATATATAATTCGATGCCTTATGTACTATTAAAGTTTCTGATTTTACACTTTATCCATCATAAAGATTTAGTTAGAAGGTGAGACGAAAATGCATGTTTAGAGGTTATTTTACTCTTCAAAATTGGACTGGGCATTGTTTCCAGTTTACCTTTGCTGATGGTTTACTAGATGCCAAAGTATAAAACTATATGCTCTTTCCTCTAAAAATTTGAGGGTAATTCAGATGAAACTTAATGAAATGAGGATGGAGATAGATGTTACGATAGTAAACAATCTGAAATTATTCCTTTTTTTTTTTTTAAATAGGCAAACTAAAAACCTTACACAAAGATGCTTATAAATTAGGTGAGATCTCCTCCCCTTCCCCTCTGCTAAACACAAGTCTTCCCAAAAAAGAAATATAGCACATTATCACTATTACAGTCCACGCAATGCGGTAACTCCGGAAACATTTAGAGTGTGCGCTACTGCAGACTTTTCCTCCCAACTGTAAACAAAGCTATCAAACACTGAGGATGTTGGTATTAAAGCTAAGGTTCATATCATAAAGAACTGGCCCGTGACAAGCAGTTTACAAACGTTTCATCCTTTTCACATTATGCAGAATTTCAATACCATCCACAACGCCAGTACAAGAACTGAAATGCAAGACTGAGCAAGTCTCTGCTTGCAAACGCCATCTGACAGTTCAGGGAAAGATTCCTCTGGATGTGTACATAACCTTCTCAGGTGTTCATAGAAGCGGTGCACAGACATCCAGATGGGAAAAATCCCTTCCAAATTTTACCGTTCACATGCCTTTCTCAAATAAGCGAAAATATTCTGTTACTTAAATATGAAAGCTTGCAATAGCCACCTTCAATTGAGTCTTAAAAAGACATGCCTTTCTTTGCTAACAAAACTAAATCCCATGTGGCTGTGGGCATCTTCAAATGTATCTAAAAAGTTAAGCCACAATTACCTGTACCTCATTAATTCATCAAAAGCAAAATATATATGTACCACACAACATACAAAAGTTACACATTAAAAGTGCATATTTAGAATCCATTTGGCCCATTTCTTCAATTTACATTTGGTCATTCTATGCATCCTTTCCTTATCTACATAACCACACACAGGGATAAATTTTTTTCGGTGTACAACACTATTCTGTTTTCACATTGAACTCATCACCTCTCATTCAGTTCTGCATTAAATGTAAACTAATGATGGACCATAAAGAAACACATCAAGAGGTTTATTCTGTGTTTCTTTTTACCATTTGGACAGCTTTGACACACACACAATAAGCATTACAAACTGTAATGAAAATACATTTTTGGGCCAAACCATTGCATATTTGCCCCCACAAGGAAAAATAAATTATGTTCAAAGCAGTATATTGCCATAAATAGCCTGTAGGCATTCACTGAAGGTAAACAGGCTCTCCCTGTATTTAGCACTTGTCTAGGGTACGTTATGTGCCTCTGGTTCAAGCGCTTTTAATGAGAGGCTAGTTAAAACCTTCCAGTTAGCACAGGACCAAACTATAATCTTTTCTTTTTTTCTTCTGAAAATAATGGAAGATCCCTTTCAAAAATTCATCTTCAGTTATCAACTTTACTGCATTATGGAGCTAGTGCAATCCTGCAGAGCCTAGTCAAAAAGACAAGGCACATTAAAAAATAATAATAAAAAAAAATCAAGATACATTAGACTATATGGACTAGAGAGTCATTGAAGATAATTTAAGGCCTTTCAGTGAATTAGAGTAATCAGTCTAATTTAAAGCTGAGGATTAAACCATAAATTATCCATCTGAAAAGCAAACAATAGGCTTTTTCAGCTTCTGTTCTGTGGACAAGGATAACAAAAACTCTTGTTATGGTTTGTGAAAACACCTCTGGACATGGAGGAGCAGAGTCAATTCAATTTCTCTAAAGTTCATGGAAGATTTCAGGACTGTTTTAGCCGTTTGCGTGGAATGCCAAACTGTGGACACTGCGCAGACGCTAGTGCGCGAAAGGCCTCGGCTACTAAGTGAGGGTGGGAGTGGATCATGGACTTCCAGCCTGCTGTTTCCATAATGTCTGTTGCTTGGCTGAAAACAGAAGCATTAAGAATAGTCACACAATTTTACAAACCAAATGCACGAAATGCACAGTGGAGAAGGGCAGGCAAGGAAGAAAAACTGCAGCTGAGCATTATGAGACAACAGACTTTGACTGCCAGTAAGGATGCCGCTGGAAAGCAGCAGTAAATTGCGATTTGGGTATATTAACGTCATCACACGCAGGACATAGGCTACTTATTCTGCTCTACTCAACAACAGCAAAACCTCAGCTAGAGAACTGCATCCAATACTGGGCACCGTCTAAAGATAACCGCCTTGAAACTGCTCAGGAAAACAAAGAGCAAAACTAGAAGAAAACGAGGTCTAGTGCAGAGACAAAAAGGGCAGGCAGACATTATAGTCTCATTACACAGAAGGGCATGCTCAGTTTGGGGAGAGAGAAGGACAAGATGAATCGGCTGAAACCGCAGCAAAACGATGTTGTTCATATACTAGCAAAAGCCATGAAGACAGATCAGCTGGCTGACTGCAGAACCCTTCAACTTGCAGTTTCAGTGGAGCACACTTGCAAATATTCACTCTTTCTTCAGTACAAGATCATGGACTACATTCAGAATGAATTTCAATGGCCACTGTGGATTTTTAACTAACACCAACAGAAGCACCAACAGATTTCAGCAAGTATCACATTGACGTCCAAGAGATTAAAAACTATGTATTTACTTAATGTATACATTTACTTTCTTTGTGCAAAAGCGTAAAAGTCACTCTGCACATGAAGAATATTACAGTGGTTGGGATACATGCCACATTGTCACAGGATAATTTTGTAATTTGGCACCAACATCTTATGCATCAATCCCAAGTTTCCACTGCCCTGCATTTTCAAAAGTCTTTCATACCATTTCAGGAACACTGTCAAGCATAAAGTTAGCAGCTGACCTCTACACTGTACAATCTCTAAAAAGCCCTTAGTGGATTTCTAATGCAAACCTTTCACCTTCCACCGCAAGTCAGTAAAGGTAAGTGCCCTGAGAAACAATACCAGAGTTCAGACTCCCTGGTGCCCAGTCAGTCAATCAAGCCACACCATCTCTCATTATTTCCTCCATTTACTGTAGATGCTTTAGCTGAAGCAAAGATGACCAGCATCTTTACCAGCCATTATCCAAGACGAAGTCAGCTCGCTAAGCTCCAAATCACTTGAGAAAGAACACATCAACTAGTTTCCTTTGTTATGTATTCTGACTTATCTTTCTTAGTTTTTCTATTGGTGTTTTACTGTTTACCTCCTACCACCCCCTCCCTTGTCCACACCATGCTCCATCATTAGGCCTGGGAAGAATTTTTTTTAAGGGAGAAACACTAATTTTAAAGTAATTGGTACAAGATGGCTTTTAACATCTCTGGAAATTCTGATGCTCAGAAATAAGTGCTCTGCTGTCCTTTTACTGTTTCAGCCTACCAGTAGCTATTCTGAAGCTGGCTATCTCTTCTGCTCCATGATTCACTTGAGCTGTTCTAAACATATGCCACGATTAGTCCTACAGTCTGAGCCACATATTCTCAACCTACTTCCAGAGTAGGCACAAGCACTTTAAGTCAGCCAGATCAGAGGAACCCGACTGACTAGCTGTGTGGCCTCAAGAGGACTAGTGCTGGCGTGTGGGAAGGTGCACAAACATGTTGCCGCTGGCAAAAAAAGCAACTGCCCTCCTTTCTTTGGAGATACTGCAGGCTCAGATTGAACTGAGCAAGTGTTGAAACCACACTGGGGTTGTCACTCTTCCAGGCACAGACGTGGTTAGTTAAGAGAGTGGTTTACTTTATAAAGGCTGCTACCACCATCTCTCAGCACTGATTTGACCCTGGGAGAGGAACAAAAAAACCAGCTGTAGTTACGATCTTACACTGGAGGGCAGTTAACTCTTCCTATCATTTAAAGGGGAAGTCACAATAATAACTGGGGTAGCATCTGCTGAATCCTACTTTACTTACAGTCAGTGACTGGCCTCAGTAGTGTGGAAATGAAGCAACAGCTCTTAAGTTCAGCAGTCTACTTAGCAGTGTTTGTACAGAACATCGTGACGCAGGGAAACTTACTTGCTATTCCAGTTTTTCCCATCTTTACACCCAAGTTGTCTAAGAACACTGCACCTGTAAGACAGAAATGTGCTAATATTGAAAAGGTACACAGAGCATAAATACAAATATATTTAGAGTCTCATAAATATTACTTGCCTGTTAATAAAGTCTATTGCTTGTGCTTTTAACTGTTCAGCGCTGTGCAAATCTGCGAGGATAAGAATGTCAGCAACATTTTCTACCGAGAGGTTACTACAGAGTGCTTCCTCACACATGACCTTCAGCCGTTCCAGTGCATACTGATAAAAGAAAAAACTACACTAATCATTCTTCAAACTTATTCTTTCTACCGTTATCACTACAGTTTTTAAGACAGTTCCAGTCATGAAAATGCCTGGTGCCTCCCAAGATTAACATCAAACCACTTCCAAACAGGTAACTCAAAATTCAATGTGCTGCACTGAAGAGTCCTCAAATGGTAAAACATGCATTAGGTTTGACACAAACAGATCAAACGCTTTACTGGGAGAACTTTTAGTAAAACAACAAAAATTCCTCATTAAGAATTTTCCATTTTCCTTCAGTTTGGTAAAGGAGGAAGAGCAAGGAACAGACATGGGCTTTTTATCAAAATCATCATTACACAGGTTTACATCTCAAAGCAAGGGGCAAGAAATTATGCAACGGGAAGTTTCACGAAACTGTCCAAGGGAATATACGTAAGTCTGTTTGAAACCAGCTTGTTACAAATTTAGCCCCATTCCCATCTCTGAATTCTTAATTTCTTCCATACCTGTGACAGAGTCTGCTGTAAAATAATTGCATTGTTGTATTCTATTTTGCACGAATAAACTGTGCTGCTTTTCTGAAGCATGGCATAGTCTGAACAAGTTTCACTCAGCTGTATACATTTTTTTCTGAGATCTTGCCCACCCCATTTAGTTTAGCACCCTTCAGATATAGTTTTCAAGTCTGAAAAGAATTAGACACCTAAGTGGCATATGTTCAAGTTGCCACTCATACGCTTGTATAAGCAACTGTTCTGGGCAACAAAGAAACGCCACTTAAGAATAGTCAAATTATTGTGCTAATTTCTCTGTTTCTAGACCCATGCATTTTTAGTTCCATTTTCCTACTATAGTACTCCTCAGGATACCTCTACTTAGAGTAAATAAGTATCGATTATAACGAATCTGTACCTACAAGGTAATACAGCAGTATAATGTCTCTGGTAATATGCAGAACACTCATTTTCAGATGATTATTTCACATTCAGAAGGAATAGCAGGAAGTTTCCAGCAGTTTTTAACTGCTAGAAAAAGACATAGGGACCTCCTAGCTCACCATTTTTATTTCCTGGTACTGCAATCATACAACTGCACCTCATAATACTCCCTACATTTATCAGTTAAGCCCTAAATAAAGGCCAGTATTCATAAAATAACCATTGCACCTTCCTGAGCATACTGAACCTTGACAAAACACCATCAGGTTCGAAAGATGAGATGCTGACAATGAGAGGGGAAAAGAGTAAGAGTGGCAAATCACCAAAGCCAGGGCAGTGCCAGGTCAAGAGATCTTGAAAAAAAAAAAACCACATAAAAGTGGCCAGAAAAGAAAAAAAATTGTTTCTTGAAATTAACTACTGGGATGACTTATGTTATCTTCAATGACTTCTATTAGGATTGATTACGAGAACAGGCAGCTTTCACCACTGATGTTTTATGGAGATGAATGCACAACCACTTCAGAAATTGCAAAGGTAGTTTATGAAATTGCCATACTCTGATGAGAGTGAAAAGTTTTCAGATTACACACACTGAAGTGAGTATTTTCTGGATTCTAAACTACTTATGCGTCCTCAGGGAAAGACAACTGTGTCCCCTCTGAGGACAGTTAACTAAAGTCTCAACTCAAGCTGTAAAGCTGCGAAGAAAAAACAAGGTCAAGTTTTTTAAAAGTTAGAAAACTGCAAACTATGATATGAAAGGGAATATTCTCACCTTAATTGCTGCACTGCTGCAAGTCCCCTCATTTCAAAGAGCCAGAGGAGAAGTAGTATTTCACAGAGTGACAATTTAAAGAGTAAACAAGATCCCAATACAGAAGAGATGAAAGATTAGAACTATTACGTTTGTAGGGAAGACAAAAAGATGAATGTTCCTAAGTAGCAGTACTTCAGGGAGCACAGTTAATTCAAACACTTGTACAAATCCTCTTCAAGAAAACAAAGATCTGACCTAGGATACACTTCATTCAAGCTAATTTTCCATATCATATTAATGGCTCCCAGTTTCTATAAAAATTTTGATGGTAAATATAATTAATTATCTGAAACGCTTCTGGTCAAGAAAGATTTATCAGCCTTCTACTGCTAAAATAAAGTCTGTTCTTTCCCATCTTTCTCCATTTCTGATGAGATCTGTTTCTCATATTTAAAAAATCAAAATATATATCAATCTGAAAAAGATATATATTTTTTTTTTAGAAGGACATTCCCAAGCAAAGACCAGGTTTGAGAACTTAAAAGTCAGTTACTTACTTTGTCTGCAGCCGCCAATAAATTGTCGGCCATTTTTTCAAGGTTTGGTGCTTTTCCCGTGTAAATGAATCTCATCATTTCTTTAAAAACTTCAGGGTCTACATCATTTATTTCTACACGATTCTGGTAAAGAAGAATCAACAAGAACCTCTGGAATTTAGCTACAACTTTAAAGTGAACATACCAAATATCATCTGCAGGCATGATACAAGTTTTCATTTGACATCCATAATATGAAATCCTTACCAGTTTAAGTCAACATTCAACAATATGAAGCAGAAAGTAATCAACATGAGTAGTTCTTAAAGTCAGGTAGAAATGCACTGGAAAAGCTTCAGCAATAAAAAGTAATTACAACTTTTTTTCTCAAAAGGTCTAACTCTTGCATAGGCTGTACATCAAAATCAAAGCAGAGTTTCAGGAATATTTAGAAGTGCTGTTGAGTTTCTAAGCCAACAACGATGTGCTTGGATCATCAGAAGTCAGAGCAGCAGAGAGAACAAAGTGGGCCACTTTCAGCTCGACTTTAAACACAGCCTACGTTTTGGTCTCAATCCACAAAGCAAGCAAAGCGTCACATCTAACTGACATCACGTAGCTGAAGATCATCCTAGTAACACTGTGGTACTGCAGGCTTGATCCCACCCTCTAACAGTAGCCCCTATGAGCCACCAACAAAGTAGGAAATTACGTCAAAGATGTAGGAGCAAGCACCATGCTTCTGAATGGAGTGCAGAAATCACAGGCTATGAGCACAAGATGTGCATGTTCTGGTTTCCTATCCACTGAACCACAGGCAGTATTTAGGAGTAGCGCTGCGCTGGAGATTTACAGCTAACATGAAGGTGAAGGCCTCCAGTATGGAACATTACTGAAGCTGGGGCATGTCTCGGGTTTCTTTCAGTCCAGAAATACTAATAAAATGTTTCAAATATTCCAATTCTACCTGTGAAAGTTTCCAGACTGGAGAAGAGCAGGCCAGAAAAATGCCATGTTCATGAAAATCCGCAGTACTACAGCAGCGTAGTCACCTCATGTATTTGTGCACACTAGTAGCATCCTTACAGCCTCCAAGACTAAGCTATGATCATCTATTACAACCCTTTAGTGAGGTGATCTGTTCCTGGCCTTTTCATGGATTCTGCCTACAACCAATCCATTTTAGAGATTCTCCTTCATGGAAGACACAAGCAACTTCTTGCTGTGGGAGACGCCAAGTGCATAAAAGCAGAAGCAGCTCTGTGTGCTGATTAAGTAACCATCCACCAAAACACTTGTGCAGGTCAAATGCCTGCAGAAACTGGGAATGAAAAGGAGTGCCTCGCTGCCTCAGGGATTAACCTGACTCAGAGCTCACCTGTTGTTGGTTTCCTAGCTACCATATGAAATGCTTTTACACACTAGAGCAAACTCTTAGTCAAGTCAATCGGCTTACACGAAGGTACAAGCTAAAGCATAGAGAGGCAGAGATCGCTAGGTCAATTACATCAGTAGCTAATGTTAAAAAAACAAATGATCTAGGGCAGACAATTGCTTGAAAGAACAAATCCTCCAGAACCTCTCCACCATCAGCCCTGTCTGCTCTTTCTGCACAAAAAAACCCCAGCAGAACTCGTCAGAAGAGTAGCACCTCCTCCACTCATGCACCATCATCCAGTACTTATCTTCCTCAACTCAGGTTTTCTGCAACTTTCCCCTTTTCCAAATGTACAAATATTTCCATGTGAAGTTTTCAGTAAGGCTTACCTTTTTGCTTTCCTCCATTTCATGTTCAAACATTGCATTAAAAACTGGAGATCGTGCTGTAGTAAGAGAAGCAAATATTAAATATAATCAAATTTTACACTTTTAGCAATTTTAATTACTCAGTAATAGCAATACAAAAGTAGAAAGTACCTGCAAGGACAGATTTATGAGCTTTGAATTCTTGTCCTCCTACATAAAAACTGCAATCTGTAAATCTTGTTGTTTCCCAGAGATTCCCTAAATCTTCTGCTAGTCGACATTCAGGTACCTTCAAAGTGTTTGTATTAGACTGTCCTGATATATTTACTGAGTCTTGGACCACGCTTACCTAACAGAAAATCACAGCAAGACAACTCCTTCATAACTGAATGCCAATAACAATTAAATTACAGTATCTATTGCTAGAAGTTCAGCAATTGCAAAGCAAAAACAGGGCCGTTTGTGGCATTAGGCCAGAACCATAAACTAATGCCTTACAGTTTACTTTTAAGGAACAGAAAACAAATACAGATTCTAATACTGTATATTTATCCAACCAAAACAAGAAGAAAGAGCACAATAGCCCACACCACCTGAGAGAAATGCCAAAGTACACACGTTAAGGACAAATATGGTTCTTGGGGTACCAGTGGGATCCAAAAATAAAAGTTAACGCTATTCCAGAGAGAAATTAACAGTTCACCAATCTTCACACATTTAAGTAAAATATATTTAATATAAAATTCTCAACAGATCATCAGATCACAAGGTCACAGAAAAGTTTCATGAGCATAATACATAGAAATTTTTAATGTAAGATATACCTAATTTTAATTACAGCAAGTTCATACTTAACCTGCAATGTGATATAACAAACTAAGTGCAAGTACCACAGCTCCTTCATTATTTCATTTTACTGTGTCCACGTGAGGCAGGAAGCATGAGCGATTGTCTTCCAAACAACATTAAAAGCCATTACTTTAGAAATAGAAGTCAATGAACTACAAGATGTAGTAGGTAACTTCAATAATGAAATGCATGCTCACATGATGTAATTTTTTTACAGAACTAGTTAAGAAAACTGAAATATGGGCACCTGAAGCAAATATATTGCCATTATTCCCCAAATTTAAGTTTTTCATCTAAGTAGTAAACAGGGCAGCAGCATTCTTACTTGCTTCTTTTGACATATCTTTACATAAGTCCTTTTAATCAGTATGCTGGGAAAAAAGATAGGCTCAGCAGGTTTTACTTCTGTTGTCTGAGAGAATAAAACCTACAGAAAGAAAAGCCATTCTATGAGGTCTTGATCACTGCATCTCCCAAATACAGAAAATCAGGATTATATATGAACAGAAAACGCTGATACTGTTAAGATCAGTGCTTGTTTGATTTCCAGAGGCACAGCATCTGGAATAAATCTGGCAAAAAAGCAAAAATAGCACAGCTAAGCTTCACAGAAAGTTGGAGCACTGCAAACCAAACTCCAGATCAGAAGAGGAGGATGATCCAATTAAAACAGCAGCTTGGGGATTTGAATCATTGCCTAATTCCCTGTTTCATCTCATATCCCCTTGCGATTGTAAGAAATTCCTTTACATTCTTCCACCTTTTAAAGGAAAAAAAAAAAATCCTAAAGCGCTGCTGAATTTCACTTTCACAGTAAGTCTACACGTTTGCAACACTGAAAAAATCCACCGAGCTGTTGTGCACTCTATTTCACAGCTCATACACGCAGAGTGATTTCAGGAGAAATACATACACACAAATGGAATTTTAGCTCAAAGCTACTCTTCTCTTGCCAAAGGAAAGTTCTGCTTCTCCAGAGACTTGACTCAAAGGTCACGAATCTGAGTTGTCCGCACAGCGTCCTCGTTAGCTACAGAGTGCCTAGGAAGGTCATCTACACATTCTTTGCACGTACTTAAACTGATCTCTCATCTTCCAAGCTTCTATTTCAGATGACATGCAACACACCAATTTGCTATGAGCCACCCTTTTAAGATATAAACCAGGCAAAACTTTAATTCAAGTCTCCTCCACCCGAGTGGCCTGGCATGTATTGTCTGTACGTAGTAACAGCTTTTAAAGATTGCAAATACGAACACTCAGAGCGGACTGATATTCCCGATCTTGCTTGTCCAGATAGTATCCTTACAGTCACTAAACCGCAGAATGGTAAGATGATGTTGGAACTGACAGCGAACAACCTCTTAAAGAGTAGCAGCAACCTAGCCAGGGTTTCCAGGTACTCTGCAGGGTCTGATCTACTTCACTTCTTAGGAAGCTATCGGACATGCAGCTTTTGCACAGCAGACACTCTTTAGGAGTGCAACTCCTCTTTCAGTGCATTCCCTCATTCATAGGGTAAATAAAAATGGACAAACTAGGACTTGAACAAGTTCTGCATGTGATGACAGTGAACACGGATAATTTGTATCGTTTCCTTGGTTTTGAATCTATGGAGGTCTAATAGCATAGATGATGCTCTAGACTACTCTCAAGCTAAGCTAGTTAAGAGATCTGTGGAAACACTCACTAGGAAAAATATTCCTGCAGAGAATTTCTATTAGCAAATGAAAATACTTGCAAGGCTGCAGTAATTTCAGATTATGTGGAAAGTGAGAACTGAGTGAAACACAGATCGGTTTAAAAAAAATAAAATTATGAAGTTGTATTTAATCAGTAAGTTACTTGTTGGGGGCAACACTGAACTTTGCAGAGTATTTAACCCAACAACCCTTCAGCTTCCAACCCACGGAGATATCCAACTGATCTTAAAAACATCTGGCAACACAGAAAGATACCTTTGCTGCCAAGGAAGACCAAATAATCCTCTGCAACTCAACAGGGAGAAAAGAGGAACCGACCAGCACTGCTGGTACTCAATAAATAAAAAAGTACTTGTACTCAGTACCTGCTATATCTGGTTAAGTTCTAGGAAGCCAAGTGCAATATAGTTTGAAGCAGTGGTAAATCGATCTTCCAACTAGGATACAAGTAGGAAGGCGAGAACAGGAATTAGAACTTAAGTTTTAAAAGGACAAAAACTTCAGACTTGTCTATAGAAACAGGTCCTTCGGACACCTGTTATTCCGAAGGACAGCTGAAGAGCTGGAAGAACACATCAAAGAAACAAATTTTAAATTTATTTGGATTTCCAATTTTTTTTCTTTAGCCTGAAACAAGACAGAATTTATTTTAATATGCTCATTGTGCACAACTAAATGTTGTACCTCCTTCAGCATTTATAATCAGAGTAGGTCAAACACTTCACAAAAGCCACTCACATTAAAACATCAAACAGTTAAATTTTAGCATCAAAATTTAAATAACATTATTTCTCTCTGGAAAATTCAGTATTTGTTCAATTTATTTTTAAACAAACTTTATTTCTAGAATTAGATAGTGACCTAGTTCCAAAACCAAAGGCTATTTTTAAGAGCTGTTCATTTATAAAGTATTCATTACAAGGAAAACTTAAAATGAGGGAATACTCAAAAGTATCTTTACAGAACTGTAAACCACTTGTTACATCTGCTTTTATCACCCAAATAATTGTATTCATAACAAATCTGTGATGTGGCTAATTTAACCCGTCTAAGGGAAAATAAGATGCACTATATTTGCAATATCTAGTCTCAGGGGCCACATTTCAATTATTCTTCCTACGCAGCATAATGGTATATAATTAAATTGTAATCTTGCCAAGACAATTTTACACATTTCCTGTAAATACACAGATCAAAGCAAACTTACTAGCAGTTAGAGCATCTATCATCCTCCTAAGTCACTAATCACTTTACAGCAGCAATGATAACCAGCCAATGTAGATTTAACTTTCACTGTACTGACATTGCAACTTTCTCTAGTTTCCATTTTTAACACCAAGTGAGCATTTTACCGAATTTTAATATCACAATTTAGGTTACCACCATCACTGATGGTGCTACAGGATAGTTGCATTGGTTGGGAAAACCGAATGTAACTATTACTATAAAGTGTGTCATTTACTGGAAAGACATGTCCATTGGTTAAAGCCATCAGTTATGATCTTACAGGAACATAGACTCTGACAGGTTTGGGGTTTTTTAATAACACAAACCAGCATGTAGATATTTCCTTTTGCTTATCCAGTGAAAAACAATCCTCTAATCCATATAACTTCCTTAAATAAAAGTGACCTCAGTAAAACAGTATTATGGATGGCATGAATCAGCCACCTACTGCATAAACAATTCTACAGTCAGCTCTAAGGGTTAAGACCAACGGTTACAAGTGATCAATTCAGAATTACTCTACTCTTCAGTATACAAGTATCAAAAAAGAAGACAAAATACAATGCAGGCAGAGCAAGTAAACGTGTATTTTTACCATATTTATAGTTTACAGAAGACAACTTTTATAGTATATTACCATTTAAAATCAACATAAAACTCTATTTATTAGAGCAGAACACATTTTATCTAGAAGTTTACGACTTTAAAAACCTATACCCACCTCACAAAATAACGTAAGCTTGTCATCTGGTAGAAGACCATTAGCTTCATCTAGTAAAAAATCTCTTCGGATAAATTTCTTAAACCCCCAGTCTTTGCCTTGCACAAATCGATATGCTCTTTGGCTTTCTGATAAAAAACAGTTATGTACAAATAAAGCAAGTTAAAAATATTAACAGATAACAACACCTCAAAATTCTATATTGTATGTTAATCAAAAAATGAATCCATTTAGAACACCTGGATCATGTCACGTTTTTAGAAAATCTGCAACTGATTAAAACGTTTTTAAACTTTATAATAGTGTTATTTTAGAAAACACTTGATAGTAGAGCGCAATTTGCAATTCAAACCGTACCACCTCCTGAGATGTTATCTTAGGCACCATCCAGCAACAGAGGAGTTTTTCAGTTAATGTTTAAGACTGCCAGTGTGTCAAAACAGAAACTGTTCACAGGGAAGTGCCACTACAATGAGTTTGTCACCACAAACGCGTTCTGACAACACTCCACCAGTTGTCATAACAATCTGTTTTGACTTCTTCCTGAAACGGAAAATCTGGTTTCACAGGTGGAAATTATTTTGAAATACAGTAAAAGCATTAAAAAAAGGCAAAACAGAAATAAAATCTTTCAAGTAACAAACTATTTTTTTGGTCATAAAAGATGTTGTTTATATTTACCTTTTAGCCACAGTTAAGAGGTTTTTTTTTTTAATTCATCAGATTTGCTGTGACCACACAATCCCTTTTATCCAGTTCTAATGTTCACAGCCCACAAAAGGGTTCCCAAGGTCATACTAGAGCAAATCCATGTAATTCGCTAAGATTACTTATCTTACATGACACTGTAAGGTGGCCACTTGCTCCACAAGCTGGACCACAGGAAAGAGCACCAGATACGTTTAACTAAAACATGGGGAAGAGGTTTTTGGGGAATGGGTTTGAGAATATATGTCGAATAAACCATATTCTGAACTATATTTAGAAAGATCGTTCAAAATGAAGACAGTGTGAATAGTTCTGAAATAAGACCAGAGGAGGAGGGGAGAAATATCTCAAGAAAAGTTTAAGACAGAACTTTTCGTTCATTCCAAAAAAGCTGGGCAAGAAACACGTCACCATTTCATTTGCTGTACAGAGAGCCTTCTGGAGAATAATTTAGAAGTTTAAGTCACAAGATTTTCTTATAAAAGCAAAGTATTTTTCATGACAGAATCTGTCAAAATATCATTTCTTCTACAACATCCAAAATAAAGACATCAGGAAAATCAGACTTCTCCACACTAGTTAACTTGGCAGCGTCACTGGAACAGACTCCACTGTGTAACACGCTGGGTGCGTTAGAAAATACACATGGATAATACATTGTCCTCACTGCCAATAGCTGGAAAAATTGTATCCATAACAGTTTTTCACTAGAACTAGATCAAGCAAAATATAGTGTATTCAAAAAAATACAAGCAAAACCTGTACAATGAAGAACAACCCAGGAACTGACAATACAGCAGGTGTCTCCATCCCTGTCACTTTATCACACATCTTAAAAGAAAAAATCCTTTACCCATGCACAGCAGCAGAGAGAAATGCACCTACTAAGTGTGCTGTGGGCTTTGGGGGCAAAAGAACAAACATAGAACACTGTTCACGTCTTTAAATCTATACACCAAGGTAGAAAAACAGCCCATTTTAAAAAATATTATTTATGGTTTTTTGGCATCTGGATTCATGTTTTCACACTTTTACCTGCTTGCCAAAAACCTCACAAGAAACCTTATGAAATTGAATTAAAAAATTAAAATCAGAAAATCATATTTAAAAAAAAAAGTTCAGAAATTTCTTCTCTAGATTCAGCCCAATTCTTTATTCTGCAGACTTAGATTTTACTGTTATCAGGGAGAACCAGTGTTAACTCTCTGAAATTAAGTGATCAGTAGCAATTTAAGTATATGAAACCACAAAAATAAAGCAGCATAAGTATATTTTTTCTTCTTTCTCAAGTTAAAATGTTAGTTCATTACCTATTTTATACACAGCATCACTTGAAGCAGCAGCCTATGCATGAATTATCAATTTACAAAGGACACGTAAAGGCAGGCATCATTACACTGTATAAATGAAAAGAGAGCATCTCCAGAAGCAGATGGTAAATGGCTGGAAAGTCCAAGAAGTAAGATTTCTGTTGGTACCTTCCCAAAATGAAAATATGTTTATAATTCCTGTAGTGCCAAATACAGGACAGAGACAGTTGCAGAAACTGAAGACACATCTCTCAAGTGATTTGGGGGTTTCAGCGCTTGGTGATTTTTAGCCTTTAAAGTTGCATTGGCAAATAATCTTCAGATTCTCAAAATCCCTCCATCCTACGTTGCATGACCCTCGTTTAGGACAGTGTTAGAAAGAAAGCTCTCATAGATTTTCTGGGAAATCAGCACAACTGAGTGCCTCCCTGAAGTGCCCGTAAACTCACGCACACAGAATGGGGAAGAAACAGGAGGAATTAAGAGTTCTGTGTGCAGTTACAGGGCTACGATCTCCGTGGCCTCACAGAGATGTGGTGGGATAGCTTACACAACTGGTGAGCTGCAGTGGATGGGTAAAACCTCTTCAGGGAGACCAGGCCAGGAAGGTGAGGCAAGGGAGATGCCCTTCATGTGAGAACTGCAGGAAGGTGCAAAGCTCTGCCTTGTGACGGCTGATGAGCCAGCTGAGAGCTTATGGGTCAGGGTCAGAGGGCAGGCCAACATGAGACATGTGCTCAGTGCCTGCGACAGAGCTACTGATCAGGAAGTAATAGGTGACTGGCGATTGGGGTCCCGGTGGATAACAAATGAACAAGAGTGGGCAATGAACCCCTAAGGCAAAAAGAGGACCAGCAGCATCTGGTTGCCCAGATAAGTTGTGAAGCCTCCATCCCTGGAGATATTAAAAGTATGACAGGTCCCAAGCTAACCCTGCTTTCAGCAGGGGGTTTGGACTAGACAGCCTCCAGAAGTCCCTTACAACCACAACAATTCCATGATTCTAGGATGATCTCAAAATATTTTTTGTTGCACACACTGCAATTTCATTTAACTACTTACACCAATCCACTGCTGGACTGGAAGACTGTGTCAACCCAAAAGCCATGATCCACCAAA